>CM059260.1:1250000-2500000 GCA_030347555.1 Lablab purpureus
CTTTTAAACTAGAAAAAATATTTTAGTTTCTCAAATTTTATAAAAAAGTAAAAGAGTAAAATTAGTTTGAAGACACTAAAAAAATTATTTTTATCAATTATATTAATGAAAATAAAATTAATTACTAATTGAATTAGAAACTAATATAAAATTTAATTTAATAAGTAATTAAAATCTTGTAATATTAAAAATAAATTTTAATTTTAATTTAGAAATCAATTTAATTATTATTATATAAAAATTAATTTCATAATTTTTAAAGATTAATAATCATAAAAAATATATAATTTTTATTTCAGTAAAAATTATTTTAATTTAATCATTACAATGACTAATTATTTTTTTCTAAACTAGTTTATATTTAATAAATTTTTTATAATAAAAATATATATTAATTCTTTAAATTTAATATTTTAAAACTAAAGTAGTCCTTTTTAAAATGAAAGAAATTAAAATGAAAATTTTAAATTTAAATGATTAGAATAAAATTTATCCGTAGAAAGAAATTAGGCCAAAAACATACTAAGGGGATATTTTAGCCTAACAAATAGAAGTGCTTACATTAAGTGATAAAATTGAATGACACTTTTTCTCCATATGCATTTGGGCATTGATTTGAGTGTTTTGTCTAGTTGCTTTCTAGAGTATATTTAGGAATATTTATTAAGAATTTTATAAAATAATTTATTATTAAAATAAAATAATATATTATGAATGTTGATTTTAAATAATATTAACTTTGAATGATGAACTTTTAGTTATATAATTTATATTTTACACTTCAATTAATAAGTAACTCAAATGTCCTTAACTTTATTTTATTAAGTCATCTTTGTAAAAAAGGTCATAATTTGAAATTTTAATAATTTAAAAAAATTATATTTAATAATATGTTATTTATATTTAAACTTATTATTTTTTATATCATAATTAAATTTAATATAAATAAATAATATTTTTAATTTATAATGCAAAATCTTATATAAAAGTTTAGAAAATTTAAAATAAAAATTACTTATTATTAGAATTAATTATAATAATTTTTTGATAATTATTTATTTAAGATATTTAATTATTTAACTTTTTTAAAAAAATTTAAGTAAATAATTCTAAAAAATTCAATATTATTTTTATTATGATGTCACTTATTTCAATATAACAATTTTATAAAAAATTATTACTTTCTGTCTTTAAATAAGTGTTATTTAAGCTTTTGTTATTCAAATTAATAAAAGTAACACTTCAATTTATAATATATTTTTAATTTTTTTTTCAATAATACTTTTAAAAAATTAAATACAATTTATTGATTCATGAAAAAGTAAATAAAAAAATAAAAAATAATTAATTAATATAAAAAATTTATCTATTCATACCTCATAAGAAATTATTTAATTACTTTTATGTTTTTCAAAATAAAAATATAATTAATAAAAAGACAATTAATACATCACTAAAATCTACCATCAATAATAAAATAAAATTTTCTTTTTACTACCATACTTGTTATAACATTAAATATAATCTTTATGATAATAAATATGGTCTGGCAATAAAGGTGATGGAGAAACGATAATCACATTGATGTGATGCAATGACGAGTCTTCCAGTAAAGTGTTTTCGATGGATTCAAGACACTGACCAAAGAAGCACCATCTTAATAAAACCAAAACTAACAATCTATATACTCTATAAATTAATAAGGGACATATAAAATGCTGTAATCCATATAAACAAAATATGACCTTTTAATATTGATTAGGAATCCACTTTCAATTTATGAAATTTCTCTTCTAATCAATGTATGGATTCTATTTTGGATAATTACTTAATATGTAAAAGAAAAACCAATTTTAATATATAATTCAATTCAATAAAACTTAAACATAACAACTTAAATATATTATTATATTTTTCAATGTACATAAAATTACAAAAGATGTTGACTCGAACTACATAAAAAAATAAATATGAATGAAAAAACTATTCCTAACTTATAAAAACTTAAATCGTATGAGTTTTTAAAGTAACAATAGAATTTATATTAAGTGGTTCTAAATATTTCTTACACCCTATTAATATAAATCACATATATTATATGAATAATAATCACACTTAAAATTATTAGTTTATCTATTACATTAAAATCAAATATTATAAGCGTTGATAAATGATTTAAGATGTGTTCGTGAAATATTAAATTATTTATAGTCACCATAATTTATTGTGTGTTTACCTATTTATTATGCTCTTTATGTCCATATCACGCAGCAAATAATATTATTATTAAGATAAATAACAAAAGTTGTTATTGGTGTTCATAATTTTAAACTTGATTAGAGTAATAATTAAAATACAATAATATGAACACCTAGTTATTACTAATGATTTTGCTAAGTGATAAACTAAACATTTCTCCTTAACTTTATCAATTAATTTTGTCTTCAAATTCACAAATCTTATACAGATGACAACCATGTAAAAATTGTGCAATTGGGATACAAAAGCGTATCTAAGTCAGTTTACAATGTATCATATAGAAGAGTTTGGTGAAAATTCTCTTTAAAAGTCACATTATACTATAAATGTATAATGTTTGTTTTAATCTTATTCAAAATTCCCATTTCTCATTTTTACAAATTTTCAACATCATTAGTATTCAAGTAGTGAAAGTAATTAGATTAAGTCCACCACAATAAGTATGCATCAATTGAAGAAAACTAAATACAAGCATACTAAAATTTCATGAAAATTAAAATCAATACTTAATGTATATGTATCAATCAATCAAGTAATACAAGATGAATCTTTTCACACTGCTTGAACCATTCAAATTTTCATAATACATAGATTATTTTTTTTGCAAAACAGATTTTTTTTCAACTTTTTGTGGATTTTTTAATATGTTTCCATTCTTATTATTATTTTTCTTAATATCATGTCAATTTTGATTTAAATCAATAAATACATTCCCTTATATTAAATTGGTGTAGACAATGTTAAGAAAGTGATGATGTAACACATAATAAAACATGTATAAGAGACAATGAAAAATATATGTCAAAATATTTTGTCCTACATAAAATGATCAATTGATTGATTTTAACAAAAATTAATACTATATTAAAAAAATAATAAAAATACATTGAAAAAATTCACATAAAAATTAAATCTATTTTAATTAATAATTTTTATTAAATTTTGAATGAAAAACTAAGATTTATTATAGATTTAATATAAAACAAATAGGAGCCGAATATAACAAAATATATAAGTTACATAATAAACTAAAAAATTTCTAACAAGAATTTGAGCGAGTCTCCTCTAAATTTTGGTGCAAACCAAATATAAGAATAAAATCAAACTTATAAAACAATTACATATTTACATTATATAATAAATTTCAATACGCAAAGAGTCTTAACAATATGAATAGAATAATTTTCAATTTGGTAATGTAAACACAACTAAAACCTACTGAAATCCACAAAGGCAAACATTATGATGTGAGGAAGTTCTTTCTTATTTTTTTCATTCTCTAGAATTCTTAATTTTGAAGCACAATAATTCAATGTGAATCCATTTGGTTACTTAAAACTGGCCTTTAAGATGGCCTTTAAGTGGAGAAAAGATTTAGTTTTAGTTACTTGCCTTTGGCTTGCATAAGTTAAAATGCACAACCAACATTCTAAACTTTTTATATATTTATTTCATATCTGAAATCCTTCACAAACACTTACACAAAATAATAATGAGGAGTGTTTTAAGTGAAAAAAATTAACTAAAGAATCAAATTTGCTTAAGTTTAGATATAAAAAACTCAAGTAACTGCAAAAATCTAGAAAACTAAAATTACAGTTTCCAAATAAAATATTAAAAACATATTTATTAACGTAAATATGTATAATTAATTTAATTTAAGACACTATAATAGCTTTAGTTATTTGTTAATCCAAAGAACATGCCCATCTTGACGTCTTTGAACATATTATTATGCTGGTGTTGATTTGGGTAAGGATAATGGGCTTGGGCTAATGGTGGTCCTTGTTTTCATTTCTTTTTAGGGTGTTTCTTTTTGTAATTCATAAAATTTTGACATGTCACATTTATTAAAATATGAGTTTTTAAAATTCAGAAAATCAATTCTAAAATGAATGGAATATATTAAAATATCTTATAGAGTGAAAAAATTTGTTTGGTGTAGAAGGTGGGGAGAGAGATGAAGAAACAATTTTAGGTTCCTAATCACTTGCCACAACTTTTTAAGGGATATATGTTTAAAATAAATATTTGTATTAAACTATCTTTATTGCAAGCATTATATTTATATAGTCATAAATTTAAGATTTATATTTTATAAGACTTCTGATAATAAAAATAAAACTTAAAGTCTTAAATAAGTTTTGAATTATAAAATAAAAAATTACTAATTTTCATTAAATGTAATTATAATACAAAAAAAATTGATAAATCGAAATGTAAATAATATATTATTAAAAAAGATTTTATAAGTCTCTTCATAAGAAAAGTAGATAAGAGATATTTAAAATAATATGAAATAATACAACACACAAAAAATAAATTAAGATTCGTGTTATGAACTTTGTAGAAATTATTTATCTAACCTTTCTCTTGTTCTCCTGTTTCACAAACTAATTTTTTATACACAATTAAAATATACATATTAACATTCTATTTATATATAATAATTTTTCTCATTTTCCTCACTTACATTTAATTTTGTTTATTTAACATTTAATTTTTTTATTTTATTATATCACAAATATAATAACATTATTGTTATTATTTTAATGTTCTCTCACTAATATCTCCTCCTTCTAAATCAGAAACTTTACATTTAGAATATATATCATATCCATTTCTTTTTGCCTTATTTTTTTTAATATTATTTATATCTTCATTGTCTTGTTTTTTTATTTTTATAATATTTTTATTGATCGTATTTCATATTTTTTTCTCGAGTACATCCCAAATATTTGATGAAATAATACACTTACAATTTTTTTTAATATGTCCTTTTCATATTTCAATTCATATTTGATTCTTCAATTACATCTTTTTTAAATTAGTAATATAGTTTAAATATATAAAAAGAAGACATTTATGAACCATTACTAAAAATATAAATAGGTATTGAACAAAAATTAAACAATTTTTTATTTAATTAAATTTTTTGTCTCATAGTAATATTAATAAATATTAAAATAATTTTTTAAATCATTGACTGATACTTAAATTTTAATTATTAGTAACAAAGTTTTAATACTCAACAATAAATTTTAATGGTAAATGAATTATTTTTAATTTTAATTAAAATAAGATTAATAAAAAAATAAATTTAAAAAATTAAAGCTATTTAAATTACAATAAAATAAATTTATATCTAAATAAAATAGTGACATATATATATTTTAACTATATAAAAATATAAAAAAAAATTATATATAACTATAATAATAACATATATTTTAATTATATATAAATATTTATTAATAAAATAAAAAATGAGACAAAGTTCAATATGTTTCAACACACAATAAGTAAATAAACAAATATATATATATATACATTTATTTATTTCAGTAATTAATATATGGAAGATGATGATGAGTGAGTGGTTGACCCATGTCCCCGTCATGATTAGGTGGCATTGACCAGAGGAACAGAGCACCAACACTACATTGTATAATTATTAGCCCTGTTTCATCTATTAATTATACTCAATTGTAAAACCAATTTAAAGTATGGATCCTTTAACTGTCATAGTTATACAAAGTCAAGGAGGAAAACAAGGTTTCTCTCCACTTTCAAGGGATTTTTTTTGCTTTACACCTGCTTTTAAAATATACTCCTTAGTGTAGTGTGAGCCAATTTTTTTAAAATTTTAATCAATTATTTTAAAATTTGATATCCAAAAATAAATATATTTGCATAAGATGTTTGCCTGTGTTCGTGCAAGGACTTTGTTATGGATATAGTATGAGATCTGTGGTAGATAGTGTATTCATTTTTAGAGATTATAACCTTTCATTCAAGTATTTTTTTTTCAATGAATTAGAAAAATATCTTCATAAAAGTTGTAGTTCAAGAGACTAGTTAATTAATGGTGTTTGTTTTATTCAAAATTAATGTCTAGAATAAGTTTTGATTCTTTTAAGGAGTAAAAGTCAAACTAAGAAAATTAGAGAAAAAAGTTTTTGTTCTTCCTTGTGTTACAAATAGTAAATGGTTGAACTACATCTTGAATTTAACATACATATTATATATAATTGTATTAGCTTTTAAATAAAATAATATCTTAAAAAGATAAATATAACTTTAGATATAGTTTTTACATCCAATAAATATTATAAATAGATAAAAAATAAAAATAAAAAACACTCAAAATTTAAGAGATAGAATCATTGATTTTTGTGGTAAAACTTATGTAAGTAAATGTCTAAAGAAAGTATAAATTGAAATGTGTAACGTGGTAAATTATCTATACGAATGAAATGTTGATTTTTAAGAGAATTTGTGCTTTGTTTATATGTTTTTGTGAATTATTATAATATGAATTCTAATTATTTTTTATATACTTGAGAGTTACTTGTATATTGTGAGAATTCTAAATAATTATTTATTAGTATGAAAATCTAAGTTATGTTTTTTTATTTGAGATATATAACTAGTAATGCATTTGTATTAAAATGTTTCATTCATATTTTCCTGGAATTAGATATGAATTTATGCAAAAAGGTCTCTATTACTTCTACCTTAGTTTTAAGGATTTTCAACAAAAAACTCTAGTCAATCAATGAAACAAGGACTATCATTAGTTTGAGCATCAACATTATGAACTAAATTATTACAACTAGTTCTTGGTAGATTTTGCTATATTTAAAAGTAGATTGTGAAAATGTTCTTTTAATATGATTTGACCCTCATATGTAAGCAATTTATACATTTAGTGATTGAAAATAATATGTGACCTTTATGCATGTTTAAATCTAGTTTGACATTTTGATGTGTTTTATTACATGAGTTATATTGCTAAATCTTATGTTTATGTTGCAAAAAGGTATATAACATATAAAGGAAGTCAATTTGCTTTCAAAGATTTTTTCTTAAAATATGTGTTTATGTTATGACATTTTTAGAAGATGATAATAGAGTATCAAACATAAGGTATGAGTAATGAACAAATAAAAAAATTTTAAAATGAAAAAAACATGTCACTCCTAGCTTCCTCTCATAAGTAATTCTTTTACAAAGAAATTATTTTAGCAAAAGGTTCAATCTAGACAAGAGACTTCCATGCATATCTTATATATGGATATAATGTTTAATCTTTGAGTCTAGGTTACACTTTCTAATATATGAAAATGGAGAATTTACACTGGAGCTTAAGAGAATAAGGCTTGATGATGTTGTATATAATTTTCTTTGATTAACTAGTGTCTCTCATCTTCCATTTACTTCTTTATATATCAAGTGACTAAAGAAGGTTTTTTAAATCATTTTTATTTTTTCTTCTTATATTTATTTTACTTCTATCAAGATAAACATTAAGGTGAAATAAATGTTTTACATGGAGCATTTAATGTTACATTAAATGGTATTCATCTTTAAGACTCTTATTGAAATATCTTCCTTAAAACATTTTCAATTAGAATTGTTTATAGTTTAAGATATATTAAACGTGGATCATTATAAATAAACACATCTTCTTTAGAGTTGTTCAAATAAATAATTATAAAAAATTTACGAGTAACTTTTAAAAAATTACAAACATTTTTCATGTAATATCATAAGTTTTAATTATAAATTATCATAACTAATCATAAATAAAACAATTTTCATTAGATATATTCTTATTGGATTCTCTCTACTAATATAATTTAGTGATATTTTATTAAATAATAAGTATACTCAAGTTACTAATTTTAATAACATTTACATATATTTATAAAGATAATTTAAAAAAATATTACAACATAAGTTTAAAAATCTTTTTTCATATATTGTTCATCTCACTTATATTTATTTAATATAAAATTTTAAATTTTATATTTAAATTTATTATAATCTTTCTTTAACTTAAAATTTTACGGCACTAATTGATTTTTTTTCTTATATATAATTAATATTACTATTTTTATTTAATATAAACTTCCAACTATACGTTTTACTTAAATTTATATAATTTATAGTTACATTTATTAAAAAATATATCTATATTATGTAAAATTTATTTATAGTAACTAACTACGAAAATATTACTAAAAACAAAAGCTAATTCTTGTTTGTACTAATTAAAAATATAAACATAATTTGCTTAATTTTTTTTAAACTGAATATTCTTATAAGTGAGCATAAGATTGTGTAATAAAAAATTTAAACTTTTTATCTTTATTCTATGATATTATTAAGTGTGATCGATATCACAAATATTATTATTTATCTATTTTAGTTTTGCTTTAAAATTTTATTAAGGTCTTTATTATTAAGAACTTGTAAAATCTTTTCTATTGTCTAAAAATATTTTTATTTCAAAAAATTATTTATTTACTTCTATAAGTTTTAGTTAGAATAACTGTATATGTGTATCATTTCACCAATTGATTTTTGTATTGTATTATTTAATAAATATAAACGTTTTTTCCCAGTCAAAAGAAGATGAAGACTCACATGTGTACGTTTTTTTGAAGGATTTTCCAGCTCTTTGGGTTTTATTGTTAAATAAGAAATGGTAAAAGAAAAAGGAATGCAAAACTTAATTCAAGAATAACAATATTATTTACATCATATTGATTCATTTTTCTTTAAACAAAATAATTTAAATAAATACACATGTGGAGTTTAACTTGACTACTTAGTTACTTAACAGACCAAGCATTATTTAAAAGATATTAATAAATAATAATAACTAAAATTTATTTGTAACATTCATGAGTGGAAAAGACTAAAAAAAAAAATATTAAAACAAAAAATAAAATATAAAACTTTATTGATGACAATAATGTGTGTGTTTATTTTTAAATTATACTTGAACGTTTATTTATTATTTTTAAATAATTTTTATTTAGAAATAGAGGAAGTACTTAACATATTCAACCAATTTCAAGAATTAACAAAAAAAAAATTAAACAATAAATTTTATTTGGTTTTCACTGCAAACTTTTTTAGAGAAATTATTCTTTATTTTTCGAAATATTAGGTTATTAATGGGATGGATAAGGTTTTAATGATTTTTTTGTTAAACATAAGAATTTGTGCTGTGAATTAGTGACTATCATGATTATATATTATATTTTTAATATTAAATTTATAAAGGAAAACAAACAAATAAATAAATAAAATTTTCTTTTGACTTTTATTTAGAAAACAGCTAAAGTCAAAACAAAATAATCTGTACAATTGCAACTGCTGTGCTTTCATTTAATACATTTACCAATTTCAATTGTTAAATTAATATTAAAATCAAAATATATTTCTCTACTTTTTTATGTTGTAAATAATCAAAGTTAAAATAAAGCACATTCATCGTTAAAATGATATAACTATAACAAAACTTATTAAATACTTGGCATTTAATATATAGTGATTATTAATTAATCGGACATTGAATAGATAGTAATCAGTAAGTGGTCAACATTAATGCATAGTGATTATTTATACAAGCACATTCAAATTATTTAAACTGAATAATTTATTGCACATAAACAAAAACACGGTTCCCTATATCTCATCACTGTCATCATTAAAAACATTGAGTTAAAAACAATATATGTTCGGTTTCTTTTTGAAAACAATAAAAAGAGTATCTTGCTTTTACACCTTCTCACCAAAGTTGGTGCAGAAACTGCAGAAAATCAGGGAAAGAGAAACTTGATTCAGGCCTCCCCAGTGTAGTTTGTTCTGGTAGAAGAGAAAACTCCCTCTTGAACAGTGATGAGTTGTCGTATATACAAAACCCTTGAATAAACTTGAAAGCTACGCACTCTTTTCCCCTTAAAAGGGTAACTTTTTTTCACTCCCTCATTGTCTTATCCGTAACGTCCCTTCTCCTTCCCTTTCAAATAGCTTCCGCAAGACGCGTTTTCCATGCCAAACTCCTCATTCTCATCTTCATTGGTACTGTCACAAACTCACCATGCCGAGAGCCACCCGTGAGCACTACATCAAAGTCCTCCACATCGCCGCCGCCGTCATCGTCATCTGCCTCTTTGCCATGACCGTCATGCTCATGTGTATCGTCTTCACACCCCACTTTCCCTCCTTCGAAGTTACGTCCCTCACTGTGTCCTCCTTGCCAATAAATATCACCGAGAAGCAAAAGAAAAACGTGACGTTCAACTTCCAGGGCCTTCTGGAAAACCCTAATTTCTTGCTCGCTCTTTGGTACAAGAAGCTGCACCTCAATCTATGGTTCAACAACTCCTCCATCGCCTCCGTCCCGCTGGATCCGCCACCTCTCACGAATGGAGTCCTGACCAACATCCCCTTCCAAGTTAAGTTCGCGGTGGACAGCGGGCAGTTGCCTAGCGGCGTGGTCATGGAAATGGCGGCGCAACGGCGTGTTCATGGATCGCTCGATTTTGGAATCACTTTGTTTGGTTGGATTAAGTTCAAGTTTGGTGGCGTGGGCTCCAAACCTCACTCGTGGTTTTTTAAATGCTACCCTTTGCAGGTTGCTTTCTCTCCTGATTACAGTACGAACAACACAAACGACACTGGAATGTTGGTTGCTCCTTCCCAGTGCAATGCAGATTAATATGCGACTTATGTCATGCAATCTGCACAGAGATGTGCTTTGTACATCGTTGTTCTCCAACAATTTATAATTATAATAAAAAGGAAACAAAATTCTTTTATGTGTCGTGTGCTATTTTACTTGATTTTATGTCTGATACATGCATTAAACAGTTCATAGATTTGGGGTGTACTTGGAGAATGGGGTTGATATGGACCTAACTTTTGTTGCTGTTGCTGTTTCTGCTTTGTCAGCTGTGGTGAGTGGTAAACAGTGTTTGGTATAATTATATACAGAATGGCAATTTACATGAAACCTATGTTCAATTCCTATCATTTCAAAACCCTAAAATTGGAAATTTCTATTGATTGTTGTTACTAAGAAGGATAAAATATAAGATGTTGGGGGTGACTTGAAATGCAGTCAATGTATATTTGTGTTTTGGTCATATTGGTGGCGACCGAGTTTGTTTATTAATACACTGAAGTTAGATGTGTTGGTGTGAATCAGACTTCATGACAAAAAGATTGATTGTGATTACCCTGTATTTTTGGAATTTATATCCATGAGCTGTTGTGTGATATGTTTATCCACACACGGAGACACCTTTGAGTCTATCTGTATCACAGGAAGACATTTTATGCAAACTGTAAAAGGGAAGATTTTTATGAACTACTTGTGAAGTATAGTAAGTAACCAAAAATAGGAAAATACTTTCGAGCTAATATAATTGTGGAAAAAATGTCCATCAGAATTCTTTACCAAAATGCTTCAAAGTCTATGTATCCATTAATTAAGAATTTATTTCTGTGAAGAGCTGACCACACAACCTGTACAAATTGAACATGAAAAATGAGAAAGATGTTTCTTGCCAATTCATTTTGCTAAACAAATGGACTCTAACTTCTATCTTAATTTACAAACTATTTTATGTTTTAATCCCCTTTCCTATCCGTTATTCCTTTTAATAATTGGACAATGTTGATCTTTCTCTCTAAAATTAGGATGGTGAAAATCAGAGGATAATTGACCTTATTTTGTTAATCTGTTTTTAATTTGAGATTGTCTTAGTTATTGTTTGGAGATTGCTGCTATGTATGATACACTTTTCACTACTTGATGTAAGGGTTTTGGGAGTAAAGAAGTTTATAAAAGTTCGCTGGTATTGTGCTTATTCTGGAGGATAAGTAGTGTTGGCTAATGGTGGGCTTATTATCTTGTGACCTGAAGATCATGAATTCAATTCCTAGAAATAATTCAGCTTCTTCTGGTGGTAACTGATAAGGCTGTATGCTGTGTAATATATCCTCCCCAGAATCCATTAGGTAGGAGACTCATTCACTTGTGGTGTTTTTCTGCCACAGTTTGGCCAATTTGGCTTGATTTTCATACCAGCTCATCTTTCTTGCATCTTACATAATCGCAGCTTAACAATGTTTTATAAATCATGTTTTCCCATTATTGAATAAGAAACATGGCCATGAGTTTAGCATCAACATCATTGCTAGTTTATACTGGAGATAGAAAATCACTATATTGATAAATGACTTCCAAAGGCTTGTTAGTGTACAATATCATCAAGCCATATCTATAACTCCAATGAGAATTAAGAGGTAATTTCTGTAGAGATGTTGAGATGAATCTTGGACTTATTTAGGATGGTTGATGATGAGCACTCTTTCTGACTTTTTTTTCAATACTTTCTCCAGACTGTTCAGATACAGATATTCGCTGGTACCAAAAGAAAAGGGAAATTGGGTTTCCTTTAGTTCATTACCGTAATGCAGTTGATTTTGCTGTGAAATGGGACTGTTCAGCATCAAGCATTCCCAACTGTCCCATGTTTCTTATATATCTTTGAAGAAATTACCTCAAATCTCAATGCAGTCACAACAACAAATGATTTTCATCTCCATTGTTGTCCAATGATTTCGATGCAAAACTCATGCTCATGCTTCTTGCTCAATTTCACTTGGGAAAAATAACATTTACTAGACATATGTGTTAAGAAGTGATTATCTACAGAAGCGATGGTGGCATGTGGCTGTCTCAACATATAAGCATATGATTTTTCAAACAACCCAAAGCAAACGTAGTGTTGTCAATAATTTTCAGCACGCGATTCTATTATTCATATCAACATAAGATTCTCTGACTTGTGAACTTCAAGTTTTGT
Organism: Lablab purpureus; assembly: GCA_030347555.1. Taxonomy (NCBI): domain Eukaryota; kingdom Viridiplantae; phylum Streptophyta; class Magnoliopsida; order Fabales; family Fabaceae; genus Lablab; species Lablab purpureus. The sequence continues at coordinate 1,262,933 of CM059260.1, forward strand.
TGAGTTAAATGAAAAGTACGCAAATAACATTTCTTGAACTGTGAACTTTTTTATAGATAAAATCACACCTTTGGGTTTAGAGCCTAAATAGAAGATACCATGGGAGGTTTAGGACAAGACTTATGTAACAACATAAAGGTAAAACAATCTATTAAGAAAATTTATATCTATTTCTAGAAAAGTTATCTCCATAAAAAGACAGAAGCATGAAATCAAATGAATTAAATCTCAGACTCAATTCTAAAGTTAACAAGTCTTCTCGTGCATTTGATACCTTTCCAGAAAGAGTTAGATATGTCATGAAATTAATTTTGTTAATTTTCTGTAAACAATATTTTCATTTATTTCTGATGTTCCAATCATACAATGTTGTGATTCTTCAATCCTTTAATTACCAAAATTGAGTCAGGTTTTGGTTAAAATTAGTGTCATCCTCTTTGTAAAGCTATCTCATGGCAAGAATCGCTTGAACTATGGTTCCCAAATGAACTTCTTCACAGTTATGAAAATGTTTTTGAAGTAAAATTCTAATTTAATAGAGTCGGAAATCGTGTTGAGTATTATGAATGATTATGATGAACCTATATGTTGTTGGCTAGTTTGATCAAAAGCACTTAAGAAGCACATGTCTATAAAAAAATGAAAATTGAAGTCTTCATCTATTTTTAGAGGATTTGTTGATATTGCTACAAACTTTCATGTTGTAACTTTCATCACAATTCTAGAATATCAGTTGCAGCACTAAAATATATATTTGAGAAGTGATAATATTATTCAGAGAGACTGTAAACAACAGAAAAGTGGATTAATAGACACAATGTAAGTCGGTGGTCTTGTTTATGTGTTTGCTATCAATTTATTGCGAGACGTTTTAGAAATAAGTAATGACTTTTGTCCTGAATATATTGCTACACGACAACTTTCTTTTCTATAGTTTTCGTGTTATATCTTCCTTCCTAAACTCAGGCTAATCACCAATATAAGAACACAACAGCTAGCATTTTCAATTTTTCCTAAATTACCTTCTATATATTGTCTTATTACTTTATAGTTTACGTAGTTTTTGAGGAGTAATGAGTTATGGAGTTCTGACCCATCACTCTCGCTTTAAAAAAAATAAGTATACGATGAGTTCCTTTTAAACCGGAGAGAGAATTGGTATTTAGAAGATTAATAGTGAATTTAATGAGTCATGAAATCAATCGATATCTATATTAAAGATTTTGATATTATTTTTAACTCAAAAAATTTAATATAATAATTATTTTTTCTTATATATATTGTTTGTTTTGTTTATTTCTAGTTAATGTAAATGTTATGAATTAAGTATTATGGAATGCTAAGTTCCATAAGATACTTATTAGAATATTTAAATATTGAATTTTCCTTTCTTAATAGCTAATTTTTTATGGTGGATTCTCTAAAGAATTATACTTAACAATAATTTTTTGGTTATTGTGACTTTTATAGTATTATTGTAACATAATTATTCAATTACAATGATTTTTCTAAAATTATTATAATAATTGGTAAACAATAATTATATTTTAAAAAATAATATTATTTTTTAAAATATATTTATATATTATACTTTATATTTATTTTTATAAAAAATTTAAATTCAAATGAGTTAAATTTTAAAATATATATCTGTTTTTCATTTTTTTAATTTACTAAAATGGGCCAAAATGGCCGTCAGGGCCAAGAAATTACAATCCATTTAAAAAAAAATGAATTCAGTCCGTGCAATACAAATTTTTGAAGTAACTTAGGTCATGTTAAGTCATTTGACAATCATACTAATTAATATGATAAATCACATTTTCAACATTAATCTTAATAATAATTGAATTAAAGGTGACTTTTTTTTAAATATATCTTTCATTTAAGTGATTTTTCTCCCTAGTTAGCAATATATTTTGCATATAATAATCCACTATTCCTAGATAGACATATAATTAAATGCTATCATCCAATATATATATATATATATATATATATATATATATATATATATATATATATTAATTTTAAAAACATATTTAATAATATAAAATAAATAACTATTAATAAATTGAAGAAAGAGTGTCATATAGAGAAAAAGTATGTAAAATTATATATAGTTGAAAAGATATCTTTATCGAATTAAGAATAATTAAATATTTTATTTAATATTAGAAAAGAAAGTATGTTAAATGTAAATATTAAAAAAATAATTTAAATTAAATAAATAAATATTTTAAATTGATAAATTAAATAAAATATTTTACTTACATTTTAAAACTCTAATGTTAAAAATGAAAGTACGTGAGATGTAAATAAAAAAATTATAATTTAAATTAAATAGATAAATATTTTTAATTAATAATTTAAATGAGAATAAAAATAATATTTTATTAACATTTCAAATTTATTAATTATTATATTTATAAATATCTTAAACAGTATCAAATTTATAATTTATAAATATTATAATATTTATAATTTATCAACTTTAAATTTTGATTTTAAAATTTTCACATTATTAGTCATTTATAAATTTAAATTATCTATTTAATAATTATTTAAAATTAATCATCAAAATTTATGTATATATGGGTTAAATATCTTTTTCATCCCAGAACTAATTGTGAAAATTGTGTTTTGTGTTGAAGCAAACTTTAGACCTATTTCATTCTTATACTTTATAAATTGTTTTAAATGATCTTCGATGAGAAATAAAAATATCTTTTAAAGAAAGAAAAATAAGAGAAAAAAAAGAGAGTAAAAAATGCTTAGGATAAAAATGATAATGAAGTAATAAACTATAAAAAGGATTCTAACCCATATTCTAGAATCGACTAAATTTATAAAATATAAAGACTAAATAGGTCTAAAATTTACCTCAAGAACAAAACACAATTTTAATAAATAGTTTAAAGATTAAAAACATATTTAATCCTATATTTATTATTCATGATTTCAATCACTTTAAAAAAGTAAATTTTTATCGTACACCAACTTATTTAAATATTTTTTTTCTAAATCTAATTAAAAAAAATGTATATATAAATATAGAGGTTAAATACCTTTTTAGTTCCTGAAATATTTGTGAAAATTGTATTCCGTGTCTGAAACAAACTTTGGACTTATTTTATTTTTATATTTCATAAATTGTTTTAAATGATTTTTTATGAGAAATAAAAATATCTTTTAAAGAAAAGAAAATAAGAAAAAAAAAGTAAAAGAAGTTTAGGAGAGAAATGATAATGAAGTAATAAACTATAAAAAGGATTCTAACACATCATCAAGAATAGACTACTCGAGTTTATAAAATATAAGAACTAAATAGATCTAAAATTTACCTCAGAAACAAAATACAATTTTAATAAATAATTCAAGGATTAAAAACACATTAACCCTATATTTATTATTCATGATTTCAATCACTTTAAAAAAGTAAATTTTTATGGTACACCAACTTATTTAAATATTTTTTTCTAAATCTAATTAAAAATTGCATTTATTAATTACTATAGTGTTTTTTAAAAATTATTGTATTTATATATTAATTTTTATTAATCTTTTTTATAATATTTCTTAAATGTAAAAATTTTAATTTTTAATAAAAAATATTTAGTCCACTTTTTAAAATTAATGTTCAATTTAATAATGATTATTTTTTTTATAAATTATTTTTTATTTCTACAATTTTTTCTTGTCTTATTTTTAAAAAGCAAAAATAAAAAAATAAATTCAATAAAGAATTTAATTCCTAGAAAATATAAATTTAAATGGTTTTTCAATAATTATTTAACCAATTATATTAAAGATTCTTACTATACTATCTTGAAATTTATTTTACACAGTATACTACTTGGACAATGAATAGAAGAACAATATTATATAGGGGGGAAAAAATCTTATACAAAGTATACTTCATAAGATAATCTTTAACCTAAAATTTGAAAGTAAGAATTTGTTAGCTTCCATTATCTTAAGATAATTTAAAAATTTAGAACCTAAAAAGATTAAGAATGAAAAATTGGAGACACCACAGAATCTCTTTATTGATTCAGGATACAGAGGCTAACCAAGAAAACACACCCAAGTCTAATCGTTTCTTTAAACAAAAGCAAAACACCTTTCATTTTGATTTCTCAAACCCTTGCATACCTATCTCCATGATGAGAAAGATGAAGGTTTGAAAGGAGAAGTAGAAAATAACTTACCTTTTCCCTACTCTATCTCTTAAATTGTATCATTGAAAATCACTAAAGGAATGCTCATAAACTTTAATAGGAAATGATATTGTATGTGGATACTTATTTACAAATTTAAAATGCGATTACTTTATATGACAATTTCATCATAACCAATATAGTATACACAATGTTATTTCTTATTTTCACACTAGTGTTTGGATTTTTATTTTGTTTTTATGGAAAAAAAATCTATACATGAATATTATAAACTCACACATACATAATAAGGAATAGTATAAAAATCAACAAAACCCTATAATGAGAAAAATCATTTAGCAAAAGCATAAAGGAGTTTTAAATTTAATTTAACTACATCCAATTACAATGACAAAATGAAGCATCCTATATGTTAATTTTCTATGACACGTATGGACAATTTTGTTAATTAACTAGGATTAAACTATAAGAAGATATATGAAAAGAAAGATAAAGGAAATTGCAAAAAACAAAGTAAGAAACAAAATTAATTAAATTTCTATATATACATCTATCCACATGGCGTGAGTTTGTTTTTATCGAAACCCTCAATCCCCCAAACTTACAAGACACAATTACTAAATGCAATTCTATACACTAATAATCATTCTCTTCCGCTAAACAACAATAAAACACATGAGATTGAAATTTGTATACATAGCACTCAATATCGAATTACAATAATCTCACTCTAATTAATCTACCGATATTGTTGCAAAAAAAAAAGGTTATTTATAGGTTATGACCCACTTCAAACATATAACATGCATTCTACAGGTTTTCCCTTGTTGTCCAATTCCCCAGTGGTGGCATTATTATTCTGAAACTTGACCTTCAACCCATCACAAATTGCAATAATCTCTTCCCTCTTCGTTGCAAATGAACCAGACCTAAGAATGATCATGGAAGACACCCTCAAAGTGAAGGTAACAGAGTCAGTACCTCGTTCTTTGACCAAGTCATCCATTGTTTTCTTTTCGAATACACTTCCGTTCGGTTGGTCGAACAAACCCCTCATCTCCACATCCGCATTATCCTTCGTGTTCAACGTGAGTCCAGGCGAACGATTAACCGCCACAACAGCATCCTTGTACGACATGTCAACCTTAAAGTCGGAGAAATAAGTGATGAGTTTGTCGTTAGGGTTTTCAACGGAAATTTTCGTGTCCCATTGGCCACCTGGGGTTGGCTCGGTTGTGAAGTTTGTAACGGATAAGGAGACAACCTTGTACTCAGGTAGTTGTGGATGTAGCGTCAAAGCTAGGAGGAGGCTCATGAGAAAAAGGAGCGTGACGATCATTAACAAGCATGAGATCAAGCTTCGACAACACCGACCAAAACATGAAGATCTTCTTTCATAGGTGGGAGGGGGACCATAGTAAGGGGCAGGTTGGGGGTAATGGTAACCGGGAGGGTAAGCATTAGGGTATTGAGGGTATGCATGAGGATTTGGGTAATACATTGGCGGTGGTGGATGGGTGGGGTACATGGTTGGTGGTGGTGGTGGTGGGTAGTGGTCCATGGGCTTTCCTGAGGAATAATTAGTGGATTGTGGTTGTGATTCTTTTGGGGAATTACCTCTTTCTGGGTCGGAAGAACCCATGCTGATTACAAATGATAACAAGGTCTATATTATGTTTCTTGATATTGCATGCAAGAAATCAAAGATGATTTGGCCACCAAAAACTTTGACTTTGTTGTTAAAATTAAAGTCACTGTAATTTGGTTTAATTTGTTCTCTCTCCCAATGATTATGATGGTGAGTTAGGGAGAGAGAGGGAGAGGGAAAGAGAGACAATGTGATGAAGGGAGATGTATATGAAGTCTATCACCCCAATGAAGAAACAAGGAGAAAGGAGGGATCTTGGTAATGAATGCTAGGAAAGACAAAATTAGATTGATTGAAATGTGTGATGATCGTAGGTTTGGTTGTTTCTATGTTGTAATGTGTGTAAATTTAAAAACCAATATAGAAGATTAGATTAGAGAAAATGGGTTAAGTACAGGAGGCCAAATGTAGTAAATTGTTGATGGTCACGTAATTTTATGTTGTGTAGATTTGTAACATGTTATTTCCTAATTTGTTATCAAGATAAAGTTATCGAAATGAGTAATGATAAAAAAAATTATCCTCGATTAAATAAATTTGTTATTTAAATTATTTAATAATATAATTTTCAACAAATCATTTTTTAAAATTTATGATAGAAATATTGAAGATTTTATTTCATATTTTTAAATGTAATCAACCTATGTCACTCAACAAATACAAAATTCGTGTAATTATATTTCAGCATATAACCCAATGAATAATAATGAGTAACTGTGGAGGCAATTAACGAAATCAAATCACTTTACATATAATTAAAATTTGTCATATTAATGTGTTGAGTTCATAGAATTAATATTAGAATCCTATACTAAATTCAAAGATATTGTGTTTCTTTGAGATGGATTTTACTCGATTTTTAAAAAAAAAATTAAACCTTAGATTGATTTGCTCTAGTTTACTTAATTAATTATATTTTTTTGTAAATATTTTATAATTTAAATTGATATTTTAACTGATAGTGTATCCATTAGCACAAATTTATTTCAACTTAACTAGTGGTAATTAGATTTAAATTTTTGAAATGAGAGCCTTGTCACTTTTAACCTATTCAAACGGGTTTTAAATAAGTTACTTTGTTATCTAACTTTTTATTTATTAATACATATTTAAATCACATTTTCAATCATATAAAAGTTGTTAATTTTTATTTGCTTATTTGTTTTTTTTTTTTGAAGCTGAGAAAAGAACAAGTTGGATAGGGTTGACTTTATCCTTGTACAATGTAAAATTTTGATAATTTATTTATTTAAATTTGAATCTAACTTCTTTAAAAGCCAAAATACATGGAACAAGATTAACTCAACCTAATGTTTTAATTTACCAAAATTAACATTAATAATTAGATCGTAAGACAAAATAAGTATAAAACTTAAGTTAGCATATATTTTGAAATATATTAATGTTATTAAAATATATTAACATATTATGCAAATATTATTTCATAAATTATACTTTTAATTAAGTTGAAATTATCTAAAATATAATTTTGGCCCGTTTTCTTTTTCCTTTTTACAAGGATTAGGGCACTCCAAATCCTCCTTTAATTCATATTCTTTTACTTATAAAAAGATAACTTAAATCTCATTTTTCTATCTCACTAGATTATGACAACGAGATACGAGAATTATAATTTGTTTAAATGTTTTTAGTTTATGTAAAAGTATTTATTAATTTTAATTTTTTATAGTTTCCATTTTTTTGTCTTTATCGTTAACTATAGTCAATTTAATCCTAAAATTTAAATACAATTAATGTATTTAAGTTAAAAAATATTTTAAATTAAGATAATTAATTTGTTTAGGTACGTAATTTAATTAAAAAAATCGATATTTATTATTGATACAAAAAGTACAATCATACATCTTATTTTCATTCAATAATTTATTTTAACATTATATTTAAAAAAATAAAATTTACATAAATGTTTATAATTTATTATATATATCAATTTTAATATTATAATTTGAATGGTCATAAAATTATTAATATATCACAAACATGAGTTTTATATCTAAATAAAAATCATAAAATATGTTTATATTTTTAGAACTATAATATATTAATATTATATGTAATATAAATATCAATATGTATTAGAATAAAAGTGATTAAATATTACGTAAAATTATAAAAATATTAGTGATATACAATTACTAATACGTACATATTAAAAATAAACTATTGAATGAAAGAAAAATAAAAACAATATATATCTCTATTATGTCAATTTGAAATATATCTTTTTACTTTCTTCATATAAATTAATATTTTTCATTTTCATTTTAAATTAATTATAATGACTAAAAATGAACAGTTAGAAAATGTGAGATATTTAAATTAAAAAAATGGAACTAAAAATAGATGGATCTATATTTACAAAGACTCAAAATATATTTAAGTATGATGAGAATGAGGAAAAAAATGTATGACCTTGAGATATAACTGGAATTAGGAACATTGGTATAATAATTAGAGGGGGAAACTATACACTCGTGTAAAATAGGTTTGTGCTATTATTCAATCTTATATTAAAATTCACATCGATCATAATTTAGAATTGGATAACAATGTAAATTTATTCTATAATCTTAATCCATAATCATTAAATTCTAATAATTATGAGAGGAGAGATACAATTAGATTACGAAATCGTAATCGGGCTTAGGAGGATACGGTATTGGGCTCCAAAGGAATGAACAATTAGTGCCTAATGGGCTAGGTGAAGAGGAGGATCCAATTTCCAGTAAGAAGACATTCGCGTAAATTTGAAACAGAAAAAAAAGGCCGTTACTTCTTGCACCTACATGATCTTACCGTGCACTCTCATAGTTTAGGAAATATCTCATTTACTCTTTTACTGTTCCGAAAGGAGTATTCCAGAAAACATTCAAAACAGATGTTACAGAATGTTATTTGACTATGTGTATTCTAAAAATGAAAAAATTGAATATTATATAAATAAAAAATTTATAAACTCATTATATTAAGTTTTTAGGTTAAAGATAATGTAATAAATTATTTGATTGTGTTTATAGTCCATTTTTTTCCTCAAAATCTTTCAATACAATATTCTTCTTTGTATATAAATTTTAAATATTTATACATTCTTAATGCTTCCTTATGCTACTTTCAAAACAATCTCTGTCTTTATATATAAATATTATTTATGAACTCTTGGATCAAAATATCAATTTTTAATTATCTCAAAACGCAAAAAATGGCATACAAAGTAATAAAGTAACCTTTAGCCATTTATTTTGTTACAAATTTCTTGCCACCCCATCCTACACATAACCAAAAATAAGAACCCAAACCCTTGCAAGGAACCTCGCAATTTATGACATTCATTTGTAATGCTAGGTCAAAATTCAAAATTCAAAACTCTAGTTTCTCAATACCCTACGTTGTTGTCCCATTGACCTACATTGTTCAAGCACTCTTTGACCTCGTCAACATCGTCCAATGTCGCTGCCTCACCTCGTTCCAACGATGAGAATTCAACTTCGAAATTGGAACAATAAGGTTGCATGGCGAAGGGCATATTCATCATATTAAATTGGATTTCTGCATCCACTTCTATCTTCAATCCAAAGTTCATAACACCCAATTTCATCTCTTGATCAATCTCCTGAATCACATCATCATCCACCACGGGTTGATCCTTCTCCCACCCCGTAGTTTTGAAACTCAAATGCAACGTCTTGTTCTCATTCTTATCCATGGAGAAAATCCCATGCGTGTCTAATAAACTCTCTGGTTGGATTGGGGTGCTCAGTGCCAGAGCAATGTCTTCCTTGTACACCATAATGGCCTTCAAGCTCAGAAAGTTTATGAACGTTGAGTTGACCTCGTTGGAGATGGTTAAGTCCACGTCCCACGTGGCTGATAACTCCCCTTGGGAGATATTGAACGTGGGAACACGTAGAGAATGAATGAAAAATCTTGGTGGGCTGATAGGTGAAATTTTGGAGGCATTATTTTCATTTATGATGATAGTTACAAAGAAAACAACAATCGCAATCAAACCGACGATGGTTCGAGCAATTCGCCAAGGAGTTCCACAAAACTCATCACAGTTATATGATTGCTCATTGTCCTCGTCATCTTGAGGAATGGGTATGAAGGTGTAAGTGTTAGTTCCTGAATCAACCCTGGATTCACCATGAAGCATTGAAGGAACCATGTTTAAGGATAAATTAACGTGTTTGCAGAAAACTCTTGTCGGACAAATTAATATTTTGATGAGTTGTGCATTCTACGCACACAATCATGTACATGTATTTATAGTATAGATATTGGAAACCATGGTAGAAAACCAACTAGACTGTACCCTAAGGAAAGGACCATCAAGTTAAGGATGTTCCATTGATGGTAAAATAAGTTGCATTTTATGGTTGTACATTTGAAAATTTGCCTTCTTCAACTAGTTGCGTTGTAAGTTGACTTAGTTTAGTAAAAAAATGTATATATCTACTATCTTTTTTTATACCTAAAATTGATATGGGAAATTTAATTAGGACTATATATAAATCTATCATCATTTAATTATAATCAACTTTTCCAAATATAAACTAGACCTCTATAACCCTTCACAAATGTGCTAAAGCCCCTAAACCTAAAGCATCCACCTCATTTTTAAATGCAGATACAAAATATATATATATATATATATATATATATATATATATGTATGTATATATATAAAAGAAAGAAAGAAAAAAATTTCAAACACATCATAAATACTAATGTTTTTTTAACCAGAAACATGTATTTATATAAAATAAAATGGTAAGAATATTACCTATAATTTAAAGATTCATAGAATTTAATAACAACAACTCGTACACAACTCCAAATAAAAATATGAGGAACCAAAACATTAAAGACACAATACAATTAATCATATCTTAGAGTCTATTATTAGATTTTCTTAGAAGATTCAACACAATAAACCATGAGTTAATTCACATAAAAAATATTAATTTAAACCAAAAATTTTAGTATAATATATTTGTGAATTTTCTATTTTATATATTGTCAACCTATTTATTTTTATGTAATATAGAATTCAACCTCATACTTACATTCTTAAATCTATCTCTTCACCTAATTATAAATTCCACGTTAAGAAAAAAAACAACAACTAATTAACTCAAAGAAAAAATTCAAACTATTAAATAATTTTAAAAGTGAAAATTATTTAAAATCCTGTTTTTTTATTATTAAAGTCTTTAATTAGTTTAACTCACATTAGATTTTAGAAAATATTTTAAAATGAAAAACATTTGAATTCTAACTTGGTTTGGTTTGCTAAATCTCAAATGGTAAGTGAAATTCATTCCTTGTTGTTCGAGATTCCTTGTGTGAAGTCCAAATTTCTTGCACGAGCCCAAAATTTGAAATAAAGCTGAGGGTTTTTTTCAGAGCTCCAATAAATATCAGAAACTATTATCACATCTATTATTACATTCAGATTTTTATTATAGTTGTCTAATCTTTATGACTTCATTTTATTAGAATGAGTGCTTATTCATGTAGATGACTATAATGAGAGTTATATGGAATCAAAGAAAATGAGATTTTATTCAGGAAAGGAAAAAGTGAAGGAGAGGAAATCTTTAGAATGACGCAGATCAAATCGTGGGCATGGATAAGAAACAAAGTACCTAAGACCAACTTTCATATTCCAATTAATGTTTATGCTCACAATCTTGTATAAAATTGTTAAATAAAGTTAAATAACTTGTAAAATAAGGACTGAAGATACTATCAACCACAGGAAATGTTATTGATGCATAACTACTAATTAAGACTCTTAGAGATAGGAGTTGGTTTGGTTATATTGCAAGTGTACCTTAACAAGATATGGTAGCCAAAACAAGACTACAGTGACAACCTATGTAGGCTAGAGGAAATGAAGGGCGACCAATACACAGGTTGATGGAAAAAACATGATCCAAAGTATAGCCAACAAACGACATAATTAAATTTTTCTTTGAACACCACATTTTATTAATTAATTATATTTATATATTAGAAGTTATTGGGAGATGGTAGCTCACTCATGATAAAATAATGATCATTCGAGATATAAGAGAATAATTGCTATTCTTTTTATTATTTGATTTTATCACTGAAAATATTGTTTCAAATTTTTTTACTTATTTCTTAGTTTTTTTCTGTATTTGTTATATATTTAAATGAAGATTCATATTTTTTTCACACATACTTTATTAAAGATACAAATAATATTTTATTATTATAATTAATTTTTTTTGTGATAAGCATTTTCAAAATAAAATTTCCAAAATAAATTCAGTGTCTTTTATTTATATGAAAAGACTTGTTCAGTGTATATAGTTAAAATTCGGCCTTGACTGAATTCTAGCCTTCAAAATTGACTTTCAGCAGCCAAAATCAGTCAGAATTTGATTTTTTTTAAATTGAATTTCGGCTTCAATTTTCCTTTTTTGAAAACAAAACTGAAAAAAAGAGAATTTAAATAAATAATTAATAAAATTAAAATAAATAATATTATATTTTATATTTTTTTAAGTTTTGTGTTTTCAAATAATGAATTAAATTAAAAATAAAGTATTAGTAAGTAGAAAATTCTTAAGAGTTTTAAACGCTATTAATTACAGTATTATTTATTAAATACTTACAACAAAAATTTGTTAATAAAACTTGAATGTTCAATCTGTATTTAGGGGATTTTCATAAGCAACTTGCTTCCTATTCAAATTATCGTGTTTAAAAAAAATAATAATGGTTACTTTGTATATTTGTATGTTTTAAAAAATAAAAAAAAAGTAATTATGTAAGAAAATAAATAGTTATATTTGTTAAATATTAACGATCATTTTTAAAATTTAAATAATTTATTTTTATTTTTATTTTAAAACTTAATTAAAAGTAAAACAGAAATGTAAAAAATATATACTAGAAGAAAAATCCCCTAGATATTATATAAATGTGTAAAATGTGTTGTATAATTCGGGTAAACTGAATTCTATTCCTTTAACGAAACTGGCATTTACGTTTATTTCGAAATTTAAAAAAAAAGTTTATATGAGAATTTTTTTATTATAATATATTAGATTTAACGTAATAGATATGTAAACACATAATTTTACAATTATACTCATTTATTTGCAACTTTTTGTTAACTATTATTTTATTATAATTACTATTTTTTATTACTTCACGATAAGTAGAAATATACAAAAGTAACAATTGTGTTTCCAATAAACAAGTTGACAAATATATTTAGTTTCTAAAAGTAATTATTTGTATTGCTTTGTGATTACTAAGATTTTTTCTATACACGATGGAGAGAAAGAAAATACTTATAGATTAGACAAGTTTAAGATCATTATGAGAAAAATAGAAATTTATTATATGTTGAAAATATAATTTGTTTTACGGCTATACCCCTATAATGTCAATAATAAAAAAAAAGGTTACTAATTTAATTAAGGTAATTATTGTTCAAAATTCGTTAGTAGTTGATATATATTGAGTTAAAAACGATGATTTATTACTAATTTAATATAATTATTGTAAAAATGATGGAACATGGTGATTTGTTAGCAGTTGATAACGTATGTGTATAATAGGAGTTGGAATGACCCAAACCAAAATATTAAAACCGTTGTTAATTTTTAAGAATTTGTGTACATTTTAGAAGCAATTAAATCGGTAATACAAAGCTAATAATGATTATTTTCTGTTTAAAATTTAGTGGTTAAATACTTTTTACACCACCAATCAATAAACAATAAAGAAATAATCTCAAAATGACTCTGAAGGATGAACATTATAGAATATGTAAATTGTTGTCTGTATATATAAAGGCTATGCACTCTCAATGTTAAAACTTTTACTGTACCAACCAATAAAAAATCATGGTCAGCATGACCTTTAGGATTCAGTTTGTACAAACAATTTTTAAGCTAATATCAGTCTATTATAGATAGTGTTTTTTAAATAAATATTAGAAACTATGTAGGATTTTAAAATGTTTATCATTTTAATTGTTTTTTACTTAAATTTTAATTATTTTTTTTATTTAGATAACCCTATTATATTATATGAAAAGATTATATATTTAAGAAAAATAAGTCGTATTTTTTTATTATATTCGAACATTATATATTTAAGAAAAATAAATTTAATATAAATATTATGAAAGTAAAACATTAAATAAATTTAATTAACATTTGATAATTTAAAATTATGAACATCATCATTTTTTACATTTTTATTAATAAGAGAAGATAGCACGAGATGAGAACAAGTGTAAACACCAATAAAGAGAATAATAAGAAAATTCAAATTTAGTGAATTTTAATTTATTTTTTATAAAGTACTCCAGTTATTCTTAAATACAAAAAATGTTTAAATATCAAATAATGGTTAAAATTTCAAAAACAATATTAATAATAATTTATTACATTCAAGTTTGTTTGATATTATTATTCAGTAAAAAATTCAAATATTTTTTCAATTGTTAAAAAAATATTATTTAATATTACAATCTTATTCAATATTTGTTGAAAATTTTTTCAAACAAAAAATATTATCTGTCTTGATGATAAAAAAATAATTATTATAAACATTATTATTTTAAAAAATCAATTCACATTAATAGGAAAACAATCTTTTCGATATAATCCTAACTAATATCAAATAAAAAATAATAGTTATTTACGATTTAAAAAAATAATAATTCTATCAAATTAAATCATAAAAATAATTCTTCCACATATCAATGAAATTAGTACTATATGAAATTAGTACAAGAACTAAAGTTCCTTTATATGAAAATTAACATTGCATAATTTTATAAAATTCAATTTTTTCTTAAATTATTATTTCAATTTACATGTAATAATTTCACGGCAAAGTATTCATAAAAATATGAATTACTATCTTATAATTTATCATCCAAAAACGGGATTAAGTTGATTATTTAAGAGAAAGAAATTGATCACACCCAATGTTTTTTAATTGCTTGATAAAAAATATCCATAAAACCGTGTAAAACATTTTGCTTGCACTTCCCATACGTAAAATATTGGAACAATAACTTCCAGAAACCAAATTTCAGATTTTAGATTGACTTGTGATGAATTTCCAAGCTACACATAATCAACAAAATAAGATATACCCCTCCGAGCAAAACCAAAAAAAAAATATAACACAATTATTTTAATTCATACTTTCAAGTGTGGGTGTTTTCTTTCTTCAAATTCACTATTCATCAAACTCCAATAGCAGTTACAGTTCCCAAATTACGTTTGTAAGTTTCAATAGAAATTATGCTTAAATTACGTTTTCAAGTTTAACGACTATTTAACTTGAGTTAGATGAAATAATTGGACATTTCCCTTTAAAAAGGACTTTGTACAAATGGTTAACAGATGACAAAATGCATAGATTCCTTTTTGCACCTGTTACACATTTTTTTAAGTTTTATGACTAAAAAGTAAACACGAACCAAATTTTCTACACAAACAAGTCTCTTCCAACAAAATTTAAACTTGGGCTTGCCACATTGAAAGTGATTAACCCAAATTGTTACATAGCTCTAATTTAAAAGTGTAAAATAATTTGTTAACAAAAATGATACCCATATATTGTATCTACATTACACTTCTATCCAAATTTTATTTATTTTTAATTATTTTTATATTTTTATTAAAAGAAAAAGAAGAAGATATGTGATTTGAAAAAGAGTGATTATAGGATCAGTCAAAGTGAACCAAAAATCAGTAACAGAATGTTTGCAAAAGGTCAAAACCGATCATATTTCAATGAAAATATAAGCAATGTCATCATTAAGGTCATTATTATTGGATTTGAATAATCCGGCAATTATTGAATTGAGTAGAAACTACAGTTAGGGTGAGTAAGGATTAACAAATAAATACCAGGAATTTCGAAATATATGGTTCACACGCTCTTTCTTTCTACCTGCAAGTTGAATCATTCATGAATGGTGATTCAAATCCCACTATTACTTCCTTCTCTTTATCTCTTACCAACAGTAATTAAGTTAATCAACATCTCAAGTTAAGACTCGGAAAGTTAAAACAATAATCCTCCATAACGTGCGGGGCAAGTGGGCGACCCCTTCCAAACGTCACAAAAGAAAAAAAAAACATTATTGCTCAGCAATTATCGATTAATAGATTAATCTCACGGGTCTAAAGTGTGAAAATAAATTTGGAAAAGCCAAACACGTCTTTAAAATCAACAAGATAAGATCGAAATACGAAGTTTCTAGCATAAACATAACAATCATCTATTTTCACTCTTTTATGGGGTACAAGTTTCATGCATTATGCAATGCCAAAAGAAGAGGGAAGCATTTATTTGATGAGCAAACATTTCAACCTCTCTGAAGTGATAAGACCCTACACATTACCAAGCCTACAAATGCACCACATTGCATCATTCTCCATATTGTGTTACACAAGCAACACAAATATGAAATTCCCAAAACAACCCTCTCTACAGAAAACACTTCACATCCATCATAATAATTAAAAGCCCAACCCCTTAGGGCCATATCGTCTATATACTATGCGTATAGTCACCTAAGAACTAATTAATTAAATGTCAAACATAACTTTTTAAGTTTCAAGGTATACCTCATTTTGGCTTATCGTATACCCCTCCGCACGTGATCTTTATTTATCCCTTCCTTTTTTTTATGCACAATTCTTCTCTTAAGGTCGGAGACAAACAAAAAACTGAACCGCCAACAGAAATTAGGCGCCGTCCTCCCCGGTATTTTTTGCCGGCCGAGAAATTGGTCCCGCGGACGAACGAAACCCTACCGTCACCGTATCAAGCACGCACAAGTGAAAAGAAGCGTCGATTCCCGTCGTATTAGCGTTCAAACACTCCTCGCATACGGAGGCGGCGGCGGGAACGGTGTTCGGTGATTCTCTTCCAACGGCGAAGCCGTTCATTGCGGGACCCATATTCATCCGAAAGGAGTCTCTCTCCATCTGAAAATTCATCAATCTTTGCTCGTACTCAGCGCGATCAAGAATCGGCGCAGCGAACGCCGACCTGAACGGCGGATCTCCGGCAGCGGCGCGGCGGAGGAGCATGACTTTCTCCGGCGGCTTCTTCTTTGCGTTCGCAGACGCCTTCTTGGCGCGCTTGGACCGCTTGACGAAAAAATAGTGTGCCGCAGCGTCTCGGCGCACGGCGGCGAGGTTGACCTTGGCAGTGACAGGAATTTTCCGGTCGGTGTCGACGGCGGCGAGATAAACGGAGAACTGGTGAGGGGAGATCCCGATCCTCTGGCTTAGGAGCGAGAGCAGACTCTTAAAGTTGAGCGAGGGGTCCACCACGACAGTGCCGACGTTGATCTCACGGTTACCATCGGAGTAGACGACGGCGAGCGACGCGGTTCCTCCGTCTATCATTTTTCCGGGCGAATCGAATAAGCAGTTGAAAACGCGCGTTTGTGTTTGGAACTTTGCTTGGTAAACAGAATGGGAAGGGTTTACACCACTTTATGTACAAATGGGAGAAAGGTGGTGCGGTGTTGTGCTGCGCAATGTGGGGTTTTAGGTGTAGTTTTGAAAATATAGAGAGGCGGTTAGGGCTATTTTCGGAATTTCATTCTACTACTAGAATATTTTTATCACTCCAAATTCATCTTAATCTAAACTTAACTAAAATTTCATCTAAAAAATATTTATATACTATAAAAAAATTAAATAAAAAATATATTATTTCAACATATATATAAGATTGCAACAGTTTAAAGTGGTATATTGCGAATTAATTAGTGTGGATTGTGTATTAATTAAAGAGAATATTGAATATTTAGCAATAATGATAATTAGGAGTGAAAGTCCAGAGCATTCTTGGAGTTGACGCGGGGATCCTATGTATACGTGTGACTTGGGGATCAAGTAAGGTCAAAACGATTCGTTTCAAAGATAGACTTTTGAGTGTTCTGGGTTCTTTTTTATCTGGAAAGAGCTGTTTAAATTTGTTATTCATAATACAATAGCATGCTTGATGGAGAGGTAACTTTCTAAAAAGAATTAAAAAGGTTTTGAAAAGTCGTTTTTAAAATTAATTAATAGAATTCAGTTTATGGTTATCTTATATTGGGATGTGATTTTATTAATTAAACTGAATAAGATTAATATATCTCAGAAAAATAGAGGATAAAACAAATTCATTTTTCCCTTTCATTTAGAAAAAATAATTCAAGAAAGCCTTGTTATTTCTTCGAATAAATTGTATATCTACTGTGTGTTACATGTCCATGTGTATTTTTATTATATTAAAATAATATATTTTTTAAAAATTACAAAAATAAAAGTTAAATGATTACATTGCAATTTTTAGTTAAGAGATTTTATAGTTATATATTTCATTAAATAAAATATCATTTTAATTTTATAAAAGATAAAAAAAATTGGTTAAAAAATAAAATTAAAATATTTATAAAATATTGTACCAACTGTATATAATAATAAATTCCTTTATCATAAATATTTTTAATTAAGTAAATATGTATATAGTATATAAAGATCATATCAATAAGAGGTATAAAATATCCATTAAATGCCTCTTATTTTATTTTATTATTATTATTTTTTATAAATAATACATTCTTTTATGAATAAAAAGATATACAATTGTTATGTATTTTTTAAAATAATATAAAGGAATATAACTATATAAATTTTATTATATAAATAAAATTTATATTTTCTAAATATATATTTAAATTTAAAATAATAAGAAAGTAAATGAAAAATATGACAGAAAGAAAAAATTAAAAACTAACTGTGTCTGACCATAAAAATAGATAAAAAAATTGATGGATGAAAACTGAAAAGAAATTCATAGAATAAATAAATAAAAATATAAATAAAATAGAAAAAAATAGTTTAAAAAAACTAGAAGAAAGTAAGAAAAATTACTAATTTAACTTTTTTAAAATAGTATTCACAAATAACATTTTCATTCTAAAAAAAATCACAATAACAACAAATTATATTTAGCGTCATTTAATATCATAATAGCAGTTTATTGTATCTCACTGATTTAAAATAATTTGTTACGTTCGATATTTTCTAATATTTGTATTAAGTATATTTCATTAGAATTAATATTTGATTCACTAAAAGCATCTTCTTATGTTAAAATAATTTGTTATGCTCTATATTTTCTAAAATATTTGTATTAAGTATATTCTATTAGAATTAATATTTGATTCACTAAAAGCATCTTCTTATGTTAGGGTGATTTTTTGCACCTATTTTGTAATATTATGATATATAAAACTTTTTTAGTTTTTTATCTTAATCCATAGGGATCTAGATCATCAATAAAGTTAAAATATTTTTTTTTTTATTAGGTTTATTTACTCAATATTAATATTATAACATTGGAACTACAATACTATCATAGGTATCTCTTACCATACATCATATTATCTTACTAAATGTATGAATATACAAAATCACAATATCACATTAGGTATATCAACATATACAACCACAATATCATATAAATAGTTATATACAATATACATTAACAAGTATATAATACAAGTGCATGCACCTCATATCATCAACATAATATATTAACATTCATTCACAAATAGACATATATACATATATTAAACTACACATGCATCTCATCCATCAAATCTAACACCATCAAATGCACATTTGTTGAATAAGCTCTTCTTGTTTAGGTGACTTTACTTTCTCAATTAGAAGAAGACTTTTACGCTTAAACAATTTTAAATGACACTAACTCCAAATGAGAGAGAATTGGTTTTGTCTCTCTTATTTAAGCATTCACTCGTTGCTTAAGTGATCATCTCTCTTATCTCTCAAAGCGTCACACATGCACTTAAGTGATGAAGCTTATTGTATGCTTTAACAAATTGCTAAAACACCAAACATATGTTTGACTCATCATGTTTTCAGTTAAGAGAGGATACTTGTTAACATGACCCAACAAGTTCCAAAAACATCATACATCATTGTCATATCTCAAGGCTTGAGTAATAACTATATATTCACATAAGCATCGAGTGTCCTAAAGGAAAGAAATTTGTCTTTATCCCTTTCATTTAAACCCTAAATCATAATTGGAGTGATTTACTCTATTTCACATTATCTTTAATGTTTTCTATGAAACTATATAAGTGATCTCTCATAATTCATTTTTAACTTCTCTCATCACATAATTCCAAATATTGTAAATAAATAATATAGTTTTACACATTAACCAATATAAATTACTCCTTAAATAATATAATTTACTCATTGAATAATTTGGTCTTCAACCTAAATTATCCTAAGTTAACATATCATTAAAGAATAGTAAAATGATTTTCTCTTAATCCTAATCTTTATTTTATTTTAGATTAATAGTTCAGTCATATCTTTTAAGTCTTTGTGGATAAATTCTAATATCTTCTGTAAAAAAGAAAAATAAAAATTCAATCAAATAACAATTCTCTTTTTATTTACGAAAATAATACATGTTACAAAAATAACACATGTCAGTCTATTTTATTTTTATGAAGAATAGGTTACAAAATATGAAAATAATGGTTATTTTTTTTTTTTTCAAATTGATTTTGTATTATTTTAAAACTGTTTTTTATTTTATTTTAATGAATGTGTTATCAAAATTAAATAATTGAAATAATTGTGATGTGTATGGAAAAAGTTACAATATTTGTGAATACTCTTTTTAGTTTTGAATTTTATTTAAGTACACCGAAATAAATTTTTTAAAATTTTTTAGGGTGGTATTTTAAACTAAAAAGATTCAATCACGTAAATTTTTAAAACAAGATTATTCTAGCATGATTACAAATAAATAATGTGAAATTTTTAATTAAAAAATACTAAAATAATGGTAAGAAATTTAAAACCACATAACCTATTTTTAATTTATAGTATATAACCAATTTGAAATAACTATAAGAATTTGTAAAAAAGAATGTATAACTTATAATTAAAAATTGAAATGAATACTCTTCAAAGCGATGTACATGACCAAGATAGCAGAAACATTATTGAATGAACAAATAACAAGCATTATCATTGATTGTGGTTCATTATCTACAACCATTGAATCTTAAATATCAAAGTTGAAAATACAAAACATACACATGAAAACTCTTGAATCCACCACTATGTCACTTACAGTAAACACTTGCCATAGACAGGAAGAACTGAGAGAAAAGAGGATGCTGAGGTTTCTGCACTGTACCAACAAACTGTCTCTATTTTCTATCCCCTATAAAAAAGTGACACGAGAATAAAGAAAGATAACAACTAGGAGCAAGGTTTTGAGTATAAAACCGCAATGGGAGCTGCATCATCAAGACTAACATGGTCTCCAAAACCACCACAATGCAAACACATTTGTCTACAATTTTCTGCAATGTTAACGTTTCAAAGACTCCAAAACTGCAACAGCAATTGCAATTTAAAACCTTGAGGAGACTAGAAATGAGACTGATGATTTGGATCTGTATTTCACCAACTTAAAACTGGAAAAAAGCAAAGCAAGGTGCATTCAAGAAATCAACAAACAACATGTTTCACCGGCCATCAACAGAAGTGAAAGACTCTGCAAAACCAGTAGGCCTTGCAGGGATACTACTCTTACTGTCTTGAAGGTCCACATAGCTCAACTCCTTTCCTTCTGTCTCTTGCCAGTCCTTCACCATTTGGTTAAGGGGAAGAGTATAGTCTATGCCAGAATACTCCTCAGTGTCATCATCTAATGGTTTCCATTTCTCAACAAGCGGTCCAAGAACATTCACAGCATGACTCATATCTGGCCTTTGGTTTGGTTCTCTGGCAGTGCAGTGCCCAGCTAACTCAGCAATGATGGAGACAATATCGAACATTTCTTCCTTTATGTCAAGGGCAGGGTCAACAGCAGCCATCAGTTTCTCCTTGTCTGATTTTATATGCCAGAACCACGATGCCAAGTACTGGCTTTCCTCGGGTCTATCCTCATCAAGTGCCATTAATCCAGTTAACAGCTCCATTAGCACAACGCCGAAACTGAAAACATCTGCTTTGGTGGTGACTTTTCCTGTCACTGAAATATATAATATAAAAAAACAGAAATCAGTGTAGTTTATTAATCTGTCAAACACATCAGGATCATCCATTTGGGGCGGGCGGTATAAGTTTCAATATGTGGTTCCTGACAATGATATCCACCCTGCCGAAATATATTTTTCTCTGTTTTTCTGTGAAATTTTTAGAAACATATTCACTTCTTTTCAAGATTTCCCAGTATGGCTATAGTATATATAGATGGGAAAGAAATCAAAAGATTTCTTCAGTAACTACAAATTGCTGAAAGAGCAACTATATGTTACAGTACTTATTCTGTGCATAATCCATGTTTAACATGCCCCCATATGATGTATACAAGTAAATTTAAATCTTTCTTCCCTATGAATCAGTTACTTTACCACTCCCTATGTCAATAAAGCAGTTAAAAAAATTGAGCACTATTAGTTTTGCTTGAGAATTCTAATAGAAAAACTGAACCTTAAAGAAGGCTATACCGCAGCTTTTAGAAACCATAGGCAGAGCAGGCAATAGCATATAGAATCAACAGAAGTCACAGCAAAAAAAAGTGATTAAATTCGGGAATATAATAAATTTTCCTTTTACAAAAGATTTGCAAAATAAAACAAAACAAAATTACCTGCATATTCTGGCGCCAAGTATCCAAATGTACCAGCAAGCCGGGTCACTACAGATTTTTTGCCATCAGGAGCAAGTTTTACCAATCCAAAATCCGAGACTTTTGCTCTAAAGTCATCCCCAAGCAAAATATTTGATGATTTAAGATCTCTGTGAATGAAGATCTGGTGTGCCAGACTATGAAGATACTCCATTCCTCTGGCAACATCCAAGGCTATATTGAGTCTCCTCTTCCAAGAGAGTGGCTCCAGTTGCGAGCTCTTCCAATGGAACAGATGCATACTGAGAGCCCCTTGTGACATATACTCATAAACCAGAATCCTCTCATTACCTTCAACTGAATAACCCAAAAGAGATACCAAATGCCGGTGCCGGACTTTTGATAGAACTGCAATCTCTGACTGGAACTCATCCAAGGCCTTGCTGGTAATAACACCCGATTCCATTCGCTTCACCGCAATCTTAGTCCCATCATCCAATTCTCCCTTGTAAACTACTCCAAATCCACCGCGTCCAAGCTCATTCTCACGTGCAAAATTCTTCGTTACATTTCGAAGAACCTGAACAGATATCACAAGGTTCCCGGATTCAAAGACACGAGACTCCCCACTTCCATGAAGAGTCTCAGACCCAGTGCCGGTCACTGTGGAAACACTCCCATTGCTGTTGTTAGCAATTACAACCTTCAGCACATTGTTCGAATCAGAAGGATCTCTGGGGTGGATCACCAGAGACCCTGCTCCCTCAGAGACACCCTTTCTCTTCCTGAAACAATACACATAAAGCGGAATGAGAACAAAAGCCGCAGCTGCAACACCTGCAATAGGAGCCACAATTGGAACCAAGCCTTTCCTTCTGGAATTATTTGACTCATGAGAAAAACTACCAGACTTTGGATTGGGACCAGAGGCTTCAGAGGGGGTAGGATTACGCTTATCAGATGAAGGAGGTTCAACCTTACCAGATGACGAACCAGAACCAGGACTAGGACCAAAGCCAGAAGCAGAACCCGGTGGAGAAAGAGAAACTTCTGGGGCACCGCCTAACTGAGGATTTCCATCAATCACAAGCTTCACCCCTTTCCCGAAACTCGGCAAGGGAAGGGAAATGTTATTACCAGTCAGATCCAACAATGTCAATGATCTCAAACTAGTCCAATTACTGGGTATCCTACCACTGATATCATTACCTCCCAACCTTATTCCAACAAGGGAATCCAACTTGGCAACAGAAGCACTCAAAGTACCACTAAGATTAAAGTTATTCAAAATAATCATTTCCACCTTTCCATCCCCATTGCACTTTATCCCCAACCATGGCCCATCGCACGGATTATTCCCACTCCACGAGTCAACCAAAATCTCCGGGTAACCCAACCCCCCAAGAAAATCCAACAGCGCCATCACCTCAAACGCACACATAGCCCCGGGCTTCGACAAGCAAAAATCATTGCTTTCAAAACTCACTTTATCCGCAGCAAAATCAGGGATCGGACCCATGAATTGGTTATTATTCAAATCCAACCGCTCCAACTTCATCCCACTCAAACCACGCGGAATCAACCCAACCAACTCATTCCCATTAAGATCCAAATCCCTCAGAGAAACCAAATCCCCAATGTTCACCGGAATACTCCCGCTAAACTTATTCCCGTGAAGCCACAAACTCGTCAACGAAATCATGCTCGCAACAACTTCGATTTTCCCGGTAAGTCCGTCTCCACGCTGGTTGTTCAGCCAGAGAATCCGCAACGCAGGAACGGCGTTCAACGTCGCCGGAATCTCCCCAGTCAAGTTGTTGCCGGAGAGCTGCAGCACCTCCAGCGACGGCAAAGAGCCGAGAAACACAGGAATGGGCCCCACCAAGTTGCAGCTCATGCAAGAAAAGTTCCTCAACTGCGCGGAATCTTCCAAAGTTGGAGGAAGCACCCAGCCACCAGAAGAGGCATTGAGATTATTGTAATCCAAAGCCAACACCTGGAGACTCCGAAGCCCTCGGAAAAAATCTCCGGGAATGGATTCAAAGCCGTTGCGGTTGAGAAATGCGTATTTCAAATTTGACAAGCCATTGAAGGAGGGTAAGGGCCCGTTGAGGTTGTTGTTCTGCAGACCCAGATTCTCCAACATGGAAAGCTTGTTGAAGTTGGAGGGCAGCGGGCCCACCAGACCCAAGTTCTTGGTCTGAATCTGAGACACTCTGTTGCCATTGCAGAAGATGTACTTCCATGGAGGATTCCCACATGGGTCTCCTCCTTCTTCCGGCCACGGTAAGAGCTCTTTGTTCTTCAAACCTCTTCGAAAACTGTTCAGAATCCCCACATCGTTCGGGTCCGTTTCGGTTAAAACCACCGTCCACAAAGAGAAAAGGAGCAACGGCAAAGAGTGTGTCACTGCCATTGCCATTGCGTCGCTTAAAACGCAGCGTTTCGCGAAGCCATCGCCATGAACAAAGAACCTTGCTGCTACCAACCACGAACAGCGAGAGTGCAATGTATTAAGATTGAGTTTGAGGTCCCTATTATATTCTAAGGTCTTGTTTGTCTCTGCATTAATAATTACAATCACTTCCACACGTAATAAAGGTTATTATTTAATTAATCCAAACTCCTCTTAACCACCTTCTCTTACAATTCACTCTTATAACATTTTTATTTTTATTTTTATTTATCTCATCTGTTTCTTTCCTTTTTTTCTTTAAAAATAACAGTATTTTTATTAAAAAACAATGCTAAAGTCAAATAAAAAAAATGCGTTTTCCAAATATTTAACATAAACAATAAACTATTTGAAAACTCATTAATCCAATAACTCTTCGGAAAATCACGTCAGATCGAAATGAATACGCTGATTAAACTGAATTAATTTCATATTAATTACTTCACGTGCTCAATTACTTCTTTAACCTCTTTTTTACCTCTCTTCTTTGATTATATGTACATTGATATTTTTCTATTGAATAAAGATATACAATAATATACATATAACGATAAATATGTAATTTAAAACAATAAATATTAACATTTAGTATTATTGATCTGGACATACACCATTTACTCTTTTTTATTAATAAACAAAGTCATAAATAACACTAAAATATAGAAAAAAAAATGTTTCTTATTATATTCTTCCAAAAAGAAGGACGCAGAGTCTATGGTAACTTTGTTTTTATTCCTTAAAAATTAAATTCATTACATAGTTACTTCATTAGTTCCTTTTTTTAATGGTCAGTTTTTTAAAAAATTCTTTTATCTGTTTATCTTTTAAATGCTAAGATAATATAATTTCCTTTTTCAATTATATCCTTAATTCAATTAATATAGAGATAACAATTAATTATGATAAATAGTGGTACGTTAACGTAAATTAAGATAAGAAAAATATTATGAAGGAAAAAAAATAAAGTAATTGATATAATATTGTTTCGATCTAAGTCTCTTAAAATATTTTCACTAAAACTAATAGTTGAATTTAAGATAAAGTGAGCTTTGGAACTTAAAAGTGATAATTATAATCACTATTTAATTAAGAGAAAATAATGTGTATAAATTATTTTTAATTTTTATTAGGAAAAATATGTGTATAAATTATTTTTAATTTTTATTGGGATTTTGTCCTACTATACTCATACATAAACTTCGAATTTTAAATTTAACAATACCTCACATATAATCATTAATTCTATTATTTTGGAAAAAAATTCAAGTCAAAATAAATATTTAAATTAATAATAAAATAGCTTATCACATAAATAAAAATGTGAAGACAGTGTACTTTTTATTAATGGATAAACATACAAAAGTTCCTTTTAATTGTAAAAATAATCTTCTCTTAATGTTATTTTTTTAATTTCTCTTATTTTAAAAATTTGGTCAACTTCAAACTTATATTTTACAAAAAGAAACATCTCTTTATTATTTCCCAATTCTATAAATAAATATCACCATCATACACATTTTTTTTAAGTTGTATTTGCAAACTAAATTTATTTTGTATAATTATCTGAATTAAAAATATATTTTAACTCGATTATTATATAAATATACTGTCATTGGGACTTATTAATAAAAGTAATTCTATATTTAAAAGATTTTTTATTCTTTTAATAAAAAGTAATTTTTATTACTTTGGTATAATTGTTACTTTCTAATTGGATAACAGTATTTCCTAGTTTTAGAATGAATGTATTTGCTGTATAAAAAAATTAAGTTTGACTAATGTTTTTATATTTTAATGAATCGTTATTTTTTTATCATAATCTTTTCTTTCTGTTTTTTTATATGAAACGGATAAAGTAATATGTAACTAGTTTTTGTCAATTTGACCAAAATTTTGACGTTTCTGCCACCAACTTATTAATAATAAATTTATCCTGCGTCTGCAGCTGAATTTCAATCCAAAGAAAATAATATTTTAAATTAGCTGTTAACAATTTCACTACTGATTAATTTAGTTTTAAAATTATAAAAAAATTATATGTATTTTTATATCATCAAATTTCGATTTTTGTTTCTCAAAAATTAGAATAACTCGTTTATTTATTTACTTTTATCCTGACTAAGAACTTATTGTTAAAAAAATCAAGTTATTCCACAATATATCACATCCTTAAAAGTTGTAAACAAATTCTGACAAAATTAAATTTCTTTATAAAAAATAACTAACTATTAAGATGGACACTTTCCACCAGTTAGTGGCGAATATCGATAACAATAATTAAAATCAAAATGTATAATAAGTCACTATCCTAAATAATAATAAAAAACTGAACTATGAATCTTGATAAATAATCTAGTGAAGGTTTAAATAAATATTTAAAATTTATATATTTTATTACTATCATTTATATAAGCAAAATAATTATAAAAAATACATTTTTAAAAAAATTATTTTTTATTCTTTTAAATTTTTGAATTTAATAACAAAATAATAACTAAATTTTTAATTATTTATTTTTAATATAAATAATCACATTGTGAGTAAAAAGAAATTTATTCTATTTTATAATTTTTTTTAATAATTTTTATGTTAAAAAATATTATTTTGTTGTAAATGTAAAAATTTAAAATAAAATTAATAAAGTAAAACAGAAAATAAGATGTAAAATATACTTCCAATTAAAACCCTAAATCTTAAAATATATTTCTTATTAAAATCTAAAAAATAAACTACAATAATTAAATATTAAGATAACAAATTATAAAAAATAAATAAAAATATTTAAAATTAAAAATATTTACATGAATTAAATTATAAGAACTTAAAAAAATATTCAAAAATATTTTTCATAAATATAAAAGAAAATATTTTTATGAAAAATAATAAAAGTTCATTTTTCTTATGAGAATATTATAATATAAAATTAATATATTACTGTTAAATGAAACAAAATACATAATCTTTATTCTTTTTAGAAATTGAACAGAATATATAAGAAAGTTTGTGATATTTTGTGTCGAATAAATAATGAATTCAACATACAATGATTTTTCTACCCACATGGCACCTCGTTTCTTGTTTTAAGTAATATATTATATCAAATATTTTTTAAGATATTACAATTTATTGTAGCATATTAGAAGCTTAATGTAATTAATAAATTTAAAATATTGGTAAAATATTAATTTTTAATTATTTTTAGTTAAGTTATTAATTTAAAATGTCTATCCATTTAATTTAAATTATATTTATATTGTTTACATCTTATTACTTTCCTTCCAAATATTAAATAAATTCTTAACTAAATACTAATACTCTTTATAATTATATATAATTTTATATATTTTTTCAATTAAATTGTTTCCAAAAATAAATTGTTTGTCGCATAACTTTCTAATGTGAACTTTTAATTCTCTTATTTTAATCATTTCTAAATTTTATATCTATTTAATAATTATTTTAAATTATTTTAAATTTTTATTATTTATTTTAATTACTTAAAAAATAACGTTTTTTCATACACCAAATTATCTAAATAATTTTTTCTCAATCTAATGATTAAAAATTATTACAGTGTTTTTTTTAAATATTATCAATTATTATATTTATATACTATTTTTATTATTTCTTATAATAATTCTTAAATATAAAAAGTTTAATTTTAAATAAAAAATATTAGTTCACTTTTAAAAATTAATGTATAATTTATTAATATTTATTTATTTTATTAATTACTTTTTGTTTCTAACTTTTTGTTTCTTCTCTTATATTTAAAAAAAACTAAAAAAATCTAGTTGAATTGAATTTCTGAAAACTTAATTTTAAATGATTTTTCAGCAATTAATTAACTAATTATAGTGAAGTATTTTATGAAATATATTTAGTTCAGTGTACTATTTAAAGTAATAAATGAGATAACAGTATAACACACAAATTATAAAGAAATAAAAGAAAAGAATATAAAAACATCTTAACTTTTTTTGTTTACATATTTTATCAGTTTTTTTTATTCTTTTCCTAATTAATTTTAGTATTTATTAAAATTAAATTATGTGTATTATAAAATCTATATATATAATGGAGAAGTTCAGAAAGGCTTAGTCAATTATAATACAAATTATCCAACATTTATTACTTATCAAGTGCCAAACAAACTTAAATTTTTTTTTTCAAGATATCAATATTTGTGAATCTTCATAATATAGAATTTATGATTTTGGTTATGAAAAGTTATTAAATGAAATATTTACTGCTAAATAAAAAAACTACAAATAATTATCAAAATATAACTATTTTTGAATTTATGATATTGGTTCTAACTAATAGAAGTTGTTGCATTAGGCATTTATTACTGAGTTAAAAATTACAACTAACAATATGTAACTATTTATATTTAGCATTCTAAATTATAACCCAATCACAATTCTATAATTATTAAAATAGTTGATCTATTACTAGGTTCAACATCAAACTGTCTACTGCTAAATACTTATAATCATTAAAAATATTATACAAAAAAGTAGATGTAACTAAGGGATGAACATCACAACAAAACAACTACTAAACCGTGATTATAAGGAATTGGATTAAGCTTCAACACTAATTAAAGTAAAAACTAATTATTAAGAATAATATAAATATATGATATGATTGAGGTGTGAAGTTATGTTGTTCACTGCATATTTTACTTCATTCTTAAATTAGTACATATACTCATTTGATGGTGGTTATTTAATAATTTCTTGACCATACAATAACATTATATGTTAAATTATATAGGTAATGGATCTAAATGCATGTACTAGGTATTGATGGAATATAAGAATGAATAATAAATTGTAGTTACCCACATGGGTATAGATCTTACCAATAATATTTTCCTTTTTAATATAGGTATAGATAATTAAATAAGGATTTAAACTCTATTATTCTCATTCTTAATTAACCTAAATATGAAATTAAACTGAGTTACATGTTGGACCTTGGAAATTATAATTTACTACTAAACTCTAATATATACTATCATCTAAAGATTATAACACCACACAATAATTATTTATGAGCAATTATATATTTGGTGTTATATTTTGACTTGTTTTTTTTGTTAAGACTTGTTTGGCTTGCAGTGAGCAAAAGTGGAGCTACACAAGGAAAACAAAACAAAAGGGAACTTTCAGGAATCACGTGGCGGTGAGATTCACAACCTTACCCTTCTTCTAATGCAATTGTCCACATTTTTTTGTAGGGTGAGAATTCAACAACCCTACTCTAGATATTTAAGCTTTATTTTCAATTTAAAATCTTCAAAAATAAATTTCTCACTTTTTCTCATTTAAGTGGATTCATGTAAAATTTATTACAATATTACAAGTAAAACAAAATTTTAAAAAATATATATATGTATGGTTTATTTATTGTATATTTATTGTAAGAAAGGTCAAGGATTAAGTTTTAAATAAAATTGCAAAATTTTTAGAGTAAAACCATATTTCACCCTCTCCAAAACATACATTTCTACCAACAATCAAATGAAATGTTAATTAAAATGAGAATTTTAAAAAGAAATTACTAGAATAAAAACTTTAAAAAATCTTAAAATTAATTGAGATATTAAAATCTATAAAAATTAAATTAAATTTTCATACATTTACTTTAGAATAGAAATGATTATACTTTAATCTCAAATAACTTTAACGTTAAGGTAATTTATACATACCAAGTAATCAAGATAGAAAGAAATATGTAGAACAAAAGAAAACATAATCTCAAAGAATAGAAACTTAAAAGTAAAGACGAAGAAACCAGTTTTAAAAATTATCTCGATCCTTATATTTTATTTTATTTTGATCAATTTAAGACTTGATCATAACAAAAAAAATTTCCTTTTAACAATGAAAAAAAATATATGATGGAAGAAAACCCTAAGAGGCATAGGGTAATAAGTGCCATAGAACGTGTGTGATGTAATTGAGAGGAAAAGTTCTTGACTTTTGTGATGGATCTCGTGAAGGGACCACTAGGGTATCTCTAACATCAACAATAGGTCTTATCTACATTTAATTTTGGTGTATCTTTAGTTGCATCTTACACCAACTCAGATACAAATTTATAATTAACTTGAAGTAAATAATCTTACTTTTACACCTTAATTATAGATATAAGATTCAAAACGTTATTAAACCCAACCTACTCTAAGATAAAAGTGATGGTAGTCGAGGAAGAAATATTACCTAAGAATTTTGTCAAGTTTAATCAAAATTATATGATTAGGTTATAAGTATTACTTTGTTTTTATTGGAAGTAGAACAGATAAGATAACTGCTGTGAGATTATTAGGGTTTTTGGAGTTAACTTTATACTATTTGAGTTAAATGAATGTGAGGATTTTGATTTAAACAATGTTTTGAATAATTAAGGTTCACTCAATCATGTTCTCTTTTCCTAAATACCTAGATTTACAAAATGATTATTTCTACTTTTAAAAGAATAAATATTTTTTTAGGTGAAATGATACATCCTTTCATCGATCATGAATAAACAATGATAATAAATATAATAGTATCATATTTTCATGTATAAATCTAAAAATTCAACTCGTAAACATATATAAACAAAGGACAAAATTGTTTTGTTAATCACATTATAAAATTAGGTGTGTACTAATATTCTTGAAATGTGAATATTAAAACTAACTCAACTTTACAAAATAAATTTATAAAATCAAATCTATATCTATTTACATATTATAACTTATTATATTTTTAATCAATATAAATATATATTTAAATAAATTATTTATATTTTAAATTTGTGAATAATATAATCTTACATAAATTTTATATTTTATATAAAAAATATACTCTTCTAATATTGAAATGGGTAAGGTAAGTGTTTATCTTAAGCTTCTTTGTGCTAGAAATTTTGTTTGTAAAAAATGAGTCAATTAAATAACATTACTTAATTAAAATCATCTGCTAATGGAAACAAAAACAACTGCCACATTCATTATCAGTGTCTTTCTATTGGATACAGAAATGTTATAGATGTCAAAATTAGCTTGGTTATTGGTAATATTCCTTATAATTACTTAAATAAAGTTGGTGGATAAATAAGATTCTCCAAACTTCAATTTTATATGTGAATAAAACCATTTTAAATTGTAATGTATATTATGGCTCTCAAATCTCATTCATTTTTAGTTAAATTTATAACTTATTCCATGTATGCATAACAAATTTTCAATTTAATCTTTATAATATGTAAATCAAATCGATTTAGTTTCTTTTATCGTTATTTCCTTATGTAATTAGTAGCACATTCTTGATTATATATATAAATATATATTATATTGATTTTTTATAAATATATAACTAAATCAAGAACATGATACACAAATATCAAATTAAGAATATGTGTTACATTATAAAGACTAAATAAAAAACGTTATGTGTATATATATATATATATATATATATATATATATATGGATTAATTTAATAAATTTCATATGCAGAGAAAGAGTGTTAATTCGATATATATATATGTTTAAATTTATTTTTAAAATTAATAATCATAATGAAGTATATTACTATATTATTTAAAAAATATTATAGGTGTAAGTAAAATATTAATGAATGTTTAAAACTGTTTATGATAGTAGAAAATAAAGAATTTTTTAATATAATTAGTAGTGGCGATCAAATTCAAATTTGGAAGAAAACTACACTAAAAATTGATGAAAGAGGATTTTATTATTTGATCTTATTCAACTTGAACTTACGATTTCTATATATTTTTAAGGAACACCGAATAGAAATATTACAGAGTAAGGGAAAAAATTGAACATAATTGCTGAAGATCTTAGGAAATTAATATTCAACCATCATCGTTGCATTTAATGTTAACTAGAAGAATGGATAGAGAGAAGCAATGGAAAGGTACACCAATAATAAACTCCTTTTAATAATTGGATGAACCATTGGGATTGAATTATGCAGTCAACTTTCCATCTATCAGACTTGAGATTTAAATTCATAATTTCTCAATCAGTAGCCAAAAATGAAATCCATAACTATTATTTATGTAATAATTAAAAAAATTGTTGTGTTAATAAACTTTTACTGTTTTCTTTTAATACAGTGCATCTTGAAGGTTCAGTTGACATTGTACTCTCTATATATGGAAGTTCATTAATTATATTAAATATAAATCAAAACAAAAATTACAATATATAAATCAAACATTCAAATAATTCAAAGGAAAAGAGGAATAATCTCTATCATATTCAAATCAATGTCCTAGTTAGCAAATATGAATCATCTACTCACATGGTGTGTAAAAGTGAAAGTAGTCACTCTAAAAAATGTTATGTATAATATTGACATTTTGTGGTATAATTTAAAAATTTACTTGGCTTGAATTTCTTATAGATTTTTTAGCATAATTTAAAAAATAAATTATAATTAATTTAATAATAGTTTAATGATAATTAAATTAATCACCCATAAATTAATACATTTATTTATTTATTGTTTGCTGAAAAATCTATCTCTAAAATCACCTCTTTTCATGTTTAAGATTAAAATTAGTACACATAATTTTAGAAAGTGGTATATTTTATGCATGTATGGGAGACTAAACACACGATCAAACATGTATTGAACAATGATTCCGATTTCTAAAATGTAAACGTCATAAAATCAAAATTTACATAAAATCAATAGTATAATCAACACCATCAATCTAAACTATTGATAAATAGTTAAATTCCTTAAACATGTTATTAGGGTTTGATTCTTGATAATGTATATAGCAAAAAATGTTTGAGAAGATAAAAATCACTTCAATGATCTAATGACATTCGAAAGGGAAAATTTGTCACCAACCCCTTTAGTATTTACATATAGCCTTATATTAATTTATTTAAATTTGGCATTCTAGGGTTTTAAGAAATACTATATAGTTGGTAATAAAAAACATTTTAGTTCAATATACAAGTATTCCATAAATGAATATGTGCATTCTTTTAGAGAGTGATGTTCCTTATCAAAATCGATTTGGAACATCCTACTACATATCCAACAAATCCTTTTTTATAAACTAATAAATAAGCATAAATGATTGTTGTTTGTTAGAACATTAATTATTATTCTCACCAATACTATGCATATATATATATATATAGCTTGTAACTGAGCACCTAAATTTGTATATGAAGGCCATGCACTGCATTGGACCTGTTTAACCAATCATTGTTCCTTCAACAGACATTTCAACAAAAATGTGGGTCCATATCCATTTTCCACCTATCTCCATGTCTATTCTATAAATTGAAGTTCTTAGATTATATATTACAGATTCTATTGTAGGAGATATATCAGAAACTCAATTATTATTATCATGATTATAAAGAATGGTGAGGTTTCTGGGGTGAGCTTGAGTGTGGGGTAGAACACAGACAAAGCTGGGTCCATAGTCTGGTGCAATGTTTTTGTTTTGTTTGTAGTGTCTGGTGAATTTAAGAGTGCACTTATTAGGACCAAAGAGATCAAAATTCTTTTCTCTGTAACCTAAATGAACTCCATATTTCTTTCCATTTTGATTTAGGTCATGAAAAATGTCTGGTATTGGAATTCACCATAGAGATTGTAATAATCCTTTCTAAAGATCACTAAGTGGCTAAATATGAACAAAGGACAAGTGTCCTACTGAATTATGTAACTTGCACTTCTCCATTCTTGAATGAGTATTTAATTATGAAAAGTTTACCTTTTTTTCCTCTATGATGTCCTAATTTGTAACTTATGACCTTTGCTTGAGGTGTTCATATCAACTTATGACCCTTTTCATATTTCTTTCACTAATGGAATTATTTGTCCCTGTCTTTGTTTTTCATCTATAAAATCATTCACAAGTGTAATGAGACATGTGGCATGTTTTGTTTTGAATAATTTTCTTAAAGTTATATCACATTGCATTACATAGTTTACATATTGATGTGAAGTCTTCTTTGTACTTCTCATGGGTACAATATTGACCTTTTCCTCCTATTATTTTCTACATATCTTTTTATTACTATATATTATTTGAGAAATATATATACTTTAATTTTAAAAATGCTTTGAAAATGCCAATATAAAAATTTATATATATTAAAATACTTATTATTTTAATTATAGGTTAACTCAGAAGTTTGAGTTTAGGGATGATAGTTAAATATAGATATGTAGGTATTAATAGTTATAAATATGAATAACAACTAAACTTTTAAATTAAATACAGAAATAAATATATTTGTCTTTGATTATGAATGTATTTATTATAGATGAAGAATGTACACAAATTTTATAGCTGTATAGCTATTAAATATAAATGATAGAATATATATATATATATGATGAAATAAAAATTGCTTTTTAAATTGTATGATGAAAGACAAACAGAAAATATCCATGGAAAAAGAGAATCTTAACAAGAGAGAATCAAATGGTTGAGTGTGGTACAATGTGGAATAACTTTAACATTGGGTCTTGAGAACTGAAAGGAAGAGTAAGAGTAACATGTTATCATTGGTTATTACTACAAAACTCCAAAATTTGAATACACACACTTAGATATTTTTGGTAAGCCATCAAAGAGAACCATTTGCTTCTTAGGGTTAATTCAGGATATATTGATTAAGAAAATATAGCAGTTCAATAGGATGGTAAATTAAAAACTTCTTAGTGGTCATTTATGTGTATATATATAAATTATATATACATATATATTTAAATAATATTAAATTTTGAAATAAATTACGAATGTTAAAATTTCTAATATTTTTAAATTATATTTTTTAATAAGAAAACAGCTAACTCATCTATAATTTTAATAAGTTAATTTTGATTCACAATTTTTTTTCGGTTTAACATGATTTGAACCTGTGATGAGATGAAGTAGCTTACTATATTTAAGTTTTGGTATCGTGTCTATTTTCATATACCCTACATATTAATGGTTATCCATAGAAAAGTGAGCTACAAACAAAAACTAGACACTTTGATTCCTTTTTCTAGGGTTTTCACATATGCATGTTCATCAACATCCTAAGAATAAAATTCTAAATTAAAGGAACACCACTGTTTCAGGATATTACAAACATTGGCACATGCACAAAACCAAAAACAATTATTTGCTTCGTTTTTACCTTGAAAAATTACTTGTACTTTAGATTCTTGTTATGGTTCTTAGTTGTGGAAATGTGTGGCGAGTGGAGCATGTAGTATCCACATGGAGTGAAATAATAAGAACAAGACAAATTCTATAATTTGGATGTGGTAAGGTAACTGTGGTGTGGACCTCTTTCGTGCAGCACAATGCAGATAACAAAACTTTTGATTAGTTCTTGGAGAAATATACTATAGGATTGAGTTAGATTTGGAAAAATTAATAGTAGAGTCAAATAACAAAAATTGGATTGAGTTATGTAAATTTTCTCTATTCTTTTTAGATTCAATATAACTTACTTGAATGAATAAATTGGATCACATTTTTTGAAATACATTTTTAAATATATTTTAAGAACATTTTTTAAAATAAATTATAATATTTAATGTTTAAATAATTAAAAATTAAACATTCAAAAATATACATTTAGTTACTAGAATGTTAAAATAAATATAGTTATATTATAATTGTTATTAATATTAATATTATTTAATATATAAAATTTATCACATAACTTTAACCTAAAATTGTGTTATCAATCACTCTTCTAACATAATGTTTGGAAGGTGTAGAAACTAATTTTTTAAAAAATATTAAAGCTTTTTATGGGAGACCATATAATGTTCTTAACATTGTCCACAAATAACAAGAGTTGTTTTGTCATTTTACACCTCAATCCTTATGTATGAAATGTTTTTGTGAAGTTAAAAAAATTATTCACATTTTGTAGTGGGGTCTTTCGAGAAGTTATCTCAGGAGAGATGGTATGAATAAATGACAAGTCAACACATATAGGAGAATTGATCTCACCTTTAACAAAAAATCTTAAAATAATGAGTTTATAAGTTTTCTTTCTTATATCTTACACAACTTACTCATTTTTTTTCAGTGTAGACTGAGAGTCATACTTAGATTCTCAATAATTTTCAAGTTGAAGCATTTTGAATCTCAAGGTATCATAGTAGGACCCTTACCGTTGTTCATAATGCTACATGTTTGCTTGAAACTGCTATTATAATAGGATTCTTTATTGTACTTTATCCTAGTAAGCTAACCATCATCTTTGATATCATTGTTGGGATCTTTTGAGGAAGAATACATCAAAAGACATGACATCAATAAACCACAATTCAATCCATATAAAGGAATTAATACCACTTTTTGAACCCAAAATCTTAAGATAATGGATTTATGGATTTTCTTTCTTCTATATTATCCAATTTACTAATTTTTCTTCAATATAAGACTCAATTTCACACTTGGATTCTCAATAAAATTTCTGAATAATTTTAGCTACTTTCAACCATAGTAAACTAAAGTAACATATGCACTTAACTAATTCATATGCTTAAATTTAATGGTATTTACATCAATTTATTTTTAGAGTTTCTCTTTTTCAACTATTTTTTTCTTCAACAACAGCATTTAAATTTGGAAAGATATTAAGGAGATTGAGTTGAATTCCGATTTCAATCAATAATATAAAATATATTAAAAAAAGTATGTTAGGAAAATGTTATTAGTAAAATAAATCATGTTATTAGAGAATTTGCAATGTTTTTAATAATAAGAAATAATTTATATTAATATTATATTTTTTAAAAATAAAGTATTACTAGCAGTTTTTCATAAAAGTATACATTTTACTGTAAGTACAGAGTATCTTTTGATAAAAGGTCTAAGACTAATTTTTTTTATAATTATCTTTTTGAACTAGTTGGCTAATCATTATGTATGCGTAATCTAGATATTTATAATCAGACACACTCTTATATGATTAATCCATTTTTAATTAAGAACTGAATTTTATTAATTATTATTTTAATAGAAGTAATGATTAATATTTTTCTTAAAATAAAAGAGATCAATTACTTTTATAACAGTTTTAAGAAGAATTTCTAGAAAACAAACAATTGTTACAAGTCAATCATTCAATG
Source organism: Lablab purpureus (assembly GCA_030347555.1). NCBI lineage: Eukaryota > Viridiplantae > Streptophyta > Magnoliopsida > Fabales > Fabaceae > Lablab > Lablab purpureus. The sequence goes on from CM059260.1 coordinate 1,301,093, forward strand.
CAAGTGGTTCGTGTAGAAAATAAAAATTAAGAAGTTAAGAAGCCCAACTTAAATTGGGCCAAATCCAAAACCTATTGGGCTCAGCACTCGTAACGTAAGCCTTCACTGTCGCAGCTTAGGGTTTATAAGCGACGGGTTCTCTAACGTTAAACAATTCTGTTTCTGAAAACACTGTGGAGTCGTCGCCATGGTTCGTTCTGCAACTTTGATTTCACACTCTTTTGTTCTTTGCATTTGATTTTGATTCTTATGTTGTGATTTGTGAAATTGCAGCCGCAAGGAGATTACATAGAACGTCACAGAAGAGACTATGGCTACCGTCTCGATCACTTCGAGCGTAAGCGCAAGAAAGAGGCGCGCCAAGTTCACAAGCGCTCTGCAATGGCCCAGAAGGTTTTTTTCACTCTTTACTCTGTTTTTTTTCCCTAAAAAAGATTAAATTAATTACTTTTGTTTAAATTCAACGTAGTTGTATTGTCATGATTCTATCTAATCTTTGAATTTTTGTTAATTCCTTTTGAACAGGCTCTGGGTATCAAGGGAAAAATCATTGCCAAGAAAAATTACGCTGAAAAGGCTCAGATGAAGAAAACGTGAGTTTTTGTTTTTTTTTTTCAAATTTATTTTTAGTTTTAGCTTCTGTTTTTCCTTCTTATATGCTTGTGTGTTAGCTTTTAAGCTTTTGTCTACAGGGTGTGTTATTTTCATTCTTGATATTTTGCATTTGTTGTGGCTGATTTCTTATATCTGCATTGTTTTGTTCTTGAATGGCGTTGATCGAGAGTTATTGGTTGATGTCAGATAATTAGATTAGCATAGTAGTTTTTCATCTCTGTGTATATGTCTCTGGGGTGTGAGATTTATGAGATAAATTAAAAGTTATATAACTGTTATGTGTCAACAGTTTGGCTATGCATGAAGAGTCAACATCTAGGCGCAAGACTGATGATAATGTCCAGGAGGGAGCTGTTCCTGCGTATCTTCTGGATCGTGAGAACACGACCAGGGCAAAGGCATGTTCATGTCTTGAAAGAATTTTTTGTGTTTTGTTTTTTAAGTCTTGCAAGTAATCTGATGGATTTATATTTTTAGGTTCTTAGCAACACCATTAAGCAAAAGAGGAAAGAGAAAGCTGGGAAATGGGATGTTCCTCTACCTAAGGTTAATTTCGATCTACTTCTTTGTTTTCCTGTGTTTGAAAAGGGGCGTTCTTGAGTAATTAAACGAATGTATAATTTCTTATTTCTTCAGGTACGTCCCGTGGCTGAAGATGAAATGTTCAAAGTGGTCCGGACTGGTAAAAGAAAGAGTAAGTAACTAAGTATTTAAGATTACATTTTCCGTGGTTATTCATACAATTATTTAGCTGGCCAAATTTAATTGTTGACTTCACTTTTCAAAGTTGTGGTTGTATGATGTTAATCTATTGGTGATGTATGATCAAATCTGTATAAAAGTATCCATTTCAAGCACTAGTTACAGTGCATGATCGTCGATTCCGAATCTTTTTACAAGTCATGCTTGTTTACCGTTCTTTCTTCCTGTCTTCCCTTATGTGATTGATTATGGACACACAGACAAACAAATCGTATATCTTTGCTTGAATAGGTTGGGATGCTTGTATTTTGGTTGGCTAAGTCAAAGCACTAACTCTTAAATCATGTTGGTCAAGTGGTATTATTGAATTTACTGGTTGTTTCTATAGCCTATCAGTTCATTGTAAGCACTTCAGTAGTATTAGACAAAACGCACAAATATCATTCCTAGAATCACACTTTATAGTATGTGGGTCACCTTTTTTTAGCCAAGCAATGGAAGAGGATGGTTACAAAAGCTACATTTGTTGGACCTGGTTTTACCAGAAAGCCTCCGAAGTACGAGCGATTTATTCGTCCTACAGGACTGCGGTTCACTAAAGCTCATGTCACCCATCCAGAACTTAAATGCACATTCAATCTAGAAATAATTGGAGTGAAGAAAAACCCCAATGGGCCTATGTACACCTCTCTAGGTGTCATGACGAAGGGAACTATAATTGAGGTATTTATATTTTCATACTCACAGTTATAGGCATTTGAGATGTTCCTAACTTCCACTTTTTATTTGCTGATATGCGCTAATATGAAGCATGATCAAAATGTGTTACTTATTTCTTTACATATTGCAATTTCAGGTGAATGTCAGTGAACTTGGTCTTGTCACACCTGCTGGCAAAGTTGTGTGGGGTAAGATTATTTGTTAATCAGTTAACCGAAACTTTTACCGAAATCAATGTGTTGAATTCTTTTTTGCCCGGATGCAGGTAAATATGCTCAGGTCACAAATAACCCAGAAAATGATGGTTGTATAAATGCTGTTTTGCTTGTTTAAGGTCATTAGCAAGGAACAGTGGTCCAACTTGAGTTCAAAGGCTGTGGTCGAGACCCTCTCCTATGATTTTTTTGGTCGCCAACCCCTATCTTAAAGTAATTGTCTGAGAAAATAGTGAAGTATTTTTGTTTTCTGCGTGGAATACTGCAGGAGGTTTCTATAATGCCATCTTATTTGGATAGCCATATGCAATGATCTAATCTAGCGCATGCTGTTTAAGGTTAATTACCATTTTTCAAGAGTTAGAGAAAGAAGTCTCATAAATTTGTATAGTCCATTTGTTAGACACAGCATTTTGAGTGGCTGTATTTGTATGTTATGGTTTAAATATTATGTACTACCAATGAACCAACACATTTTAAAAAGTATTTAGAAGCAATTTCGAATTTATTTGGATTTTCTATTCCCAACAAGCTAATTGATTTTCAAGATGTATATTAAACCGTATGAAACAGTGAAGTCAAATACATATTTTAACCAGTTTCCTTAAATTTTATTTTACCTAAATTGAGTGACTTTAATATCAAATTTAAACTAAATAAAAAAATTGTAGACCTTCCCTCCAAACACAGCTTATGAATTCCTTCTTGATCGGTTGAAATTTTTCTACACTTTTCTTTCTTATTTATGTGGATCGGTGAGGCGGTGAGGGGGGAGAAAAGAAAAAAGAGTGAGGAATGAGGGTTTTAGATTGACGACAAAAGTGAAATAAGTTTAATTTAATTGATATATTGAATTAGAAAAATTTAATTTAGTAGTATAATAAACAAGTATGAATTAAAAATTAAAGATAAATTAAAAATAATTGAAGATGAAAGTACTTTAAAAAATATATCTTACATGAATTTTTTTCAATTAAAATTAAAAATTATCATAAAATCTTAATTAAAAATTACATTTTAGAATAAAAATATTAAAATAAAAATTTCATTATAAAATTTTAATAAATAAAAAAATTATATTTAAAATAGCAATATTAACATAAATTATTTTTATTAACTATATAAAATTTAATTTATCTTTTTAATATTTTTATTTAATTATAATAAAATACTAATATTAATTAATTATATAAAAACAATATAATCAATTATATTTTTTAATAGATTATATATTAATTTATTCATGAATTTTCGCAGTTATATTGTTATGAGAAAAAGAAGAAAAAGAGAACTTGACCCAAACTTTTTATTCATTTTTTGTGTGTTTTTTTTCTTGCTATCTATCCGTCTGCATAAATATCCATCCCTCTGCATAAATATGTCATTATAAATCCATCCTTACAAACAATGAAACCCTTAGAGTTATTTCATATCTTAAATTCATCATACGTTTTCAAATATCAAGATAATTCAAAAATTTTAGGCTAACAATTGATAAGATTAAATTTACCTAATTTTTAAAATTGGACTTGCTGTAAGAATTTATACTTAAAGAAAATATCATGACTTAAATAGCATATAATAAATAATTTTTTATAGGCATATCAAATCTTCTCACTATTATTATTTATTATTTTTCATTATTAAAGTATCAACTATTACATATCAATTTATTTATTCATTACCGTTGTGTTCATTAGAATTTTAAAATTATTGAAATATATAAATGTTTGTAAATTGTTATCTTTGAAATAATCGAAAGAACTAAAATTTTGGATTTCAAATTTATTATTTACATATAAGAATTATATCATAGAAAAAAAAATAAAAAATTAGTAAAATAATTTTAACACGCATCATATAAATGTGTCGAGAGACTAGAAGAAAAACTACATCGGAAATTCATCCATATTCCCAAAAAAAAAAAGCCTTGGACAGAAATACAAGAGATGTGTTGAAAAAGACATTTTGTTCTTAAATATCACACAAACCTTTTTAAGGTTTAAGTATAATTTTGTAGAGTATTAGTCAAATATTTAAACAAAGACAATGGTTGATCATAAAGAGACAAGTTGAGGAGATTGATGAGCAAGATTGATTGGCATTTGGGAATCAACCACCTGCAGCAAGCCAGTGGCCAATCTTCTTGTTAACTCTTCAACTGGTATCTTCACCACATCACCCCTCATTCCAATGTCTGAAGCATACCTACTGGCACAGTACACTCCAACTGCTGTCACTGCCATTCCATATACGTTGGTAGTAACCATTCGAAGAGGTGTGGATAGAACAGCAGCAAGAGGCCCCCCTATGATGGAAACAGCTTGGCCACTTTGTCCAATTCTTCCTTGCTCAGCAACTAGGAGTTCAGTTTTGCAATAGATAGCAAAGTCTTCACAGTTGTTCTTGAAAACATTATAGCACCCAAAGCCATTTTCAAGCAGATGTTTTGCCCGGTGGACCACCATATCATCTTCATCAGACACTGCAAGAGTACACGTTCCACCGCGAGCTTTCGCAAGGAAGAGGGCAGGAGAAACGTCATACTCAAACCGATACAGGACGCCACCAGCTAGGAAGCAATTCAGGCAAGAGGAGATAACTCCATGTTCCTCTTCAGGTGCTGTACATGTTGGGCAACTTTCTCTAGCTCTGGTTGGTGCTGAACTAACGAGGAGAAGATCTAGTGCAGTACCAGTACCTACTTCTTGCCCACGCCTAGTGAAGTGAATGACTTTGTCATCACCCACATAAATGCCTGTCATTTGTTCATACACACAATAAGAGATTTCGTCATCACACACACTTCGATATCTAAATGAAACATTGATATTTTTTTCTAGAGTATGTGAATTGGTTAATCCTTAACAGCCAATATATATAGATATATGAAGTGAGTGAGGCTCTTGGGATCACAAAAGCACAAGGGAAAGGAGGAGGGTATGCGAGAACTGGAAAGTGTAAAAGGTGGATATAGTTGATAAACAAATGTCTAGAACTCCAACAATACATCATACATAAATCAAACAGATTTTTAGGAACACCTGTGTGAGACAAAACTATTACATAATGACACCTTTGAATATAGTATTGCATTAGCTACATGACTCCCAATTGTCTTTCACTAAACTTTAGGCTTATGCACTCATACTTAATGATAGTTAACGGTACCACATGCTCAATAGTATTAAGGTAAGAGCATTGTCCAAAACCCGATATACCACCTTCAAGATTGCATCTCCATCATTAACATTAGCTCTATCAAATGCTACAGTCTTCTTCTCTATGTTCTCTCATCATATAGTTTCAATGTCCACGATCCCTATAGTAAAATGAATAGTTTTTTTCTATTATTTAATCTCATTATATATCGTGCAAAAAACCGTAATTTAATCCTGAAGATTTATGCTGGGAGCAGGAAGACAGTCAAACCATCCTGATTCGCAAGGTATGTATCCTTTCTGGGACGAGTGGAAGGAAAAAGTGATATACGAATTTTGAAAATAGAAACGAAGACAAAAATACTAGCCTTTTTTTCTATATTTCTAGACTTTTCTTTCTTCCCTACCTTGTTTCTTTTCAACCAAAACAGAGGAAAATTCAAAATACAAATTTTCTTTTACCCTACAAGTGAGACATTTAGATAACCAATTGACAAGTACAGACAACAGTTGTCAAGGCATCGAACAACAATATATATAAAATTTAACTGGAATGCCACTAATAAAATACTATAAAAGTCTTCTATATCTAATCAGTAATCAGAAGCCAATTATGTCCTTGCAGGTAATGCCGTTCAAGAGAATAACTATACCTCCCAAGAAGAAACTTTTGCCTTTTCAAGGGTAAAGTCACACTCTAATGGCAATATAATATTACATACAAAGCTTAAAACACAGACCCTGAAGATGGAATTCTATCTGACACAGCACCAATAGAGTTATCTTTCTGTTCCGCTACTTTCCTATTTCCCACATTCTAGGTTAATAAAAGGAAAGCACCAATAGGGTAAGCCAAGTGCCATTATTTTTCAAAGCTTAAAATCCCCACAGCTGAAAGTGAAAACCCCCTTTCATGGTTGCCTTTGATCAAAGAGGCAACCATTATCAAGGGCCTCATCAAAACTTCACCATATGCCTAAAACAATAAGATAATAATCATACATATTTTACTCTATGAATCTCCTAATGTATAAGCCTAAAAAAATAGCAATTATAACATATTTTAGGAAATAATCTACTTTTGCAACTCCTACTTCATTTTCCATCGAACCAAAATTTCCACAAGAGTGCCTTAAAAAAAACAAAAAAAAACAGAAAAGTGAAGAGAGAGAACCGTGATGAGCATAAATGTACGCAGTCCTCCAGGAGTAGATGTGATCCCCAGGTTTCAGGCTCTCTCTAGTTACTCTGCATCCATTGTTTCAAATTTCAATTCAACAAATTTGTCGATTTTGTTTTTTTCAGACAACAACAAACGCAGAATTAAACAAACCTTAAATACACCAAAACGGTGCTTTCATTTTTAGCAACGTAGGAGGAATCGAAATTAAGCGTACCTGTTTGACAGAAGTCCCATCTCCGTTTTCGTTGTTCCCTTTCCGAGCAGAAGAAGGGAAGAGGCTTCGATTCCTCTCCTTAATAGTGGACGGAATCTAAGAAACGATTGTGGATGCAATGACGATTATGCCCTTATACGATGGCTTCGCCTTTAAGGAATGTGACTGTGGAAATGGCGTTGAAGACATTGAGTTAAAAGTTGAAATAAGAAGTGGCACGCGCTGCTACAATATAATTTATTGGACTCTGTACAATAAGATGGGCTTTATATATGGGTTTTTAAGCCCAATATCATACAAACCAATGATCACAACATCGGAAGGAAGTAATAATAATAAGGATGACAGTGAAAAATTAATATACAATATTTAAATCATTTATAAGTTAAAAAACATATTTTTTAAATGCAAATAATTTTTAAGTTATTTAATTTTTCTTTTAGTATTTTCTCACACATAATAAAATAGTTCCAGACTTATTCAAATTTTTTTCACAATTGTTAAGTTTAAGCACAAAAGTTGTTTTTTAAATAACAATAATATGATTAATGTTCATAATTAATATTTGAAAAACCTTTTGATCTTAAGTATTAAAGAAAAAAAAAGAAACAAGTTAGATCAACATGGATCTTATTCACATATGTTATTCATAAGTCATGGAGATCAATTAAATATAAATTTAAAAACTATTTTTCTATTTTGTCAGTAAGAAATTCTTCGTCCTAAATATATATAGATATAAGTAGAGTTAGATATACATATAGGTTTATCACGATCTTATAAACCTTAATAATTATTTAGGTTAATATTATTTTTGAAACTAATTTGACATAAATAATGTTTTTTTAATATTTTATAAATATATTACGCGAACTAATACGTAAAATTATATGTGAACCTGCTTTAGGTATAGATTTTGGTGTATGACAATAAAAGTTATTCAAATCAAAGGTGATATATAAAGAACTAACACTTGTCTGATCTCAAAATTTTACATATACTAATTATGTTTATACTTTTGAGCAAAAGGTGAAAGTGGCAAATGATTTTGTTAATGGGTTTTGGAAAGAGTAGAGTGTGAAGTATGTAGGATACCATTGCCCTAACATGTATGTGGGAATCTCATCATTGAACAACAAAAACACAAACAATCGTTTAAGAATAGGAGTAAATAGGGCGCATATCCCTTCTCAATTATTGTTTTAGAATTGAGCAAGTCGATTCATGGCCCAACCACTTTCACAATTGTCCAAGTTTTTTGCTCACTCTCCATCACACACAATTAGGAATTTATATTGCTTCTACACCAAACCCTTCTCTCCTTCAACTGAAAGCCAAATATATAAAGTGCACTATCCAAAGAAGAAGAAATACTACACTTTTTCCACAACAATCCAACCCTAGTTGAATGCATCTTTTTAGTTGTGATGAGCATCACTTTAAAAAAATAATCTATTTCAATCATCAAGATATTGCTAAGCAATGTTCATTAAAAAAAATGCTACTACAAAAGTGTATATCTTCATAAAACGACTTGTTTTCCTACAAATGAAAAAGAAATAAGAATTTACATGATCTTGATAGTGAAATAGCTAGGAAATAGAAAGAAATAATTAAATATATTACTTAGGGAGGACTTGGATTTGTCTACACTTTCTGGGCCACTATTCATAAAAAACCTTAGTTTATTATACATATTCAAGAAAGATGTTGCAAACCCATGTATAAATAGAACACATAAAGCAAAACAGCAAGTTCAATTTTAATATTTGGATTTTTGTCAATTCTCCACCAAAATTCACCAACAAAGGGTAGCTCATGAAACTTGTCATAGCTTTAGTGTGTGATTCAAAAGCCCTTTTGTTTATTGGTTTCATCATGCTTGGAGATATGTTTACACCACAATCCAATGACATAAAGGAAGCAACTCAAGTATCTTTCATGGAACCCTAATCACCCTATCACCCTTCAATGGTAATATGATTTTATAATACACTTGAATATTAAGTGATGTTAGTGTTGTCTATCTTTACATTATAATAATACTCTTGTACAAGAAAACCATTTTAATCACATTCCCTATTCATAACATCCTCAATATTGTCACCATCTAACCACTTTTATAAATTTGCAATCTATGACACTAATTGCCTTTGTCTCTAGCAAGAATTAAATATTTGGAGAATGTGGAAATTAACAAACACACAGCATAAAGTAGTTTGGAGTTGGAATAGTTAGGCAACTCCTTCTCTCTTTCTCTTTCTCTTTCTCTTTCTCTTTCTCTTTCTCTTTCTCTTTCTCTTTCTATCTATCCTTTTTTTTTCTTTCCCTCTTGGTGGTGATCACTTTTGCTAGTGAAGTTCAACTTTCTAAAAGATCTAAACAAATGGCTTATAGGGTACCTCCAAGCATATGATGGGGTGGTGGGGTTCCATGAAAAATCTCAGCTTTAACTGTTAACCCTAGAAAACACATGTCCTTATCTTATCTCACAAATGAAGAAAATAAAAGTAGAAAAAAATAGGTAAATTAGAAACTGCCAAACTGGCCTAGGGTCTAGAGCCTATCTTGAGAACAGGTGTTACAAAATTGAAAAAAAAAATACTATAGTGTTTCACTTATATGTATTAATCGTTAAACTTTACATTATACAATTATTATTATAATTACCCGTGACTTCTACGTGTTAAGTTTATAATTTAAATTTTTATATTAGTATATTCTTAAATTAAAAATAAATATGTTGATATATATATTAACGGATGTTTCACGTAATTTTAATTTACTAAAATATAAATCTTTAGTACAACAAACTAACTTATAGGAAAGATATAAAAAAAAAAGTTAGAAAATAAACTTTTGAAAATAGGTATAAAAAGATAAAGTAACTGAAGATATATAGGAAAGATAATAATAGAAACTTGAATCAATTCAATAGAGATATAGAGGTATGGAAAGATAGAGTAACAAAATAAATGCATAGACTAATTGGATATTAAACAAAATGTTACAAATTTTAAAGAGAAATATTTATAGTAGTATGAATTACAATAAACTCGATAATTAAGTATATTTATATTTTGAGTATGTGTAAAATCTATTTTAACAGTATTAGTAATGTGTACTTAAAAAACTTTTATTATTCTAATATATAAAACCTGTATTTTATATTTTGTACTTTTATTAATTTATATTATATTTTTTTTAAAAACAACTAACTTAACAAACTTTTAACATTATATAAGTTCTAACCTAAGTTAGTTTTGCTAAACATGATTTTTATAGGTCAAACATAAATTATATTAGAAAAAAAGTGTTTAAAAAGTTAAACATATTATAATAACTAGGTAAATTTTTTATAAGGAAAAAATAAAACAAAATCTTGAAAATATTCTTATTTTCTGAAAAGGTAAAGATTATATATATATATAGAAAGAGAGATATAGATAGATAGATATAGATATATGAATTCATTCGTTTTAAGTTTTTTTTTAAATTGTTTGTTTATTCTTTTCAAAAAAATTTAAATGTACTTTGAATTTTAAATATAATTGTAAAACTATTAAATATCACATTGATAGTGTACTAAATACAAAAGTCGAAACTGTTTCTGTCTGAAAATAATCATAGATAGATTTTACTATGTTCATAACAAATATCACATAAATAACAGGTTTTTCATATTGATTGGAGAAGGATAAACATGATAGGTTCCACTCATGTTTCCCAAATCACCATAACAATTTATAACTATAGAATGTTGTTATAACCTATCAATGTTACATTAGATTGAGTGAAACTTATCAATATTAAATTTGAATTATCCATAGACTAAAAAAGAGTTTTTAAAAATATTTGCAGTCAAGAATTTTTTAATAGAGATTAATTAGCAATAAACTAAAAAAAACATTACTGAAACCTACATATAGATATGACATATAAAAGAAACGAATTTTAAAAACCAAGTATTTCAAAGGTAAAATTTTCATTGTCACAGGCCCACTGTTTGGTAGCAACAGAAGGATAATGGAAATGGAATCTCTCAACCACTGTTCCAAGCTAACTTAATTCTCCAATAATCATATGTCTGTTGACTCAATTAGAAGTTTCAACAACCTAATTATGGATTTAATATTATAATAACTTATAAATTACTTAATTATTACTACTTTCAAATCTTCATTAATTCCTTCACAATATCTTATATTTTTTTATCATGAATTTGCACATATAATGGATTTATAATTTTTACACACTGTTGAACCAAGCATGTGATAAGCTATGAAGTGAATTGCATGATAAGAAAGTGATAAAACTAAAATTGTTCATAGAAGTGCTTGCCATCATCTACTAATTAACAGGTTCTCAAATAGTAAATTCAAAACACGAGTTTATAAGATAAGGGTTCTGATCCTCACCAATTAGAAGATATTTATATTTTTTTTTATAGATCTAGCTAAGTTAAAATTGTATTGAAATTTCAATAAGGACCTAAACAAATAAACATAAATTAGTGAAGATTTCAACATGTATATTGTTTATTCATTATACATATATTACCTTGTCAATATCTTGTATTGCTTAAACATGAAAGTCCTTTTTTGGACACTCCCCACTAATCTAGAGATCACTAAAACATACGACTACTAGTGCAAGAAGAACTACCGAAAGTATTAGAAAAACACAAGTCCCACACTAATTAGATACAATGTTATAATACAATATATAAGTGGAGCAATCTTTAGTTAGCAAAATAATCTTATAATGTGGAATCAAGCCTAAATCTATCTTTTAAATTGATGTTATGGTTTATTTTATATTTATTAAAATATCGCCTAGCATATTATACACATACCCAACTTCATAATGTTAGAGTGAGGAAGTATAATGTGAAAAATAAAAAACTCTTAAATTAAACCTAAATTTATTTTCTTAGAGAAAATTAGATCTCTTAACCTTCCAAAAATTATCTAGTTTCTTAAAAATTAAAAAAATAAGATGTTATTATGCTGAAAAATAATCATTTTATTTTCTAACAACAATAAATTTTCAAATTTAAAATTTAGATAAAATAATTCACAACTTCATAATTATTTAATTTTGAATGAAATATTGATATATCACATTGTTCTAATATTCAAACATCATTATAAAGTTAAGGGTTAAATATGTTTTTAATATCTGAATTATATGTTAAAATTGGATTTCGACTATGGAGCAAACTTTTGACAAACTTTGTCCTTCTGTTTATGAAAGTGGTGCAAACCATCTCCGATGAAAAATGACATTGAAATACGTCTTACGTGGAATGTATTGTATAGCTTTCATGTGTCTTTGTCTCGTACTCATCATCGCCACCCACAAACTTAGTCTTTTTTCCTTCTTTTTTCTTTACCCCTCCATCACCATCCTTCGCTGCACTCCTTCCATAACCATCCTCTACTGCATCTCACCACTACCACCACTTTACCTGTCTTAAGCATGAATCTCATAAAAATTAAGAACTTAAGACAGATAAAACATTTTTTAATCTTATAAAAATTTGTAGGAAAGTTCTTAATTTTTGGCTTGTTTTATTTTTTTTTCCAAAAGAAGAAAAGCAAGAACAAATATAGACAAGAAAAATATTATGCTTTAATCAATTTAGTGGTCTCAAAGACTTGAAAAATGATTTAAAGTTTGTAACTTGATTTGTTGGACACAGGTATTATGATCTTAATGAGATTCATGACTAAGACAGATAAACTAGTAGTGGTGAAGCAGGGTGCGGCGAAAGATTATGTGACGAAAGATAATAATGGAAGGAGTGTTGTGAAGGATGACGATGAAGGGAGAAGAAAGTAAAAAGAGAGAGTAGTTTGTAGGAATAATAATGAGTATAAATAGAAACACTTAGAAACAACACAATACTATACTATGAAACTTTAATTGTCATATATGATATATTTTAATCTGGTATGTCAATTGAAATGATTTACATAATTTTCATAAGCATAAGAACAAAAGTTAATTCAAAATTTAATTAAAAACTAAAATCAAATTTTAACATATAATTTAAAAATTAAAAATATATTTAACATTAAAATAAAAACTTAATTATCTAAATATTGTATTAGTTAATTAACCTTAACAATTACCTACTACTATTATTACACTCAATTTTTTTATTGTAAAAGATGTTAGTAATACAATCTTTTAACACACTCATTTAAATATAATTTTTCAGTTAATTTTTTTAAATAAAAAATCGAACAAGTTTTACCTCTCATTAAATAAACTTTTTCTTAAGTTTCATACCGTTAATAAATTCTAATTTCGTGCAAAGTAAACTTCTACTAACACTTACTAAATTAAATAAAAAAAAGTGATTTGAAAATATCAGGTTTATATGCATAAACATAATCTTAAAATATAAATTTTGTAAGATTTTTATTAAAATATTTTGACGAAACAATAAAAATAAAATAAAAAATTTAAATTATTTTTTTTAAAAAATAAAGTAAAATATTATTTATTTATATTAAATATAATTATTATATGAAAATTAATAAATTATATAAAAATAATATATTATTAAATAAAATATTATAAAATTTTACTACTAAAAAAATAAATACAAAATCTTCAAAATAACATGATACTACATATAAAAAAATATTAAAACCTTTATAACATTAATAATAAAAAAAAGACGAGGGGCCGTTAGTCGGAGAGCACAAGAGAAACACGTGTTTAATAATGAAAACCGACAGGGATAAGTTTATGGATATTCCCGCATTTATTCATTTATTTATTTGAAGAGAAACCTCAAAAATTAAATTTGTAAAATATTATTCTTCCATTTCGTATTTATAGTTTTTAATTTTATTTTACAAAAAATAAAATGAGAAAAAGAAAAGGAAGTTACCCACAGAACCATCTCTCCTTGCCATTGGCTACTTTTTTGACCTTTACGTCGCACGTGGGACCCTTCTTTTTTCACACGCTTCACACGAACCAAGAGGATCCCACGGTGGGTCCCACCTCGGAGAAAAAATAAAAAGGCACGAATCTTCCTCAGGCGCAGGGGTCTATATGGTTGACGCGTGTACAGTTCCAGTGGGACCCACTTCCCCCAACAACTGTCCAAAATAACCTTCGCTCCAAATATCTTTTAAGAAAATTATTTAATAATAATGATTTAATATTATTTTAATGTCATGCGTAGTAGAAGGGTTGGCACGTGGGGTCCACGGGCGTAGGACCCCTTGCCCTTATCGCTGCCTAACCCCGCTCTCTCTGGGTCCCACTGCTTTAAAATTTTATGGCACTTCTTCTGTTTTCTTTTTTTTTTTCTATTTTCCAACACGATATTTATGTTAAATATTTAACAATTAATATTCATTAAATAAAATTATTCACTCAATTTTTATTATATTTATGTTATAATTATTATATTTTAATTTTTATTCACTCATCAAATGTGACCGTTAATTATAGTATGTTAACAAAAATTAATACACAAAAAAATATCATTGTTTACTAATCCATTTTATTTTTTAGGGATTTTATGTTTTAAACATTTGATTTCTTCCTTACTACGATGAGAAGTATATTAATATTAAGGGGAATGGTGCTTTGGAACAATGTTCATTGGTAATTTGAAATTATTTTTTATCCTTCTCTATCGATCCACAAGTGAATCGTTTTGATCTTTAGAAAAATAATAAGATAATAATAGTATGTTACTGAGATAATCTAAGCATGACATTAACAACTAAGGAAAAAAAAAGATAAAGACTAAATAAAAATTAATCACGCAACGTTTTAATTTTTAATGGGATAAGACCAAGAAATTGAAATTGAAATATGTAACATTCTCCTATAATTTCTTACATCTTTTTAATCTTCAACTTTTTTTTACTCACAAATATCTTCATTAACCTCTCACATATTTCATGATTCCATTCTAGTACTAAACTATTATTTTTTTTTTAAAAATGAGTTCCTTAAAATAATGAGTTCCTAAACTAAAATGTCTTAAAAAAATTTAGGATTTTGGATTGTTGGCTTGAATATAAGAATTTTATACTATTTAAAAAAATTCCCAAAAACTTAGTGATTAAGAATATAGAAGGATATGTGATAGAAAAAAACTAAAATATCTTAAGTTTAAGTTGAGGAAATGAAATGAGAATTTATTTAAAAATAATAATAAAAATTATCTAAAAATTTGTGGAAAAGTTAAATTTACTTAGCGAAAAAATAAAATAAAGATGAATCATCTTATTGGAAAAAGAAGTATAGGAGAAAAAATTATGACAAAATTTTTGAAGGGTTATAAATTACAACAAGTCTTGATAAATTCTTTCATGATACAATTAAATAGAAAAAGAACAAAAACATCATTAGAAGTGTGCAAATCGACGACACATGGGTAAGTGACCTAGTTGTAGTGAAAGATAATGTAGAGATTAAATGATAAACCTACTTTAGATGATGTTCAATTTGAGAAAATTAGGGTGAATGCTTTTTTTTTTATTTAGGATCTTTGAGGGGTAGAAATAAAAAAGTTGTTGGACTTGAAGACTTGATTTCATTTAAATTTGACGATGAAGATGATAAAGTTTGAAGAATGAAGATCTTTGTATTAATGTTAAAGTATCTTAGGTTTTGGAATAAGATGCATTTCATTTACTTTTGGACTTATCTTACTTTTTAAAATGTTTTTAAAGAAAACTATTTGTTTTAACTAATTGAAATATACTTTCACTCAGTTAAATTGTTCTTAGCTTGATGGTTAAGTCAAACTTAAACAATTTAATCAGCTGATATGCAGTTTCAGTTAGTTGAAATTGAGAGTTGTTGTTTTTAAAATTTTATCCCAATTGTGTTTAACTAATTGTTTTGAAAAATTGAACCAACTTAAATTATGGAGCTGTTGTTTGTGAAAAATTGCTCTTTAAAAAATCTAGCTAATCTACAAATTAAACAAGTTAAAATCAGTTAAATATTTACTTTTAATAATTTATATAAGTTGAAATGCGTTTTCAGCCAGTTAAATCCAATTTTCATATTTTTTGTATTCTCTGAAAAATCTAATCAAATCGTGAAATGAACTAGCTGAAATTACTTAAAAATATGCATTTCATTTATCTAAAAGTATGTATAGGAGTTAATACTATGGAAACTTATAAACAAATCATTCATAAGTTTTCTAAAAGATTGGTCACCTTAAAACATAATAATTTGTCTCTTTTCTGAAAACTCCATTTGATGAACTTAGATTTGACATCACTATTCACTACCTCTTTTTTATCTTTCCCTTTTTAAGATACTAAACAGAGTGGTTGAAAAGTTTATGAGTATACAAATAAACTTCTTGTAGAAAAATAAGGCAGATAATAAAAAGGATAACTCGATTAAGTGAGATTTTGTGTATTGTCTAAGGGATAAAGGGGGTCTAGATGCTAAGAATATACAATTATTTGATAAATATTTTATTGAAAAGTGGAGATAAAATGCACCAACATGATACAATATAGGGTATGATACTTATATCAATGTGCAGGGAATGAAAAAGTTTGTTCAAAACATGTAATATAAGAAATCTTCCAATTAGTTGGAGAAATCCACAAAAAGTTCATGTACAACTAAACCAACCTAATTGGTATGATAACTTACTCAACAAAATCATTGGTCCTAGTCACCGAAAATTGCTGCAAGGTCACCGAGAAAGTCGCTGCACTTCAAATCCCGTAAAGAACTTTGAAAGAAGAAGACCAAGGAGAAATAAAACAAATTTTACGTTGGAACCCTTGGGATAAGACATAAAACTTGTTTTACTTATGTACAAAAAATGCTACCGCATTTTGTATACGCTCGATATGAGAATATCAAACGTAAAACTAGTGAAGTAATAACTCTATTTTACAGTTATGATAAGAAAATGTTCTATTTTCTGGAGAAATCTACAAAAAGTTTGTGGACAACTAAACCAACCTGATTGATATAATAACTTACTTACCAAAAAGCGGGGATAAGATATACTTTGAATTTTGGTTAAACACTTGTACAAAAGGAAGACTTTACTAATAGGTACAACCAAATATTCCTTATTTTAGAATAGAAAAATGAGGAAATTAACAAAAAGGAACTAACCAACATAGATGACACAATTGTTTCATTATGAGAATATGCCAAGTATCTACAAAATTTGAAGATAATTAGAAATACATACTTGAGACATATGAGTTTGGAAAAAGAAATCTAAATAAATTTATAATGTAAGTTCAACCTACAATTATCTACAAAACTATGAAATGTGCATGTGAGAAGGATGTCATCTTTAAAAAGGCATGGAATGATTAAATACTGTCAAAGATGTTTATTTAATGCGAAGATTATTTAAAAACATATTACTAACAAAATAAAATAAAAAACTATTGAATTGATTAACAATGACTTCAATTGTCCTCTTTGCTATTTGGAAATAGAAATTCTGAACCATGTTTCCTTTACTTACTCTTACCTGAATTTAATTTAGAAAATGTTATAGTATAGTTGCATTCACATAATAAAAATAAAAAAAATCAATGGAACATTTTTTACATCATAAGTTTAAGGTGAGAAATCCTTACATTAAGTTTTGTGTGCTTTAAGAATTGTTTCAAAAATTAGAAAATCTAAAGAAGTCCCAAACGATCACTTTTAAGAAACTTGATTTACAAATCATATTATTACTAACCTAAACTAACATATATTTAGCTATTTAGCTTAAGTGTCACATATGAAAAAAAAACTTTTTTTTATATAATCGAAATGATAAAGAAAAACTTAAGACCTAGGAAAAAAATTATTTTAATTGAAAATATGATAAGTTAATTTTAAAATATTCTTAGTAATCTTCAAAACTACATAATCGGGTATAAAAAAATAAATATTGGAGTAAAACTTTAAATAAAAATAGTTTCTTTTTGAAAAAACACAATTTTTAAATAAATTGATTTATATATACTCAATACATTAAATATTTATTCTTCATCTATTTCAAACTTTCTCATCTAAACTTATTTATATAAAAAATAATTATCCTTACATTACCTATTAGCCATTACTTAAGTGTGAATTTATTTTATACTTACGTTTACTTATCAAAACATAAATTTAAGTGATGACATTTAATTTGATTATCTTAAGTTACTATTAAAATAACTATTAAAATTGACTATTGGAGTTTACTTCTAAATTAGATTGATTTGTGCTTTTTCTTATATAGTATATATTATAAATACAAATGATAAAAATTTAAGGATACTAATTGAATTTAAGTTTTTTCCTACTTTTGATAATGGGTGGTAACGAAATTGTAATTAAGATTATAAACAATTTAATCTCAGTAATGAAAAATAGTTAAGATTGCGAATTAATTCTTTGTAATCATGGTGTTTGTTAATGAAATTTTCCCAAGGACAAAATGTAATATTTCATGTGATTAACTGATAAATAAAGAAAATTTTTGGGAGAAGTTATCCAAAACTACGTTTGATCTCATTGAACAAAAATTTTTGTGAGATATATTTTTACAATTTTATAACTTTTTTTATTGAGCGAAAAAATTGTTTGACCTTATTAAGAATGTTTAATAGAGAATTTTGTTAGTAGTTTGTAGTATATTTTATTATTTTTGAAATACCACCTTCTAATTTTTAGCCTTTTGTTTCTATTCCTTATTTCTTTCTGCACTTTTCTATATAAGACCATGAATTTATTGTATTTCTTCCTTTGCTTACACTTTTAAGATAGAAAAATATTTCTGTTTTATTATTATTATTATTTGAATATTTTATCTTGTAGTTTATTTTAACTATTATTTCATTTATAATATTCATTTTGTTATTTGAGGTTAATACTTCTATTCTATACATTGATATTGATAGGTGGTAGATTAATTTTATTTTACTTATTTTAATTATTTTTTATATTATATTTTTTTTATATTTTTTATGATGAATTTATTATATTTATTAAAAAAATTATTTTTAGTAATTATATTATTCATTTATAAAATAATAGAATTAGTTACTAATTAAATTAAAAATATATTTAAAATTTAATTTAGTAAGTGATTAAAATTTTAATAGTTAATATTAAAAATTAATTTATATTTAATTTAAAAATTAACTTAATTATTATTATATAAAAACTAATTTTATAATATTTTAAAATTAATAATAAAAATGTATTTTTTATTATAATAAAAATATTTCAAATATTAATAATTTTTAATTTATAAAATAATTTTTAATTTAATTACTATAATGACTAATTAATTTTTTTAAATTAATTTATATTTAATAAATTTCTTGTAATGTTTATCAAGATATTTTAATTATTAGATGATAAAAATAATGAAAATGTTATTTCTACTAAATAATGTGTTATTTTTACTTTTAAATTGTAGTAGATTTTTGAAGATATAGTATAACATTAATAAAAATTAAATAATATGAACAAATATATAAAAGTTAAAAGTAAAATAAACATAATCAAAATAGTTCAACTATAAATAAAAGATCATAATAATTTTTCAAACATAGTTGAAGAAGTATTTTTTAAACGTTACAACGTTCCCTTTATAACCTTTTTTTCCTTAATTTTAAAGAAAAAGTTTGAAAAGTGTCAAACTTTATTTATAATTTAACTCTGATAACTTAAAAACAAATTTGAGGAAGTTAAATGTAAAAAACAAAAGGTGCAAGTGTGAAAGTGAAGGGTACATGAAGACTTTTCCTTAATTTTCCCCCCTCTTTAAATGCATGCACATAACCACGCGTGCCTTATTCAAAGGCTTTTGCGCCAAGAACTTTTTCATTTATTTTAACAAACTTATTTTGAAGATTCTATATGAAAAAAACACACACACTTTCTTTTATAAGTTAAAATTAAGTCATACACAAATTAAAATATAAAAATTTAGAAAAATTCCTTTTTAATATTTTATATTTTACTCTCCTAAATATTCTTAAAGAAAGTTTATTTGAACATTTTTTATTTTTAAATACTAATCATATTTTTATTTGCTTTTTTCATATTTCATTGAAAAGGGATTATGAAAATTCATAGATAACACTTTCTAAAACAACTGAAAAAATATATTTATGAAGTTGTTCTTTATATATATATATATATATAGAATTTATAAAGTGAGATTTTAATTTATAAATTCTACAGTGCAAGTTCCTTCTATATTGGTATTTCTAAGTAAAAATATTTTTTAATTTGAGTACACTAATGATAATCCTTGCTTGTATATCTTTTTATCATAATGAAACACGCTTATCCAAGATCCTAAGATTATCTTAGAAATTTGATACAAGTTTTTCTATCTGCAAAAAATATATATAAAAAATGATTCTTCACCAATATACAAAGAAAAAAAAGGAAAAGGATAAAAAAATTACACACAAATTGTCTTCTTAAACCTAAAAGAGACTCGAATACATGTTCCTAACAATAACTAAACAAGCTCATTTTTGATAGAGTAGATCAAGAAAAAGCTACGTGACTATCATTATACCCAACACCTCGAATTTGATACAAATAATCCACAAACTTATGATTCTTCACTCATGACCTAATATAACAGGGTAATAACATAAATTTTTTTTGGTAAATTGTTTTTTTTTTCCATAAATCTTCTCATTTTAGAAGGTGTCAATAACTACAACCAACATCTTTCTTTTGCCACAAATTCACGTTTATTAGTAAAAACAAACATTGATCTTTATTTATATTATAACGGGATACATTTGTCTAAAATTCTCTTAACAAGATTTTGATTTTATAATTCTTTATCTATTTCATATCACCACTAAATTGTAAGAATTCCAAGTTAAATAAGAATAGATAATAAAAACAATATTATCTTTAACTAATAGTTTGTTCCAACTACATTATTGAAACTTGAAATTACATTATCGAAAGTGGAAACTTTATTTAAGGAGAGCAACTTGTTTAAAAATATAGATGATGAATAGCATTCAAAGTAACAAATTATGATAGTGAAAGATGCAATTTGGTAGATGGGGAGATTGATTTTGTTATTGTGAAGATTGTGTCGTATGCAAGCATATGTGAAGTTATTCTTGTGCAAATTGAAGAACACATCACATGGTCTCAGCAGGAAAGGCTAGATAAGCGGAAGCTGTCCAGTACTTGCCTTCTTCCAAGCTTTGATCTGTCAAGCAGCCCTTTAGGTTAAGTTTTGGTTGAAAAATCATTGTGCTGGTAACACTTCACTTATATATATGCTTGGCTTACAATTTTCCACAAACATTTCCTCTTGCTTTTGAAACTGGCTCATAAGGTTTATTGTTTAGTTGCCCAAAAGCAAATTAATAGACACTCATGTCACAAATTCTATATAGAGTGCGGTTTCAATGATGAATTTAATTTTTAGGTACCAATGCAAAATCATCAAATCATGATAAATATGATTTTTAACTTGATTAATTAGAATAAAAGTCATCAAGTTTATTATCCATTATTATTCAAGCCTGAATGACAATATAAAAGTATTTAGATAGATTAATAGATAAATAGAAAGAAAGAGAATGTCTATTGCTTTTACTAACAAATCTGTCAGGAAAAAAGTTAAAAATATTCCAAGTATTTTAATATAATTTATAGTGAAAATTTGAAATGGTAGCTAAAAATTTAAAAAGTTGAAAGGTATGGTATATATAGTTAAAAATAGTAGTATTTGTTGTAAGAATTTGAAAGGTGTGTTATATATAGTTATAAATAGTAGTATTTGTTATAAGAAGTTGGAAGGTATCTTTTATATAGATAAAAATAAAATATATTTGTTTTAAGATTGATTTCTTCTTCTTCAATCTCACAGTTCTATAAGAAAATATGGATTTTATGTATTTAATTAAATGAAAGAGATGAATATAAAGAGATATAAATATAGATAAAGAAGATTAATATGAGGAGATTGGTGAGGATGAAAAAGATAAATTTGAGGATATAAATGTCAATGATAAAAATAAATATCAAGAGATAAATGTAGATAAAAAAAATAAATTTAAAAAAATTTATATAAAAAAATATAAAAAAAATTTATTTGATTTGTTAAATATGAACATTTAAATTAAACATAATTTATAGTTCATATTGTATTCAAGAAAGACAAACATATTCATAAAAGTGAAAATAATGTCAACTTAATCAATACTAATTTAAATAAATATTAAAAATATATTATATTAATATTGATCAAAGATTAACTTTAATAAATATAAACATTCAAAGATTAATTTCAATCATATTCACACTAACTTTATTTATATTTTAATATTTATTTAAAACAGAAAACACACTAACACATGTACTTTTATTTATTAAGAAAATAAAAATAAGTAACATCAACTTAAATTGGTAAACCAGTTCTATTAATATTTAATATTAAATTGACTCTATTAAACTGAACTAAGTAAACATTAACCTAACTTTAATTTAAATATTTAGTTATTAAAAAATAGTTAACGTTATATTAAAGTTGATTAAACTAACTCTAAATAATTTAAAAATATTCTAATTTTTTTTAAAACCTTATCCTATTACAGTTAACTTTGACTCTAATACATTATAGTTTTACTACTATTATTATTCAGAAGTTAATTTGATGTTTTATGGTAGTATAAATTCCACTTCAAAATAAATGAAATTTGTAATTTTATGTTTCTTTAATTTAACTTCACAATCATCCTATTTTATTCACTTAGTAATAACTTATAAACTTCACAGTTCAAAAAAAATCTTCAAGAGACCAATATTAAATTAAATTATAATTTTCATAATTTATAAACAAAAAATTAAAAATAAATTTTAAAAAACATACGAAATTTTAATAAAATATAATTATTTTAGATCCTAGTACTATTTAATTTGTTATTTTGTGTATGTCAAAATATTATTATACACTTTTATGTTACATCCTATCATATTATTATCTTATCATCATAAAACAAGATCTTAATGGATAATAAAGAAAATAATTAGATAAACAAAAATTATGTTCATTTAGATTGAAGATTATTTCAATCTAAGATTGTTGAATTTTTTTGTGTTCCGGGTAAAACAAGGTAAGGGTGTCACGAACAAGATCACGGATACAGATCAACTTGATATTTAATTTTTCTCTTGTTTTATTGTAAATGTTTAACAATTTTTTATGTTAAGGTCATTTAATTTATTTTCTTTAGTATATGTTGAAAACTAATAACGTTTACTATAGTTAATTAAGATTAGAGTATAATTACAACGTGGGGTTTAGTTAATTGAGTTTGCATTTGTGTGGACAAATATGTATGTTGAAGAGAATTATATAAGGTGAGGAGAAAGAAAAGGAGAATAAAAAGAAGAATTGAAGGAGACCAATGAGCATGCAAAAACGATGTACAATGAACTTTGACATGGCTATGGTTTGTATCTTGTATTACAACATGGAAGAAACAAAAGCAGTGAAAACGATCTCTTCCTCAGACCAAGTAACCAAACCAAATCACAAGTACTCAAAGTTGGATAACACAAAGGTAGTCCCATCCCTTCTTACTAAGACAACAATAATTAATTCATATTTATCAAAACCCAAAAACAAAAATAAATAAATAATTAAATTCATGTTTTATTTTCTCCCACACCACTTTTATGTCAATTATTAATCTTCTTTGAGAAGAGCATAATAACTGAAAAAGAAAAAAGAAATTTCAAGATTTGAATTCGAGATTAGGATAAACTAGCACAATAAGTAATAACTATTATGTATTTATTTTAAAAGTTGAATATTTTACATTTATTAAAAATGTGTATTGTAAAATTTATTTTAGACATAGATTTGAAGGATTAAGTTAGACCTAAATTCATATTTTAAGATAATATAAAAAATTTATTATAATAATTATTGTTGGATATATGATGTCATTTGATATTAACCTATTATTGATCACTTACTAATATAATTATAGTTAAAATATTTATTTTTAGATATGAAAAGTATGTTATTGAAAATTTTATACCAACTAAATAATATATAAAAATCGTCACGCTTTAAATTAAATTGACTTTTGTAGTGTTGAGAACATACTCAAACATTAAAATATACATCTTCTTCACAAAAAAAAGGAGTTTTTTAGATAAATTTCTCTAGAACATTTCTAGAAGAAAAAAAGTTGAAATTTAAAGTTTAGCGTGCATAAACTAATTTATAAAAGATATGTACTGTATAATATTTCTAATTTTGTAGTTTTTAATTTGTATAGGCTAATTTTTTTAAGGAAAAGATTGGTTCTGTTTAATAATTTTAGAAGAAAAGTATATGTTGTGAAATTGAAGCATATTTTTGTGATATAATGAAAGATTAAATGTTGTGATAGATGCAAATGATGTGGTTTTTTTGGTATACGTATAAATGAATAGAATGATGTGTCTTTTAGTGCAGTTACGTGGTGATGTTGGCACATTAATGTGTGGGTAAGTAGTAGGAGGAGGTTATATCTTCACATGTGGGTGTGAAAGAATGGTTTTGGTGGGGTTATAAGTAGGTACAAAGTGGCCCCACTACTTTTGTGGCAAAATTAGGGTTCTTTTGTGCACACTTTGCTCTTTACTTCTTCAGCTGAGTCTCCAAGTCATTACCATAACCCAATAATAATGGTTACGTCTTCTAATGGCTATTCCCTTCCACCAAAGACAATCCCAAAGTAAAGATCACCAAACAACCTCAAACACTCTTTTCTTTTCTACCTACACAAAAATGGGTCCACCCCAATAATAATACTCTTCTCCCACCACCTTCATTTCTTAATTCCTTCGTGGAAAACACAGATTTTAAATTCAACTTCTAGCGCCATTTGTTTTGCCTTTTTTCAGAACGAAAAGAAAAGAGAGAGAATCGAGTTAGTCTTCGCCATATTCATGTTTCAAAACCAAAACATAGCTTCATTGTTTCAACATTTCTCATAGAATTTGACAATTGTTTCACCAACCCTCTTTGTATTGACTGATGCAACTGGCTAGATCTTGGTTTTGATGATTGGTACATGTATGAGTTATGTTTGTACTATTTACACTTGTTCCTGGTCTCTTTTCGACACATTCTAACTTCATTTAATTGTTTATGGTCGGAAATCTGAGTCCTTTTTTCAGTGTTTTCTTCTTTTCAGGTCATTTTCTTCAGGGAAGAAACTGGGAGGTGAGAAAAGGATAGGAAAAAGCCATCTCATGATAACAATATTGAAATCGATGTAGCACACACAAAAGGGACCATACCCTAGAAAAAAAATGAAAAAAAAATTCTCTCTTTAATATTTTATATTGTTTTAGATTACATACTATGATGTGATGCTTAACAAATATATTTATGTGGTTACTTCAAAATCAACAGAAGCGAAATATCCATATAGGGGACAACAATTCGGCTTGTACATGTTTTGCGATTAGGTTAAATATTCAATGACCTGATTATGACGCAAATTAGAAGGGTTTGCGATCTAGGGTTAATTAGTGGTGTTTAATTATATATTATAATATCATGTCATAGTTCTCCATTGTTTTTTTCTCTAGGGAATATCATATCATATCCAAAGCATTTTGAATTCCGTGTCACTATCATCATGATGATAACCTCCACCTTAGTCCATTCTTGGATTCTATAATGGCTTTACTTTTCTAAATCATACACTAAGGGACATGCATCCAATTATACAGCATAAGTGATTGCTTAATCCAAAGGGAGGAATTTGAACCTTCCAAGTTTCCTTTTGCATTAATTCTCACTTTGAAAATAGCATGGCACTTGTGTCTACACGCTCACAAATCTTCCTCAATTTCAACTATTACATTATTCTACACCACCTTAAAAAATCTTCAATTTTTCTTCTTTGATCTTTTTTTCCATGGCTTCATGAGAAATTAACGTGAGATTAAAGTGTGAAGCTGCAAAAAAAAACGCATTTAAATTGTCAAGGAGATGCGGTTCCATTAGATTAAGGGTATAGTTCATTCACATATCACTTAACCATTGGAAATTTTTAAGAGATTTTTGTTTTTTATTTTATTATTTTTATTTTCTAAACCCTCATATTTTTATTTAATTTTCAAAATTTAATACAATATTAATAACACATTTATTGTAATGTAAAAATGAAAAAAAAAAGTAAAATAGGAAAAAGGTATTACATTTTTTATTTTTAAAATAACTTTAGACCACTTTTAAAAAATAAGGAAAGTATTATGTATTATTAGTTATGCTATTCTTCAAATTATGGCTAATATCAAAAGCTTTTAAAGTGGAATAATATATTCCAGAAATTACAAAACGAGTCAACTTCATTCAGTATTCCAAGAGAATAAAATACACCTACTTTTTTTCATGAGGAGGAAGAAGAAAAAGAAAAGAAGAGCACATCAGTGCATGATGCATATATATCTCTTGCTCTAATCTACTCAAGAAAGATTCTCATCATATGCATTCTGTACATTCAAGTACACCTTGAAAACTTTATATGCTTCTGGCATGTGAATATTCATTATTTCGTAAGTAACAGGACATGCAGACCCTATTGTTCTGGTTGTAACATGTGTCCTAGGGAGATCCAACATGCTGCATGAAATGTACATTGTGAAAACTAACCTCTTTGTTTAATATAATTCCCAGTTGAGTGAGAACAAAAAGTTGTAACTAGGTTTTATGAAAGAATCCAAGACAAGCATATGAAAATGTGAAATAAATAATAAGCAAATTAATACTATATATATATATATATATATATATATATATTGACATTCATTCATCTCTACGAGAATGACAATTACAAAAAGGCCATTCATAGAACCAACTCTATATAGCATATTAATAGCACCAACCACTGCTTTTTTTCTTTGGTGATGGATATCTATATCATATGATATACATAATATATAATAAATAAACTACATGAATGAATGTCCCAATAATTAAGAAAATCTTTAGTCCTATTAACATCACAGGCCTTATATCTGTCACTGTTCATTCTTACACAATAATAGTTACTGATGGGGATTGAGAACTTTTCTGGGATGTGGGAAATAATAGTTGTTGTCTTCGGTGGATTTATTTAATTAATATCCTCAATCTCTCTGTCTTTCCATGTAAATTATGGGATTACCTCATTCACACTTGAAAGGGTTATTAATTATACTTATTTATTTCCAAAATTCTTGTACATATGATGTAAGAGAAAATGGTTGAATTACTCAGTGGTCATTTCATTTTATTTTTTATTCTTTGGGAGTTATCAGAGATTATCGGGGGACAAGTATGGCAGATTTTGAAATAAGGGGTTTTCTTCTTCTTTTTTCCTGTCCCTTCCTTTTGTAAAGCTGAGGAAACGTGAGAGAGAACAAAATACATAAAAAATAAGCAAATTATTAAGTTTAAATCACAATTTTGTTGATAATGTAAACTCCAGGACTCGGTATGAATTATAAAAACCAGTAGTGATGCCAAATTTGAATCATAAACTTGTTTTCGAATAAAAAACTGTTGAGAAAGACATATATATCCAGTGATGAATTTAGAGAGATTTTCCAAGAAGATTAATCTTCATGAATAACTAAAAATATTCCTAACAATTATATGTCCTACCAAAAATATATATAAGCATTAAATAATATAAAAATATGACATTTTTTTACACCAGTTGTTCTCTTGAGACCTGTTGATGAGGCGTGATATAGGTCGTTTGATGCATGAAAAAGCCAAGGTGGGACCACTCACTGAGGGTCATGATTCTTACACAAATCATGCATGCACTCAATTTGGCCCTTTTCCAACCTCTCCTTTAGTTTTCCCTTTTTCTCCTTCTTCAGCTTACTCTTCCATAATCTTCTTTCTGAATTTACAAATTCACACGATAATGTTGTTAAAAGTTTGAAGGTACCATTCATTTCCAGTGAATTTGCTTAGAATATTTCTGAAAAAAAAAGCTTGGACAAATACATATATATGTTTTCAGCTTTTAAAGCATTAAAGTAGGTGTTATGGTGGTTGGTTTTGTGTTCCTTGGCAATTTAATTGCTTTATCTTCAAACTCAGTCATCCAACCACAAAAAATGAACACATAAGTTGAAAAGAAAAAAAAAACAGAAAAATTGTGAAAACGACAAGAAGATATTTAATGGAGAAATAAGCAATTGGATCCATCCACCACCTTGTTGTTCATCATCATCTTCTTCCCTTTTTTTTCTTCTTCTTCTTCTTCTTATTTTATTATTACTAATAAACAAATAATTAATTAATTAAGCTTTGTAGAAGATGTTTCCTCGTTTTTCAGCTGGTGGTGACTTTTTGCAACCCTTGTTTACATTATTCATTATATACACATATTTTATTTCTTATCCCAACCCGAGCAAGTTTTTTCTCTCTCCACCTTCAAAAGTTCCTTAGTTTCTCATCAAGGGCTGCATTAGGTGATTTGAAAAGAGAGGGTCAAATCAATAGAACTTCCCCTGTTTTGATCTGTTCGCAGGTACTTCTCCCGATAAAAGGCCACACAAAGATAAAGAGAAACTAACATCAGCATACATGTTTCACTTCACTGTTTTCTTTTAATAACGACAATAGCCCTTGCTGCCCAGAATTAATTTCAATTTCAAAATTTAAAAAAAAAAGTTTTTTTATGAAAAATGTGAATAAATGAGTGGATAATGAGATGAATAAAGATGGGTATCTTTTCCCTCAAGTCTTTTTAACCCCATCTCTCTTCTTTAACTCCTTTTTATTCCACTTTCAGTTGGGGTGGAAGTGCAGGTGATTTGAGTCTGACACAGCTTTTCCTCTTGCAAGTGAATGGACTCATACAATCCCAAAGATACATAGAAAGAAACATAGATCACACAAACACATACTGTGACAGGTGGGTAATTTGATGCATATATCTGCTAATGATGTTTACTGCTGTCTTTGCTCTGGTGGGTGTGCGTGTCTGTGTCTCTTTCTCTCTGGTCATTATAATTGAAAATTCTTCTTTTTTTTTCGGTAGTAGTAGTGCAGAGACGATCATGAACCACGTGCACACACAGTTTCATTAACTTCTTTATATAAATAATCAAATCTCTTCCTTACCCTTTTCGCTCCCAGTATCTCTCTTACCAAATCTCTTCTCTTTCCAAGTTTTTCACCACTTTCATTTTCAAGTTCTTGACCATGCCATGAAAAGAGTATGCACATAGCCAAAAGCCAATATCATCTGAACCTCAATATATCAAGTGAGTCAAGTTTTCTGCATAATTCATCATTTTTCTCTGCCTTCTTCGCTTTCTCAGGATCTTATAGAAGGCTTGGAAATTAGCTTCAGTTACCAAGAGTTGTTTGATGGGTTGATCCAAATTTCACACTCGAAACCAGATTCGCAACACCGAAAGGCACAGCTAACTCAAGTCTTGAATGTTAATTTTCGTGTGTGGGGAAGAGTACTATCATACTATTACAAGGTTTTTGATGTTGTGAAAAATTACAGATAGAAATTGTTGATACAATTGTGATATAGTTACGATGAGTTAAATATTCTTGGCGTTGCAGTCAAAATCACAATCACATACTGTATTTAATCAAAATCTTAGTTATTTTTGTTTTGTTCTGTGTTGTGATGCATTCTTGTGGAATTATTATTTCAGCTATTTTTTCTTGTTTTACGTTGTGTTGTGATGTGTTCTTATGGGATTATTGTTATTATTATTATTATTGTTATTATGGAGCAAAGTTTCTATCTTTTTTCTTTTGGGATGTGATTGAAAAACATGAAAGCCTGACATTAACTAAGTTTTCATTTTTTTTTTTCAGTGTGAAAAGGTAACAAGGCAGAAGAATTTTTTCTCCAATGGCGACATATTTTCAAAGTAACTCCAAAATTCAAGCAGGTGCCGACGGTCTTCAAACTCTCGTACTAATGAACCCTGAGTATGCCCAATACTCTGACGCGCCGCCGCCACCCCACGGCGGAAACCACTTGTTTCTCAACTCCGCCGCCACCGTTGCCAACAACACCTCCCTACAGAACCTCCCCCACGCGCCGTCCCCTCACACTCAGCAATTCGTCGGCGTGCCGCTCTCCGCCGCAGCGCAGGAGCCGCCGCCGCCATCCATGCCCCATGACGTCTCCGCCCTGCATGGCTTCCTGCCGCGCATGCAGTACAACCTTTGGAACACAATTGACCCCAGCACGGCGGCGCGTGAGGTCCCACGCGCCTCTCAGGGACTGTCACTTAGTCTGCACGGTGAGGAGGTCCGTGCATCGACGTCCTCCGCTTCCGGGGCTTCCAACGGCGGCGGTGTGGTGGGGATTCAGAGTGTACTCTTGAGTTCCAAGTACTTGAAGGCCACGCAAGAACTTCTGGACGAGGTTGTGAATGTTAACGGCGGAATTAAGGTTGAACAAGCGAAGAAGAGCTTCGAGAAAACTAAGGTGGTTGGAGAATCATCAAACGCCGCTAGTGGCGACGGCGGAGAGGGAAGTGGGAAACGTAGCTCTGAGTTATCAACTACAGAGAGACAAGAAATTCAGATGAAGAAAGCAAAGCTAATCAACATGCTTGATGAGGTAATCTTTTTTATTTGTTCTGTATTTGATGAATAAGTCCATAGATCGATCAACAAAATTTAGATGCCTTTTTCTCCAATTAAACTTACAACTTCATTTTAATCATTCATGTAACAAACTTTCTTCCAAGAAAAAAAAAAACTTCTTTGTTTTTATTTAACAATCATCTTAGTCTTCTCTTTAATAAAATTTTTTCATATTAAGTGCATCAATAAATATGAAGTCAATCTTTTAGTTATAGGATGTAGTTTTGATGGTTGATGTCACTCACTATTGGTAAATCCAAAAATTTCACTGATGATTAATATTTTTTAAGAGTATAATGATCCTACTAAGACCATTAATTCTGATTTCATACATCTCACTCAAACTCTTCACTACTAAATTGATTCTAGTGGTTGAATGATGATATAGAATTTGGCAATGGGTTAGTAATGATTGAAAAAGGTTATTTAACAACTTTTTTTTTACATGAACGACATTATATATATACACTCTTGTGACATAGTTTGTAGCATTCTTTTGTTGATTTGAGTTATGGTATTGAAGGTGGAGCAAAGGTACAGGCAGTACCACAACCAGATGCAGATTGTGACATCCTCTTTTGAGCAAGTTGCAGGGATTGGTTCTGCGAGGACTTACACTGCACTTGCATTGCAAACAATTTCAAAGCAATTTCGATGTTTGAAGGATGCTATAACAGGTCAAATCAGAGCTGCAAATAGGAGTTTGGGAGAAGAGGATTGTTTTGGGACTAAAGTTGAAGGTTCTAGGCTCAAATACGTGGATCATCATCTACGGCAACAGAGAGCTATTCAGCAATTGGGAATGATCCATCACAATGCTTGGAGACCCCAGAGAGGATTGCCAGAGAGATCGGTTTCTGTCTTACGTGCTTGGCTCTTTGAACACTTTCTCCACCCGTAAGCACTTCCAAAATCCTATCTTTCAAATTTTTCATTTCTACTTCTGTGCTTCTTTGTGTTGAAACAAGTTGAGCTTAATTGGTTTCAGCTACCCCAAGGACTCCGACAAACACATGCTTGCTAAACAAACAGGGCTTACCAGGAGTCAGGTACCACCACTGCTACCTAAGAACTGTTCAACTATGTTAAACAATGAATAAGATTCAACGAGTGTGCATATGAAGATTGATTGAAACCAACCATGATAGTCAAGAACTATGTGATAGTTTCTCCCTTTTGTTAGGAATCCAAATGGAAATAAAATCCCACGTAACTAAAAATGATAAAGTTGGGTTCTGTATAAAGAAAAAGACTCACAATCAGCAAACAGTGAATTTTAAGGTATTCTGGGCCGAAGGTGACAACATAATCTCTTCTAGAATTTGCTCATATATAATTAGCATTAAATATATATAGAAATAACCCAACACGTTTACAATTGAAAATTGTAAAATCTTGAACGAGACTCATAAACATGAAAGCATGAGAAACATTAACAAGTGATTCTCTCGCTCTATGATTGTAAAAAGACGACTAGAATGTGGGTTTTGTGTATTTAATATTGGAATGGAACAGGTTTCAAATTGGTTCATAAATGCTCGAGTTCGGCTTTGGAAGCCAATGGTGGAGGAAATGTACTTGGAGGAGATGAAAGAACACGAACTGAATGGATCTGAGGAGAAATCAAGCAAGAGTGGTGAAGATCCTGCGATGAAAAATTCAACTCCACAAGAGAAACGTCCTACCTCTGAAATTGAATCGAACAGTTTTAGTTCTAAACGAGATGCTTCTAAAAATCAGAACAATTCAATAGTTTCAACTTCACCATCAACATCACCTATAGGGGGAAATGTCAAGAATCAATCAGGATTCAGTTTCATTGGGTCATCAGAGTTAGATGGAATCACACAAGGAAGCCCCAAGAAACCAAGGAACCATGAAATTCTACACTCTCCAAATCGTGCTTCTTCAATCAACATGGATGTTAAAGCCAATGAGGCAAACAATGAACAACAACTCTCAATGGATGAGAGACAGAGTAGGGATGGCTACTCTTTCATGGGAAGCCAAACAAACTTCATTGGTGGTTTTGGACAATACCCAATGGAGGAAATTGGTAGGTTTGATGCTGAGCAATTCACACCAAGGTTTTCAGGTAATGGCGTTTCCCTCACTCTTGGTCTTCCTCATTGTGACACATTGTCAGGAACACATCAGCCCTTTCTCCCAAACCAAAACATTCAGCTAGGAAGAGGGTTGGACATTGGTCAACCAAATCAATTTGGTGTCTTAAACAATTCCACTTCTCACTCTTCAGCAGCATTTGAGAGTATCAACATGCAGAACCCAAAGAGGTTTGCTGCACAATTGGTACTAGACTTTGTGGCCTAAATAAGACATTGAAGGGGACAGATTATAGTTGGTGACACTGGTTATGGATCTCTCATGTTTTGTTCTAATCCATGTGCTTGCTCAAGGGAGTAGTGATAAAAATCTTAGTGTAAAGAAAGAAGGAATTTTACTCTAGTATAGGTTTATACCTTGCATAGAACCATTTGAGTTCTTAGATAGCTTGGTGATTTGAAAATATATGGTTACTTGAGATTGTATATTAATTTTGTAATTTTTGAAAATGGGATAGATGGGTTGGTGTCATAAAATTTCAATTGGTAAAGATAATATATCTTTGATTGAGAGTATATGTCATGTAATATTACCTTCCTTCTTTTTAGAGTCTTAACCTATTTTTGCCTTTCATAAATCAAAGAAAATGCAAAGATACAAGTGGAGCAATGTGGTATATTGTCATGGATGTAAACTTATACATATACCTTTTTTTTATACAAAAATTCCCATTTATCATTCTCATATCTCTATTTATCTTTTTGTCACCTATCTATCATTACTTCTTCTCATATCTAACTTCCATCTTTCTATTTCTCTCTTTTACCATACTATATATCTTAATACAAAGGTGATAAAAAGTGATAAACACTAACAATATGATATAATATGGGGTGCAAAAAGAAATTTTCTTTGATCATTGATGGCAAGTATAAGAGTAAAATACAGAGGTGCAAAAAGCAAAATCTTAATTTTGATCATACACACAGTTGGCCTTTTACGTAATTTTGCACTTGGTTAATCCAATAGAACAAAACAAAGGTTATTTCTTTCTTTGTTTCCATACTTTTTTTTTCTTCTACCCATAACATAAAAAATATTAATGTTTCTTTATCATAATACATCTGAAATGTATTTCAAATTAAGTAATTTGAAATAGAATTATATAATTCCATATAATTTCAGATATAACTCTACACTATATAATCCTAAATATAATTATTCTAAATAATGTAATCTAAAATATATTTTGAATAGGATAATTTGGAAATGTTCCAAATAACGTATTCTAGAATTTAGTATTACACAATTTAAAATTATATTTCAAATTGTATAATTCAAAATGTATTTTTAGATTTGAAAATATAATTTTGATTGTATAATCTAGAAACATATTTCATATTATTATACAATTTAAAATACACTTTTAGATGTGAATATATGTTTTAAATTGTATAATATAAAATATAAGTGAAATCTGAAAATGTAACCATAAACAATTTAGATTTTTCTAACCCTTGATGAAGGTGCATGAAGATATAATAAGATAGAGGAAGAAAGAGCCCAATATAAAAAGGACCGAATATGGGCTTAAGGAGGAAAACGTTCTTGTTCAGCAGAGAAAGACCAACACAAATTAATTAAGCTCATTAGTAAACAGTACAGCTAATTTAAGTTATTACTCATTAATTTATTTTAATACACATCATAATAATATTTTTTGTGAAGAAAATATACTCTCAAATATTTTTATGTTACTAAACGTTACTAAAAAATTTAATTTGTAAACAAGTCATAGTTTAGTTTAATTTTACCATATTTCTCCCAAAATTTAAATAAATAAAATTCAGTCAAATGTTTTTTATTACAAATATAATCTGCTTTATAATTTTAAACGCAACTAGGATAAGCAAAATACCAATAATTACTACAATATTAATTTGGAGTTTTTTCAATAGGATTATATATTAAAATTATACAAGTGTTATTAAAAAAACCTTAAAATTAGGAGTGTAATTTTTTGTTAATTAACTATTTAGCTTAGATTTCATTTGAAAATTCTAAAAAGCTAAAACATCAAAAACTCAAATTAATATGAAAATAAATGGTAAATTCGGAATTATTATGATTATTATTGTATTGGGAACAAAATTAGAAGGGAAAGGGAGAAAATGAACTCTAAGGTACTAAGAAAAGAGAAAGAATGTTCATAGTTTTGAAGAAGAGAAAAAGTTTGACCTATGAAGTGTCAACTCAACTGAAGTAAAGGTGGACTTTGATTTTGGAATGAATAATGTGAAGAGTGTGATTTATTCAAATTCAAACACCTAATTAATCCATTTTCCACGCCATTTTAACTTTCTTATTAGTCAATTCTCAAGCCTAATAATATTCATTATCACATCTAATTATTATTATTACTCAACATCACACCATCTTACTCTTTACATATATTAATTTATTTTATTTTTTTCAATTTGTATTTTAAATATATTATAACTTTTTTAGTTTAGCTTTATATCAAGTCATTACATCAATGAATTATTTTGATTTAATTTTAAAAAATAAAATAACATGTATATTTTAATACACACAATAGGTTGTGTGAGTTATTATATCATATAGGAACTTTACACATAGAACGTAATCAATTATTAGACCAATTTTTAAAGATTTTTAATTTAATTTAATGTAATATATAAAAGACATTATGATCATTATATTAAAAAAACCAATCATAATCTTCTTCCTATTTTTTTCAAACCTTGTAAACTTTTTTTCTCATCTTTTACTTTTTTTTTCCACTCCTTTTCACTCAATCCAAAGAATATCACTTTATTATTTTGTCCTTTTCTTTTTCTTTCTCACTCCCTGAATTACCATACACCATTAAAAGTTGTTTAACACATATTACGAATAATAATAGATATATATTTATAAAATAATTTTACTAAATAGTCTTTATTTTTTAATAAATATACTAATTTGGATGATATGAAAAGAAAGTGATTCATTTTAAAATAAATTAAAAAAAGTAAAATTATTTTGTTACTCTTCAAGTAACCTGTCTACTCTTATATATATATATATATATATATATATATATATATATATATATATATATACACTAAAATTAATAATAATTTTCTGCTTAATGTTTTTAATTTTTTAAATTTAAATTAAATTTGGTTTTGTACATTCAAATCAAATTTGATATTTTTAATCAAAATAAAGTGGAAAACAAAATTTTTAGTACTTGTGCTCAACCATCTTATATTTAAATGGTAGTGTTAAAAATGAATACTTTAAACAGAAAACAAGCATGTGATTACACATTTGATGATAATAGAATGTAAAATTAAATATAAAGCTATTAGCTAAATAATTTATAATTATTAAATTAATCACATAAGTGAAATCTTTAATGATATTTGAGATAAAGAGACGAAATAATATTTCTAAATTATAAGAGCTATAATTAAAATAATTAATTTTAAATTTAAAAGATCGAAAGAAACTTACTGAGAAGTAGTAAAATTTTAAGTAAACAAAACATATTTAAAGCATAATTTTATTATTATTATTATTTTGTGTAATTTGAGATTCTACAGTTGAATTCAATTCAATGTTGGGAGAAACACTAATTTTTTCAACAAAAAATAGTATGACTATTGGAAGAGACGGGATAATGAATTCAAATAGAAAAACACGCAAACTTTTTCAAAGCCCGTGACGGCAACAAATTGTATTATAGCAAGTTTTTTGGTAAATTTGGTAACAAAATTTGCAGGTAAATTCTTGGACCCTCTTTTATCAACTTTTTATTTCATTACATAAACCCTAATAATACTTGAATATCTCCTAAGTAAAAGGATAACTGTGATTTTAATTTTTAATTTTAAAAAAATAAAATATACTTAAAAATAACAAAGAAAGGATAAAACTCGAGTTTGTCTTAATTTTTAATCGAAGACATATTCTTTTATTTATTTAAACAATTTTAAAAGTCTAATCTATCTCTTTAGAAGTCAAACATGCCCAAAGAATCACTCTTTCATAATAAGACTTTATATATATATATATATATATATATATATATATATATATAATAATAATAATAATAATAGCAAGACATAATACTTTAAATATATCAAGTTATAGAAAATATTATCATAATTAATAACCCTATTATTATTAAAAGAAATTGACTTAGGAGGTTGAAAAAGTCTATTAATTGAATTATTGAAAGTTTACTTTTTCTAACTAAACATATTTTAAAAGGTATTCGGCTATAACCTATTTAATAAATAAGGCTATTTTTGTTAGCCAAATTCATCAATAATGCATGTTGAAGTGTTCATTGTTAATTAAGCTTAAAATTTAAACTGAACTTCATTAAATTGGTTTAAACTTTTTATTTTAAAGTTAATCAAATATCATAATAATTAACTCAGATATAGGATTTATGATTTACAAATTGATAAATTTAAAACGAATCAAACATATAACATTTTTTTTCTATTATTAACTATTATGCAAGAATTTTCATAGTACAATTTATAAAAAATATCAATTTTTACTATTATCAATTTTATATAAAATAAATTACAATAAAATATGTTATTTTTTTGGATTAAATTGTATCTTTTATATAATGAAATTCAACCCGATAGCTTGTAGAAAAAAAACCTAAATCAATAGAAAATAATTAGTTTAAATTATTTATTTTCCAAATTTGATCCATCTCTCTTCTACTGAATCGACCAAATTTAGGAGTAAAATTGCATTTCTAATGACAACTTCATGCACAAAACTAAAACTAAAAATTATTAAAGAATCTAAACATTGAGCACTTATGCTATGAAGCTTTGATAAAACAAAACGAAAAATATAATCTGAAAGTAGAGTTACCTAAATGTGGAATATGGAGGTCAACGTGAACACGACACGAGGTTCAGGAATAATAAAGTGCTTTTTTTTACGTGTTTGTATGCAATTAATGCAAACTCCAAACGTTTACTTTGAGTCGTCTCAATGACTGCAAAAGTGGATTCCTATCGTATTAATTACTTAGCTACCTACGTAGCCAAACAAAACTTATCACAATAACACACTCTCTTCCCCTTTTTTATTATTCTTTCATTATTCTGTGTAGAATAATATATAATATTAGGCTAAAATATTGTAAGTAACAGCGTAATTTTAGGTTAATTATTCTAAGCATATTCAAGCTTATATATTATTTTAGATGTTGTGTGATATGGTGTATTTGGATTATGAATTGTAGTCACACTTAGTTTATTCATTTACAACAAAAATTAATGACTGTGTACTATGAATATGAAATATTTATATTTTAATTAATTGGAAATTATTATTGATATGATTATTATAAAAGTTTGTAAACCTATCATGTTTGATAATTTATTGTTAGATTACACGATAAAACTATTTCGTTACTTTGCTTTATTTTTTCTTTAAAATGAGAATGCATTTTTTTTTATCTAAATACTTAATAATATTTTTCAGACAGCACTTGTTTCTTGTACGTTAACTAAGTGGGAAAGCTAGGTGGAGAAATGTGTGTAAGAGGATTTCGTTTCACTTTTGCTTTGTCTTTTTGAAGAGATGTTTGCAACAGCTCAAGTATTTTCATGAGTATTTTATTCTATGATATTTTCTTACTAAAACAATACTTTAGTGGATCAAACAAAACAACAAAAAGAAAAGGATAGAAATTAAATCTGTAAAAAATAGGAAGGCAGAAGAAGAACAAATCAACCCACAAAATCAGGAAAATCGGAACCACCAATCAACCAAAAATCTAAGAAAAGTTCAATTAATATTTTAATTTGAACCAAAATTATGTGAAATAAAAAGTTGTAGAAATATAAAGTGTTTTTTAACTTTTTATCATTGAAAAAAACTATGTATGAATTTATTAAATATGAATCGATATCGTTGGAATCATTTAAATTGCTTTTAGTGTAAGATAAAATAAGTGTATAATCTTGATAACATTAAGGGAAGAAAGAAACTGATGACAAATGATTTGAACACAACTATTAAAAATAATCAATAAGATTTTAGAAAGGTCATCAAACTAATAGTAGTGATGAATTGCAGCTATAATAGTATGATATGAAACGAATATATGTGAATTGATTTATTAGGTTAAACAGAATCATAGCAGGAGGAATCTGCAGGCAAATAAAAAAGAAAAGTTATCTCTAACACTTGTTGCAACTTGACCATGTGATAGCTCAGATTCAGATGTAGTAAGAATAATAAGTATCCCACTGTTTTGGCAAATGATTGACTTCCATATATACCCAACATGGTTATGAAGCATTTGATTCCTTCCTTTTTGGGCAGATACTGCAAATAAACTCAAAACTAAAACACCCAATACAATCTTCACTATTCAACCAATCTTTTCGTTTACCACAATTAACTTCTGCAACATTTCAAAAGTAATTACTTTGACACAAAAATTTAATAGTATAGATTGGACATAACATGCTCAGATTAAAGTACATAATATTATTAATAATGATGTCCTACATTTCAAGACTACAAAGGCCACAACTAATTCCCCTGGCTTTAATTAATTTTGGCTCCCATTCTTGGCCACTTTTTCTTCCTTTGACCACCGAAACTCTTAGAATGAAGAAATTAAAACTTTCCCATAAATATTTATATGTCACATTTGGACCCTTGACTGAAGACCAACACAAACAAACACATATAAAATTAAGCCGAATTCTCTTACCATTTGGCACCACTCCTTGTTCATAGTGTTCATTTCACACAATCTCCTTCCTTCACAATACACACGCCATATTTTGTTCTTGTGTTTTCTCACAGACCTAGTTTTGGTCTGACATGGAGGAAATTGAAGTGCCTCAATACTTCATCTGCCCCATATCCCTCCAAATCATGAGGGACCCCGTTACGGCCATAACGGGCATAACTTACGATCGAGAAAGCATTGAACAATGGCTATTCAAGAACAAGAACACCACATGCCCTGTGTCCAAACAACTCCTCCCAAGAAACTCTGACCTAACCCCTAACCACACCCTTCGACGCTTGATCCAAGCATGGTGCACCCAAAACGCTTCACTTGGCATCGTTCGCATTCCAACCCCCAAACCCCCTCTCAACAAAATCCAAGTACTTAAACTCCTCAAAGACCTCCACAACCACAAAAGCCTCGTGCAATTGGAGCTTCTTGCGGCGGAGAACGAGAGGAACAAAAAGTGCTTGCTTGAGGCTGGGGTTCCGAGGGCCATGATCATCTTCATCATCAATTGCTATAGAAATGGTCAAATCCAAAAGGGTCTCCAAGAAGCTCTTAGCATATTGCAATTTGTCAAGATCCCCAAGAAGGAAGTGAGTTGTCTCACTACAAAATAATCAAAAAACAGTGATTGAATTTCACCATGAAAATTGCCTTCTTTTTTTTTTAGGTTTTTCTTGTGGACACAATGATTTATATTTTTTTAATAGGGTCAAAGTTAGACATAGTACTATAATTGTTTTCCAA
The DNA here is from genome assembly GCA_030347555.1 of Lablab purpureus. Taxonomy (NCBI): domain Eukaryota; kingdom Viridiplantae; phylum Streptophyta; class Magnoliopsida; order Fabales; family Fabaceae; genus Lablab; species Lablab purpureus. The sequence continues at coordinate 1,341,166 of CM059260.1, forward strand.
TTAATATACGCATCATCATTAGAAAATAATATCGACAAAACAAAAACTATAATAGAGTATTTATGTTTTGTATTCTTAATATTGTGAAAGAACAAGCTAGACACCATAGCCAAAATAGCAGTCTCAAACTGCTTTTGAAAACCTTACTAAAAAGTTACATATAAACTCTTTTCTTACTATTTTCGTTTTTCTTGTAGTGGCCGTTGGTTGTGAAGGACCACGACCAAACATTGGATTCTCTGACATGGATTCTATGCCAAGAGGAAATGGAAAACTCCATTGATGTGAAATCCCATGCGGTTCTACTCCTAAAAAGGATCGTCAACAAGGGCGACACGTGTCACGTTCTGGAAAGACTGAAACCCGAATTCTTCGAAACAATGGTGAAGATTCTGAGACACGGAGTGACCCAACAAGGAGTGAGTGCAGCACTTGACGTTCTGTTAAGCGCTTCTTCTTCGACGCGAAACAGGATCATGATGGTGGAAGCAGGTGTGGTTCACGAACTCGTGGAGATCGAGCTGGGGGCGCCGGAGAAGAGAGTCACGGAACTAACGCTAGCTATACTGTTCCACTTGTGTTGCTGCGCCAACGGAAGAGCCAAGTTTTTGGGCCATGAAGGGTCCATCGCGGTGGTGACGGAGAGGATACTGAAGGTGTCTGCGGCGGTGGACGACAGGGCCGTGTTTGTTTTGGCGATGGTTGCTAAGTTTTCGGGGACAAAGGTGGTTTTGCAGGAGATGTTGAAGGTGGGAAGCATGGCCAAGCTTTGCATGGTGCTTCAGGCTGATAGGGCCAAGTATTTGAAGGACAAAGCCATGGAAATTCTGAAGGAACACTCAGAGGTTTGGAGCGATTCGCCTTGCTTTCCTCGTTCGTCCTTTTGTGCGTACGTTCGGTACTGAGATGAAACGCCATGTGTGACATCTTCGTAAACTTCGAGGTTTCTGTCACTGCCATGGTTTTGTTGTCTATACCTTGAACAAACACGTAACCTTCAAAATAAATTTCAGTGTTCTTTCCTTCTATTGTATGTTAGGAGGAACTTTTCTCAAACTAATTATAATTTATAGAAAAATGATTTTTTTTCTTAACTTTTTTTATAGATTAATTCGTCCAAAACAATTTTTAACCTAAGAATATGTAGGAGGCAAGATGCATCCTTGTAAAATATACATCTATTATTGAGTATTTTAATTTTCATATTCTTAACAAATTCTTCAAACATCTGACCAATATACTATTTATTTCTCTTTATCTCTACATTTGTACGACATTATATTATCTATTATATGTTTATTTTATTTTATTTTTCTCTATTTCTTGCTGAGTATCAAATAGCAGTTTAGGTATCTAGAAATCCTTTTTATTCTTTCATTATATTGTCATATTATTATAAAATTGTTGTTTTTCTTAATTACACACTTTTTAGTCTTTCGTCTTCTAATTTATACAAATTAAATTATTTGCCATGTGTGAGATAACAAGTTAAATGTCGCATTCTTATATAATGATTCTTCAATATAAACGGTCAAATATTTAACAAAGAAAAGACTTAAAAAAAGGTGCCAAAACACGTAATAACATAATTGATATAAGATGAATTAGAAGGTAAGTTTTAGATGGGTGAATAAAACACTGAATTTTTTTTTAGTAAAACTTTTTCAAAACAGATACCACTCATATCATAAGAGCAGAGAGTTTTATGCAAGTATTTTACCAGTTTAAAGATGTTTTCACAAAAATAATGTTTGTATAATTATTGTTACTTATATTTTACACAAATACACAAAATGATTTTTTATCTTTTTTTCTATAAAAAAATACAAATTTTTTTATGATTAAGTTATTTTTTACTTTCACATGTATTGTTCAACACTTAGTACTAGTTGTTGCAGAAAAAAATTAATGGTTGATAACAATTATGAAAGGAGACAAGGAGACAAGTTATGAAGACACAAGTTTAGAGAGAAAAAAATGAAAAGTTGGTAACATACCACGAGTTCATAATTTAATGGAAGAAATTCTGTCATAGAAAATAAATATTACATTAGTTATATGATGAATTGATGTAATACATCCTTTCTGAATAATTATGAAAACAAATATACAAAATCATCACAAAATATTTTTACATCAATTCAATTTTTTTTTCATAAATTGATGTCATGTTAGTGAAGTAAATTCATGTTTTTATATTAGTTATGCAAAATACTACACAGGTATAATTTCTTTTATTAATAATAGTTCTTCCAGAAAAGTCATTTATGTATAAGATATTTTTAATTTAATTACTTAAAAAAGTGTTGATTTCTTTCATTATGAGACACTGGTAATTTAATTTCCTTAATTAATTAAAGTATTCTTATGCATAAAAAAATAGCAATTTTGTGACTAAATAAAAGAAAATCTCAATTTATTTTATTTTATGAAGAAATTCATCTAACTCCTAAATAATAGTTTTCTATGAAATCATCTACCCAAATGTAATAAGAGTTTTCTATGATTAAATCATATGTCATGTAATTTTAAATATTTTTCAATCAATACTTTAATTCATCAAAATTTAAAAACCAAAATAGCTGGCAATATTATATATATATATATATATATATATATATATATATATATATATATATATATATATATATATATATATATCGTGTAAGGAACTAAAAGACCTTGTCAATATGAACAGTTGAAAATAAGTACTCCTGCAAAACACGAGCTAATATGAACAATTTGTCAACAATGACACTCTGCACTTTTTTTCAGCATACAATAAAATAATACAATTTTTGCTCCTGTAAAATTGTTCAAATAAGTAAGATGAACTCTTAATTCAATGAATTCTTAAAAAAATTTATTGAATATAAACTATTTAAATAATGTAATATTTGAAAAAAATTACATAAACACAATTTTATGTGTTTTATATGTAGTTATTATTATTATTTAAAGGAATTACTATTTTTTTTAAATCAATACTTTTTAATTAAATACTATTTGATGTAGACAAATTTTTTCTTCAAAATTATTAACTATATAGAAATATAACTTCTAACTTTTATTTTTTAATATTTCATATATCTTAAACGTTGACTTTTCTGTATCTGGTTTATTCAAATTTTATTTTTTAATATTCCACACATTTAATAAAGAGAAAAGACAATTTAAAATATATTTAAAAGATTGTTTTTGTTTTTTGTAATTTTTAATTATAGTATTTAACAATGACTTAGATTATTTTTTTAATTTCTAAAAATATAAATATAAAAAATAATAATCTTTGTATTTTCACTAATTTTAACATAATAAAAGTACAAACATATAAAGCCGAGTTACATGTGTTTCAGAAAAGAGATGGAAATCAAACAGTCAACGGTATGTGTCTATGATTTTATTTGGTCAAAGTGCAATAATTTCGTTCACGTCATATACTAATAATTACCTATGTTTTTCAAATAAATAATAACTTTTATAAACCATATTAAATTTGTTAAGTGTGACCTAAAATTCACATCAACAACCAAAAGAAACACCATATAAATACATTAATATTTGATACAATTTTTTAACACAGTGGTTTTATTGACTGAATTGAGTAAAAATAGTGAAATTTTATGAGTCAACATATCCTAATTAATAATGTTAATATTAATTTATGTTTTTAATAAGAATGTATTAAACAGAATGATAACTTCTCAAAATTGATAATGCATTCTTTTATAGAACTACATTGTCACTTTCAACTTTATAATTAGTATTTAATAGTATTGATTAATGTTTGTGCTAGTACTTACACATTCTTTCCACAGATATTTTATAAAAAGAAAATAAAATAATTGAATAACATAAAATAAATTAAACTTTTGCAAAGTTAAAATGATTTTATGTAAACAAAGAAAGTAAAAGAAATTCTCACTTGTATTTTAATTGAATATTAATTATAAATATATAATGGAGAGTATACATAATTATATTAATATACTTTTATAATTTTACAAATCAACTAGTATAATATAATATGGACAGAAAAAATATTTTATTTTAAGAATATGGTTGATTTTTAATATTTTTTAGAAGTTTTTATATTTAATTTTGTTCAAAAAAATAAAGTATTTGGACTAGATAGTAATTACAAAAAGAATTCAGAGTTAATTCTTTTTTTTTAGTATATGAGATTTTAATACTCCTATAGCACGTGTGCTCTTTTTTTAACCCCTTAGTTGAAAATGCTAATTATACTTTTACATCACAATTTATCAAGTTAATTATTTAAATTTTTCTAAATCAATAATTCTTAAATAAATTTTTTCACCAATTCAATATCTAGTACAGTTTTTAGAACCTTAATTTTTCTTTACTAAATTAGGGATGTATTTCATAAATTTTTCTAATAGTCTATAACATATTTTTACTATCTTATAAGTTTTTTTATATCTATTTTTAATCATAAAAAATTCGAGATTTTTTCATACATCATTTACATATAATAAAATACTTTTTTTACTTAAAAAATGGTATCAATTAGCTAATTAAAATTTTCAAAATCTCCTCGAGAATGGTTCATACAAGCTAAAAATGAGAACGCCCATTTCAATTTCGTGGGTCCATCAGTAATTTGGGCCATCTTGACTGATCCATTCAGCAGTATAAATTGGTTTTGGGCTTTATAATTTAAAGTTTAGGGTGTTTTTTTCCGGTCGAAAAATTTCAAAACAAAATACTTGTGGAGTGTAGAATCTGAAAGTCATTTGTATTAGAAAAAAATTATATTTTAGATTGTAAAATTTGGAAGTCAAATTATTAAAAAATTATTTTTTAGATTGTAGAATTCGAAAGTCAATTGTAAATTCAAATTAAATTTTTAGATTGTATAATTCGGAAGGTAATTTTTCAAAAACATAACTTCTAGACTTTACAATCCAAAAGACAAATTTTTTTTAACACAAATAGTTTCTAAATTGTACAATCTAAAAGTTTATTCTATATCTGACTTTTAGATTTTATAATTCGAAAGACAATTTTTCAAAAATTTGACTTTCAGATTTTACAATTTGAGAAACTAAATTTTTTTTATACAAATGGCTTCTAAATTTTAGAATTTAAATTTTGTTTCACTAAACTCATTTCTCCATTATATAATCTGAAAGTTAAGTTACTAATAAATATTTTCACAAAAGAAACAGGAAAACGAAATAAAAAAAATAAAAAGACAAATTTAGTATTTCATAAAATTTTTGGGAGTGGAGGAATGTGCACCATGGTTTCTTCAACAGCTAAAGTATGTGTAATGTAACCTCAAGTTTTAATTGATATAATTTATCCCATATAATTTTTTTGTATATCACTTAACCATGATTCTATAATTTTATTGGTTAAAATATAGTAATTCTTTTATCAGGAAATTTATAATATACACAAAGCTATTGAATTATATCAAACCAGTGCATAATTGATCAATTATTATTTAGGAAAATAGAACATGCTTTTCAATCATTATTATTAATCATGTCATTACTTAAATGAAGGGTTAAAATGAAGCACAAAGAAATTTATATGTTTTAAACAATAATAATAATATAAGTATTGAATTAACTTATATATATAATACATTATCATTTTTTTTCTATTACATCTTACTCTAACCAATATGGACAATATCAAGTCATTATATTTCATTAAGCTTCATTTGGCTCTTTAATTAATCCAAGCATAGCCTAATTTAGTTGAAATAACATCATAATTTAAACTTACCAAATAAAATTTAAAGCATATATTATGTTCAATCTTTCAAAAGTTCACTGTTTTTTGGGAAGAATTCACTCTAATCTTTTTATAACTGATGATCAGAATGAACTATATAATAAAAATAGCTTAAACTATAGTAACTGAGTTATGCATATCATTTATAAAGAAGGCAACATTATACAATTTATCCAAATATACTTTCTTTAACATATTTTCCATTATTACATAAAATTTATTAAATTACATAATATTATGATATAGAAATTGTTAAACTACACAAAAATAATAGACTCACAAAATTTATAATTGACTTAAAAAATAATAAAATTATATTCAAAAGAAAATTAATAAAATATTTGTATTCTGTCTACGGAATATTGGGGCTATTATATATTATTTATTTTCTATATTCAGTATATATAAATTATAATCATATAACTCACTGCGTCAACTTTAAAGCAAGTCAACCAAAAGAACATCCCATTCATGTTACCAAATCAAAAACTTCAATTAGGCACGTGAATTCTATGTGCTAATGTTGACATTTGCATCAGACCGTTGACCTGTTAAAACAATTTCTGGGTCAACAAGTTGTATTCACAAAGCCTAATATAATATTAAATGTTAGTTAAAAATTATTTGAAAGTTTCGTAGTTACATATATCACCATGATAACATTATTCTACAGTAACTTTATATTACATTTTCAAATATATAGTGTGATATTAACTTACTACAAAAATTTTATCAAATATAACTAGTTATTATATTGATAAAATTAAAAATTATTTTATAAATTAAAAGTTATTAATATTTAAAATAATTTTTATTATTAATGAAATAAAAAAATTATATTTTTGGTGATTATTATTCATAAAAAATATGAATTTGTTTTTATAATGGTAATTATATTAACCTTTTAATCAAAATTTAAATTAATTTTTAATATAATTATTAAGATTTTATTTACTTATTAAATTCATTTGTAAGCTAACTTTTAATTAAATTAATGATCAATTTTATTATTTTAAAAAGTTAATAATATAATTTTTTTAAATAATTTTTTAAAATGACTATAAAATAAAGTATATTATATTTAATAGATACATTATATCTTATTGTTAGTTAATGATCAAAATTTATGATATTAATATAAGATGTATATGACTTTATTTTGTCTATAATTTTTGAAGATTTATCTCCGGACTAACTAAAATATAACTTAAACGAGTTAAAATTATCAATAAATGAATTTTAATAAAAAATATTATCATGTGAAAAAAAAGAATGTGATAAGAGAAAACGATGGTCAAATTGTGGGTTGCAACACGTAGTGGATTAATATTTTTAAGTTGATGTTCTTTTTTCTCTTGTAGACCTAACTTTGCCTATATAATTATGTGTTTATATTGGTTTTAGTTAACCTAATTTATTGGGTTCAATCCTATAGTGAAAATAAACTTAATTTGTCCTAGAAAAAATAATTATAAAAGATTGAAAAATGTACCATATTAAGAATGCACCTTGAAGAAAAAATTACAAGAAAAAACCTTCATTAAATCTTATCATATATAAATAAAAAATAGTTTAAATTCCAGAAATTTAAATTATAAAATAAAAACAATTTTTTATAATTTTTGTCTTGCTTTGAGTTTGTAAAACCTGAAATTTTCTTTATAAATATAAATTTCAATGAATAAAAAATTAAAAATTATTATAATAGTTTCATTCTTTATTTTATAAAAAAATTATTTCTTTATAAATTCTTTCTCTAAATCTTCTCTATGTTCTTTCTAGAAATTTGGATTTTAAAGTTACTTGTTTTTCAAATAAATTATATCTGCGAAGAGGTGATAACTGATAAATCAAAACAATCGAACAATTTCGTAGTTAAAGTATTTAGTGTTCTATTTTTTATTCAACTAATCTTCTTTTCTTTAGTATTTGTTTTATTAAGAGGAGGTGCTGACAATTTTTAGTGACACAATTGAGTTTTTGAAAGCTGATAAAAACAATTTAACAAATAGGTTTGCTAAAGTAGTGAGAATTAATCAAGTGAAATTTATTTAATTCGGGTAAATTGTGTGGTTGTCGAAATGTTAAATTATGAGAATATATATATATATATATATGTGTGTGTATATAAAAGTTATTGGAAAATTTCGTATGGATATAAAATTTTAAGGAGATAATATAGTAATATATGTGTTGTAGTTTGATATTTTGTGGCTATTATATAATAATAATAATAATAATAATAATAATGTGTTTTTAAATTTATATATGTAATATTTAGTGTCACTTAATTTTTAATATGAATACTAAGCGATAAAACATATTATTTAAGACTTTAAATTTAAGCGAAAAAAATTTTGGAAATATTTTTTCTCTTTTTGAAGAATTGATTCTTAAGCTATAAGTGTCGCTCAAGCATTGAAATATGACATGGGTGTATGGTGTTTCTAGAACATGTTATATCATCATTTAATTATGTGTTTTTATTCAAATAATAATATGGTTGTTCAAGCATTGAAAAATAGAGTGTTGAAGTGTGGACTGATGTATCTTATCCCATCCTACAACTTGTATTAGATATCATTTAAGAAATTTTATTGTTATCTAATGTTATATGTTTGGAATATCATTAAATATTTTCATTCATTATTTTATTAATTTCATATATTTATAAGTATCAATTTAAATTTTATTTTATGATTTATTTTTTTGTACTATATTTTTTTAATTACTTGTAATAGATAGTAAATAATTAATTTTATTTTTTTTTATAATAATTATACTTCATTGAATAATTGTTTATATAAGATACTCAAATTTGAGATTAAAGAATTACAAACACTTTTTATTTTTTTTTATTTTCTTTTAATTTATGCTAACCGTTCCACAAGTCCATAAATCTCACTTGTGAGATGGACTAAAATGGACTGACTACCCACGGTACCACTATTAGATGTTCTGATAGTTATATCTTAATCTTTGAAAAAATATGTTTAATAAATTTCTTTAAAAAGTTTTAATATGACGGTTATATCTTAATTTTTGATGAAATATGTTTAATAAGTTTCTTTAGAAAGCTTTAATATGACAAATTACTTTAAATCATTTAGATTTAATTAAAATTCCGCATTTTATATAGGCATATCTCAACATTTTTAAGATTTTTATAATAATATGATTCAACAATTTTTTTAAAAATAATTAAAAAATGTTGATAGAATCATGACGTGACAAATATATCGTGACATGTCTTAGGTAGCTTTTCATAAATTTTCCATTACATAGAAAAGTTGTCAAAAAATTCCAATAGGTAAAGAGCATTAGTGTTCTAGTTGATTATTAAAGAATTAATCTAAAAATACTTATTAGATTAATTATTGAAGTATTTTTTTAGATTAGTTTTATAATAAATCTATTTTCATCTTAATATTATAAATTATCACGGTATGACATAATTTTAAACAATTGATATAAATTTACTGTATAATCTTTTATTAGTGAATATAAACAAATATTCCTAAAGCATTACTTAAAAACTTAAAAAAAAACTAACTTTTTAAAATTATGGGAGTTTTAGCAGCCGGAAAATAAGAAAATTTAAAGTAATAGAGGCGAGTTTTAATTTATGTGCTGAGAAAGCGTCATAATAAATGAACAGTGGATCAATTAATAATGTGGCAGTGCTGGGAACATAGTTCAATGAATCCATGGCTAGGGTTTAGAAGACAGCGTCGCATATTCCCACATGTAAGTTTGATGAATTTTGTTTTGTCTAAAAAATCCCATATCATGCCCTCAATTTCATCTTTCACTATGGCAAAAAGTGTATATATATATATATATACACACTTTTTACCCTACCAAAATATCTTTAGTACAAAATTATACTAGATATATCTAATTTTAAAGTGGATAATACTCTATATATCATGATTAATTTTATTAATATTATTTTAATGGATTTAATGTCAAAGTATTAATATTAGGTGAGAAAAAAGTTGATGATTTTAAGTAATTCTCAATTCTCAACTCGAGACTTATTTTATTATATATCTAAAATTTTACATGGTTTAAGATTCAAGATCATGAATATTTTATAAGTATTTTCTTTCTTTTATTTTAGTAAATTAATTTTTAAGGACAGAATTACCATAAAATAAAATTATTTATTTTCTATTGTTATACTAAGATATTCTTAAAGATAAAATATATATAATGCATTAATAGACTTTTTAGATATATTTGATAATTATTAATTAATAACATAAATATAAAATAATTACCTATTTCATAAATTTTTAAAGAATTTTATTTTGTTGGAACATCTTTAATAATATATATATATATATCATATTTTAAAATGCCGAATAATTTTAACACTTTGAATGGTTCATGGTCGTCATGGTTTGTTCTTATTATAATGAATGCAAAAGGAAAAGATTAAAGATGATGATGGTGGTGGTGGTTTGATTAAGCTGATTGTGATTAAGGTATATTTGTGATTTTTCATTTTAATTCGTTTTCACTCTTTCCTCAATTTTACTTTGTTTGACATCATTAAAAAAACCAGAAATACTAAAAGATGTCAACAAAGTTGCCTTTGGAAACAATTATGATGTCATGGTTGGGCCATTCTTTGGGGTTTAGACTTTGGTGGCGGCTTTCACATTTTAAAAACAGAACAACATGTCACTCTTGTCTCTTTCACCGCACATTGACTCAATCTGGGTAATCACCACGAACACGTGATACATTTCAGCATTTTCATGGCCGACATTTATAACTTGCATCGTCACCGCCACCATCATCATCATCATCAAACTATTTCTTTCTTTCTTTCATTTTTTTCTTCTCTTTGTGTAGTTTTTGTTTCTTACATTTTCACTTTTTTTTTTCTCTCGCGTTCGTTTTGTTCATGTTGAACGTAATATGAAAGCTGTGTAAATGTTCACAGTGTGTAACCCTAGGTGTAAAAACACAGAGAAACCCTAATGATCCACTGAAGAATATTGGGCTTTCTTTTTCTTTTAATGCTGATTTTACGTTCTTTAAAATTGTGTACATATAAAGTACGCGGAGAAAAGAGATTGGAAGAAAAAGATGGAGTTAAAAAAATGTATTTATTTTAAAGAGGAATAATTAATATATAAATATTGTTAATTTATTACTTTTAAAATTAATTGAGATTTGATGTTGACATTTTTTCTATATAAGATGTGTCAAAATTCAAACCTAAATATTCTTGGCCAGTTTGGCTTGTTAGTTGGTACAGGCTTCCAGCTTGCGTATAATGGAGTTTTGATTAATTCTATTTAGTCATATTAAAAGAGTTTGATGAGTTATATATATTTTAATGAAAATGAAAGAAATAAAATTATTCTTTTTGTGCTTTAAATTTATACTTGAAAGGAACTTAACTTTTAGACGCATATATATATATATATATATATATATATATATATATATATATATATATATATATATATATAAAGTTTTTAAATTATAGAAATCAATAAAGTTATCATAATGACAATTTCAATTTGAATTATAGCATACAAGTTATTTATATTTTTTATATATTTCTATTTAAATGTTAGTATAAATAGTTTTAAAAAGTCAAAATCCTTGATCCCTTGGTAAAATACCGTTTTTGTCTTTCAATGTGTAAATCAATTGCGAATTTGTTCAAGAAAAGTCTTATTTAGTCCATGTGTGAAAAGTACGAAAATTACGTTTGGTTGTTGTTGTCGTTAAGTTTTGTACTATTATTTATTATTTTTAAGCTTAATTTCGTGTGTACTAAATTATATTTTTTTAATACTCAAAACACATTGAATTAGCTTGTAAATAGTAATATTGAAAATTATAACTTATTAAAATTGGTTGTTATAGGATGTAAATAGTTAACTTTTTTAAAAAACAAATTAAAAAATATAAAATTATTTTTAAATAATTTAAAGTCGGTCTACTTAATTCTAAGTAGATTAACTATTTTATACAAATAAATATATAAGTTAGTGTTAGATTAACGTGGAATAAATCGTTTTTAACTAAAATAAATATTAAAAAATAAATAAAGTTAATATCAAATTATTAAATATTAATTTTATTTATTTTTAATATTATATTTATTTAAGTTAATATTGATTAGATTGAAAATAATATAATAAATTTTTAATATTTATTTAAGTTAATATATTGATGATAAATGAAAGAAACATTAAAAAATAAATAAAATTAATATTAACTCATTGAATGCTTATCTCCTTTATTTTTAATATTTATGTTTATTTAAGTTAATATTAATAATACAATTTTAATATTGATTTAAGTTAGTATTTCTTAAATTCACTTTAACTTTTTTATATATTTTATTGATATGTGTATATTTATGAGATAAAATAGGAATCATAAATAATTTTTAATTTAAAAATTTAAATTTCACTAATTAACTTATAAAATTATTTATAAGATAATATCGATTTGTCACACTAATTTTATTTATATGAATCTGTGTATATTTATAAAATAGAATATGAACTATATATTATTTTGAATTCAAACATTTAGATTTAACTGATTAAATTTCACAATTTTTTTTTATTACTTTTCTATATAACTTTGTTCATCTTATTCATACGTACTTTCTCACATTCATTTTATCATCCATACTAATTTTTTTACATTCATTTCTTTCATAAGTTAAATGTAAAGTTATAATCATAAATGACTAATTAGTATCCTATTAAAAATATTTTTAAAAGAGTAAAAAATAATATAAAAAATCCATGATTTCTCTTTATATTATCTTAAGAAGAATATGTGATAAAATATATTAATATATAATTTAATTTAATTAAAAAATTCATCAGGGTAAGATGAATAACTTTTATAATAAATAAATATTTTAAGCATAAAAATATTTTTTAATTTATAGTTGAATTCAACGTTATTTTTAATTACTGATAGTTAGAAAGCATATTAAAATATAATTTATAAATAAAGATAAAAAGATAAAAAGATAAATTAAAAAATATTTTAAATTGTTGAAAAAAAGTTAGATATGGATTAAAATAAAAGGGGACTAGTTTAAGATGGTTGGGAAATATATATTTTAAATTAATTGTGAAATAAAACTAAAATTAAGAAATATATTAAAATTAGAAAATTAAATTAAATGTTCAATATATAAGATCATGACTTGACATGATTTAAAAATAAGAGTGAGATCTGGTCCTAAAAGCACTCTTATTTAAGATTATCTTCTTAAAAACACTTTCATATAAGAATAATTCTTAAAAACACTTTCATATAAGAATAATTCTTAAAAACACTTTCATTTAATTATAGTTTTTAAAAATTGTACTCGTTCAAGATTAAGTGATAAAGACAACCAATCTAAAGATCCTTTGTTTAACATCTCGAGATCTCGACATCAAGTCAAATTCTAAAATGATAAAATTGAGTGTTTCTCTTTTACGAATTTTATTTTCTTTCGAGTTAAGTTCATAATTTTGTTTCTACAGACAAGATGCGATTATGATGAAGTTCTTGTTTTTTTTTTCAACTTTGGTTGCATTAGTAGATTAGATAAAAACAAGTTTTCAAGACAATCTACATATAATTGCATCATGAAAATTCGATTAAACATAGACGTAGATTACCAACATGCATCCTATAATTTTCACGTGGATTTGGGTGGTAAAAAGTGAAAAATAGGGTATAAGAAAAATGTAGAGAAAAAATAAATAATAGATTGATGTTGTAAGTGATATATTAAAAAGGAAAAATTATTAGAAAATGAAATAAGATCGAAGAGAAAAAAAAAATAAAGTTTATATGATGTTTTTTTTTCTTTTTCATTATTTTTTTTTTCATTAAAGATGTCAAACAAATCCTCAATTACAAAGAAGGAGAAACTAAAAACGACAAAAGGGAGAGTCAGAAACAAGTTAATGACATGACTGATTCAAGGACAATTTTAAAATGTACAAAATAAAGATCAACTTCGTCTTTATCAAAACTAGGATTGCGCAACTATTTTAAAATTTTAATTATTTATACATAGTTTTTAACTAAATCATATATCAAATTATTAATTATTAGAATTAAAATACAAAAAAATAATAAACATGAATAATAATAAGAAGAATATTAAGAATTAAATTATTTTTTATAAATAGTATAACTTTAATTTAGCATATTATTATTTAAAAATTATTATAATTGTATATATAACCATTAGGTTTTCAAAAATAAGTAATAACAAAACGTATATTTTTTAGACTTACCCTCTTATATCTGATTAAATTACATTTATTCTATTAAAATTATTAGATTAGGGTTAGACCACGATATCGCATTTATTTAAAGAGACTCATAATTTTTTTTATCTAGAGAGAGAAAAAAAATATATTAATGTAAAACTTTATCGTTGAATCATAAATTATTAATGTTTTTATAATGGCAAAATATTTTTTTAAGGTTGAGTAGATAAATGGCACTTGAATCGAAACAAATCAACATTAAAATAGTAATAATAATAATAATAATAATAATAATAATTAAAAAAACATAAAGGATATTGCATTGAATTTTTTTATTGACTTGCCATAAATCGTTTTTATCCGTTTTTCAGTTATTTTGACCAATATTTCCTAAGTTATTTATTTATTTATTTATTTGAAGTAATTAGCTGAACAAAGCAAATTAAATCACAGTTGTATAATTAAAAGGTTATTTTGTATATGTTATAGAATGCTTCACTGTTAGCATGAGAGTTACTCCCAAGCCAAAAACATATAAAAAGAAGACGAAACTATTGTATATTTTGTATTGAATCACATATACCATGTAAAATATTATTTGATTAAATTGAAAATGTTATATAATGGAAAAATCAATTAAATCTTAATTTAAAATATATTATTATTAAGTACTAAATAATTCTTCCAAAGCAACATGCGTCTATTAAAAAAGTATGAGAAAAAGTTGACTTTTTGTTATATATTAGGTATATTGTTGAAGAAACAAATTACAGGGAAAACTAATTCAAAAAACATGACAAGCTTTTATACGTATATGCATACTTTTAAACATTTTCTTGCTCAGTTTTTTGGGGACCAAGTCAAAAACGAGATTGCTTGCTGTGGGTGTATATATATACATACATACATACGTATTATAGCCGTAGTATAACCGTAGTATGTTTTTTTTAATAAGACGTGCAATGTTATTTGTTCTATTATTTTTTTTATTAATGTGATATAAAAATAAGTTTATCATAGATTTAAACAGTGACATATCAACACTCATGCAATTGCTTGATTAATTTGAAAATGTGGATTATTTGGATATAGTGAGAGTATAGCATTCACACACATGAAACCAATTAATTAAATAGGTCAACTAATGTATTCACATTTTTTTAAGTAGGTAGTTCATTTTCATTCACAATTTTTCTTATACACGCCACACACACATTTTTATTAAATGCAAGGTGTCCACGAACAACATATAACTACAATGCTATAGAATTATTAACAGAAAGCTAATAATTCAATCTCTTATGGGCGTAGAAAACAGAGATATGCAACAAAATATTTTCTTGTAGACTTTTATGCTTGTGTATAATTACTAACAGGTATTATTCGTGAGTTTTTTTTTAGAATTTTTTCTCATATTTGACTCCATAATTTTTCAAGAAGGTTTTCACAAAAAAAAAATCATAGAAATTATAATTATTTTGTTCTCGTGTAATTCAAATAGTTAAATTTATTAGACATTTTTTCTAAAATAGACAATCTTTAATGACAACTCAAAGCATCATTATATATATATATGTGAATTACGATGACCGTTCTATTAAAATTATTATGAGATATAAGTAAAATTCAAGATTGTAAGTACATATATGACAATGATTCTTAACATACTTGTCATCATACTTGCCATGCAATGGAATGATAGTTATTACAATCGCAATTTTGGTCATATTTTTTTATTTTTATTTTCTTAAACAATCTATATCTTACAAAAATATAAATGTTTAATAGATATTTTGGTTCCAATATTTTATAAGAATTTGTAATTTTTCACGTTTATTTTTTTTTTCAATTGAGTCTCAAATTTTATTAAAACTTATTAATGTGATCTTTTTGTCAAAAATTCACACATTATAGTATCGTATTTAGTTGTGTTTGTATTTGTACTTTTTTATCATTATTCAGGTGCCACGAGAAATAATTTAGATGCGTAGAGTCATTAACATTAATCTAACAAAAAAGATCACATTGATAGAGTTTAATAAAATTTGGGACTTAATTGAGAAAAAAAAAATAAACATGAAAATTACAAAATATTGGAACCAAAATATCTATTAAACCAAATATAAATTAACAATATTCAATTCAGTTTAAAATAATAACAAAATTAATTATATAAAAAAATTTATTCAAATAAAAACACATAAAATGCTTAATAATATTTAAAAATAAATAACAATAAAAAAGAACCAGAGAAAGTAATTGTAATGATAGTGAGAAAGAATGGCAGAAAGAAAAAATGAAAGATACATCGAATTTTATATAACCATTATCATTTTAAATTTATTATTTCGTTATATAGTTTCTTTTGTTACATTATTAGAATTTTTTTATATTTTATGACAATTTTCTTATAAATTTATTATAAAAGTTTATAAAAAAAATTTCTTTTATAAATTTCTTATAAATTTATAAATTTTTTTTATGAAATATAAAAAATTCTAATAACTATACCATATTTTTTACTTTTTCTTATTTGACTCATTTCACATCACTTGAAATCCTAAAATATTTAACCAATACCCATTATTTCTTTAAACCCTATACCATATTTTTTACTTTTTCTTATTTGACTCATTTCACATCACTTGAAATCCTAAAATATTTAACCAATACCCATTATTTCTTTAAGTTTTTCCTATAAGAAAATTGCCGAAAATAAAAATAAAAATGTAATATTCACACAAAATAAGTAGGTATACAATTATAGTCGCCCACATTTAATATCAAATATTTATGTTAATGATTTATAATTGTTGGGGGGATAAATAAAAAAAACGAAAAAGGAAAAATCAACACGTTGTTAGGTCAAAGAATTGTGACAACTGTAACTGTGTAAGTAAGAATCCTGCTAGTGATGGAAGTTGAGTTGAGTTAAGAGAACGTGGCTCAGAATGCCAAAAGTCAAACCCTAATGTTTAATACTATTAACGAAACATGCATGAGTTGGAGAGAAAATGGAGAGAGAAACCAACGAAGACAACCTTAAAAGAAAGTGAAAGGTGTAAATCATAAATGCTACGATAAAGACTAATTACAATTTTCTGTGTGCATGACCTATTAATTTCATTCAACCCCCCATCTTTTCCTATTTCTAGTTTCAATTTTAAATTATGTGCAAGGGTTTCACACGCAGTGTTCTCCTTCTTCTTCCTTTTTTTTTTTTCAAATAATGTAGTATTAGTTAAGAAAAATTCTTACAAGTAAAATTGGTTACAAAGAAGTCTAACAAAGACATTGAACTATTAATTCAGACTAATTAAAAAAATTAAAGTAACCGTTAGAACCGCTCCTAGAGTATGGTGTAGTCTCTCCTGCCTTTTACTTCTTCGTAACATTTTTATAAAAATTAAAAATGTGCTAAATATTTGATAGATATTAATATTAATCTATTTGGAGTGATCAGATATTTTTGTCTAAAATAAGTTTCTATTCTATTTTTTATAAATTTCTATTATAAAATGTCTTTTCTTTCTTTCAAATCTATTAATTAATACTATTTTTTCTTTAAAATTATTGGGTCATTTATAGGTTAAACAATATACAACTTGTAACTGAGAATATTTTGGTCTCGTAATCTAATTAATCTCAACCCTATATTATTGATTAAATATAAACAAAAAAAAATGATCGCATTAGAGCTATTCAAATAAAAATTTATTAAAATATTAAAAAGAAGTAAATATATAAAGGTATAAATTATTTATTATTGCATATTGGTAGTATATATACATATATTTGATAACTTCATTACTATTAAAGTGTTGTATATATTTTCATTTTTCGGTTTAGAGTTTGTAGGATGATATATTTTGTTATGTAATAAGAATACATTAAAATATTTTGTCCTAGGAAAAAGTTCAAAACTTAAAAAGGAGAGGTGTTGAGAAGATAATACTCTCAAATTAAAAAATATTTAATACACATAAAGTTAAAGAAGAACCATGATGTATTGTACTATCTAAATTAATAAGATTTTGGGGGATAATGAGAAGCATTAAACTACTTATAAGTACTATCTTTTTACATTTGTCAAATTATAACCACTACCTTTTCATATTTGTCAAAAAGGAATAAAAGCTAAAAATAGTTACAAGTTGGGGTTATAACAACACTTCTCCACCTATATAAGTATAAGTATAACCATATCTTATTGTCACCCCTTCATAGATGGGATTATAGAAACTTCACTACCAACTAATTGAAATAGCCTTATAATCAAGAAATATAATGGTACCATAGATTCGATAAGCACATATATGTCACACAAGTCAATTTGTATATTACAGGTAACACCAACTTTTGTTGAGTGTTCCCAACCTCATTCAAAAATGTAATTTTGAGTTGGCTTACATAATTGGCCAAATACTCAATAGATTATTTCGATACATTTTTTAACTAAGTTTGACACATTGTTTGTGATAACCTAAGAACTTGACGCTGATTATTGCCATTAACATTCAACAAGAAAAGAAGAATATTTGAGAGCATTCTTGAAAAGATTTGGTCCGTGATGTTTTAATTCCAAAAGGTGATTACTCTCAATTGAGTTAAAGTCAAAACTGAAAACAACTTTACCCAGTAAACTTTGCTTCAAGCCAAGGATCTCTTCCTTCATTTCTCTCTCTAAATTGAAAACATCTTTCTTTCCATGACAACCAATCCATGACCATCTTCAATTGTGTTTCTCATAAAAGAATTGAACTTCATAGATTCTTTCAACGAACTGCCTGACTCGACTAAATCCATCTCTTATCTCAATTAGACCGTGATTAGATCTCTATGAAAGAATTCAAATTAGTTAGAAAAGTCAATGCATACATGTATTTATGAGACGTGCCAGCAAGATCATGAGTGCTTTCATTGAGTCTTTCCATATTGGATGAAGATATGTCTGAATGATGTTTCCATAATGGTTTCTCCCTTCAATTGTCTTCCTTCCTTGGATCCATTTCCAATTGAATAGTTTCTTATTTTTCAAGTTAACAATCACCATGATATCTATATGAACTTTTCAAAGCTAAAAACAAGTAGAAAAAGTGAAGTGCAATAAACTAAAACATATCTAAAACTCCCAGTTGCATATCGTTCCTCAAACCTAAGGAATAATGTACAAATAAAGCTAACATGATGTCGACCAAAGGATTTTTTTTGAAGACTTTTCATCATTATCCTTCTTTGAGCTTGGAACCAATGTTCAAATAACGTTTACATGGTTTTAGCTAAAAAAATGAATTTTCCTTTTTTAAAGACTTTTTCATCAATATTATCTTTCTTTGAACTTGTTATCAATGTTCAAATAGAGTTGACATAGTTTATGTTAAAGAAAATGAATTTTTCTTTCTTAAACTATTTAATACTTATCCTTCCTCAAAGTTTGAGAGATTAGTATGCATCTCTTATCTGTCAATATTAGAAGATGCATAGATAAATAATAAGGTGTTATACACCTATCAAATATTAAAATAATCTTTAAAATAATGAATTATTCACTAATTACACATTTATATATATAAAAGAAGGATATATCTTGACAAATAAAAAATAATACACCTTAACCTACAAGAAATATACATATTCACATAGAAGAGAAATATTCCGACAAAAAAAATAATACATTAAAACAAAGAACACTACATAAATCACTCAATATTTTTTTAAGATTACAATTATTGTTTAGAATTGAACGATATATTAAAAAAACTATTATAGAGTTTGATCAATACTAAGAAAAGCTTAATATTATTATTAATATATAATAATAATAAATATAACAATTGTTAAGGAAATATGAGTGTGCTTTTCTTTAAAAAAATGGGACATCAAAAGGATTGGAATGGTCTTAAATGCATTGGCAGGAGAGGAGGATGGTTAGAAGGAGAGCTTACTAGGTTGCAACTTGTGTCAAAAATTGAACCTGGTCTTTGGTTGTTCAAGTTGATGTTTGTGTAACAGTTGAGCTCCATCCCAGATTGGAAAAGTCATTCGTCAGAGGGTGGCACAGTTTTCCGTGTTTTGACTTTCCTCAATTTGAACGCTATAAATACCCATCATCACTTCCTCTCTCTCTCTCATCTTCAACAACACTCAAACCCAAATCAAAAACATTCATTCATTCATTCATTTGGAAATGGACGAAATCGACGTGCCTCCCTTCTTCCTGTGCCCTATTTCCCTCGAACTCATGAAGGACCCCGTAACCGTCTCCACCGGAATCACCTACGACCGCCACAGCATCGAGAAATGGCTCTTCGCCTCAAACAACCACACCTGTCCCGTCACCAAGCAGCCTCTCCTCCCAGACCTCACTCCCAACCACACCCTCCGCCGCCTCATTCAAGCCTGGTGCACCGTCAACGCCTCCCACGGCATCCAACGGATCCCAACGCCCAAGCCTCCCGTCGACAAAACCATCATCCAAAACCTCCTCAAAGACGCCTCCGGCTCCCCCAACCTCCAGCTCCAGTGCCTCCGAACCCTCAAATCCATCGCTTCCGAGTCCCAAACCAACAAACGCTCTATCGAATCCGCAGGCGCCGTTAAATTCCTTGCTTCGGTTATAACCAATACTATAAACTCGTGTTTAGACGATGACGTGGAGCTGGAGTTGAAAACAAGCGTAGCAGATGAAGCATTGAGCTTATTGCATAACATTCAGTTATCCGAACCGGGTTTGAAGACTCTGCTGAGTCACCCCGAGTTTATAAACTCGTTAACGAAGGTTATGCAGAGAGGAATCTACGAGTCACGCGCTTACGCTGTTTTCTTACTGAAGTCGTTGTCAGAAGTGGCGGATCCGGTGCATCTAATTAACCTAAAACCTGAACTGTTTATCGAACTGGTTCAACTCCTGAAGGACCAGATTTCGCAGAAGGGTTCCAAGGCCACGCTTCAGACACTGATTCAGGTGTGTCCGTGGGGGAGGAACAGGGTGAAAGCGGTGGAGGCGGGGGCGGTGCCGGTTATCGTGGAGCTTCTTCTGGAATACAGGGAGAGGAAGCCCTGCGAGATGATGCTCGTTGTGTTGGAGATTCTGTGTCAGAGCGCCGACGGGCGTGCGGAGTTGCTGGCGCACTCGGCGGGGGTGGCGATCGTGGCCAAGAAGATTCTGAGGGTGTCGACGATGGCTAACGACAGGGCGGCAAAGATTCTGCTGTCGGTGTGTAGATTCTCGGCGACGCCCAACGTGGTTCAGGAGATGGTGCAGCTGGGGGTGGTTGCGAAGCTCTGCTTGGTGCTGCAGGTGGATAGCGGGAACAAGGCCAAGGAAAAGGCCAGGGAGATTCTCAAACTGCACGCCAAAGCGTGGAAGAACTCGCCTTGCATACCTGGGCACTTGCTTGCTTCGTACCCAACAACCACTGTATGAAAGAAACGAATTCCAAGTTTCTTTTCTTTCATCCCCAATCAATCATATCAAACACTCCGTGTATCCATTGGTTGTTTCAGGTCAGAACAAGTCACACGTCAAAGCTAAATATATGATCCGTGATTTAAGTTTTGACCTCAGATCAAATGAAAACTAGGTTCATGATCTTTATCTACCTACAAACACAAACCCCTTCAAGTCATTTCTATTTTTTAAACGTCATCAAAGACTGATCCTTTCTGCGAGACCCGTGAAAGAAAACTATCACAGTTTTGAGTTTTCCATTCCCTGCTTCGGTCGATTCTTGTTTCTTGATTTTGGTGTTGTTTTTCGTTTTTTCCTGTACAGATTTGTTTGGAAACAAAGGATAGGTGTGGGCGTCAAATGTTGCCCGGAACACATTGGAATTTATTTGAATTGCATTTAGAGGAATACTGAGACAGACTCATTTCATCATACTGATATTTGTGATTTTATTTTCCTTCTGTTCATCGTTTTCTTGGTTGTTTTAGAATTCTAAAATGGTATTTATGTAACTCTTTCCTTTTCTCAAATATATGCACTTTTATATATATACAGTAGAATACTGATTATTTATGAAACACAAATTAAAATTTTATTGTGATGTTTCTTGTATCAATATTATATTATTTTTAGAGCAGAACATCTATAATTAAAATATAAATGTGTAAAAATAATAAATTAAAAGAGAGATGAATGTCAATTAAACTTATCACTACCAACTGAATTAGTCAATTTTTTAATCATAATATATATAAATTACAAATGTTATGAATAAGAACGGGAAAAGTATTATCTAAGGTTGCATAAAAGATGAAATAGAGGTTCATAAACAAGAGGATCATTTTAGTCTAAATTTATATAAACTAAAAACTCTTCTTGATTATAAATAAATAAAAGGTTTTTATTAGGATAATGAATCGATAATCATGTTTCAATAAAAAAAAATAAAAGTTTACTTTCGATTTAATGTGTTTCTAATGCGATGATGCGAATCCATTAAAGATCACCAACATGATTCAACGAAAAACAAATGAACACACCATTATTCTATTTCCATAATCTTTTTCCACGTTTAGATGCAACTACTTTTATAACCAATGACAAATATTTGAATAAGAAAGTGATTGTTAAAGAACAAAATGTTTTTTTATATTAAGAATGTATATATGTATTTTACATTTTTAATACCAAAAATACCAACTGCTATTAATAAAATTGAAAATATAATAATGCCTGACGGCGATTGAAGATCTCAATTAGTGATATGTTGGTAACATGTCGATAGGGATAAAATATGTTCCATTTAATAAGTGTTTATGAAAAAAAAATTCAACTACAATATTTTAACTTGTGACTGATCCGAATGAGTTAGTGTATGTTTGGATATAAAATTAAAAGTGTTTTTAATTTTTTTTATATTACACACTTTATTTTTAATAGAGAAGTTTTCAAAATCACTTTTATTTTAATTTATATATATCCAAAAGAAGAATAAAGTAAACTCATTTATGATGAGAGCACAAGTTCTCCAACTCACTTTTATTTTTTTATTTCATTCAAGAGGATCTAACTTAGATCTTACTGAAAGATAAACAAATTGTTTACCAGTGAGCTGAAGTACCCATTATAAACACATTAACCATTTTTCAACTATGATAAAAAATTTAATTTGATGCGCCATACAAGGTTTCTTCAAAAGCAATATCCTGGATAATTCAGAAGATTCAAATTCATGGAAAGGAAAAGAAAAAAGAAGGTAACATCTGTAATTACACGAAACTGAAATTATTCCAATGACAATACATTTGATAATATTAAAAAAAAACTAGAGAGCCAAAAAAGTTATTCGAATGATGCGACATAGTAGTTGACTCTTCCATAAGTTAATACTTTACTGTAACTTATTTCATACAAAAACTATTCTTAAATTTTGTGAGAAGTCTAAGTTATTTTTTAAAGTTTTATATATGTTATCATGTTTCAAGTTTTTGGAATGGAAAGAGAAGTGAGTTTGGATATAATAAGCAATTAATTAAGTAATGGCTATCACCTATGCCTGTAGCTTAATCCTTTAGTATTTTTCTTTTCTAGGATCTTTTAAAAGAGGATATATTAGAGAAGACAACACTAAATGAGTCAGAGTCAACGCACATAAGGGAATTGACATCACCTTCAACCCAAAACCTTAAAACAATAAGTTTATGAGTCTTCTCACTTATATATTGTTCAACATACTCATTTTTTCTTAATATGAAATTTATATTCACACTTAAATTCCCAACACCTTTTCATTTGAAATGAAATCTTGCGGTAGATTTTTTCAATTGGTTTATATGTTGAATGTTCTATGTTGGAATGGGGAAAAAGTAAAAGCAAGAGGGAAAAGAAAGTGTCTAAATCTGTGAAGGCATGGGAAGTTGAACTAGAAGATGATGAAATCGTTATATGAAGGGCACATATATTTTACTATTATGCTTATGTTAATGGCCTCCAATGGAGGACGGGTCCAACTTTATGGCTCCAAGTAGAAAAATAAAAACAAAGTAGAATGCTTAAACAACCTCTATTGGTTCCTTTAATTGCGCTTTAAACTTCATGAATTAGTCATTCTCATTTGCCTCAATCACAATGAACCTATATATGCACCATTCAAGCAATAAATAGGTTTGTTTTATGTTTTATTATTATTACTATCATTAAGATTTGTGTGTGTGTGTTTGTGTTTCAGATAAAATGCTTTATAAAAAACATAACTACTTGTAGTTTTTTATTTGTTGAATTTGACCTCACTTTCACACATGTAATTAGTGTAATTATGATGTCTGTGTGTGCAAGTGATATATAAATAGGTTAATTTAATCTCTATAAAGAAAACAAGTAATCATAGAGATTCCTTTTTTCCAATTATAATGGGAAAGTGTTAATTAACACCTAAAGCCCTTGTTAATTAAGTAATTATATTCTTCAAAGTTAGTGTGTCCAAATATTTGTCTTTCACCCTCATTTCAAGTTACACCATGAATTCCTCAAATAGGCATAATAAATGATACTTGTACATACCAACATACACTTATATTTTGAGAAATAGATAGAAAAAAAAATGGAAGAATGAGATAATACGTATAAAAATACATATTTGAAAAACACCAGACTTGGTCATAAAGGTAATATTAGTGGTTAGACCAATTAATATAAAAAATTCAAATCACGTTCAATCTCCCTTCTTCTTGTATTTCGTTAGTGAATTCAATTAACAATGTTTTGCATATTATGTAAGACTAGTTCATGTTTCATAGTTATTTAGTTTTTTTAACTACTTCTCAAAATAATTTTGCAGCAAATAAAATTGATTTGGAGATGAAGTTAAATTATACAATCATAGTTTTTTTTTTTTAAATTAAGAAGTATCTATACTTAAATAGTTTTACTTTCTAAATTCAAATAGTTTATTTGAATGATTTCACAGTAGACCATAAAGGTTTTCATTGAGTAACGACCCACAGCCTCATATGTAAATAAGATGTTTTATCACAGTAAAATTTTTTTTTTTACTAATTATACTATTAACTTATAAAATAATAAAATTTATCTTTAATTAATTAAAAATTAATTTAAAATATAATTTAATAAGTAACTAAATCTTTAATAGTTAATATTATAAATTAATTTAAATTCTAATTTAAAAATTAATTTAGTTATTATTATATAGAAACTAATTCATATTTTTTTAAAATTAATAACTAAAAAAATATAGTTTCTATTTATTTTATTAATAATAAAAACTATTTTAGATATAAAAAAATTACTTTTTAGTAACATTTTTACAAAAATGGTACTATATAGTGATTTAGGTTTATCTATAGTAATATTTATTTAAAAATGTCACAATATTATGTTTATATAATTGATAGTAACTTTTATTTCAAAAATATAAAATTTATTTATTATAATATTTTCAATGAATGTAATTAAAAATTTTTTACTAAAGATTTAAAATTGTTTGAGGCATGCAAAAAATATCATGCTTAAGACTACAACAAACCATATTATCAATGCAATTAAGGATGTGGTCATTATTTGAGTTGTGTAATTCATGTTGATAATAAGGTGGATGATGCCTACATACTAAGTCTCTTTGGTGCTACCGATTGAGTCATAAATGGCCAACACTAAATTAAGATTCTATACCTCCTTTGACTTTTGTAATCTATACTCTTAGTAATGATTTTAATGAGGCTTGTTTGCTATGTTAGTTCACTTTTGCTATAAGATTATAAAAGATTTATTTTTTTTATCAAAAAACTATAATTGTATTAACCAAACGCAAAAGGTGTTCTCAAACTCGTTTAAAAGAAAATATGTATTTACAAAAAGACCTTTTGGATAAGATTTTGGTTTCTATAATATGTTTTTGTTTGTAAAAGTCATACTAAAGACACTATATTTTACTTGGAGAGTCATATTAAACAAGGTTGCAACAAGAGATAACCTTTGTCATGGAGGTGTAAGTGTTGAGAATAATTTTCGTGTTATATGTGATACCTAAGAGGAAATGGTTGGTTTTCTTTAAATGTAGGTTCTCATATTAAGTATGGAATATGTGCAATTGATGACTAAGTTTAATCATGTCACAAAATTATCAAGCAGGTTTAGGTTTTCAAATCTTTCGTTTAATGGAATTGATAACAAATAAAATAGGCTTTGAAAACATGTGATATGGTATTTATGGAAACAAAGAAACAATATTATGTTTAGGAATGCAAATGTTAGAAAGGTGTTTGGAACAATTAAACTAAGTATAGAGCTTGATTAAGATATAAATCACGAAAAATGTCTTTCTTGTATTTAGACAGGTGTATGAGTCCAACAATATGTATAGAAATACTTGGACACAGACACCAATCTGAATAGGAAAAAAGATCTCTTTAACATCAACTCTTTCATTCCTGAACACAATATCATTTCTCTTCTTCGATAACTTTGCATCCACTTTTCTATTTCAGTCCCAACTACTCATTAATGTGTGTCATTATTAATACAAATAATGTAAATGATTAGAGTAACTACTAATTAATGTATGTCATTATTTTGTGTAATTATTAATATGAATAGCGTGAATGATTAGAGTGATTAAGTTGAAAGAGGTTTCAAAATTTGATTTATAGTTTATCTATATTCTAATTAATTTGAATTAAATTAAGTTAAAAATGAATTAATTCAAATTATTAAATAATATAAAAATTCATAATCTATATAGTTGTATAAAAATTAAAATAATACTTGTTCATGATCATATAAATACTAGGTTAATATTATCAAAGTCTATAAATCTAAAATGTTGAATCAATCCAACTTTTACTTTTGTTTTAAATTGGATTTATGAATCATTATTTAAATTTATCAATATTAAGTCATGTTAAAATGTTGGATTGATCAAAAGTTCTGGTCCGATAAAATTGTGGTCTATACTAATAATGACTTCTTCAATTAAAATTTATCATCTCAAACACAACTTATCAATTATCGTAATTTTTTTAAAAATCTATCTATTTTAATAATTTTTTTACAAAATTGCACTGGTAAACCTTATTTAAAACATGGATATAAGATGATCTTTTATATCATATGAATTAAAAGAATGGGCCTGTGGGCCATTATAACTGAAAACTTAATGTTCATATAAAATTATTTTATGTATATAGAAAGCAACGCAGCTTGAACACGGTAGTGCCGCCCAGCCTCCACTCTTTCTCCACGCCCATTTTAGGGCATGAACAAATTAGCACTCTCACAAGGAAAAAGAACAAGATATGAGAAAATATGAAACCCTAAAAAGAGAAAAAAAAAATATAAGATAGAAGAGGATAGTTGAAGAAAATATACACTGACATGTAAATTAATACGTAATAGTATTATTTTCCATATGTGGTCCATTTTAGAAGGGATTTTATGAATCGTGTAAATAAATTATACAATACTTTTATCTACTCGAAGTCGATTGTGGGGACCACTTTATTGGATCATGGGCTTTTCTGGGATCGTGTGATTTGCACACAGTTTGAGGTCGGTGGACACTCTCGTCAAAATATTCAAGCTTTGAATATTTTTCTGAAAATAAAAATAAAAGACAAAACATAGTAGTTAAGTG
Organism: Lablab purpureus; assembly: GCA_030347555.1. Lineage (NCBI taxonomy): Eukaryota > Viridiplantae > Streptophyta > Magnoliopsida > Fabales > Fabaceae > Lablab > Lablab purpureus. The sequence goes on from CM059260.1 coordinate 1,368,800, forward strand.
TGTGGCTCATGAATTTCCCCATGAACCATGTTATCTCCACACAAAAATATGTCCAATTTGGCCATTTATGTTCATTTAATGTGGAAAGTCAAATTAAACACACATACACTACTAATATGGAACAAAATGTATATATTTATTGACATAATTTTTTGACCTAATTATGGGAAACGAGTGGCTCTTCTTCAACTTCCTTATTTCATTGATTTGGAGTTAATTGTGAACTGCATTAATTGTTAATATACACCCTAGTGCTGACCCTTTTACTTGTCAAAGTTGGTGATTCAATTCAACACAAATTATTTAAACCCTAATTTTTTTTCTAGTAAAACCACGTTGGTCAACAAGTAACGAGTCCATGATATTTATACATCAAAATTTAAAGTAGATGATGTTTTAAGGTTCAAGTGAAGACCTAATTGGTTGGAGATACTTCATACCTAACGCAATTCATTCAATCTATTTATAAAACAAATTGGAACCCTAAAGGATTTCTCTCAACAAAACAGCAATAAAAACAAATATTTACATTGGAACCACTTTGAGATGTATGATTACGAGAGTTACTAGAATGTTAAAATTACTAAAGTTTCATTTTCTTTATTACAAATGTCGTGGCAGTCAATGCAAAGAATAAGAGGGAAAGTATATGATAACTAATTAATATCATTTAATAATAAAGAATTTTCTTTGCTCTTGTTACCATTAAAGCTTTCATTTATTTGAATAAATTATACTAAATTTCCCATAAGAATTTGGAAATACTCTTGAGACTTCTACATGGTATAAAAATGAATGGTTGCAGGCTCCACAGATTTACTAATAATTAATAAAATATGTCAACAATGGATAAATTTCGTGCTAAATACTTTTGAGAAAAAAAAATATAAAACATGAGATTATTATAAACAAAAATTTAATAGCTATGAATTATGAGGATAGAAAGTTTTATTATTTATCAATCTATAAAAATATAATTGATATAAAATTTAATGTAACTTTTATAAAAACTAATAAATTGTGGTTAAATAATAATGATAATAATAATATAAAATAACTTTACACAACGAATAGATAACTTATTTTATAATGATCAAATGTGACCTCACTTTATAAAAACACTCATAAATAAGAGTATATTTAAAAATTAAAATGCGTAAGATAATTTAAATTTATAAAAAGAAAGTTCATTTCTTTATTTTATTTTTGTTTAAAGTTGTATAACACAGTATCACTTCTGCCATGCAAGTTATGGAACAACAATTGTTTATTCCGAGACAAACTGTAATTTCTGAGGATGAAGAATTCCCTTTTCTGACAACCAAATTGAAAGTCAGGAACTGAAACAACCAGATTGACGTGTGACATTCAATTTGATCATCAAAGAGGAAGGAGAGTTTTATCAATATAGAAATATAGTGCCTATATGGTGTCACTGTGTAGACTAAATAAAGACCTGTTAATTTGTGTTTACATTTATATAAATTTATTATTTAGTAGTAATAATTGATTCTAAACATAACAAGCAAGCAATGCAAAACGAAGAGAATGATTTCTCTTATAAAGGTCAGGAAAAAGAAGCATCTCAAGGCAAATCAAAGGGACTCCAATTACCTATTAATAAGTCTGCATCATGAACTTCAGGTCCAAGAAGTGGTGGTTGCGTGGCTTGAAATGCGTGATGATTTATCATCATCTCAGAATTTGACCACATCATATGATGATCATGTGAGGCTTCCACTTCACCCGGTAATGGTGGCAGCTCAAAATTCATAGCACCACCATGACTACTACACTGCTCAATTCCATCTTTCTGAATAGTCTGCATAGTGTTGAACTCACCGTAGCACATTTGGCTGTTATTATTAGCCTCAACAGAATGTGTGGATGGTTGTTCAGGAAGATTCAAACACCCAGTAAGACCAATTTCTTCAGCCAAAGTAGTTGGACCAGCAGCATCTGTGTTCGGTAGCCTTGAATTATTCTCTAGAGTGGGATCGAAACCTGTTTGAACTTGATCTGGATTATTGCTCTCAATCCCAGATTCTGAACTGGGCTTTTGGTTGAGGAAATTTGCATACACTAGTGCAAGATCAATATTTGGTCCATCACTCACCGCTGAGGAGGAGGAGCTAGAAGCTGCAGAAGTCCTTATTCTAGGATCATAAGAATGCCCAACAGGGTTATTATTATGATCTGTGGTATTGCCACAAGATGATGATGATGAACTTTTGAAAGTGAAACCATCAATGGATTGTCTCAACAAGGTCTTGTTACCTCTTCTGTTTTTCCTGCAGCCACCACCAACAGGCACATTGCGGAGAGACCCTCCTTTGGTCCAGTACCTTCTGCACCCTTTGCAAAAGTACCTTGGTTGAGTTAAGCTGTAGTTATTGTAGTAGCAGAACTTGGTGTTGGAAGAACCACACCTAGGACAATTTGGTGATATCTCAACCTCAGGCTTCCACCCACTCTCCATCATCACAAAACCTATATACCTGCATTAAGCTTTAAATTGCAGTCACAGTTAATTCCTCCCGTTTCTTGAAATTGCATAGAAATTCAGTTCACAAATTGGAATTGTGTTACTGTCACAAACACAACAAAAACCTTGGTATTACTGCTAAAGTTGTACTATGGTTGCAGACACAAAAAAAAACCTTGATATTACGGTCAAAATCATAATTGCAGACCTTTTTTAAAACCTTACTTGCATTTGTTTCGTAAAAGAACATGTATATATGTACACACTCCCTGTGTGAGAGTGAGAGAGAGAAGGAAATTTCAAGGGAAGGTGGTAATGCTAATTTGCTGCAGAGGAGGGTTATATGTGATAGAAGTGAGTCTTGAGCTACCAAAGCACATTGAGAGTTGGGGTGAAGTTTGTTTTGATGCACATGAGATGATGGATATTATGATCTTGGGAATGTGTATGCACCTCATGCATGCACATGAAGATGCAAGGGGTAGGTAGGCTAGGTGGTGTACCACAACCCCGTAGGCTAATAGAAAGTGTCGGTGTTGAGGACACGTGGCATGATGATATTGGTGGTGATGAGGGTAAGTGGGGAAGCAAAGGCATCGGTAGCACCATTTCAGGTTTCTTTCAACAGCAGACAACCTAGATATGAGAAGCACATTCCCTCAAAAGGGTAAGCATCCCAACCACTCACTCATTCGAAGTACAAACTGGAAACTCACACAATTTCACACTCATTCCACTTTTGTAAAATGAAGAATTTATAACACAAATGCCTCATAAACTATGCTGCATCATGTTTAGGATGCAGCATATAAGAATATAAGAATGTTTACAAATGAATTCTACTTGGCTTTACATGCCTAATGTAATTCCATACATAATTTCATATACGTGTAATTTCATCTTTTTGTCACCTTAATTATATGATATATTATGTTTAAATTTTTCTTTTTTTTCTGTCTCTGAGTATCATTTAGAATTGGGTTTCGACAAACCATTTTACGAAAAACAATATTGAGTAGAGAGAAAACAAATTGTACTACTAATTTTGATGAAAAACTATTATAATTTGGGGATGATCTAGCTTGCTAAGGAAAACTTGGCTATATCTCAAACTCCATGCAACTATTTCAATTGATTATCCAAGTTGCGCATACATTTTTGTAAGAAAAAAAAACATTTTTGATAAATATTTAGACATAATCTTCCTGTACCAATACCTCGTGCATGACCAGTATATGTATCTGTGCAGTGTAGTACTCACAAAATGAAAATATCCACACTTCAGAAGAAAAAAGCATTGTGATTTGACCTTTTCAAAATATTTAAAAAAAAATTAGAGTTGAGATTTAATCATTGATATTAGTCATTTAATTGTCAACACACTTTAATTTGTAGAGCTATTTTTTTTCACACATTAATTTGTGGAGTGTTAATTATTAGTTTTTTTGGAATTTTTTTTTCACTTGTTTCTTTCAAGTTTCACTTTTATAAAAAGAAAACGGTGAAGAGCTAATAGGAGGGGAAGAACAACCAATAAATTATAACATGCATGGTGATAATTGTATATTGGCCTTGTGGAAGTGTTGAAAATGTGAGAACAAATTGTACTACCCTATCTACTCGATAGGAGCAATAGATGGTGTGTATTAAATCATTCAGGATGTTGCATGCTTGCATGCTTGGTTTATTGACAGTGGGTTTAGTTAAAGGAAGTTGGGAGAGATATCAAGTTCTTGAATGACATGTTTTTGTCATCAAAGAGAAGATGAAGTTGTTGAAAATTGATTTAAGGAAGATAAATAATTGTTTAGAGTGATTATCTATATTGTATTAATCAAAAGTAGCTCAAGTAAGTCATTTAATCCAACCAAAGGCTAGAAAAAGGGAATTTGATGACCTCTTTTCTATTTTTATTTTTAATTTAAACGGTTAAATCTTAAATTCTAAATCTTAAACGGCTTAGTTTAATAATATATAACTAATGAAAACTTACATATAGAAGGTTAAGGTTACAATTAGGTAAACCAATATTTACTTGTTCTTTTGAGTATAGATTGTTGTCAAAGTATGGAACTCATGTTGCAAATGAGTTTATATATACACATGCCTACCATGTTATACTAAACAACACACAACAACATCTTGTGTTAGGACTCACTAATAAAAGTAATAAGGTATAGACAACTATGTGGGTAGTTGTATTGTGGGTTATGTGAAAACAAAGAAATTGGATCATTATTCAAAATGAAAATATTGATGTTGAGAAAATATTTACCAATACTTCAACTATGAATTTGGTCTTGGATTAGGAATAGTGTGCAAAAAGTTAACTTTGCCTATTTTAACTAGTGTCTTAATCCTATTTTCTATATAAGCACTAAATACCACATGATTTAATTATGAGAAAAATTAAAACACAAGATAAATTATGAGAAAAAAATAAAAAAATTAATGGAAGGTTTAAGATAAGACAATTTGATTTTTTATATATATATCTGTTTGTCAGTTCTCATTCAGACTATTCTCTCCTTTCATTTGTTTGTTGTCATGGTTATTCTTTCTTCTAACACAAAGCAAACACACATTGTTCTTATATCACATCTCTTATTTTGTTTCATTTCTAAAGAAAAAAAAAGTAACTCTCTCTTATTTCACTTTGACAATGAAATATTAGTTTTATAGTATATCATTTTTCATAAATTTTTACTATTTCTCATGCAAGACAATTTTTTTTTGCATTTAAAGGAAATGTTTGGAATATCTATTCTTTTTTTTCAAGTTCTTATCAACTAATTAATTTAATTGTCCTTATTTTTTAAAATATTTTAGTATGAAATCTTTTTATAAATATAATAAAATTTTAATTATATTTTTGTATAACCTACATATCATAGTATTTATTTAGATTCTTATATTTTAAGATTAAAATTGAAAGTAGTTTGATGTTTGGTTTTTATTGTGTGATAAGTCTAAAATGGAGATGCTATGTGTGTTTATATAAATGATTTTGTGGAGAATTTGGAGATCTAAGAGTGAGTGAGTTGTGGAAGAAAGAGGCACATGGGAGCTAAGTATCTTAGCATTTTCTGAACAAAGAATGTCTCTTTCAAGATGGTAATGAATTTATAGTTGACTCTCATTTCTTGGATCATGGGCTTCTCGGATCATGAAATTCTCACATTTTCATCAATTTTCCCAAAATACTATTTTTATATAACAAAATGTTAAATCATTTCTATTTTTTTTCATGTATACAAAGACGATTGAATCAAACCTTTATTAGTATTTTTAAGGGACAAAACGATATATCAGTAATTGTGTGAGGATTTGAAGACCAAAAAAATGATGATTTGATTGGAGTGATAGCAACCAAACATATACCTAAATCATTTGCTGCATTCAGTTCATTCCTTTGAAACCCCTTTGCAGATAATGTTAAGGATTTTAAAGAGCATTTTATGACTTAAAACGGAGAGTTTCTAATGTCATCTACTTAAATGAGATCGTAAAAATTCAAATAATAAAGGGCTTAAAACAATTTTTTATGTCAAAATGTGTTATTAAACTTTTTTTAGAAGTGAATATCCCAACAATTTCTTTGCAAATAAAAATAATAATTAAAGATGTTGAAAATCAAACCAATTTAAAAAGAAAAACAAAAACTCAACCTAAATCATATCGCAAGATTTTAAATTAATTTTAATTTTTTTTAACAACTGTACTTTTAAATTTATAGTTTGAATTTTTAAAATCGATTCAAACTAAACATTAATAAAAATTAAATATATATTTTTTTATTAATATAATAATAAGTTATTATTAAAAATATTTATTTAATATTTTTATTTAAATTAAATTTTAATTTTTTTTTTAGTTTTATTAAAATAAATAATAATATATTTTTTATTATTATTTAAATTTAAAAAGTTAAAATTAAAATATTATTAATATTTGATATATGAGTAAAATAAAATATAATAACAATAAAGTTTCATAGATTTTAATGGATAAGTTTCATATTTTTATTAATTTATAAATATAAATATTATATCAATAAAATATTTAAAATAAATTTTCATTGTTTGATAATAAATGAATTTATGTATATATTTATATTTGTTATTATTTAATATATTTATTAAATTTTAGATAAAATATTTTATATTTTATTATTATATTTTAATTTAAAAATAAAAATTAAAAATCGCATAAAACAAAATCAAACCACGAACAAGCCTAATAATAATAATTTGAAGAACTAGTTTTCTATATTTAAAACATTTCATCCTAACTCAAAGATAGGTGATGCTAACATCCGAAACAAAACATGTTTTGAGTTCGATCATGAGATGTGTTTTAATTTAAAAGAAAACTTTTTTAAGAAGATTCACAGCTTAATCATAAGTAGATGTATTATTACTTAATTACTGGATTGAATGATACTATAAAACCCTCTTATAAAACTAATTGATATTTAATATTTATATACTTTGTAAAAATATCGCATTATTCATACACGTGTCTTACTACTTATAGATTATTACTTGCTAAAATAGTAAAAGGTTATTGAATAATCGTTTGTAAACAAAATTAACCAATTAATAAATACACAACCATTAAGTTTGCATAAATAAATTAAATACTCAAAATTAACAAGAGAAATATAAGTCATTAGGAGTAGTTCGTTACCCATTTACTAAATTGGTATAATTTTGATTAGATTTTACTGAAATAAATAAAAATTAAAAAAATAATCAAAATTTATAAATTGTGATTAGAGACACAATTTGACAGGAAAGAAATCTAGCTTAGAAACACAAGTTCAGTTATTTAGTTTTAATCCAATGAAAAACAGTCATACTTTATTTTTTATTTTTTATTTAATTCAATTAATATTGTATATCTGAACATGATTTCACTTTTTATTTTTATTTTTTTATAATTATTTTCTTTTTGGTTTTTAGATTTTTTTATTTTGAATTTTATTTTTTATTTTTTAATATATTTAAAAATACAATTGATGGTCTTTAATTAATTTTTATAGTTTTTAATTTTATATTTTTAATTAAAAAGTACGAAAATAAATATCTTTGTTTTTTTATTATTTTCAATATTTTCTTTTTAATCTTTGTTTTTAATATATTTGATTGTTTTTAATTAAATTGTATAATTTTAATTTTAATTTTCTTAATTTCAAATTCATGATATTAACATAATGTAATTCAGAAAATAATTTATAATAAAAAAATAAAAAAATCTAATGAAATTAAAATAAAAACATTTTTTAGCTTATAAATTATATTTATATTTTTTATTTTGAATTTCAAATTAAAAATAAAATAAAATAAATTATATCATGAATTTGAAATTAAAAATATAAAATTAAAAACTATAAAAATTAATTAAAAACCTTCATCTGTATTTTAAATATATTAAAAACAAAATAAAAATAAAAACTAAAAATCAAAAGAAAACAATATATGAAAAAAATAGATGAAAAGTAAAATCATGTTCGGTATACCATTTCAATTGAATTGAATAAAAAACATAAAAAGTAATTTATCTATTTTAGTAATTTTTTAATTTTTACCTATTTCAGTAAATGTAATCAAAATTACACTAATTTAAAAAGTGAATTTTCACATTTTCCAAATACCAACTGAGAAATAGATTGATGCATTAGAAATAATCTTGAAAACCTAACCTATTTTATAATTTCTTAGAAAGTTGAATATTTGAAGAAAGAGAAAAATTAAGTATAAAAATAGATTTTTCCATTTAAATCTACATCCATCCACATCATAAAAAAACTGTATTTAAACGGATTGACTCACTCCTAATATATTGAAATCTTTTAATATTTATTTATATAACAACTTATTCAATCTATAGCTAAAATAAACAAAAATAATTAAACCAAATTAAACTTAATAACATTCGATTTAAACAAAAAATCTATTTAAAATTAAATAGAAACAAAAAACCTATTAAATTTTGGATTCATTTAAATTTAATACTTAACAAAGCCGGTAGATAAAATTCATTTATAACACAAGTTATACTACGTTAAAAATTTATAAAAAAAATACAAACTAAGTGCACTCAAACTACAAATTATATAAATAATATGCGTACCTTTACCCCACTCTCTGTAAACATACAAAACATAAATTTAAAGGTTAGGTCAAACTCCCTAGGTCAGAATTGACCTCGTCTTCACAAAAAAGCTGTCTTGTCGTCCAATGTTTGGTAAAGGCAAGTTTAGGTCTAAACTCACGTTATCTAACCCAAAATATACAATATTTTTCATCATTCAACTCTAATAAAAAAAATAAACATCATTTCATACTTTTCTCCATCGTCGAATGAAACAAACTTGTAGTTTTCGGTTGGCCACTGTCTTCCAACCCCTTTCCATTTTCACAACTACCATCCTTATTTTCATCTTCCAGAACTGTAGGTTTCAGAAACCCTTCAAAAACTCAAATTGCAGCATAGTATCTTTGTAATTCCCGTGTGAATTCAATCTAAGCATTCCCCTACATCTTGAAGCTTAAGTAAAACAATTAATAGTACATGTTAGTCATTGTCTTATTTACTCAATGTTTCAATTTGAACGTAGCACCGAAGAGGAATGAACTGTACATTACATACAACATACGGCATGATAATACATCAATGTAAGCATCTCCCTTAGCTCACCATGAGCCACATTCCAACCATGATATTCGGAATTGATAATGTGCTCATTTAAATGAATTAAAAATAAATCCATAAAAGTACATATTAACAAAATTTCAGTGCCCGAGGCATAAGCATCAGCGCAACTTGTCATTTGGATAATGAATGTACATTTACAGGCATATAGTGGGTAAGTCATGCTTCTACAGTTCTACTTGGTCATAATGCGGCTACAGTTGGCCCAATTTTTCCTGCATGCAAGCAAGAAACCATGTTAAATCAAAGCTTCAGAGCAGGAAATAAACAAATACCAAAATAAATAAACCATAGCGTTTTCTGTAAAAGGAATTTATAAAGATCTAAGTTATGTCAAATTAGTTTATTGTTAAATACTAAGAATGCTGGGAAGTGAAAACAGTAAAGTTATACATAACAAACAGACCTTAACCTACCAAATACGTGTGGGAAGAAACGGTTGGAAAATAAGAAAATTTAAACACAAATCTATTGTAAAAAAAATCAAAGTCTCACATTAACTACTGATAGTGTAAATAAAAAATACAGTATAAAGTGGGAGTAATCCTCACCTTAAAAACCAGTTTTGTAGAGTTAACTTGGGCTAAACCCATTTTATAAGATGATACTAGAGTCTACAAGGGTCACCCACCATGTTATACACAAAACAAACCCATTAGAGTTGATGTGAATGATGTGTTGGAAAAACCTCAAGTCCCACGTTGACTAGAGATAGTATAAAAAATACAGTATGTAAGTGAGAAATTCCCACCTTAATAGATTTCGTAGCTTAAACTCACTATTTAAGATAATCAATAGGGCATAAAAGAAAACCATTTGTGTGTCCCCACTCTCTGTTAGTAAACAACGAAAAGATCCGTGAAATAAATCCTAAGAACAACCTGAAGCATCTGCATTAATTTTGGATGCTGCTCCAAAAGTTGGCAAAGTTTGTCGCGATCTCTCAATAAAGACTGCCATGTCAGAAGAGTAAAATGATAAGATTTAAAACAGAGCAAATCAAATTGCACAGTTGGTTAAAACATAAATTATGCATAATATGTATCCTCCCATTAATGCATTACAATTGAAAGATACCTGAATTGCCTCAGGAGACTTAAAATACTCATGTAATGACATTCCTGCATCTGGTTGCTGCTGTGATTGACCATCCCCTGGCTGTTGAGCATATTCGACCTGTGGCAGCAGCTGCTCGTGTGAAAACTGTTGCTGCTGGGTTTGGTAATATGTCTGCATTGAAGGAACCTGAGACTGTTGCAGCATATTTAATTGATGAACTTGAACATTGCTTTGCACAGCCATCCCTTGCTCCAACTGCTGTAATGCTTGAACAGGCGGCCTAAGCTGAGGTGGTTGTGGGGGACGTGTAAGCTGGGGTGGCTGCAAGGGCTGCAACTGAGTAACTGAATGCATCGACTGAAAGGAAGCTGGAGGAACAGAGACATTTTGTAAGATGTTTGACTGATTCTCAGTTTGTTGCTGATTTGGCGGGTTTCCAAACATAGTCAATGGCATGGAAGCCGGCCTGCTAAACCCCATCGGGGGGTTAGGGTATGATGACAATCTGGCTCCTGAAGATGCAATGGAGGCCTGGGAAAGTTCGGTGGTCCCCATACTTGTCTGATTATATATAGAAGGTTGGGAGCCAGAAGTTTTAACAGATGATAAATTATACTGACTAGATACAAAAGGAGGTGGTGTCGGAGGAAGGGGAGGAGCAACTCTATTAGGTCCACCAGGGGAAGATACAGATGTCCTAGAGTATTTTGAATCTGGCATGGGAATAGAAGATGCTAACGCTGCTGCTGTTGAACCATTGTTAAATGGAGATGGATAATCCAATTGAACCTGCACGGAAAAATTATAAATGTGGTAGGCGCTTATCCAGGAGAAAATGAGGCAAGAGAAGAAGATTCATATGAATGTGGCAGTAACAGAAAAAGGAGGAAATAACTAAAAAGAACATGAAGGAAAAGATTCTCACTTGGAATGCCACTGGACGCTGTGTGCCTGCTTGAGAATTAACAAATGAAGATGACTGACTATGAACAGAATCTGCAGCGTGAGATATTATAGGTGAGACTGTCGGTGGAGGTGGCATGGGTGGTAAAGGAGGTTGGTTGGGCAAGAACCTCTGGTCGTACAGTCCTTGAGAACCAGTAGCAATACCACCATGTTGAGGACTATTCTTCAACAAGTAATTTTGGGAAACCATCCTTGAATCAGCTGGCAATTGCATAGACGAGGATGGATTATTGTAAAGAGACATAGGAAATGAAGTATTTGATGCTGCAGAATCATATCTACCAGAAGGCTTAACTTGAACATTTTTCAAGTCATCAACCTGATCAGTATACTTCCTGTCGGAAGAGACACTTGATTCACGTGTTAATGACATATCAGGACGTGAACCAGATATCTTTGAAGAAAATTCACTTTGGGCATTTTCATCTATGTTAGATCGTAATGGAGTACCCATTTGTGAAAATTGACCACTGTCAACAACATCACTTCCTGTCTCTTCAACAATTGAGTGAGGAGAACTTTGTTCAACAATAACTGGAGCTGGCTGCTGTAAGTTATCATCCAGCTGAGGGAATAGCAACTTGTCATCAGGGTCAGACTCCTCTCCATCAAAAACTATATCAATTCCTTGAAGATCATCATCAAGATCTGTTTTCAATTGCTTAGATTTGTTTAACTTCTCCATATCTGCAGTTTTCACAGGAGAAACATTTTTAAGGTGCCCCACAGCCTCTCCCACAACTGTTGCTGAAGGGTTCTGTCGTTCCCTCTGTCTTGCCATAAATTCATCTACATGAATGGATGGAGGTCTTCCACCAGTAGATCCTGCTCGTGGAACTGATATTACATTAGTAACCCCCTCAACAATTCTCTCTCTAGCAACATAATCGTCCACATGCATAGATGGTGGTCTGCTGGTATTTGGTTTGCGCTGTCGGAAGGCATCCCTGCGTGTAGTACCAGAAGAAACAGTAGATTGTGCTGCACCCCGTGAAAAAGCGTTTTGAGAAGGGATATCACCCTGAAAACTTTCTCCTCTAGCTCGCCTAACCGGACCATCCATTGATGGAAGCTTCCTCTTGGCAGCAAGATTTGTCTGTGTTAATCTATCCGGTAATATTTCTGGACATTCCCAAAGAAATTTGTCCCCAAGTCCTCCAACATAAAGATGATCATCAATCTTTTCAACACTGTTTTCAAGCACCTGATGATTGTTTGAAAAAACTAGAACTTCATATTGAGGTAAAACAGCATCCTCAAACTTCACGGAACCGGCGGGTCTTTCCAATACTAAGGACAACGACTTAACAGACTCGGAAACCTTCAATCACAGATGAGCAGAAGTTACAGAGCAATACAGGTAAAAACTACAAAAGAAGAGGCTGGATTCAAATGGTTATATACCTGATATAATGGGATTTGTGAGTAAGACGTAACCGAACGGTCGTCCATAGCTGCTTTGGAACTTAACAGAATACTAAATTCCAGTATGTAATTTATATTTTCCTCAGGAAAGCCAACCGATCTTGTCATGTCATCCGAAATCCCAAAGAGGTACTTCAACACAACAACTCTGTCGGAATTCAAACTAACCAATAAAAGAAACTGTAAGTTATCCTGCTATAAGATGAATAGTAATAACAAAAAAAGTACGCAGAAATGTTCATCTACACCGACCCCTCCTTTTCAATGCTCTAAGAAACTTGGGATATCAACATATAAAATCAAGGTTTCAGATATCTATTTTGTCGCCACTTCTTCACGTATGTAGATAATATAGGTTGAAAAATCAAATTGATGTTTCTCCTTAAGAACATCTTGTGAAAATACACCAACAAAATAACTTTTTTCCGTAAAATTGAAACAACATTGACACCATCAAGAATGTCATGGTGCATACTCTAAATAAGTTTTCAAGTCATAATGATTGTATTTTGGGTTTTCGGGGATCTGATATTGGCCTTAGTTACATTGAGAACAAATGAGGTAAATATACAGCAATTTGGTGTATTTTTTCAAAAGCAGTGACTCTGACCAAATATTATGAGTTGAAGCAATATCTCTCACTATTGTTTAGGATCTATGCATAGTTATCAATACCAAATAATGGTTGGTACATAGTACCAAACTCTGACAACATTAAATGGCCCCTTTACTGAATTTTGAAATGGATTAAATAATTTATTATACACAAAAAAATCAAACAAAAAGACAAACACAACTACTAAAAGCAAGAAAAGAACGAGAGCAGAAAATTGTGGCACACAGGGCATGAAAACTGAAAAAACAGAGTACTTGAAAAAGGCAAGCAGGGCTGCAGAACCCAGGGGCTTGGCCAGACACTGACGAGTAGTGGTCCAGTCCAACAGATTTTGATCAAGAAGGTAAAAAGTATGTGAGACAGCGCCTAATAGATATGGAACGGGTGATTGGTCAAAAAATATATTTAATAATTTAACTGAGTGTCATGTTGGAAGATCCTGTGATTCAAAGTCATAAAAAAAAAATAGCTTAACCTGTGAACCTTTTCATTTTAAAAGTTTAAACTTTAATTTTCAAATCATTGTTTGTGTTATATTATTTTTCTTAATTGGATATATTTTAGAATATTTTATCTAAAGAGTGAAATAAAAAGTTAATGAGTATAACAGCACATTTCATTACATATTAAGTTAAAATAATCATATATATATGCACACACACTTTGATAAAGGAATTGTTTCACAATATGCGCTTCTGATTTACACAACAATAAAAATCATACATATATGTAGACGCATGCACACAAAGTTATGGTAATGAACAATTGATAATAATAAGCTGGATGTGAATATAATAAGATAATATTAATATTATTTTATATAATTGGTAATAATAATCATGATAATATATATATATATATATATAATAAAAAAATTTATTATTATTTTTAACAACTCCATATTTTATTAACTACAGTAATATAATATTATCAGTTATGGTATTATAATATAAAGTATAGATATAACTTTATCACAATATAATTTACACCAGTAACATTAATCATGTCTGTGTGATATTGTAATATAATATAGGATTAATTATTTTGCTTGAAAGACACTTTTTGGTAAATATAATATTATACGCGCACCAATTGTCTTCCGTGAATCATCACCAAAACAAGGACACATAAAACAAGGCCGGAGTCTTAATAACTTGAACTTCTAAAAACAATGACATGGGGATATGAGTACACACGAGTTGGAATAAATTTTTTTTTTTTTCAAATCATGTTATCATAAGCACATGTACAAGTTAATCAGAAGCAGTAATCCAGATATAAGATACAACTTACTTGTCCCCATTCATGCAAAATTGTATTGACCCAACAGATAATGCATAGACAGCCTCAATTGCATAAGTTGACAAACCCTCCTTTGTATCATCAATAGATCTCAACAACTTCATCCAACAGCTAAGTAAAGGGGGGCATTTTCTCCATTCAGCTACACAATAATTTACATTCCTATCACCTTTCCGAGGCTCAAGTTCATAAGCATGAGAGTGGATACCCAAATCAGTAGCTCCAAATGCCATTTGGCCTTCACCACAAGAAGCTAATTCTTTGAAAGCTGTCAGACAAGCCAGTAACTCTTTTCCAACAGGCAGGACCTTGAAAAAACAGAATTCGTATTTCACACTAGGAGAACCAAAAAAAACACTAAAATTTACAGCTATACAGTGACTTGTAAGACACTAAAATTGATTTTAGCACCCCTTTTCCCAAGGACAATTAAAGGCAAATCATCATCAACAAAAAATTTAAATAGATCTACAAGTATATACGGACAGTATTGAGAGTCACCTGACAACTCTTCAAAATATATCGTAAAATCAGGGCATAATCTTCATCACTCAATTTTTCAAAATTTTTACTGCCAGAACACCAAAAAAAGTCATTACTTAGTTGTAAAACCTGAATAAAACATAATATTTAAAAGAACGTAAACTGCTCACAAGTCCTGTCTTCGGGGGTAGTGCTGAGAAGTTTCAGAATGAAAAAGGAGCACGATAAACTTGAATATTGGGAGACACCAACTAAAAATATTAAAGCTGCATCTTGCAGAACTTCTATCAGGAGTCTGCTTTCCGTCATCAATAATAACAAAACATCTATCCAGTAGTTTAGTTAGCATCTGAAGAGGGCCCTCCCTCAACAGTAGGACCTGACAGAGAGAAAGTGTACCAGCTTTATGTAAATTACTGCTATCAATAATAATTAATCAAACTTCATTGGTAACTATAATCATATTGAAAGTAAGAGACAACAACAAAGGGAAAAGCAGATAAATCACCTTTCCAAGTGGATGCTCCAACAGGCTTACAAGAAAATCAAGAAGCCTCAAAATCTGAAAACAAAGAAACTAAACTCATCAAATGTCAAACAAGAAAAGAAGAACAAGATACAAATTTTAGTGGCAGACAGGAATCTTACCTTGTATGCAACTGTATCTGATGGAGATGATGACTCTGAAACATGATGAATGATTGACGACAATACTGGGTTTATAAGCATGGATGCATACATAGGATTTTGGCAAGAGATTCGAATAACAAAAACCCGCAGAAGATCTTGAACGACCCCTAATGCCTGTCAAAAAATCAGAATAACACAGAAAAACATTCACGCAAGCTCCACCAATAATGCCTATTCCGAATTAGAAATTTGGAAGTTCACTATTAAGGAGAAATAACATACAGAAATTGCATAATGTTGTATAATCTCGGCAATTTGGTCAAGATGTGGCACTAGCTGGCCGACCAGTTTCTCTAGGTGTCCAGATTCCAAATACCAGTTAACATGTCTCTCTTTCTGAGGCCCTAATATGGTTCCAATAGCCAACATTCTTCGTGCAGTTAACAAGGGCATTCCACTAGTCCAAAGCCATATATCTTCTTCAGGAAATAAATCACTCTTGAAATAGAAAACAAATAATACCAGAGAAGTTAATCATACAAACAGTCCAATAATCTTATTGTACACAGCCTAAAAATAAAAACGTAATTTTAAGAATGGAAGAGGACCAAGAAATATGTAGTATTCGAAGAATTAATACCAACAAAACTTTGCATAGTAAAACTTCAAATGGAATGGACATACCAAAAGATACAGAAAACTGCAAGTTTCTTTTGGACCTAGAGTCAACAGTGAAGAACTCTGAACGCTGGCAAGAAGGGTGTTAAAAAGACCTGGACTCCATCCATGCACTGGCCAGAAAGCAAGTGCTGATGCAATAAGATGACAGACAGCTCCATAACCAACAGCATAATCAGGATATGGAGATGATAAGTCAGCTGCACATGCAGCTAGCTTGGGGCTGCAATGACCAGGATTTGATCAGTCTGAAGACTCAAGATTCTCTAACCAGATGCAAAGAAAAAGGAACTAAGAGATACCTTATTTCCCTGTGCAGTCGTAAAAGAGCATTCATTAATTTTGTATTTCGGTGTTGCTCCTTTGCTTCCTAAAATGCAAACAAAACAATCTTAGTTTTTTTAACTTGTCTTGCACAAGGCACCGTAACTTCAACAGAAGAATGTCAGTTTTTTTAAGGTTTTTAATGAAAAAGAAATTTAAGGCCAGCGAAGAGTAAAAGCAGAAAATATATTATAACAAAATAAAAAATAAATAAATTAGATATAATGTTCTTCAACCAAATCATCACATCCACACAAGATTAAAAGGAATAGCCAGAAAACGAACCTAGGCAAAAAATAACACAAATAATATAACACTGAAGTCCTAAGGACAATCCTCAAATAGCATCATACGTTCTCATTAGTTAAAAACCATAAGGATGGTAAAATGTAAATTCTTTCTTCAGTGTTATTGGTATCAGATAACAGAAAATATCGGCGACCCCAAATATTCTTTATGAAAAAACATTGGAAGCCACAAAAAGAATACAACACATGAATATAGATAATTAAAAAATGCAGAACTATAACTGTAGTGCTAAAAATAATGAAAGACAACCATATAATTAATATTATTATGTCTAGAAATTCAAAAACAATAAAATTAAATCAAAACACCAAATTCACGTTCTAGACTTAAAATAACAACAAAATATAAGATAATATCCTAAATTTATAATTATATGTTGAATGTTCTTGAACTACCTAGTTCAGTTGCCATTGGGGTTGCTAGAAAATAGGTGACCAAATGTTTCAGATATTCAGATAATAATTATTGAGTGGAAAAGAAGAAAAAAAGAATTTAGGGATGGTTGGTGGCACTAAAATGAAGAAGAAATAGAATGAAAAAAAAATGAAATAAAAAGGACTTGCAGCGGAACTACAGGTGGCAGTTATGTCACAGTGCTGTAGTGGGACAGCTGCGCCGCTGCACTGGAACCAGAGGATGTTGCACCACATGGAGTGTGTGAACCAGAGGAGGTTGTGGGTGGAGGGCATAAAGTTTATTTTCTGATGCAGTTGTTTGGCCCAAAACTTTGTTTTAAAGAGAAACACTATTGGACTAACGAAATATGCTTTAGTCGGAAATTAGAGTTTTAAGTGTCTTGGGTCAGGTCATGTTGACCTGAGGCTTCTTCTTCCTTATGCAGACCAGTGACATGTGGTTCGTGATTTCTGTCATGGCTACTACGAAGTGCCACTCTGCGGGCTATGCAATACCTGATTTGTCACCACCACATTGTTGAGGGCGACAGAGCCCACCATCGAAATCTTCCATGGACGCCATTTCCCTTTTTCAAAAACACTGATTCTTTAAGGAACAATGTATTTCCTGTTAATTATTAAGCATTGATAACAACAATTCAGAAAGATTTAATTACTAAAATCTGAAGTTAAAATCTATAGGCTAGACAGCAACAATGGTTATAAAGAAATCTTAGACAAAAGGAGAAAAAGGACGTATCTAAATCTATCTAATTCCTGGGGCATAATCCACTATCTCCGGCAAAGAGTCATCTGGGTGTAACTTAAATTCTGCCATCACCTCTTCCTTAAACCCATTCAGGACCTCAAGCATAATAGAGATCAAATTGCTCCACATAATCTTCTACTAAGGAGGTTTGGTTCAACCCCAAAACCATTTTATACAGGTTTTGCTTCATCAAGGACTGGAACCTCCTCCAACCACAGCATCTAGAAAATCCAAGATAGATTATGTGAGCGATGCTCCCAACATAAGAAAAGCATCTAGAATATCAGTCCAAGGTTGTATATCTCTACTCAATGTGAAATCTCAAAAGGAACCATAAGAGCTTCTTGGCAATAAATAGCCTCCATGCATACCCTTTCCCAATCAGTCACTCTTTAAGTTCGACATATAATTCAACCCAATTGACCCATTCATCTAACCATAAGCATTGTCTCTAAAGAACAGGGTAATCTTCCAATCCTGAATCATACTTCAACCTGTCCTGCTCTTGCTCCTTCTTTCTTGCTCTTCTTTTCACCATTTTTAACTTTTCTAACACCTTTAATGTTGTTTCTACCCAAAAGATTCACCAGATTCTTCTCTTTACATGTTGAAGTTGACCCTTCAAGTAGATCTTCCAATCTCTTCATCCTCATTCCTTGTCTTGAACTAGAAGCTCTATCCCCCGTTGTTTCTGTATATCATCACTCAAACTACTTGTTTGGTTTTTTGTAGCAACATAGTCTAACAGACATTTGAGCAAGCACACAAATTTTGCTATCACGTTTTCGGTGACTCAGCATTTGCGACAAACGTCTCATGAGTAACAAAACACCCATACTCAGTAAATAATACATCATTTAAAAAATCAAGGGCAACCAAAGAGACCCAATCACATATGTACTTTAAAATTGAGTTATGCTGGTCCATTTTTAAGATGGTATTGAATTATATATCCAATCTGAACATTGGACCACACATATATGTCAAGTCCTACGCTGACAGGAGAGTTGAGTAATTAAGATGTCCCACATAAGCTAGGAATAAGGCCAAAATACTCCAAATAAGACTCCACTAATTTTCCTACCTTCAGCTAACTTTTAAAGTTATGTTATTATGCTCAATCTTTTTTCTAAAAGGGACTTCAAATTACATTTCACAGAAACTTCAATTAAAAGCACAATTGAAAAGCAAACCAACTGAGCCATTGGATACTCCATTCATTAACTGGTTTCCATAGTTATCTAGCACACCCAATAGCAGTGATAAAGGACCAGAATAGGAAGGGGCAGATATCCTTTGCCCAGTGATAGACATCATATCATGCTTCATCATGTGGGCCTCAGTCAGTGGCCATCAGATGCAAGGGTGACCTTTTTAGCTCAAACATAACGAAAACCTAAATGAAACTACAAATTTACAACTTCTTTAGGTTTGAGATATAATTACCAATCAAAATGTAATAATCAACCACAACTCCGTAAATTTCAAACTTTTTATAAATTATTTCTTGGTCAGTAGGATCTGTGTTCACATTTCAAATGTAGATTGTTCCAAATTTTCAATGTAATAGCCACCACATCAAAACACCAATACGGACGCACCTGTAATTTCTGTAGTAATGTAATAAGTAGCACCAGAGAAGGAACCAAAAGATCAACTATGTTCAGCTCACGATTACGTTCAAGCAGTAAATCTGAAGTAGTATTGCATTCTGTACCCTCATCTACCAGGTAATCTGTTCAAAGATAGGGAACATTACATTTTGCAAAGTTTAAGAGAAAATGGATAGTATGAAATTTCTTTAACAGAGGAAAATTGCATTACAAGTTATATCAAGTACATGTAAAATCAAGGTAAAGAATTTAAAACACATAAAACAAAAATGGGTACTAAAAACAGCAAGGATTCCCATCTCCCTGCATGTCAAAAGTGACTAGGACTTCTTGAACGACCATGGGACAATCAGCAACTAGTTAACCAGACTAGTTATAAACACTGTGATTTTCATGGTATGATCATTTTGAGGGGTGGAATTGATTCTAGTGTGTTACACAAACACTTGAATTTGTGTTTGGCTTCAATCAGGTGTCCACATCAATTACACCAGAGAACTTGGCCTCTTTTTACGAAAACCTTCAGAACAATAAATGGGAATTGCTCCAAAGTAGTACACATTGTCCATTGGGAACACCAAAAAGATTATACAGCAACGAATAATAACCACTTTGAGGGGCAGTAATTAGTAATTCAAAATCATAATCAGACTTGTCAGTAACACGTGTTAGGACAGACTAGTTTGTATCAAGCCTATAAATTCGTGAGAATTAATTGTGTAAACTCAATTTTTTGTACAAGTGTTTATACTATTAATTAATTTTAGTTGTCCATTCAATGGATTAGTTCTTATAAGGAGCCAAAGATTAATGACTTATTTTATCATAGAGAATAATATACTGTGGGAATAATCTAATAGGGTAAATTTAGTAGCCTACACTGACCAGATACCAGAATTAACAATTTTATTATGAAAAAGTTAAGACATTATAACATGTCTGTCAAACAGCTATTTTCTTGAAAACTGTTCATAACATTAACTCACTAATCTGATATGTGATGCGCATCAAATATTATGAAGCGAAGGTAGGCAACCTATTGTAAATTTGTAATAAACTTACCATAATTGTTCGAGGACCTCTCAAGCATGAATCTGCAGTTCACCAAAATGGCATAAATAACAATTACAGCACCTTCATCATAGAGAGTCGCAGCAACAGTCTGCATTGGTTAAAACTGTCATAAGAAAAGACATAATTATAAATGGAATTATTCAAAATAGATTATTACGTACTGGGTTCTCAGAAATAAAAGACAAAATCCTTAATGCTGTTGTTAACTGTGCCAGAGAAGAATCACGAAGAGTGACACCATCAAAAGACTTTTCAGATGTAAATTTTCCAAGATTCTCCATAACATTAATATCAGAGCCACTAGAAGACTCTCCAACAACATTTTCAACATCAGTAAGATCTGAAACTAGGATGCTAGTTGAAGTTAACTGGGCATCCCCTCCAGAAGCCAATACAGCAGCATAACGCAGGAGACCAATTCCCCCATGTTTGTGGTATACTACACCGGCATCGATCCATTCCAACAACCGTGAGGGAGCATCTTTTCTGTTTGACCCAGGAGAAGAGAAATGCAAAGCCCTGTGAAGTTCCAAGGCATGTCCAATCCATGAACCCAAAGATGAAGATGTGGAATCTGTAACAATGGCTTCAATGATCTCAGCAGCTGAGTGAAATATTGTAAGATTTACCGCCGAAGATCCTGAATACAGTAGAGTTAAAACTAGCAGTTTAGATCACTAAAGAAGAAATCATGTCAATACCATGCCTGTGTATAAGAAAGAGATAGTGACTTGAGTACCGCTGTTTTTCCCAACAGATTCAGATTCCTTGATGGAACTTAGTGCTTCAATTAAGACAGAAACAGCCTACACAAAAAAAAAATTGTACTATATAAGAGCCACAAAATAAGCAATATACTACATACTAACATGTCTAATACCACAAATAAAAACTCAAGTCACACAGTCTGGAATCAAGACTGTATTCGTAACATTTACAGCTAATTTCTGTGACTTCAGATTAGCTCTGAATTTATGGACAAAAATTTCAACATAAGCTAACATAAATGAAATTTCAACATATGTTAGGAGGCATTTGGAAGAGCTTCCACAGCTATTATGTGAGCTTCTACCCTTATAAGCTCCTTTTAGCTTATTTAAATAAGCTTCTTGGCAAAGTTTATCTAAACATGTTATTTCTAACTTACTTCTGTATTGGTTTTACGGTCAAATTTGAGATAATCTCTCTAATGTGATAAGATCTTATTAAGTGCTTAATAAAGTTGTTCACTCAGACTCACCCTCAGACATTAAAGAGTCAGAGAATTCCTGGTAAAATACAAGGGAGAGAGATAGACCAAACATTCACAACATATATGAGTATATTACTTCTGAAAATAATAATCCAGCCAGCCAGTAAGTAAGCCAACAGACCATACAAATACAATGACATAGCATAAGCCTCCTGATGCAATATTATTATAGCTAATTATTTAGGTGCATACCTCAGGAAAATTTCCCAAAGCTAATAATGCCTGGCGTCCACAATTAGATCTACAAATCATCCGCAGGTTTAATTTAGAACTTAAACTGTGTTAAGAATATTTAAGATTCAATTCAAATAAGGCAA
Source organism: Lablab purpureus (assembly GCA_030347555.1). NCBI lineage: Eukaryota > Viridiplantae > Streptophyta > Magnoliopsida > Fabales > Fabaceae > Lablab > Lablab purpureus. The sequence continues at coordinate 1,391,214 of CM059260.1, forward strand.
TTGGCACCGTGAAAGCATAGAGAGTTCCCAGACAACCCATAGGAACTCTTCCGACTGAGGATTTGATGAAAGCAAACTGTCAGTGGCATTGGCCTAGCACAGAAATTATCTCAATTAGAAACAAACCAGAGCTAAAATTAAAACTCAAGGGAAAAAAAGCAACAGAAAGAGCAGGAACAAAGCAAACAGTGGGTGTGAAGACATGATATTTTTGTTGCACAACTAACCATTTTTAAATGCATCTCAATTATCATTCCTATCTCCAGTGGACTACAAAAGAAACCTTTTGAAATCAAAATGGAAGCATATTGAAGAGGAATACAATTTTCCTTCTGGCCTCGGTGACCACCCCTAAGAGCAAGGACTAATGTACTAGAAAGTTCAGGATCCTGCAACAGGAATATCAAGCCTACAATGGTAGAGAATGAATCAAATCACTCAATATCTCACTTGCTTCTTTCTAATAATTGATGAAAACAATGTGAGTGTTAATTGTAGCCAACCTGAACGACTAAAAAGAAAAGACAGAATCACAGCTTCAACTGATGATGTTACATCCATAAAGAGTTCCATGACATGGGCCCTCTCCGCGCGCAGTATAGATGACGACAACAACGCAGTTGATAATGAAAGAAAACCCCTCTCCTGCAAAATGAAAACAGTCCCCAGCTCTCACATTCCAATACTATCTTCCTTTATTGATATACAGATACATACAAGAATGCAGATTTCAAACCAGAGCAGGCAAAAATTATGAAAAAAACTTGTCCTGACAAAATGGTCTACCTTCAAAAGCCCCAATAAATGTGAATCAATATCACAATCTGAAAAGCAACAACTGGAAGAGCTTATCAAGCTGGAAGTTGTTTTATATGACAACAGTCCATCTGTTTGACCAGTAATCAGTGATCTGCTTGCACAAGCTATGGGCGAAGGATCTTCAATTGGACCACGTGAATTTATCAATTTCTGCATTAGTACTTGTTAACAAACATTAACAGTAAAGTTTTTTAAAGTTAAAATTACAAATAACTGGTCAGAAGTCAAAAGAAAAAAAAAATTGGTGGGGAAATATAAAATAAAATTCTGCATACAACTACTTTTTAATAGTACTAAAGCCATAACTGATCAAATTAAAACTGACCAGGAGCTTTCTGAGCAAAATTTCAGCTGAGCTGAGCATATTCAGTGTGACATCTGTAACCCTGCCAACAGTACTGATGTTTTCCAGCACAGAAAGAACTGCTGACTGGCAAAAATTAAATTATTACAAGATAAAGATGGAGTTCAGAGATACAAAGAAACATTTATATCAAGCACAATCATCGAAAGTAATACCTCATATCTTGAAGCAATTTCATAAAATCGTAAGCGATGAAGCAAATAGGTTGCAAGAGAAGCAACATCATGACGGGGTTTTGACAATATCAACTTCACCAAATGGCCGTAACCTTCACTCATACCAGAGGGAATACTTCCATCTTCCCGAGGCCACCAACCTAAAAATGCTTCACATCCAACAGAATACCTAGTGGCCCGCTCTATGACACCAAGAAGCAGTAGCATAATAGTAGTAGAATTTTGCCCATCCTTGGAAAAGAACACTACAAGCTGCTCCATTCCCCCACTACTAACAAACTGAAAGCCGCTCTCTCTACCAGAACATAGCAAATAAGCCATGCTCAGTCCTAATAGGGCATGCTCCCTCTGCAGTTAAGCCAGCAGATACATAAGCAAGGGGGGAAAGACAACCAGAAAACACAAGCAAATAAACAATGAAGGGGAGAATGCAATTAGATTCTAACTTTCTCAAATAATAGGAAGATGCATGTATAAGATTAGACAATATATTACCTGAGAAAGGCAGTGATCCCCTATACATGAAGAATGTATTGGGAAATGAAAGTATTGGTTAAACATATCCACCAACGTTTTGGAATCCAACATTTCCACATCCATTTCAAGATAAGTGCCCTCTGATGAACTCTCAGAAGATTCACTCCTATATTTTTTATGAAGAACCTTATAAACCTCAAGAAGCTCTTTTCTTGTCTCATTAACAGCACTGTGCAACTCTTCCAAATTCTCAGATCTCTTCCACATCTGATATCTCCCACTGATTGATTCACATATGTCACTGGAAATGTAAGAAGAAATTGCAGACACTACAGTATTTACAATTTTATGTCCAGCATCCCCAAGTTCTGAAAACTCCAAAATTTTTAGCATCAACTGTAGAAAAAGATTGACTTCAAGAGAAATATTTGTTGCAGGAACTGGAATAGACAACACACTCAAAGAAGAACGTGAATCACGGATTGTAAAATTAGTAGAGTGTAATGCAGGTGGCAGGTCTTCAAGTTTCCCCTCAGTAGAATCAACAAGATCAGTCAATGCATTGTCATCAATATCAATGTTAAACTGACCCAGATCCTCCGCTGTGTTGCCATATATAACCAAACTCAGACTGCGATAGCTGCCCCTTACAACTAAATGACTAGTAACAACAGCCTGAGAAAGACAAAGCAAAATAAGTTAAGAGCAATGACACTATAAATCTTGCAATATAAAAATAATCATAGACTTTTTTTTTAAATTATCATTTTATTAATCTCCCTTGGGAAATTAGCAAAAAAAAAAGAAATTATTCTTCCAAAATAAACTAACAGAACACAACCTTGGGCAATAAATTGACAAATAAGGAGGACAATGCATCCACCAAACATCTTTAGCAAATTAATAGTATACATTATTCTTACATAAATATATATGCTAAGCAAACATGAACCATACCTAATCAAAATTTCAATAATATCCTTTTCACTAGAATTAATCACCAAACAAATTATATTAGACCAATTTATGTCAAAAGATATGTTGGAGATCCCACATTGATTTGTGATATGGCCAAATCATAGTTTATAAGTAAGGTGCAAACCTCATCTTACAAGTCAGTTTTGTGAAGTTGAGTTAAGCATAAACTTATTTACTAAGATGGTCTCAGATCCATATAAGTCTATCTTGAACTTATTTACTAAGATGGTCTCAAATCTATATAAGTCTATCTTGCGCAAATTTGTTGGGGTTATTGTACCACCTATTATAGGGCTCCTGTTAGACCAACCACAAATATAATCTCATGCTCTGAGATGTTCATTCCTCGATGTGAGGGTATGGCCAAATCCTAGTTAGAAGATATTTCAAGCATAAGCTCACCTACTAAGAAGATATTTCAAGCACCGATATTTACTTAACTACTCTATGATCAAAAGAAACGAACTTAGAAAGTAGAAAATTGTCATAGACATTACTTTTCATAAGATACATCTTTTACATCTATCTAAAAAAAACAAAAACTAAAGAACTACACCATGCAATTAGTAGATCAAACAGAAAAATATGACAACACTGATACACCATTGAACAAATCAAACAGAAATAGCAGCACAAATAAATATTCAAAACAGTTCAGGTAATCAGGAACCAGACACTTAATAACAGCCAGATTAGACAATTGTCTAAAATTTCATAAATACCTCTACTTCTAGAACATTTGATGAAGATTGTGAATAGAGAAAAGGCTGACAAAGTCTTCTAAACCTCGTCTCTCCCTCACAATGAACAAAAACCTCTATTGCAAATGATGGAGGTGAAGTCGCCCTGGAAAGGTCACCAGCAATGAACTAAATAATTATAGAACTTCAAAAGTCATCCAAATCATAAAAGCAAAATAATCCTAAGGACCAATCAAACATGAACAACACCAAGTCAGAGTGCATCTTGTAGAAAACTTAATTCAGCACTTATTTTTAACTTATCTATAAGTGCATATATCATAAGCTTAACCATGAAGCTTATAGAAATAAACTAAAAAAAACTTACTTTAATAATTTTCAGCACTCACCACGAAACCTATCGCAATATGATTAAAAAAACTGATAACAAGGTCATAAGTCATTTTCATAAGGAAAAATAAGTGGTGCTTGGTAGACCATCTCATGTAATTTTCACATTTAATGCGAAAACTAGTGCAAATAGCTTCAAAAACTCATGTATCATACACACGAAAAATGAGTTGGACACAACAAAACATAGTATAAACTTCCAAGCTAAATCATAAATGCAAAATAATCCTAAGGACAAATTAAAACACCAAGCCAGACTGCATCCGGTAAACAACTTAATTCACCCCTTAGTTTTAGCTTATCACACACGTGCTTATATCATAAGCTTCACTCTGACGCTTAAATAAACTAAAAAACAACTTATTTTGACTCTTTCCCCAATCACCATCAGACCTATTGGAATAAGATAAAAAAAAAACTTATAACAAGGTCATCAGTCATTTTAATAGGAACAAATAAGAAGGTGCTTGGAAGTCCATCCCACATAATTTTCACATTTAATGCGAAAGCTAGTACAAATAGCTTAAAAAATTCATGTATCATACACACGAAAAATGAGCTGGACATCACAAAACATAGTATAAACTTCCAACCAAAAACATAAATGCAAAACAATCCTGTGTACAAATTAAACATGAGCAACTCCAGGCCAGGTGGTATCTAGTAAACAACTTAATTCAGCACTTATGTTCAGCTTATCACATGTGTTTTTATATCATAAGCTTCACCGTGAAGCTTACAGAAATAAATAATTGTTTTCATCTTTTCACCAATCACCATAGGCCTATTGCAATAAGATTTAAAAAATATTATAAAAAGGTCATGAGCCATTTCCGTAGGAAGAAAAAAGCAGGTGCTTGGAAGCCAATCCCACGTACTTTCACAATTAATGTGAAAGCTAGTACAAATCTTTAAAAGTCATGTATCATACGCACAAAAAATGAGTTGAAACCACAAAACATAGTATAAACTTTCAAACAAAAACATAAACAATTCTCAGTACAAATTAAACATGAGCAACTCCAAGCCAGAGTGTATCTAGTAAACAAATTAATTCAGCGCTTATGTTCAGCTTATCACATGCGTTCTTCTATCATATGCTTCACTGTGAACCTTACAGAAATAAATAATTACTTTCATCCATTCACCAATCACCATGGGCCTATTGCAATAAGATATAAAAAATATTACAGAAAGGTCATGAGCCATTTTCGTAGGAAAAAGTAAGCAGGTGCTTGGAAGCCAATCCCACGTAATTTTCACAATTAATGTGAAAGCTAGTACAAAGCTTTAAAAAGTCATGTATCATACGCACAAAAAATGGGTCGAACACCAGAAAACATAGTATGAACTTCCAACCAAAAACATAAATGCAAGACAATCCTCAGTACAAATTAAACATGAGCAACTCCAAGCCAGAGTGTATCAAGTAAACAACTTAATTCAGCACTTATGTTCAGCTTATCACATGTGTTCTTCTATCATAAGCTTCACCGTGAAGCTTACAGAAATAAATAATTATTTTGATCCTTTCACAATCACCATAGGCCTATTGCAATAAGATTTAAAAAATCTTATAAAAAGGTCATGAGCCATTTTCGTAGGAAAAAATAAGCAGGTGCTTGGAAGCCAATCCCACATAATTTTCACAATTACTGTGATAGCTAGTACAAAGCTTTAAAAAGTCATGTATCATACACACAAAAAATTGGTTGGACACACAACTAAATGTAGTATAAACTTCCTATAAACTCTTCCAGCCAATCCGCAAGCATATAAAGTGTTCTTCTACGTTACATTACACAATGTGGTCATCTAAAACAAGCATGAGCAACCACAAACTACATCACATTTCGAAAGAACAAAACAATCCAACTCTCAACACCAAGCAAGCAAGTACCCCACCATTCAGTCCACCCTTCCATCGTTTCAACCCAATTTCAAAAACCCAGCACAAAAATAACATACCCAACGAGTGTCACTGCTTGAGCAACTGATGACGCACTCTGTTCAAGAAACTCACACGCGGTGATAACAATGGGCTCCGAGAAAATCACCTGCAAGAAAATACTCTCAGTTACTACACCGAGACAAAAAAAAAAACCATCCAACCCTAACAATACACCAACTCAGTACCCCACTAAAACACATTCCAAACTTCCTAGTCGCTAATAACACACATAACTACGATGAGGAAGAGTAGCAAGTAGCCAACAGCAAGCACGCTTAAAGCTTACCCAAAACAATTTATTAAAATTTCCCACTTAGCAATGCGATTGAGAGAAGGAATCGCGTTGAAAGATAAAGAAAAACCGAAAATGACGTTACCTCGTCGACGTACTCGTCGAGATGGGGATGAACGAAGGTTTGGGAGAAGAGAACGCATGGCTCTGGTCGACCCATGTGAAAATTGGGATCAAGAAAAGAGACGCATCAAAAGATAAAATTCTAGGGTTTATGACAGTGCCTCTCTCCTCTGTGGAATGCAGATTTGGTTTTATGGGTTCCGCGCTCCTCGCCGACCTCTGAAAACGAGAGAGTGGTATGGTGCTTAAGGAGAGAGGGAAAGGGAATTCTCAGTTTTTTATTTTTATTTTTATTTTTGAGATTTTTGTTGAATTCCGAATAATGATATTAATTAATCTTTTTCCTAAATCATGGGACGTCAAATCTTCATACTCAACGTTTAACCCTATTTGGATTAGATACACATTTTTAGAAGAACTAAAAATTATTAATTCAAAACTTTAAGACATGAAAAATTATACGTAAAAGAAACAAATGCTTTTAATCACTGCCTTTTTTAATTCCTAAACAAAATTATGTTTTTTGTACAGCAAAAAGTTGTCGATTTTAATTCTAAATTATCTTCCTATTAACACTTTTATATTTACCATTAAAGTTATTGAGTAATTTGTCGCGTTGTAAAACTGTATATGGAGTAGGGGAAAAACTCAAAAAGAATATCCACGTGGAGATGTAATTCATGTTAATGAAAACATGATAGAGTATATAGATTCTTCCTTATTTTCTATTTATACATGAAAGCTTAATTCAAGAATAATAGTTTGAAAGACAACCAATAAATTCAACAAAGAGTGTTGAGATTAGAATTTGAAAATGGAAATAGGTTATTTCCTAAGCTTCCTGTCTTTTTTGAAACTTTATTTATCATGAAATATTTGTCTTTTGATTAAATTATTAAAAAAAATACTTTTACAATCATTTATGATAAGTTAAAATCATTTTTTAACATTGGATTAAAATCACAATTTACCATTGAAAGGTGACTTTGAGTTGATAGTTTCTTTTTTGTATTAAAATAAAGATAAAAGAGGAGGTTATTAATAAAGGTATATGGATGAACTTTTAATATTTTTTAATAGTATAAGAATGAATATTTGACTTTATTAAGTATATAAATGGTTTCTCTATATTTAATTTTCAAGGCTTATCATAGTATATTATGAGAATAATGTTTGTGTTAGTTATTAGCAAATCTATGATATTAATATTTTGAATATGATTTGGGAAATTATTGATATGTGTGAACATTCATCTAAATGTGCTAGTTGTAGAAATATTGATGTTGAATGGATGTTGATATAGTGTTGAGTATGAAAGATTACACATTACATGTTTTTGCTGTTGTGGAAACAATTTGAGAGATTATAAGAAGTATAACAAGGATGAAAGATTGATCTTGAATGGATGTTGATATAGTGTCAAGTAAGAAAAACTACACATTACATATTTTTCATATGACTATTGTGGGAACGATTTGAGGGATTAGAAGAAGTCTAACAAAGATGAAAGTGTAATAAAGAAACTCACAATAGAGACTAGAGAAGAAGTGATCCAAGACAACCTTACTCAATAGAAAAAAAAAACACTAGGTCAAATTCGACTGCAAATAAAATTTTGGTGTTGGTTCTTGGAGATTAATATATGATCAAAACAAAAAATGAAAATAACAAGAAAATACAAGAAAAGGGTGTTAGCTTTTTGGAAACTACTATTTATATTCCACAAAGATCAAGTGATCAAATAATTTTATGTTAATGTTTGCTTAACTCTAGTGGAGTTGTCAAACAAATAGAGTTGAGTGCAAGGACAACAAGTCTCATATAGGTGGGGAAGTCATTAATCAACGTTTGGATAATTTGTTGAAGATTTTAAGAGGGTAAATTATACATTTATGCTTACTAAGAATGCAAGGTGAGTTCAATGATAATAAGGTGAAAAAAAGGTTGTGTCTTCCATAAAAATTTATTAAATTTTCATGAAAGGAAATCTTATTATAAATATCAAAAAAGATATAAAACGTATTACAAAAATATTGATGATCATGTTATTAGAAAGCATGACACCAAATAAACATGTATAAATTATAATCTGAACCCAAAAAAGAATATAAGTAAAAGTGGAGCACTCCACTCTAAGTTTCAAAACTAAAAACAAAAATCAAACTTGTGAAGAATAACTTATAATGCTTAAGGCTTGGTTTAAGTTAGTTTTTTATATCTAATATGAAAGGTTGAATCTTAGTTAAAGATTCTATGCAGGATAAAAATACTTGCTAAGATTTTGTAAAAGCACAATGTATTCTTGAGGTTTTCTTGATGAATTCATAAAGTTAGGATTGAAAAAAGTTTACATATAATTGTTTTTTCGGATAAACATGTTAAGGTAGGTCGATGTTAAAAACTATAAAAAAAAATCGTAAAATATAAATAAGTCATGATAATTTTTTTCTTAAAAACTTGGATCATAATTAAAATTAGTTAAAATAGATGAAAGTTACATTGTAGATTAGTACGAAAAGATAAATTCTTCTAGAAAACTTATTGAAAAAAAAGCTTATTTCAAAAAAAATTCTGGAATAAAAATTCAAAAGTCACACTTCAAAAAACAAATAATTGGTAAACTAATCATTTTGAAAATTATGAAGGTGTTGTTAGTAATTATGGGATACAGGAGCCCAATGAGAATTGGTGTAATTCTACTCAAATCCTACCCATATCAATTAACACTTCTCCATTTTTTTGGAAATATTAAATAATGTTCATCTACAAATAAAGTCATGACAATAAATTTATTTAAAGATGTATTAATAGTTTTTCTTTTTAATTTTATTATAATAAATAAGGCATACTAATATTTGTATTAAAGATTTAAAATCAAGTCCATATAATATAAACAAATTATTATTAACTCACTAAATTCAACTACATATTGCAATGCACACGATCGCAGACTCATAATTTTTTAGTAAAATTTTAGTCCAGACTTTTTTATACCGTGCAAGTTACACGATTTTTACGTAAGTAATCATTATTTATCTTTTTATTAAAAAAATATCATTTACTTATTAGCTGATTATCCTATCTAGATTATTTTCTTTTTAATTTTAATATGAAATAAGCCAACCCAGGATTTTAAAAAAGTTATGTCAAAACTAAAAAAATAACCTGAACTTTGACTTTTTTTTTAAAAAGGCCAAACCTATTTAAACAAAATCTTGTTTAGCTCAGCTTATCCCCATCCCTATCACCCTTTTAACCAAAGAAATCAGATATTACACAAATATTCTAGATAAATACTACTTAATAATAAATAAAAACTTCTACGAAAATCGTCTAAATTTATGTTAATTATATTACTTAATGAATGCTAGGAGTCGGAACATGCTTCAGCCCTGGAAAAAGAAATTATCTAATGACTTGACTGTGCAGTAACTCGACAGCAGCGGCAACCACACCCCTTCCTTCTGAAGAAACGTCAAATCCAGGTTCTTCAATTTTTCTGTTCAGAAGCTTGTCGAGCTCCCCACGTAATTTCTGCATTATTCCATTACCAAGAGATTGTTATGCTCAAGTATGGGTAAAAATAGTATTAGGATCAGGATCCTCTAAAGCGAGTGCACTTTGGAAGATAAAATCCAATAATAACACTTGGTTAAAAAGCCAATAGTTGAAATTGAATTAACTTTAGATTTCACTATATTTATATACATTTGTTTCTGTAACAATTAACAAATGTGAGATCATTTCTTCAAGTTATAAAACCGAAAAAAAGAGATTTGCTGGGAAAGGTAAGTCAGAGGGAACATTACCCTTATTAACTCAATAACACTTTTTGAAGCAGAGAAATGAAGGTAACCTCCAAGCATGTCAATGCCCTCACCACTTATGTTAGGGACTAGATTACCACCAAATAGAAGTAGGGCATAATCTGAAATATTGGTAGAGTCTCTAATATAGATGCTGGTTGTCTTCACCTTTTCACTATACACAATGTAGGGAAGAGGAAAGAGATGAACCCCAGCATTAACAGAAGCAGGATGGATGTCAACCTTCCCTACTTCTTTAGTGTAGAATGCTGTCCGTTTTCCTCTTCTTTTGCACTGCACAACATTAGGGTAGAGTCCGGCACAAAGAATTGCACAAATCATCTCCAAATCATGACTGTACTGGTTGTAAGCCTGCAAAGACATCATTATGCTTGATAACTATTCTCCTAATACTTGTTCAGAATTTAGCCATACATTTAGAAGAGAGAGGAACTAAACTGGGGGAAACATGGGTATAAGTATTTGAGTTGAAGAGAAAAGCAATAGAGACTAGGGACTTACATTAGCACCCTTGGACTTGTCAACAAATCCAATGTCAGATAATAAATTGAGAAACTGCATTCTCATATCATCAATCAACCGCAAGGTTACAGGGGATAGGAAATTATCCCAACAAAACTGCTTTTCATTCCCACTTCGCTTTGCCTCCTTCCATCCCTCAAAAGCTTTGAGAAGGGCTATGTGATCACTGGACAAAAAATATATTTATATCATAACTGAGCAGTAGCATGATCAATGCAGCAAAAATTGAATGAACACCACCTGAAAGGAACAATTTTTTTGGACAATATGATGGACTTACCTGCAAGAATCACCAGCAAAAGATTGTTTTGCCGCATCAGCTTCCTCTTTTCTGTTTATGGGTAAGACAAACGGGTTGCGGTAAGCGAGAGCAGCAGCAATAGTTAAGGCAGGATTGAGGCACTGAAATATAGAGCCCATGAGAAGCATCTTTCCTATATTTGGGTCCAAAGGTATGTTACAAAGATGCCGACCTGTAAATGTTAAATTTGCTAAGCCTCAGATAACATCCAAAATCTAGACTCAATAGCTTAAGGAGATAAACATATTCAGCATAATATACCCAGTGGAGTGAGTTCCTCGTGTTCATCTAATGCCCCAATTGTTTTAAGAAGTTCAATAGCATTCTTAACAGCTAAAGGATCTGGTGGTTGAAGTGCCTTTTCTAAAAATGATCCTACAGTTCCAAGCTGCAAACTTTTAATATGAAGGCACAACTCTTGCAAAGGTGTTCGGAGGATTTCAGCTAACTGGTATGGAGGCATTGCATCATGGATCAGTTTTGGATACAACCTATAACAAACTCCAGGTTGTACTCGACCAGCACGACCACGTCTCTGGAAAAGTCTACCAATTAGTAAAAGTAAAACATTGCATGTCTCTCTGTCTTTTATCTTTGGAAATGGGGGAGGGGAGCAGGGGATTAGAGTCAAATACAATGTTTAACTAAGGGACTCAGCTTTGAAGCTCAGCCCCTGAAGAGTCACATGTTCAACGAGAGCAATAAATATGTTGTGAAAAATATATTGAACCTCAATACCTGATGAGCTGAAGCCTTTGAAATCCATGATGGCAACAAGCAGGCAAGCTTATTTAGAGCATCATAGCTGGTCTCCTTTGCTTTGCCACAGTCTATGACATACACAACGTCATCTATGGTGATGCTACTCTCAGCAATATTTGTTGCTAGAACAATTTTTCTACAACAACAAAATAACAATCAAAACCTAGATGCTAAAATGATGAGAAAATCAAATATACAAGAGAGCAAAATACCCCACAGATCAACAGATTATTTGATGTATATTCAGTAAAGCAAAAGTTCAATTACAGTGTCAATACAATAAAGCACAAAATAAAGCAGAAAAAAAAAATACCAATACAAGAAGTTAGTTTTTCCAAGTGTGCAGGGGTCCCTAAAATGGACTCAGCTCCTGGCTCATGGTTATTCAATAGGTACCTAATTCCCCATGATATTTCAAATTAATGAACAGTCACACCATTTGACAACATTTTCTCCAGGAAACAATCTTCCTCTAGCAATTAACATGTTTCAGAATATCATACGTCAGCTGTTAAATTCTGCAAATTAACACTAATGCACAATAATATTCAGTCTCACATAAGTTTATTAATAATATGCTCTCCAAATTAATATATTTTGAGTACAAGTTAAATTTCTTGCCAACCTAAGCTTTTCTTATGAATAAAAACAAAGTGCTTTGTACAGGATGCTAACTTAAGCTACTTCAGAATTTTGGTGAGTTAGCAATAGTACAGTTTACACAGGAAAAAGCCCTGAATATAAAACCAAATAAACTAGATCAACCAGTCTGCATTCACCAGATCCCCAATCCAGGTTGGCTTCTAGCTTGATCTATATCCCATTTATCTATAGATAATTTTAACTTTCTACTCATTAACTTCTCCAAGCATATTTCTAATATGTAAAACAGTATACAATGAAATTGACGAAAGAAACATGCTTGCCTCTTGTTTGGGGGAGGACGATCAAATATTTCACATTGGTTGACAGTAGGCATCGAGCCATGTAAAGGAAGGATTAAAAACTTGTGAGGGTCTCCAAGTAAGTTATTTCCTTTAAGTTTGTCAAGTAGCTTAGAGATTTCGTCCCAGCCAGTGAGAAACACAAGAATTGCTCCACTACCTTCATTCCGACATATATATTCAATTGCAGCCTCTACCTGAAACATCATAGTAATCAAATGACACAGGCACACTTTAAAAAGGATGCGTAAGGAATCAAGAAAACAATATTGCAAACTCATTAAATTTCAATGAATGTGTACAGCCACATACGTGAGAAAAATAGTAGCAACATAGGATACTGTCACTGAATGCACAATTCATTACAAGAGGAAAATGAAGTAGAAGATTGTTGGAATACTAATCTAGGTTCATTACCACATGTTAGAATATTAGTCAACTGTTGCATATTATATGACCGTAGTTAATAGCTGTAAATTATCCCTGAATTTAATCTTTATAAGCAGATACAACACAATTGTTGAAATAATTATCCATAACATGAACTCATTGTATAAGATGAACTGTATAAGACAGTTCTCCCAAAACTTCCTTTTTTCAACAGACTTTTACATTATCTGCAGCAAAAAATTCAAGCATCTGATGTATCTTGACCAGACAGATTCATACAAAAAGTTTCCAAGACTAATAGAGATAGATGAGATATACCAAACAGATGATAAATTAAATTCAAAAAATACAGATTGATCTGACAAAATAAAGTGCATGCATACACGTACCAAACCCAAATCAATCTGCAAACCCGACCAAGCTTCAAGAGATTTTCTAACACCCAAGCTGTAATTTTTGTAATTAGTATCTACATCAATATCCTGAAATAACAAAGAGATGTGTGAGCATTTTATGTACATTTATTCATATTGTGATTACAGGAATAGGTGAATCAATTGGTAACAGAAGCATGCAACACATAAGGAAAAAATCTCAATGAACAAGAAATGGAACAAATAACTTATTCATAGAAAAGACTAGTAAATATTTAATTTGCTAGGAAGTTTATACCACAAATGTTCATCAAGCTTAGGTTTCTTTTTCTTTTTGACAAAACAAATATTAGAATGGTGAGGGATGCATTCCGTAGAAACAGGACATTATATTTAACTGTCAACAGACATCAAAGTACAATCAAGAAAATGACCAACTAACATCCACCAATCAAAGAAAATTATCTGTTGTCAAATTTTGTCCCTCAATATTAACAGAGAAAGAATCTCTCAGTAAGATCCTAAGTTCCTTTCAACAATTAGGAACTGCTTTCATCATACGATCTTCCAAGAAAAATTCTAGAAAAGAAAGGCAAATCTTTTGCCCTTGAAATCGTATTGATTCTGTTACTACCATAAATACTTGCCAATTAAACAAAACCATTGGAAAATACCACTTACATAAATTCCACAAGTATGGAGAAAATAAAGATGATACTTCAACTTCAAAGCATCTTATATATCACTAATATTGTAAATACATGGATTGATAGTTCAAATATACATGCCTCAAACATTTCAGTCAAGGGATCCTTCTTTGAATCCTGTTGTTTCCTTCTCCTCCTGGAATTCCCCTCATAATTGTCAAAATCTGACTTGATGCTGTATCGAGTTTTCTCCAACACATCTTCTAAGAAGTACTCTGCCACAGGATAAGTAAATCCCTGGCACATATGTCCAAATAAAAAAAAGAATATTTTATTTTCATTGAAATAAAAAAAAATTAACTTCATAATATGAAATATAAAATAATGCATACCGGTATGTGTATTTTTGGGGCATTTGCAAAGTATTTAGAGAACAAATCAGCATTAATAGTGGCACTCATCAAAATGAGACGCAAATCTGGACGTCGTGGAAGAAGGTCACGTAAAATTATAATTAAAAAGTCTTCATTCATGCCTCTTTCATGAATTTCATCCACCAGCAAATGACTAACACCTTTCAAGTCTGGGTCTTGTACCTATTTAGAAACAAATACAATAAACACAAGTCAAGGCCACTAGTTGCTACGAAGAATATTAGAACATCCCATGATTCGGCCACAAATTTATCAACAGTATATTTTCCTCTTTCCAATTAAAGACATAAATTGAGTTAAAGACCAATCTAGATCACCTATTCTAGCCTTTATTCACAGAATGATTTTTATTCTATGTTCTATACAAGCACCACTCAACAATTTGCAAGCAAAAACTGTCCCAAAAACTTAAAATACTAGGTGAAGGCTCACGATTAGTTTTACAAATTTATATTTAATAGCTTACATGAGCTTTTGAGACTAAGATCACAAACTAACCTTGTGTCAAAATTCATTTTTCTTTTATTTGGAATAATGGTGACAACAGGAAACAAAGTTCTGACCATTATGCAACATCATCACCAACTCTTGCAAAAGTCAAAAGCTTACACTATTAGAAGGCGGCTTATAAAAATGGATTTATATTTACTGTAAGTGACATGCAACCTCCCCCACCCCTCCCCCCCTTTGTCAAAGAAAAAAACTTGGAAAAATAGCATAGGGAACATCAAAACCTCAGGCAAGGCAATAGAAGAAAGACCTATACATAAAAAAGTTTGGACAGGAACTGGAATCTAAAAACAGGACACTTTCAGTTTTAGAGGTATCAAATATTACCAACTGCCGAAGTAAAACACCGGTGGTACAGAAAAGCAGGCGCGTATCAGCAGAACGTTTTGATTCAAGACGGATTTGATATCCAATTGTTTCTCCAATGTTCTCACCTCTCTCAGAAGATATTCGAGTTGCAACAGAAATAGCAGATACTCGACGAGGCTGAGTGCAAATTATGTTGCAATCAGCTCCACGCAAACACGATATTTCTTCTTCCAGAATGAATTGTGGCAACTGGGTTGTTTTACCACAACCTGTCTCTCCTGAAACTACTAATACCTGTGCAAACACAAGCCAAATTTTATGCTGTTTCTGAGCCAAAGCAGTAATGACTTTAACTAACTATAATTCAGGAGAAGTAATGCACAAAGTAGGAAGAGAAGCCCAAACAGACCAAGTATCATTCATATTCACAATTTACTCTACCCATATAGATCGAGTATTGAATTTTGTCCTTCATTATTTCCAATAAGATCTATAGATATTATTTCTTACAGACTTACTATATGAATCAATTCAATAAACTATGGCAAATAAACCATTTTTGTCACTATAGATAAGAAATATCCGCCAACCTGATTTTCTTGAACGGCTTTCAAAAACTCAGACTTCATTTTATGTGCAGGAAGCTTCTCCCTAAATGATTTCATTTCCTTCGAGCTATCACTTGCCTGTACAAAAATAATATTCAATCCTGATATAAGTTTAAAATAGAACATAAAGCAGTCTAGTAATTGGCACAATTGATGCAAAATTGCAAAGAGATGATATTGGATTATGTATGATCAAATTACTCCCAAATGCTTATCTACCTGTACAAGTTCTTGCCTTTCCTTGAGCGCAAGACTAAGTTTCTCCTTAAGAGAATCAGTCTGTCCTGAAGAAACAGTTTTTATAGTCGTTACAGATTGTTTATGTCCAAGGTCAGCTGACACAGAAGGCAAACTAGATGGCGCTGCTCCCATTGAATGTGAGCTATTCAAAAGATTTCCTACTTTCCTCTCAATGTCAGTGGACATTCTAATCTGTGAAAAAACTTAACATAGTTAGCACAATTCTATATGCAGCAAGAAGTAGAAAATAGGATAGGTGTACTCCACCTCCTTCTGTGTTGATCCATGACGCTCATCAAGATCTGCACGATAATCAGGCAAAGGAACTTTGCTAACGACAAGAATCTTCCCCTTACTATAAGCATGACTTTCTTTGCCCAAAGTACAAATCAAGCATTAAGATGTTAGTTAAAATAGAAAAATCAGATTAGGTTCAACATGTTCAGAAGTACCATTAAATCTATGTTTAGTATGTAGCATATTCTCTGCCAGAAATGATTATTTCCACAAATTTAATTACATTAGGAATTTAAAAATTTATGTTACATGTTACATTATAGTGCCTAGCCCTCACTTTTAGATACCAACATAATATTATTAGTACAAGTACCATAGTAATCAATAATGGATTGCAGCAGCCGGCCCAGAATATGCTGTAGAAGGGTACTAGTGGCGGGATAACCACTATTATGATCTTTTAGATTTTTACATATATAGTTTGCATTACATAACAATATATGTATTGTTTAATAGTTTTTATATTCCTTTTACGCATTATGTTATTATATATATATATATATATATTTTGAATTACTACATTATTTAATTTTTTTATTATTTAGCTTATTGTATTATATAGTGTTTTATTTAGTTTATTATATTTTTATTACTGTTTTTTTAATTTATCTATTATCCTTTATTTACCTTATTATTGTTATTATTTTGTTACTACATTTTATGAAACTAATTCTATTTAATTACTACAATTCTTATTTATATATTAACTGAGCTGACAAGCGTATGAATTAAGTCAGTGGGGAAGAAAAGGACTCAGCTCAACTTCACTTGGGTTTGGTTTCTGTTTATATATTATTATTATATGTTATATATTTTATCTCTTTTATATAATATTTCTAAGATGTAATTATGGATTAATATTTTTAAATGTTCTTAATTATTAGAGTATCCTACAGTAATGATAACATAATATATGATTGATAAAATGATAGTGCACGATTGACAACTATACAAGTACAATATGCACCTTAGCGCAGCCCAAAAGCTGGCTGGACCAAATTCAGCACTAACACAAAACCAAACCAGACACATTTGCAGTACCATTTGGTTCAGTGCTCATTACAACTAAAAAAATCTCCATACCACAGTTACAGAGGGAAAATTAAGCCAATAGTTTAGTCTTAAATTTTAAATTTAAGCATACTACAATTACAAAGAGATAGTGGCACTATGTCCTGTTGTGGACTGCTTGATCCCAGCATCAAATCCCAAACAGGCCACCGTTACATGCAGTTTGGCCTACCATGAACATCAGCAATTTTCCATAAAGGTCATTTCACTTATTGTTTCTAACAAAATAATCCCATAAACAGGACTTTGTTTATAATTGTGCTGCATCAATGTTACAGCTGAAAATGTATACAATAAATCTGCAAGTTGTTAAACTGAAAATCTATGGTTTACATTGTATCTGCTTAGGGACCTACTTTTATGGTACACAGCCTTATTCAATTCATAAGAAATCAGAGTTTGGCTTGTGAATTTCACAGAATGCCGTATGGTTTGGTAGCCTAATCCTCAAACAGACCCCAAACTTGAACATTCCTAATTCACACAACAACATTAATGTAACATCAAAGCGAACTGCAACTGAACACCAAACTAGAATCAAACATTAGCCAGAGAAAAGGGAAAGTATTGGAGGAAATAAGTTAAATACTTCCACTCATGTGATATTAGAATAAAAATAAAACATCATTTTAGGACAAACAAATTTGGCACATAATGAACAGTCCATTTCACAAAGAAAACAAGGAATATCAACCAACTATAAAAATCTTCGTCCACAAGGCACATATAGAAATAGCAACCAACCAGAGTACCCAGACACAATTTGTTTTACATATGCCGGCATTTCATAATAATCCCAATCAACCATTGATTTTCTCATGAGTACTGATACATGCATAGCACTGTATTCACCTAGTTGACACTTTTAATTTCTCTCTATCTCTCTTCTAGTCACTATCACCCATTATCTCTTTTCTCTCTTCTATCCCTATCTCTCTCTAGGTGTATAGCAGAATTTAGGTGTCCTTATCCATGCTCATTTTGCTTTTCTTATCAGCAACTGCACCTCCTCAGTCATAGTAAAACATCACAAATACAAAATTGAAATCATAGTTCCAATTATCTATCACGTTAAATGATGAAGCAATTAAAAGAATTTAGTAAACATACAAGTATAGTTCATGCTGATAGGCCATATCAGCTAGGGTTTTCTGATCTGCAATACTAAAGTTACGTTTAATCACCATTTCCTGCTCCCCTCCTCGTTTCATCTTCTCTATCTTATCCCACCACTCATTCTCATCTAGAACCTCCTTCTGCAAAAAAAACAAAGAAAAATATTCACAAAAAAAAATCAAAATTTTAACCAAATGCACTACAGAACTTGCAGTCCCCATTATCAACCAGTACAGAAAAAAAAACCCATAAATACAGCTCCATACTAACTGTCTTTACTGTCATGCAATAAAGATTAGAGTCTTACTTAATCTGCCTAATAGAAGTTTGTTTTAAAGGATTTCCCAGATTATCAAGGTGAAACCTTTTTTAATCAGACAGCACGAATAACACCTAAAGAACTGTATCTAAATATTACTTTCCCACAAAAGATACTATCAGTACTACTAATAATAATAACAATAAGGATAAAATATGTTTTTAGTCTTTAAATTATTTGTCAAAATTGTGTTTCGTTTCTGAGATAAACTTTATACTTTAGATAAACTTTATATTTGTTTTGTCCTTATACTTTATAAACTCATGTAAACGATCTTGATAATATGTCAAAATTTTTTTTTATTTCTTTATTTTTCTTCTTAATAGTTTACTATTTCACTGTCATCTATTTTTTAAGTTTTTTTCACTCTTTTTTCTTTTTTTTTCTTTTTTTTTCTTAAAGATGTTTTTATTTGTTATCGAAAATCATTTACACATGTTTATAAAGTATAAGATCATTTACACATGTTTATAAAATATAAGAACGAAATAGGTCTAAAATTTGCCTGTTTGACAAATAGTTCAGGGACTAAAACCATATTTAACCCTAATAATAATAATAATAATAATAATAATAATAATAATAATAAACTTCATACATTGACAAAGCCGCTTAAAAGGATCAGGGTTTAGGGTAGCTTACAGAAGTGAAACTTGAAACTTCACTTATATTCCAACAACAACACAGATAGCACTAAAGAACCATATCTAACTATTTTTTCCCCACAATGTACTGCAACTACTACTACTACAATAATAATAAACTTGGAAAATTGACAAAAATATAAATAATTTATCAGCTTAAACTTTGATTTGAATTCACCTCGGCTTGTTGTTGTCTGAGGCGCTCGGCGCGCCAAACAGGATCCCACCACCTTTGCTCGCCGCGTCCACCGCGTCCTGCACCACCTCCACGGCGGCCGCCTCCTCGACCGGCGGAGGAGGAGGCTCCCCTGCGACCGCCGCCTTGGTAGTTGGGGCGGTAGGCCATGACGGAGGAGGAGATGGGAAGGTTGGCGGGGAAAGGTTTGGGTGCGGGCAGGTGCAGGAAAGCGAGGCGACGATGGGAGTTGTAAGAAGTGGGGTGGAAAAGGGAGCGATGCATTTATATGAGAGACAGTGGAGAGTGGTGACGGTTTCACAGCATGGGCTTCCAACAAAATATCTTCAATAAATGTGAACACATAATTTACTCTGTTTCTTATGATAATTAAGATGTGCCTATGTCCCATTTCCTTTAGTACTAAAATACACTCATAAGAAACCTATTTTGAAAACAATAAAAACACATTGATCTGTTTAAAGGAATTGAATAACAAAACAGTATACACAAAGTAAAGTAATCAGAGTAAATTAAGAGACAAAATGAAAAACATGGATGCATATTTAATATTATTCCATACTCAAATATAATATTTTCGACCTTTTGAATTCTATCAATTAAAAACATATGAAAAGAAATATTATTATTGAAAAACTTAGGACTGTTATGTTACACTTTTTTTATTAAACTTTATAAAAAAAAAGAAAAAACATCATATTCATGAAAAACATAAAAATAAACATGTTTCAAGCATAGGGTCCTGATACATGGATTCCGCATACGTGAGGTATGGTTATCCAACACCACACTTGTATATAAAAGTGTTTTGAAAATATAATAGAAAAATAAAAAATACATATAGGTCTCGTTTAGTGGTAGCACAATAGTGCAATCATTCTTTTCCACGTTTAAATGATGAATATATTATATAATATATGCAGTTGAAGAAACAATACATAGTCTACTCTTCACATTAGACAAATCAATGTTTTGAGTATATTTAAGTGCTTTAATATAATTATTTTGTGAAATTTTATATTTTATTTTTTAACATTTATGAAGAAAAAGTCCCTCTTGTATACAAAGACATGGAGTTGAATAAATGGTCGTCAAAAGATACATTTGGAACATAAATGCTTAAAAAAACATATATTTTTTTTACAATGTGCAAGATAGAGATAACTTTTCAAATAAATATAAATAATCAATATGTTATTTCACTGAAAATTAAAAGATATTTAATATATAATGATTTAATATTTTATCTTTGAGAGAGTAGACATTGAAAATTAAAAGATATTTAATATATAATAATTTAATATTTTATCTTTGAGAGAGTAGACATTATCATATTATCTGGAGAGATATTCGAAACAAAGTACCAATTAAAGCAAGTCTTAATATCTCTTAATGATTATATATGTAAAAAGATAAAAATTGAATAATAACAATTCATCACAAGGAAGCTCTTAAGTTCATGAGAACAATATTATATAAATACATAATATTCCAAAAATTGTTTTTCTCTTGTATTATCTTAAGAATGTACTTAATTAATTTAGATTGAGTGTTAGAATTCATATCTTTCTTTGTATTAAGTTAGTTTGAGTCTAAACATTCATACCCATTTGGAACTAAGAAAATTGAAAAACTATTTTAAAAATATTTTTGAACTACTTTCTAACCATTAGATGATCCCTTTTGAATATATAATCATCATTTTTTTTAAATGTTCTTAAAACTCTATTCAACCTACTTTCTAGAGTTAAAATGTTACTTCACAATCTTTTTGTTTTTGAGGATTACACCTTTCTAGATAACATTTTTAAAATTAAAGGGGTTCTTTATGATCTAAAGCAAATTTCTCAAACTTTGACAAATTGAGAAATTTTCACATAAAAAATGGTTATGTGAAAGAAAAAGAAGACATGACTTTTAATTAGAAATGTATTTAGAAAATATTTCATTATTCCATAAATTTTTGTTTATGATATTATATTTTGTGTTACTAATGAAAGTTTGTCTAAATTTTTTTTGAGCTTATATAAAGTGGATTCAAAATAAGTATGATAGATAAACTAAAACTTCCCTAAGACTTCAAGTAAAGCAAACCAAAGAAGGTGATATATTATAAAGCTTGTATGATGACTTGAAGCATAAATAAGAGATATCGAGACAATCTTATCTCTTTTGATAGGTGACGCTCAAATAATAGAGGTCACTCAAATGTTAAAGAGTGACAATGGTGCATGAGATTTTGAAAAAAGTAAATTCACAAACATATACATATTGTTGTTCAATTTGATGAAAAAGTGAAATGATGATCTTGGAACTAGTTAGGTTATACAACAAGTCACATTGTTCAAACATTAGAATGATATTTAAATATTGAGTGAGTATTTAAGTGAGGGAGAGGTTGAACTAACACTCATCTCGATATGGTTACTTAAGTAACGAGAAACCTTTCAAGTAAGAGATATGTCATTCCTATTTTTTCTCGTATCACTTAAGTGACTCAATAACACTTAAGTGATACGGTTTTCTTCTAAGTAATGAAGTAAAACTCTTTTAAGTGAGATGAACTTACTTAAACGACACATACTTCTATATATATAAAAAATAACAATGGATGATAATTCACTCAATCTAATCAAATGTTTAATTCCATATTTATAGATGAATTGATGAACTAACCTATCTTTAAATAAAAAATAAATAAAAACTTTAAAAATAGATAAATTAATAATAACGTCAATTTAGTTATGCTTAAAATAAATATCTATTAAAATATTTTAAATAAGATTTCATTTTAATAAAACATAACACTGCTTATTTTAAAAAGTAAGTATATTAGACAAACACAAAAAATATAAATAATTAAAATTACTTTTTAAAAAAAAGTACAAATAAACTCTTCCAATAAATTCTTTAATTGTTTCCCTTCATTAATCATCTAAAAACTTACAAGTTTAAGGATAAATTTTACGCTCAATCATCATTATTTTGTGAATTTTACCACCTATGTTTGTTTTGTGCCTATTTTATCATTAAGTTTCCAATCTTTGTATATTTTACTACTAAGTTTTATTCCACACATTTTAGTGTTATCTTTTTTCCAGTTTTACACATTTTAGTGTTATCTTTTTTAAAACGTCTTTTGATAAAAAAAAATTGTGATAAAGAACATCATTTTCTAAATTCACGTCAATAGTTTACTACATGTTTGACAAATCAGTAAAATGTGCAAAATTTGGAAATACATAATAGTAAAATGTTTGAAAAAATAATTGGGTGATAAATATAGGTAATCCAACAAATTAAAAATAATAATAGTTAATCCAACAAATTGACCTATCATAAACTAAATTCGATTTGATTTAAACATGAGAAACCTGTGATAAAATAAAGTCAGTCCAACTTATCTATGTAACATATTAATCTTAATATTACATATAATTAATAGAGTAAAAGAAATAAACAACTACAATTAATTTATATTTTATAATATATATTTTAACAAAATTATCAATATAAATATAATATCATGTAAGAAAAAATATTATTTATTAAATAAGAGATTATTTTATCAATGCCATAATTATTTTAAAAATATTTTCTAAAAGTGTATAAAATTGAATCGAATTTATATAAACCTCAAGTGTAATTTAAATTTATCATTAAAATACATTAGATCATAATTTTTAAACTATAACTTGGGTAAAAGTTCCTTCAGACCATAGAGATTACATCATGAACACATTAAATGATCCCATTTTTTATGATTTAAAACAGTACACACGGGTTATGTATCTTAACATGGCACATAGGTTAACAAAATAATATGTTAAATCCGTTTATACATTATTACAATTTCTTATATTTCATAATAATTATTTTATAAATTTAAAAAAAATTTAAATAAAAAAATTTAAATAAAAAAATAACAATTTTTTTTCTTATATGAAAAATTCTAGTGGTGATAATATCAAACAATCCATATCCATGCCTTTGAAGAACTTAATTTATCTTCTAAAAGCCAAAATCGTGTTTTTTTAACGATTATTATTATTTTATTTAGTTTTTACTAGTAAAACAATTGTGAACGAATTTACCTTTTCTATATTAAACCATTAATTCATTATTTCTTTCATTCTCATAACTTAAACTTTTTGTAAAATCGATTTTCAGAAAATTAATTTATATTTCCGTGCGGTATTTAAAAGTGGACGATGAAGAATTGATTAATAAACTATAACAAATAATGGACTTTTTAAAGATAAATTTTAAATGAATAAGAAATAAAAAAATTATAAATAGATTATAAATGTAACTTTTTATTAGAAATTTTATTTTTTTAAATATAAAAATAATTAAGATATTATGGTGTTGAGGTAATATAACTCCAAGGATATAGTAAGGTACCATTCAAATTTTTAATCTAAGTAAGTAGGTATTTTTTAGTGAGATTTTTTTTCTTTTATAATTGTTGGTGTAAAATTTGATATTTTTATACTAAAGATGTAGTTAGATTTCTAGAAGAGTATAAGTGAAGTTTTGATAAGAGGCATGTTGTCACTAGATAAAGAGAGTTAATTTTTTCATAAATATTTTTCTTGAAATAAATTTGCAAAATGTAATATAGTGACATCAAGTGTGTATAATAAAAACATATTTATTTATATGCGTATATATATAATTGAAAAAAGTTTAAAGTATAATTTGAAACAAAAGAGAAAGACATAATTATGTTGGGTATTTGAAATTAATATATTTTGAAGTGATTATAAACATAGTATTTGATATTAGAATTTGTATGTTATATAAGTTTGGATAAAATTTGTGTTCTAAATTGTTACTAAGTAGTGAATTACTAGTGAAGTGACATTCAAATAATGATTTATTATTACATCAAGATGATATTGATGATGAAAATATGTGGTAATATCTATATGTAAGAATTATGAGATGATATGCATGAGATATGATTATTAATGAGATGATAAGATACATGTGTATGATGGACATTGTATATATAATATCTTTATAATATGATTTCGTTTCATGAATTGTCCTTTTGGATATGTGTCCATTATAAATGTGCAGTTGCAATATTTAAAGATGTAAGAAAGACATTAAGTTGAGAAAAGTTTTTGCACCAACATAATGAAAGTGTTTGTAAAAAAAATTATCTTGACATCATATTTACAAATAAAAAAAATTTAAAATTAATTAAATAATAGTCTCAAATAGAATATGTTCAATAAAAAAAATTATATTATTTTATAAAAACACAAATAATAATTCCTATAATTTTAAATAAAAATAATTATGATAATTTGTTGGATGTATTAACGAAACGCAATATATATATATATATATATATATATATATATATGAAGTGTTTGTATATTATATTATTAATAATTTTAAATAATAATTTACTTTTATGGGTGATGTCAATTTCTATGATTACATTTGATAGAGTAATATATAATATATCAATAAATGAATTATTAAAAACTAATTATATATATTAATTTTCTCAATATTTTAACGATCTATTATATATTTTATATACAATTTTGGAAACTTAAAAAGTTAAACTACTTTATATCATATATATATATATATTATATTATATTATAGTTTAAATCAAGTCATATACAATTTATATAATTTAAATAAGATATAAATTATAATTCTATACTAGTTAATATTTTTCAAATAATCTATTTTATTATGTACATAAACATGAAGTTTAAATGAAGTCATATACAGCTTATATAATTTAAATAAGATATAAATTATAAATTCTATGCTAGTTAATATTTTTCAAATAATCAATTTTATTATGTACATAATTAAAAACAAAGTGATGTATATATATACATTTGAATGATTTTATCATAATTAATTCTGTCTTAGAAAAAGAATCTAAATACGTTATCATGCTCTGAAAATTGATTTTAATACTATGAAATTGGTTTTTCAAATTATTTATGCCAAGAGTGAGTAGGTAAGATATTTTTGTCTTATGTTTAATTTTGCCCCTCTTAAGTGATAAACTAATCATCCATAATTAATGCAAAATGAAAGCTCAACTAAAGTGCCTTTCTGTTTACGCTGACTGATAGGGTTGAAAACTGAAATGGAATACAAATTATCTTACCGTAAAAGTGCTCTTTCCTCTCTTAACTCATTCTATCTTCTCTAACCCATTCCAAACGCGCTTTCTCTTTACGCTTAAGCAAAAGAGAAAACGATTTTTAGTACAAAATTACACACTGTTATATTATTTTCTAATTTTACCGCACACCTTTTTGTGAATGTCCCTCATTGCATTTATTTTGAATCTTTTGTACTATTTGACAAATTAGAGTAATTTAGTTTAAAATTAATTTAGATAAGAAAAGTGAAAAAGGAATATTGAGGAAAAAGAGAAGGTGACGCGCTTCCATAGTTCACCGGTTCCACCTATCCCTCTCTTTCCCTCTCATCCACGTCATCTTAAACCCCACCGTTGACTTCTCTTCTCTTCTCACCACTACGCGGTAGTTGTTGAATCAAATTGAAAAATCCATGATCATAATAACCCCTTCCCATAAACACCTTATTCTCAGTTTTCTCAATTTCACAAACACCTTCCACTCATTGTTCAGTTCCAGAAAACAAAGAACCAACCATGAACGATTTGATCTCCGGTTCCTTCTCTCGCTTCCGTAGCGAGCAGTCCTCCCCGGACCGCCACCACGTCATCGAGATGTCCGCCGCCGGTGACGGCTCCCCCGGCGGAAAAGTGAACCTCGACAAGTTCTTCGAGGACGTGGAGGGCGTCAAGGAGGAGCTCAAGGAGTTGGAGGGACTGGCGCGGAGTCTGAGGAGCAGCCACGAGCAGAGCAAGACGCTGCACAACGCCAACGCCGTCAGGGACCTCCGCTCGCGCATGGACGGCGACGTCTCGCTGGCTCTCAAGAAGGCCAAGCTCATCAAGCTCAAGCTCGAGGCTCTCGACCGCTCCAACGCCGCCAACCGGAACCTGCCTGGCTGCGGACCCGGTTCCTCCTCGGACCGGACCCGGACCTCCGTGGTCAACGGGCTGAAGAAGAAGCTCAAGGACTCCATGGAGAGCTTCAACGAGATTCGCCAGCTCGTGTCGTCGGAGTATCGGGAGACCGTGCAGCGCCGCTACTTCACCGTCACCGGCGAGAATCCTGATGATAACACGCTCGATCTCTTGATCTCCACCGGTAAGGTTTTGTTTCGGATTTATTTGTTTGTTATTCTTACTGAGTAATCGCCCTCCGTCCGCAACTTGGCTTGCCGGCTTTAGTGGGTCTCCCCTCTCCTTATTCCATCCAATAGGTTCCAACCCAAGAACTTGTTTAAAGGATCGAGTCTAGTATCACATGGAACAGCCTAATGATGATATGTTTATCTTAATTTGATCTAATTTAGCAAAATTTGATGGAGATCCACATTGCCTATAGATACGGTACGATTATACCATATAAGTCATCTCGATATTCTAAGATAATTCTATTGTAGCAAGTTTTGTTCATAGAATCGTGCTATCCGATATCTGACTGTATCGAACCACCCACAATCCGATATCTGAATCAGATTACCCATAAATATCTAGTATTACATTCGAAAACATGATTTTGTTAGTTCTGTTACATGATTTTTTTATTTCTCTGTTACATGATTTTGTAAGGTCGAGTTGAGATAGATTTAAGGTCCTCTTTCTAAGAAAATTTAATTCCATTTAATTTTATTTCATCAAGTCATAGTCGTGGGGGTGTTGCCTTTGGACTCTTCCATGTGACAGCCAGCTCAGCTCTTTTCATATACTTTTCTAATGTTAAATGATTCATTCACCACAATTCGCGTGGACCATCATTTTAACTTAATAAATAGTCTTCAGTTTGAATACTAGATGTGTGTCTCGTACTTAGGATGAGAGATTTTTTTATGTTTGGTGCAATCTTGTTTGAGTTGAATAAGATTGTCTTATGTGGATAATAAACCAGGTGTGATTTCTTGCTCATTGTTTGAAGGGGAATTAGATGGACGTTATTTTATACAACAAAGAGAGATATAAGGAGGTAGAGATGAACAAAGGAGTTTGAGTTTGAGATAAGATTATTGATGAGAGAGAAAGAGATAAATAAAAAAACACAATAACGTTGGAGAGAAGTGTTGTGAATAATATAATCGTTCTCTGAATCTCTAAGATGTTACATCTAGTTGAAATACGGTAACCAAGGACATCGTTTCCTCAAGGAAGTTGTTAGTTTAGAATCTTCAGTAGTTTTGTGCTCAACTCGTTCTTAGTTGGCACTCAGTGGATTTTGGATTCATATGTTAAAAAAGTTGAAATAAAATAGTAAATCGACGAGAAAGAGAGGAAAACTTACTAGCAGAGAAATTGGTGTTTCAAATTCTAGTTGACTGGAACATAGTAATGATTAGTTTCTCATTTTCTCCATCATTGCTTCAATTGAGGAATAAATAAAACTGGATGAAATTCGTGGTTAATTTTTTGGAATTCTCAGTGGTCTTTCAAATTCAAGTCTGTGAAGCATTATTTTGTCCTCGTGATTTTAAGTTTGGGTTCAATTTTGTCTAAATCTGTTTTGATGCAAGTTTGGGAGGTCCTATAGTAATATGTTTTTCACTTTTATGCAGGTGAGAGTGAGACTTTCCTTCAGAAGGCCATTCAAGAGCAAGGCAGGGGTAGGATTCTAGACACCATCAATGAGATTCAAGAGAGGCATGATGCTGTCAAAGAGTTGGAGAAGAGTCTCAAGGAGTTGCACCAAGTGTTCCTTGACATGACGGTATTGGTGCAACATCAAGGTGAGCAATTGGATGATATTGAGAGCCATGTGGCAAGAGCTCAATCGTTTGTGCGCACTGGAGCTGAGCAGTTGCAGACTGCACGAAAGCACCAGAAAAACACCAGGAAATGGACCTGTTATTGTATCATACTTCTTCTGGTGATCATCTTGGTTGTGGTGCTCTTCACTGTGAAGCCATGGGAACATAGCAGTAGTGGTGGCAATGGTGGTAATCAGGCTACTCCAGCTCAAACACCACCTTCGCCTCCACCTCCTGCTTAACCTTAGGGATTAGGATCTGCAATTCACGAAGCATAATGGTTTCATTTACTTTGATTTGAAGCTTGAGCTTTTATGTTTTGGGATCTAGCAGGGGTGAGGGAAATGGTTGGTTGTTCTGTTGAGGTAGATTTTTGGAGATCATTATTTTGAGCGTCATATTCTTTTTCTGTAAGTATTTTATCAGTTTGAACACTTGTATTGCTGACTGATGGTTTATATAATATATATAGAGGGATCTTTCCCAAAATATGATGTTCAGTATCTTACTCTTCCCTCATACTGTCTTATATGGCATCGTTACACTTCTCTTCGCCAGGGTCCATCGAACTTAGAGGCAGAGAACTGTGCGCAATTATTCCAACTAATTATCTACTTTGAAAACTATATGTGCAACTGGAAGTACAAGACAAAAGCT
Source organism: Lablab purpureus (assembly GCA_030347555.1). Lineage (NCBI taxonomy): Eukaryota > Viridiplantae > Streptophyta > Magnoliopsida > Fabales > Fabaceae > Lablab > Lablab purpureus. The sequence goes on from CM059260.1 coordinate 1,420,455, forward strand.
GAACTCAGTTTTAATTGAATCTGCTGATATTATAATCCAGCAATACACAAGTTTACATTGTCCACTGATCTAGTACTTTTGTAACTATAAGATATTACTGAACCTAACAAATTATGAGGGGGGTATCAAAGTACATCTCCATAATTTGTCTTGGGTGGTGCAAGAGAAAAGAGGTGAATGGAGAATGGGAATGGTGGTAAAGGGGATTTACGTGTAGGGTTCTATTTTTATAAATCACGTTAGACAAACAAGCAGTAAATTCTTGTTTCTAATGTCCTTTAGCTTAGTTGTTAAGAGGAAAATGAAGTGGTGAAACGAACCTTGAAACTTGTTTATGTTAAAATTCTTGATTGACTTGTTGAATTTTGAGTCTTTGATTGGGGTCACAACGAAGTTAGTTGGAAACTTCCTTTCCCAGGATCGTTTTAACAGTTGTGACTGCTTGACCCGGCTAACTTAACTCACCAAAATCCAAATAATGCCCATTTTGGCGACGTTTTTTGTCCTCTGCTTACCCGTGACTAAACCTAAATGATCCCTTGATTTGATTCCTAAAAGATTAGGAACTCAGGAACAATTACAATTATTAAATTCGTTAAACATGATAATGCATTGAACAAGTGGGTCGTCACGAGTTTACGGTTCGGGAGAAAGGTGATCAAGGAGAAATTACACTAATTCTCTAAAGTAAAATCACGTACTATCTGGACAATAAGTTTACAGTTAATAATAGTTAGCTCGCATATTTAGTTAAATTATAAATTCTATTTCTATTATTTACATTTTATTTATCAAAATTACATTATTATAAATTTCACCTCAAATTAATGTATGAAAAATACATAATTTTTGAGAATTTTAAATATATTACTATGGGAAGGTGAGATAGAAAATAATTCCAACACATATAAAAGATAAAATTTATAGTTACCTAATTTTGAGGATCAAAATCTAAATACTAAAAATAAAATTTATAATTTGATTGAATTTATATATTTTTAAATACATTATATGTCAATTAGTTAATTACTATACTTTAATTAAGGCAACATTTAAAAATGATAAATGAAAAAAGAATAAACGTTTTTCTCCCTTCTATTTATGTATTTCTTCCACTATTGCTCTTCCCTTGGTTCTCAAAATTTCGAGACTGCATATACTTTTCCACTTCCCAGGAAATTTCCCACAAACCCATTTCTCCAGTCCCAACCTCCTTTGACCCGTTATCACTTTCTCTGTCTGCCACCATTCCACACATTCTTATTTTTCACACATATTGTAAAGCCACCATTTGTGCAAAGCCCATCAACTTTGCATAAAAATAAAACCGTGTTTTTCCTCATTATTTCTTCTGCAATTCAAAATTACAAAACCATGTTGCAAGTTGAACAAGTCTTCCCACTTTCACCAAAATATTATTATTATTAAAGAAAATTTCAAACCCTTCGTTAGAAAGCCACTCCCGTTTATATAGCCATATACAAATTTTCTCAACACATATATATACACATACACCTTTCTTCTGTATAATTTTATCCCATCTTATTATTCTTTTCAGTTCTCTTTCTCCAAATATCAAAACCTCAAACCTAAAATGAACGACTTGTTCTCGGGCTCCTTCTCCCGCAACAGCGACCAAGTCTCGCCGGACCACCACCACCATGTGATCGAGATGGCGGCGGTGGAGGGCGGCGTCAACCTGGAGAAGTTCTTTGAGGAAGTTGAGCAGGTAAAAGAAGAGCTGAAAGAGCTAGAGCGTCTCCATGAGAACTTGCGTGCTTCCCACGAAAAGAGCAAGACCCTTCACAGTGCCAAAGCTGTTAAGGAGCTTCGCTCACGCATGGACACAGACGTATCACTGGCTTTAAAGAAAGCCAAGCTAGTCAAGGTCCGGCTGGAGGCGCTGGACCGGTCCAATGAGACAAGTCGAAACTTGCCTGGTTCTGGACCCGGTTCGTCCTCGGACCGGACCAGAACTTCTGTAGTGAACGGATTGAGGAAGAAGCTGAAGGACTCGATGGACAGCTTCAATACCCTCAGACAACAGATATCGTCGGAGTACAGGGAAACCGTGCAGCGGAGATATTATACTGTTACCGGAGAGAACCCTGATGACAAAACCATTGACCTTCTCATTTCTACTGGTGTGTATCAGTTTTCAATTTTTTGTATTTACTTTGTTTATGATGGAAACTTTTGTTTGTGTTGATAGAATATATCATGGTTTTTTGGTGATCAGACTCAAGGGTCAATCATTAATTAGAATCTTACCTTATTATTAGATAAATAAATATAGATATAGATAGATAGATAGACAAGGTTATTTTAAAGAAAAATAAGATAGAAGTGAACGAAAGATGTGTGAAGATCACTCTCAAATTAAAGAAATCAAGTCACAACATAATTCGGACTTGTTTTGGAAACACATTCATAATATCTATGAAACCACGACTCTGAATATATAACTTTCATTTTGACATCTAAAACATGGTACAAGATTTGAAACACCAAATAACCAAACATGAAGTTAAGCGTTACATTAATTTGTTAATTATGTTGGAACAGGTGAGAGTGAAACATTTTTGCAGAAAGCGATTCAGCAGCAAGGTAGAGCGAGTGTGATGGACACGATCCAAGAGATTCAAGAGAGGCACGACACAGTGAAAGAGATAGAGCGAAACCTGAAGGAGCTGCACCAAGTGTTCCTAGACATGGCTGTGTTGGTGGAGTCCCAGGGAGAACAATTGGACGACATCGAGAGCCATGTGGCACGTGCCAACTCGTACGTGCGAGGTGGGGTTCAGCAGCTGCAGGTAGCAAGGAAGCACCAGAAAAACACCCGAAAATGGACCTGCATCGCCATCATTCTGCTCCTCATTATCATCTTGATCATAGTTCTCCCCATAGTCCTCAGAAATTGATTATTATTATTATTATTATTATTCCTTCTTGTGGTGGCTACCCAGAACATGGACTGCTTCAAACATCATTAGTATTATCTTATTAGTCAAGTCAATTCATTCATGCGTGTGTATAATGTTTTTGGTCAATTAGTCTAAATTTTCCACGTTGAATTGGTAGCGGTTTGAAGATTGAGAAGTTTTGGTTGGGTTGGGTTTCTAGAAGCCACGAAGAGAACTGGTTTGAAGCAGTTTTATGGAAGTGGATGTGAAGGGAGAGATTGTACGTGGTTGGTGGTATATTCTTTTGCAGATACGTATGTATGTAAGCATGAATGTATATATATTACTTTGTTATATGAAAATTTAAGTATCTGCATATGGGTGAAGTACTATATGATTATGATTTTGATTTTGCCGTATATGATGGTGATATTTTAAAAAAAAAAACACCATTCGAAAACCTAAAATACTAATAAGCATTTGAGCCTGGCCTTCTGATGCCATTACAAGAACTTTATTAGCGTTGAATAAAAACTCACGCAAAGGAATAAAAGCCAACACTATGTAGAAATTAACGTTAACGTTGCCTCTAGAAAATGTGAACTCTAAAATCATGGTCGTAAACTCAATAGCATCCTTTATTAAAGGTGGATGCTAAAAGCAACATAAAATAAAAACATATAATAATAATAATTAAAATTAGTGTTGGTTTAATGAACCTTAATATTTTCAAATTAAAAAATTTGTTTCGTTCAGTGTCAGCTTAGCTCACATTAATGAGAGTAATTTAAAATATATATTTTTGGTGTATAATCATAATTACTCAAAATAGCAATTTTTTATCTTTTGAATATTTTCTGTTTTGTGTAAAATTAACACTATAATACATTTTATAGAAATAATAAAAAAGGTAAGCTAAATTTTTTGTCATTTGTAAAATATTTAATAAAACACATCACAATTATTAAATACATATATATATATATATTATCATATTAAATAATATTCTCATAACAAGTCAAATATGTCTAATTATTCTTTTATAGAATTTAATTTAAATATGCAAGCTTATACCATGAGAAACAAAAGAAGAAGAGGGAATATAGAGAGAGACAAAATTTATCCTAAACTAAAGTTGATCAGATAAAAATACTCATCTCACTCTCTAGATCACAGTTGTGGGTTTTGATTTTGGAAGAGATGACTTGAGACTTCGAATTTAAAAAATAAAAGTTAGCGTTGAATAAAAACTCACGCAAAGGAATAAAAAGCAAAGGAATAAAAACCAACACTACGTAGAAATTAACGTTAATGTTGCGTTCTAGAAAATGTGAACTCTAAAATCATGGTCCTAAACTCAATAGCATCCTTTATTAAAGGTGGATGCTAAAAGCAACATAAAATAAAAAAAAATATAATAATAATTAAAATTAGTGTTGGTTTAATGAACCTTCATATTTTCAAATTAAAAAAAATTGTTTAGTTTAGTGTCAGTTTAGCTCATATTAATGACAGTAATTTAAAAAATATATTTTTTTGTGTATGATTATAATTATTCAAAATAGTTATTTTTTCTCTACTCCTTAATTTGATTACTTTGATTCTTGAAATATTTTCTGTTTTGTGTAAAATTAACATCATCATTACATTTTATAGAAATAATACAAAAAAGGATAAACTAAATTTTTTGTCATTTATAAAATATTTAATAAAACATACCACAATTATTAAATACATATATATATATATCATTATATTAAATAATATTCTCATAACACCTCAAGTCAAGTGTGTCTAATGATTCTTTTACACGGTCTAATTTGAATATGCAAGCTTAGCACCTTGAGGAACAAAAGAAGAGGGAACACGAGACACAACTTACCTGAAACTAAAGTTGATTAGATAGAAATATTTTAGATCAAGATGATTGGAGACTTCAAATTTAAAAGAGAGAAGTTAGAACTTCTGTGAAATCAGGGTTGGAAAAGAGAGAAGTCACAGATAGTGAAAAGAAGAAAATAGAAATTAGAATTTATTAGTAAGATAATAGAGATAAGAAAGGCTCTTAGGCTTCTTAACTATTAATTTTAACTAACTAATATCTTTTTCCTAAACAAAATTATGATTTATTGAAAAAAAGTTATCAACTCATTAAATATAATTAACAATCACTTATAATATTTTAATTAAATTTTATTATCAAACATAATTTTATAATTAATTTAATAGAAGTATATTAATACTAAAAAAATTTTGGAACCTCTTTTTCTAAGAAAGTTAAAATAAAGGTTTTACATGCTTTAGTCTTAAGTTGGTTCTCGGAACCACCTTTAAAAGACTATTAGTAAACTCTCTAAGAGATTCAATGTTCTTTAGTGTGACAACTTTAAATTATGTTCTCATAATTAACACTTACAATCTCTTCATTCTATTACTCTATTGAAACTCCTCTTTCTCCTAATCCCAACTTTCTTGATGGTATTTAAAGTACTAATTTTAATGAAAACATCATCATGTAAGTTTTAATACTATCATCTTTCAATGTATTCCACCATCTTTAAACGTAACAAGTCCTCATCCTTGTGATCCACAAATAGAAGTTTTCACCCATAAAAAAATGGAAGGTAAAGGTAACAAACCAAAATAAACCCTAAGAGTTTCCTTTGTAGTCTTACAGGGAGGGTTCACATTTATTATTAAACTTTATATTTTCTCATACGGTATGATAAACAATTTATTTTATTTTAAAAAAAAATCAATGATAACAAAAACTCATCAAAATGTAAAACTTCTCAAATTCTAACTTATATAGTAGAGATTAAGTGCAACAATTCTATTGGAAATAATAACAAGAAGTCTTCATACAGGTTGTTACTACCGCCCTATTGTAATTTCAATACTTGTCCTCGCTCGAGTTGAACAAGGAAGCCCCAACACGTTTAACCTGAAGCAGCTTGCTGCTAGAATTTTCGATAATTTGTGGCCTATTCAGATCCTGCTTTAAACACCACATCATGAATATCGTAAGTTAGGTTCTATCATTACAAAATTATTATCATTTTCCAAGTCATCAATTTTTCTGTTTTCCTAAACGAGCACATGTATTATTAGCTGTTTCCATGCCAGAAAAGCATGGCTTATTTCTTCTATTGTGCTGCCCCAAAAATTCACAGCAGCAATAGAAGAAGGTATTTCAAATTTTGGACAGAAAATAGAAGTCAAATCAACAGTTTCAGGGAGTACTTGAATAGTAGACAGTTTTTCCATCATCCATAGTTCATTATCTCTACCTTTTGAATTTATTTCCTTTTATTCAGTTTAAATTCAGAATTTGGTTCTCTGACGCCAACTCCATCTTTATGATATAAATATTAGTTACTCCTAAATTCACACCTAGACTTACTGTTTTGATTATTGGGTTTGAACTGAAGATTGTAAACCTCTGCTTATTACAGTGTATGGTCATAGTTTCATCTTTTTCTAATAGACATAAGCTATAGAAAATCATTGGTTCCTTGACTACAATAGATATATAGGGTAATAATAGATAATGAGCCATGTCATACGTCAGTGGCATGTATAAGAGAGAGTTTTCTCTATAGATAGTGTTATTATAGGAAAATGTAAACCTTGATTTTAAGTCCATTAATATTTGCAGAAGCTAACAGTGACAGGGAAGGTTCCTCAATTGTGAGTGCCTAAAACTTCTAATTTCGAATGTACACTTATTAATATAATACATTTTAAATTTGTTCCAAACAAATTTGTCTTTCTCTTCGGTTCTAGAGAAACACTTTGTCCTACCCTTGTTTAGAATAATTTTGTTCCTACTTTCAATTTTCTTAAAACAAAAGTCTAGTATCTTACTGGATTGAACCTTGTTTATACAGGGACAATGGAACACTGTAACTAATAAGCAAAGAACTCAGAAGAGATACTTGAGAAGTCGAAATAATTCTCATTGCAGAAAAAAATAACTAAATGATTTTGTCAATCCGATGGTCTTTACAATTTGAGAATATTCCTAGTTTACTAAATGTCACTACTAGTCTATGTCAGTCTCAAAAAATGAGATTTACTGTGCATTCAAACGAGAAGTTATACGTTGGAAGACAACTTCGCTGCAAGGAATTGTGAGGCCACCCATGGGATGATCATATCCAAACTCTTCCTCAGCTTGACTCAACAACTCTTGGAATGAAGGTTGGTTCAAGTGTGATATAGGGATCACAAACCGTTTCATTTTCTCTCCAACATAGACTGCAAGGTATCCTTTTGGCGCATCCAACACTTTTGAAGATGCTTGATTTGCTGCTAACAATGTCTTTCTGATACCAGGTAAACGAAAGCCCATTGTGGTATTGACCGTGCGAGAAAATGGAGAGCAAAGGGGTTTTAAGAAATTCTTGTAAATGAGCTTTTGAATTTTGAATGATTTAGGATGTGAATGATCTGTGTTGGTCCTAAAGGTGTGCAGCCATGAATTATATATAGAGATAAAAGGATATCTAAGAAACCACTTGGTAGATGAATTATTGATTAGGAGGGATATGAGATTGGAATAATGGAGCCCAATTAGAGACAAGTTATATGTTGTTGTCTTGGAGGACTTATTTTAAGAATAAGATGATCATGTTAGTATGTTACACCTATTAAGGGCAGAGTGGGCCAGAATCTTCATTTATGCAAATTTGATGCTGTGTTTCGTAGAATTTGGGCTCCACAAAAGATGTGGCTCATAGTGTCTCATGATCACGCGTTCAATGTTGGTTTTCTCATCGCCACTGTTTCAGAGCCATCTCAAGCCTCAACATTTACAGGCTGCTTATTTCACCTTGATATTAGTTGGTACATGATAGGTATATATCAACAACATTATATTCTTATATTGAGAAATGTTTACGGTATGTCTACTACATGTCTATTATTGATGTAGCTAGAGCCCAAGAAATGAACAAGAATTAGGTTTCACCTTTGCTGATGTATTTAACTTCATGTGGATAAATCTGTTGGCCACTTTCTTAGAAGGTAAGAATTAATGTGGGGTATGGCACATGCACTCCCATTTATCCATGAATGAGGTCTCTAAGGCAATGCCATGTGATGACCATTACTCCCTAGACCCCATCATTGGCCTTGCCTAGAATCATTCAGTGTTGTCATTAGGGAGTATATATACACTATTGTTTGCGTTCTCAACCAACCCAAGTCATTAGCATTCTGAAGCACATCAGAATTCAAATATTTGATCCTCACACGAGTTTGAAATTCTTCAGCATATTATTTGTCTGTGAGAGCAACAAAAACAATGGGTTTCCGCATCCCAGGTATTACTCGACAGGGATCATTTTCAGCATCCAAAGCAACTCGGAAGGGACTTGAAGTTCCAAAAGGGTACCTTGCAGTCTATGTTGGAGTTAAGATGAGACGGTTTGTGATTCCAATATCATACTTGAACCAACCTTCATTTCATAATCTACTAAGCCAGGCTGAAGAAGAGTTTGGATATGATCATCCAACTGGTGGCCTCACAATTCCATGCGATGAGGATGAGTTTCTAAACCTCACTTCTCGCTTGAATAAGATGTAAATCAAGCTATGAGAGAAACTAGGATAGATTAGTTGAGGCAGATTTGTACAGAAGGAACTTTCAAATTTTGAAATTGAGAATACTTTCCATGATTTTCATCCCTGTATACAATCCATGTAAAGCTGGAAATTCTGACATAAATGAGAATGTTAGGACTAGACGTTTCCATAAACGCCTTGTGTTGCTTTCGTGAAATCTAAGCCAATTCTAATATATAGAGCATCATCATTTTATGTTAAGACTAGACATTTTTGCTCCTGTTCTTGTTGTATCTCTTACCGGTTTTTTCAAAAACATTAGCAACTAAAATAAAAAAATAAAAAAGATAACTACATCAGCAATGAAGAATTTTAGAGAAAATTTATGTGTCATTAATTAAAAGATCATATACCATGGGAGAGACATTTTCCTCTATATTATGTGGTGGCTACATGTGTGCCAAAGTGATTGCCAGCTACCTATACACTAAATGTGTAAACTTAGCCTTTTTAACTACATTATATGATACCAAATTAGAAAGGGAGCTTTTCTAATTACATTATATGATACCAATGAGAAAAGAGCTGAATTGCTTGATAATTTACAATTTAAAAATCATTTTTGCAGTTTGCTGTAACCATAATCATTGTTTTATGCGTTGTCCAATCTAAGGTTGGTCGGCAACAAATATGGCCTTGTGAATAAGCTCAAATGGTCTTAGGAATTTGAGTAGAGTTTTCGATGGTCTAATGGAATCAGACTATAAGGTGATGAGAACTCAACAAATACATAGGCACTAAAATTATGGTACGATTCAGGCATATACACTGTAGAATGCAATTTCTCGCCAATTTCTATCCCTAGAAATACTACTTATGTATGAGGATGGAGCATAGACCCTAAGTACGAAGCATGTATCTAACGTTGTTATGAATGACGTGTTCTGTTCTTGTTTTTGAGTTAACAGAAGTAAAGTCTAGTTATTTTTTTCTTGCAGCTATCAACAGAGTTCAGACAAGGAAAAGGAAACATTGTAACTAATAAACATGAAGTGCAAAGGAAATGCTTGATCAATTGAATTCTTTATCATTGCACATAAAAAGTGATTTTTTCAATCGGACGTTTTTCGTTTCCCTATTTCTTGAGTAAAGGAGTTCTTTACAAGTTGAGAAGATGCCTAGTGTACAAAAATGTCACTTCTATTCTAAGTCAGCCTCCTAAAGTGTGAGATTTATTATCCATTCAAGCAAGAAGTTATACGTTGGAAGACGTCTTCGCTGCAAGGAATTGTGAGGCCACCCATGGAGTGCTCATATCCAAACTCTTCTTCAGATTGACTCAACAAGTCTTGGAATGAGGGTTGGTTCAAGTACGACACAGGGATCATGAACCTCTTCATTTTCTCTCCAACATAGACTGCAAGGTAGCCTTTTGGTGCATTCACTGCTTTTGAAGATGTTTGATTGACTGCAAATAATGTCTTTCTGATACCAGGTAAACGAAAACCCATTGTTGTATTGATTCTGTCAGAGACTTGAAAAGAGAATAGTTTGAGAGAAATATATAATATAAGCTGTGGAACTTTGAATGCTTTAGGGTGTGAATGGCTTGTGTTGGCCTAAATGCTTGCAGGCTTGTATATATATAGGTAAAAGGATAGGAAACTACTTGCTACGTAATTTATTGGTTAAGGAAGGATATGAGATTGGAGTAACGGGGTCAGATGAAAGACATGGCATATGGTGTTGTCTTCAAGGACTAATCTGAATAATCAATGTGACATGTATCTATGGAAAAGAAAGTCTAATGGGAACATGTTGTGTGTCACCTATTGATGGTGGTGGGGGAGGGAAACTTCAATTATCCTAATTTCATGCTCTGTTGCTTAGAAGTTGGCACGTACACAAAAAAATGTGGTTCACAGTACCTTATGATCATGCATTCAGTGTTAGTTCTCTTCTTACCAATACTATTTCGGAGCTATCAACTAGGTTGTTCAAGCCTTAACATTTTCTAGCTGCTTATGTCACCCTGATATTAGTTGGTACATTGTAGATATATATGAACATTATAGTCTTATTTAAAGAAACATGTGAGATGTCTAAGGTATGCCTACGACTTGTCTATCTTTGACGTGGCCAGATCACAATAAATGAACATGAATTTGCTTTCACCTTTGCTGATGTATTCAATGTCTGCACTCCCAGTCATCCACAAAAGAGTTCTCGACAAATCCATGTGATGCATTTGTACCTCTACACCCAGGGTGGTCTAGTAAAAAATCATTCATTGTGTAAATAGATTGCAGTTCCAGTGTTCCATCAGCGAGTATATAAATACTATTTCTTGAATCCTCAAGCAAAACAAGTCATTTGATTGTGAGGCATAATAATTCAAATATTTCTTTCTCTCACCATTCCTTTGACATCGCTGAGCGTATTATTTGTTTCTGGAGCAACAAACAATGGCTTTTTGTATACCACGTATTATGAAACGGACATCATTTTCTTCTGCCAAAGCAACTCACAAAATGGCCTTGAAGTGTGTTTCTAGTATTCCAGAGGCGAGGGTGATTTTGTAACACTAAAGGAACTACGTTTTACATGAACTATAGCTACTGCAAATTGTGTAGAAAATTTAAAACAAGAGGGACATAATTTGAGGCTAAATTATTCTCTCTTTTAATTATTTTTGTTTTTTACTTTCTCCACTACATTCAAAACATTTTATTTTAAATTCTGTGAAATAATTCTTAGAAGAATGCTACAAATTACAAATATAAAATAAATACTATTAAATATGTTTAAAAGGTCTTAACAACAAGTATTCAATTTTCTCTTAAATATTTTTTATTTCGAACATCTTGTTTTCACTTAATTTTTTCAAGTATTCTCTTCAATTATTTGTTTGTTGGGTTACTACGTCAGCTTAAATATATTTTACTTCTATAAAAATTTGAGATACAAACTTGCTACTTCTTTTGCGCATTGTTAAAATTCAATCGAGTTAGTTGAAAAAAAAACACTGATAAGTGTTCTTCGTATCATCAATGCCTCTTACTCAATCACTTCTACAAAAGCCAACTACCATTGTTTCAGTCTTCTTTATTTCATAACTTAGATCATTCATGAATCAAGAAAGTAAACTTGTTTCAAGCATGACATCAAGCCTTGAATTAGTAAGGCAAAATGAATTACTAATCAGACATTTATAATTGATAACATCAACTTTACTTCCTCCATCTTCTTTCTTCCCCACATTCACATTCAGTGATGTATTAGTAAGATTACATTCCATCACTTCAAGTGAAGTCATTATTAGATAAAGTGCCTATCATGAAGATGAGAAAGGGTCACATACATCTATACACCAATTTTAATACTTCTTTAACCTGAAACAGCTTGTTGCTAGAATTACAGATAATTTGTGGCTTATTCAGATCCTGCTTTAAACACCATATCATGACTATCTTAAGTTAGGTTCTATCACTACAAAATTATTATCATTCTCCAAGTCATCAATTTTTCTGTTTTCCTAAACGAGCACATGTATTTTTAGCTGTTTCCATCCCAGAAAAGCATGGCTTATTTCTTCTATTGTACTGCCCCAAAAATTCACAGCAGCAATAGAAGAAGGTATTTCAAATTTTGGACAGAAAATAGAACTCAAATCAACAGTTTAAGGGAGTACTTGAATAGTAGACAGTTTTCCCAGCATCCGTAGTTTATTATCTCTACCTTTTGAATTTATTTCCTTTTATTCAGTTTAAATTCAGAATTTGGTTCTCTGACGCAACCTCCATCTTTATTTGGCGTGAAACTTTATGATATAAATATTAGTTACTCCTAAATTCACATCTAGACTTACTGTTTTGCTTCTTGGGTTTGAACTGAAGATTGTAAACCTCTGCTTATTACAGTGTATGGTCATAGTTTCATTTTTTTCTAATAGACATAAGCTATAGAAAATCATTGGTTCCTTGACTACAATAGATACATAGGGTAACAGATAATGAGCCATATCACACGTCAGTGGAATGTATAAGAGAGAGATTTTGCTATAGATAGTGTTGTTATAGGAAAATGTAAACCTTGATTTTAAGTCCATTGATATTTGCACCAGCTAACAGTGACAGGGAAGGTTCCTCAATTGTGAGAGCCTAAAACTTTTAATTTCGAATGTATACTTATTAATGTAATACACTTTAAATTTGTTCCAAATAAATTTATCTTTCTCTTCGTGTTCTACAGAAACACTTTGTCATACCCTTGTTTAGAATCAAAAGTTTTTGTCCTGCTTTGAATTTTCTTAAAACAAAAGTCTAGTATTTTGCTGCATTGAACCTTGTTTATACAGGAAAAATGGAACACTGTAACTAGTAAGCAAAAGAACTCAGAAGAGATGCTTGAGAAGTCGAAATAATTCTCATTGCAGAAAAAAATGACTAAATGATTTTGTCAATCCGATGGTCTTTACAATTTGAGAATATTCCTAGTTTACAAAATGTCACTACTAGTCTATGTCAGCCTCAAAAAATATGAGATTTACTGTGCATTCAAACGAGAAGTTATACGTTGGAAGACAACTTCGCTGCAAGGAATTGTGAGGCCACCCATGGGATGATCATATCCAAACTCTTCCTCAGCTTGACTCAACAACTCTTGGAATGAAGGTTGGTTCAAGTGTGATATAGGGATCACAAACCGTTTCATTTTCTCTCCAACATAGACTGCAAGGTATCCTTTTGGCGCATCGAACACTTTTGAAGATGCTTGATTTGCCGCTAACAATGTCTTTCTGATACCAGGTAAACGAAAGCCCATTGTGGTATTGACCGTGCGAGAAAATGGAGAGCAAAAGGGTTTTAAGAAATTCTTGTAAATGAGCTTTTGAATTTTGAATTCTTTAGGATGTGAATGATCTAAGTTGGTCCTAAATGTGTGCAGCCATGAATTATATATAGAGATAAAAGGATATCTAAGAAACCGCTTGGTAGATGAATTATTGATAAGGAGGGATATGAGATTGGAATGGTGGAGCCAAATTAGAGACAAGTTATATGGTGTTGTCTTGGAGGGCTTATTTTAAGAATAAGATGATCATGTTAGTATGTTACACCTATTAAGGGCAGAGTGGGCCAGAATCTTCATTTATGCAAATTTGATGCTGTGTTGCTTAGAATTTGGGCTCCACAAAAGATGGGGCTCATAGTATCTCATGATCACACGTTCAGTGTTGGTACATTTATCGGCACTATTTCAGAGCTATCTCAAGCCTCAACATTTACAGGTTGCTTATTTCACCTGGATATTAGTTGGTACATGATAGGAATATATCAACAACATTATAGACTTATTTAAAGAAATGTTTAGGGTATGTCTACTACATGTCTATAATTGATGTAGCTAGAGCCCAAGAAGTGAACAAGAATTAGGTTTCACCTATGCTGATGTATTTAACTTCATGTGGATAAATCTGTTGGCCAATTTCTTAGAAGGTAAGAATTAATGTGCGGCATGGCACATGCACTCCCATTTATCCATGAATGAGGTCTCTAGGGCAACACCATGTGATCACCTTCACTACCTGGACCCCATCATGGCCATGTCAAGAATCATTCATTGTGGAATTATATAGCAGTTGGGGGGGGGGGACTATATATACACAATTGCTAGGGTTCTCTAGCAAGCCAAGTCATTTGCATTCTGAAGCATCAGAATTCAAATATTTCATCCTCACACGAGTTTGACATCACTCAGCATATTATTTGTTGGAGAGAGCAACGAAATGGGTTTCCGCATCACAGGTATTATTAGACAGGGATCATTTTCAGCATCCAAAGCAACTCGCAAGGGACTTGAAGTCCTTAAAGGCTATCTTGCGGTCTATGTTGGAGTTAAGATGAGACGGTTTGTGATTCCAATATCATACTTGAACCAACCTTCATTTCAACATCTACTAAGCCAAGCTGAAGAAGAGTTTGGATATGATCATCCAACGGGTGGCCTCACAATTCCATGCAATGAGGATGAGTTTCTAAACTTCACTTCTCGCTTGAATGCGCTGTAAATCAAGCTACGATAGAAATTAAGATAGATTAGTTGAGGCGAACTTGTACAGAAGGAACATTCATATTTTGAAATTTTGAATACTTTTCATGTTTTTCATCCCTGTATACAATCCATGTAAAGCTGGAAAATCTCTCATGAATAAGAATGTTAGGACCCGACATTTCCATAAAAAATTTTGTTGCTTTTTTGAAATCTCACCCAATTCTTATATATACAGCATCATCATTTTATGTTAAGACCGGACATTTTTGCTCCTGTTCTTGTATATCTTTCTGGTTTTTTCGAAAACATAAGCAACTAAAATAAAAAAATAAAAAAAATAACTACATCAGCAAAGAAGAATTTTAGAGAAAATTTACGTGTCATTAGTTAACAGATCGTATACCATGGGAGAGGCATTTTCCTATGTGATGTGGTGGCTACAGGTGTACCAAAGTGATTGCCACCTACCTATACACTAAATGTGTACACTTAGCCTTTTTACCTGCATTATATGATACCAAATTAGAAAGGGAGCTTTTCTAATTACATTATGTGATACCAATTAGAAAAGAACTGAATAGCTTGATGATTTACAATTTAAAAATCACTTTTGCAGTTTGCTGCAACCATAATCATTGTTTTATGCGTTGTCCCATCTAAAGTTGGTCAGCAACAAATATGGCCCTGTGAATAAACTCAAATGGTCGTAAGGAATTTGAGTATATTGTCTTCGATGGTCTTAAGAACTCAACAAATACATAGACACTAAAATTATGGTACGATTAAGGCATATACATAGTAGAATGCAATTTGTCACCACTTTCTATCCCTAGAAGTACTACTTATGTATATGAGGATGGAGCATAGACCCTAAGTACAAATCATGTATCTGCCCTTGTTATGAATGGCGTGTTCTGTTCTTGTTTTTGAATTAACAAAAGTATAGTCTAGTTTTTTTTTTCTCTTGCTGCTATCAACGGATTTCAGATAAGGAGAAGGAAACATTGTAACTAATAAACATGAAGCACAAAGGAAATGCTTGATCAATTGAATTCTTTCTCGTTGCACATAAAAAAACGATACTATGATTTTTTTAATCTGACGGTTTTTCTTTTCCCTATTTCTTGAGAAAGGGAGTTCTTTACAAGTTGAGAAGATGCCTAGTGTACAAAAATGTCACTTCTATTCTAAGTCAGCCTCCTAAAGTGTGAGATTTATTATCCTTTCAAGCAAGAAGTTATACGTTGGAAGACATTTTCGCTGCAAGGAATTGTGAGGCCACCCATGGAGTGCTCATATCCAAACTCTTCTTCAGATTGACTCAACAAGTCTTGGAATGAGGGTTGGTTCAAGTATGACACAGGGATCATGAACCTCTTCATTTTCTCTCCAACATAGACTGCAAGGTAGCCTTTTGGTGCATTCACTGCTTTTGAAGATGTTTGATTGACTGCAAATAATGTCTTTCTGCTACCAGGTAAACGAAAACCCATTGTTGTATTGATTCTGTCAGAGACTTGAAAAGAGAATAGTTTGAGAGAAATCTATAATATAAGCTGTGGAACTTTGAATGCTTTAGGGTGTGAATGGCTTTTGTTGGCCTAAATGCTAGCAGGCTTGTATATATATAGATAAAAGGATAGGAAACTACTTGCTACGTAATTTATTGGTTAAGGAAGGATATGAGATTGGAGTAATGGGGTCAGATGAAAGACATGGCATATGGTGTTGTCTTCAAGGACTTATCTGAATAATCAATTTAACATGTATCTATGGAAAAGAAAGTCTAATGGGAACATGTTGTATGTCACTTATTGATGGTGGTGGGGCAGGGAAACTTCAATTATGCTAATTTCATGCTCTGTTGCTAAGAATTTGGCACGTACACAAAAAAAATGTGGTTCACCGTACCTTATGATCAGGTATTCAATGTTAGTTCTCTTCTTACCAATACTGTTTCGAAGCTATCAACTATCTTGTTCAAGCCTCAACATTTTCTAGCTGCTTATATCACCCTGATATTAGTTGGTACATGGTAGATATATATGAATATTATAGTCTTATTTAAAGAAACATGTGAGATGTCTACGGTATGCCTACTACTTGTCTGTCATTGACGTAGCTAGATCATAATAAATGAACAAGAATTAGCTTTCACCTTTGGTGATGTATTTAGTGAACTGCCAGTCATCCATAAAAGAGGTCTCTAAGACAATACCATGTGATGCCTTGTACCTCTAGATCCATGACGGTCTTGTAAAATATCACCCATTGTGTAAATAGATTGAAGTTCTAGTGTTCCCATTACCGAGTATATAAACACTATTTCTTGCATCCTCAAGCAAAACAAGTCATTTAATTGTGAAGCATAAGAATTTAAATATTTCTTTCTCTCACAACTCCTTTGACATACAGCCATCATTTCTGTTGCCAAAGCAAGTCACAATGGCGTTGAAGTCTGTTTCTGGTATTCCAGAGGTGATGCTGATTTTGGAACACTAAAGGAAATTGGTTTTATGGACTGCAATTACTGCAAATTTGTGTAGAAAATTTAGGAGAAGAGAACATAATTTGGGGCTAAATTATTCTCTCTTTTTATTATTTTTGTTTCTTACTTTCTCAAATACATCAAAACTTGTTATTTTAAATACTGAGAAGTTATTCTTAGAAAGCTCTAAGTTACAAATATAAAAAACTACATAAATACTACTAAATATTCTTAAAAGGCCTTAAACAAGTATTCAATTTTCTCTAAGCATTTATGAGAATATATTATTCAATATCGTCACCTTAGTTTGTTTTTCTTGTAACTCTTAAAAAATTCTCTTGTTTTTGTCTTTTGAAGGTAAAATTCTTCAGTATGATCGCTCGTTTTGCAATATGAGAAAAGATTGAAACTGCTTCAAACTTTTACCCTTGTTGTATTTGTTAAAATGTGAAAATAACTTTTGCCATAAAAAACATAAAACAGAATCATTGAAAAAGGAGGAGTGGTGAAGAAAACAGAACAATTTTCGTATTTTCTGCTTAATCATTTGTAGTTCATATTTTGAATCATATTTAAGATTAAATATATGAGAAATGATGACAATCCATCATCCTATTCATATATACTGTCAATAAAATATCATGTACCCATTATATTTAGAGTACAAATCTGTTCAAAATTAGAGTAAATCGGGACTGAAAAATACTACAAAAACAGGCAAGCTAAACAAAAAGGAATAGATTTAAAGTTCATTATTTTAATAGTAGGATTCTCAAGTTTGTTTTAAAATGTGAAAAAAATTTTTACCATAAAATCTTGAAACAAACATCACATGAAAGGTGAAGAGTGGTGAAGAAAAAAGAAGAGCAATTTTCGTATTTGCTGCAAAACCATTTTGTAATTCATAGTCCAGATCATATTTAAAGCCAAATACATGAAAAATGTAGTCCATCATTACACATCCATACATACTCTCAGCAAAATATCATATACCCACTATACTTAAAGTCGAAATTTGGTCAAAATCAAAGTAAATAAAGACTTAAAGTCGAAATTTGGTCAAAATCGAAGTAAATAAAGACTGAACAATATTAAAAGAACAAGTAAGTTAACTCACAGAAATAAATATAATGACAATAGTAAAAGAACAGTTTTATAACCCATTACTTTAATAGTTAGTTTCTACCATTACAAAATTATTATCATTTTTTAAGCCATCAAATTTTCTGTTTTCCTAAACAAGCACATGTATTATTAGTTGTTTCCATACCATAAAAGCATGGCTTATTTCTTCTATTGTACTGCCCCAAAAATTTACAGCAGCAATAGAACAAGGTATATCAAATTTTGGACAGAAAATAGAAGTCAAATCAACAGTTTCAAGGAGTACTTGAATAGTAGACAGTTCTTCCGTCATCGATAGTTCATTATTTCCACCTTCAGAATTTGTTTCCTTTTATTAAGTTTAAATTCAGAATTTGGTTCTCTGACGCCAACTCCATCTTTATTAGCCATGAAGCTTTACGATATAAATATTATTTACTCGTAAATTCACACCTAGACTATTGTCTTGCTTATTGGGTTTGAACTGAAGATTTTAAACCTCTGCTTATTACAGTGTATGGTCATAGTTTCATTTTTTTCTAATAGACATAAGCTATAGAAAATCATTGGTTCCTTGACTACAATAGATACATAGAGTAATAGATAATGAGCCATATCATACGTCAGTGGCATGTATGAGAGATTTTGCTATAGATAGTGTTATTATAGGAAAATGTAAACCTTGATTTTAAGTCCATTGATATTTGCACCAGCTAACAGTGACAGGGAAGGTTCCTCAATTGTGAGTGCCCAAAACTTTTAATTTCGAGTGTATACGTACTAATATAATACACTTTAAATTTGTTCCAAATAAATCTTTCTCTTCGGTTCTAGAGAAACACTTTGTCATACCCTTGTTCAGAATCAAGAGTTTTCGATCCTGCTTTCAATTTTCTTAAAACAAAAGTCTAGTATTTTGCTGCATTGAACCTTGTTTATACAGGAAAAATGGAACACTGTCACTAATAAACAAAAGAACTCAGAAGAGATGCTTGAGAAGTCGAAATCATTCTCATTGCAGAAAAAAATAACTAAATGATTTTGTCAATCCGATGGTCTTTACAATTTGAGAATATTCCTAGTTTACAAAATGTCACTACTAGTCTATGTCAGCCTCAAAAAATATGAGATTTACTGTGCATTCAAACGAGAAGTTATACGTTGGAAGACAACTTCGCTGCAAGGAATTGTGAGGCCACCCATGGGATGATCATATCCAAACTCTTCCTCAGCTTGACTCAACAACTCTTGGAATGAAGGTTGGTTCAAGTGTGATATAGGGATCACAAACCGTTTCATTTTCTCTCCAACATAGACAGCAAGGTATCCTTTTGGTGCGTCCAACACTTTTGAAGATGCTTGATTTGCTGCTAACAATGTCTTTCTGATACCAGGTAAACGAAAGCCCATTGTAGTATTGACCGAGTGAGAAAATGGAGAGCAAAAGGGTTTTAAGAAATTCTTGTAAATGAGCTTTTGAATTTTGAATGATTTAGGATGTGAATGATCTGTGTTGGTCCTAAATGTGTGCAGCCATGAATTATATATATAGAGATAAAAGGATATGTAAGAAACCACTTGGTAGATGAATTATTATTGATAAGGAAGAATATGAGATTGGAATGGTGGAGCCAAATTAGAGACAAGTTATATGGTGTTGTCTTGGAGGACTTATTTTAAGAATAAGCTGATCATGTTAGTATGTTACTCCTATTAAGGGCAGAGTGGGCCAGAATCTTCGTTTATGCAAATTTGATGCTGTGTTTCGTAGAATTTGGGCTCCACAAAAGATGTGGCTCATAGTGTCTCATGATCACGCGTTCAATGTTGGTTTTCTCATCGCCACTGTTTCAGAGCCATCTCAAGCCTCAACATTTACAGGCTGCTTATTTCACCTTGATATTAGTTGGTACATGATAGGTATATATCAACAACATTATATTCTTATATTAAGAAATGTTTACGGTATGTCTACTACATGTCTATTATTGATGTAGCTAGAGCCCAAGAAATGAACAAGAATTAGGTTTCACCTTTGCTGATGTATTTAACTTCATGTGGATAAATCTGTTGGCCACTTTCTTAGAAGGTAAGAATTAATGTGGGGTATGGCACATGCACTCCCATTTATCCATGAATGAGGTCTCTAAGGCAATGCCATGTGATGACCATTACTCCCTAGACCCCATCATTGGCCTTGCCAAGAATCATTCAGTGTTGTGATTAGGGGCTATATATACACTATTGTTTGCTTCCTCAACCAACCCAAGTCATTAGTATTCTGAAGCACATCAGAATTCAAATATTTGATCCTCACACGAGTTTGAAATTCTTCAGCATATTATTTGTCTGTGAGAGCAACAAAAACAATGGGTTTCCGCATCCCAGGTATTACTAGACAGGGATCATTTTCAGCATCCAAAGCAACTCGGAAGGGACTTGAAGTTCCAAAAGGGTACCTTGCAGTCTATGTTGGAGTTAAGATGAGACGGTTTGTGATTCCAATATCATACTTGAACCAACCTTCATTTCAACATCTACTAAGCCAAGCTGAAGAAGAGTTTGGATATGATCATCCAACGGGTGGCCTCAGAATTCCATGCGATGAGGATGAGTTTGTAAACGTCACTTCTCGCTTGAATGAGATATAAATCAAGCTATGATAGAAACTAGGATAGTTTAGTTGAGGCAAATTTGTACAGAAGGAAGTTTCACTTTTTGAGAATATTTTCCATTGTTTTTGATCCCTGTACAATCCATGTAAAGCTGGAAATTCTGACATGAATCAGGAGTAGACATTTCCATAGACACTTTTTGTTGCTTTTGTCAAATCTCAGTTAATTCTCATGTTTGATCAACACCTTTGTGTATCATCAAGCTTCTGATATACATAAGATACTCATTTTAACTAAACCATTCCAATCCAATTTAATGGATCAGAACTGAAATCAATATTCATGGAACGAACATGGTTCTCATTTTTTTAGAATTGTTTTAATTTTTATTTTAAGGCCAATCTTTTTTATCAAATTTGCTTTGGTTTGAATTTAATTTTAAATTGATTTCAAAATTAGTTTTAAGCCATAATTAATTTTAAAAAATAAAGAAAAAATGTTATGGCCAAATCAAAGATGTATTGATCGAGGCAGTGGAGAGATACTTTTTACAGAGGCCAAAATTATGATACTTTGACTAAAATTGGGTTTAAGATACACCAATTATTTCTTAATCATTCTTTTTTATTCAAATTCAGTAAATTAAATCATATATATATATATATATATATTTAATTATCTTTAAACAATAATTCGTATAATTATAATAATATTTGTTCTATGTATAGTTGATCAATGTTTTAGTTTCTACTTAGAAAAACTACACACATGAGCAATGATAATAACAACAAACTAATATAATATTGAAAAGTTCATAATTCATCTATTTATTGTTTTTATTTGATTATTCAACTTTCAAATCAACATTTTCCTTAACTTTGTTTGAATACGAAGCTTTCTAATTTTTAGAAAATTTGAATATTTTGAATTTTAAATCTTTAAATATTTTGTTAAGGTAATTGAAATTTATTGATTTTTTTAACTATATTTCAATTACCACATAATAAAAAAATAGTATTTGAATCTAATCCAAAAATAGTTTCACCAACATTGGTGAGAAAAATTTGACAAATATCACTAGAGAAGTAGCTTTGGTCTACATTGGTGGATAAATTATCCAAACAATATCAATTATAAAATAACTTATATTAACTTTGATAAAAACTTATGTAATAAAGGACTCTCACATGCATTTTGGCCATCCTCTTTTATTCATCCGCGTATCACTACAAAAAAATTGTAAATTACCAACGAAATTTTACTGATGGATAATTTTTCGTCAGTAATTTTTCATTACAGATGAATTATACCGACGAATTTAATTATGTTGGTAATTTACTGACGATTTTAATTTTGTTGGTAATTTATCGACAGATCACTATCCAACTATAAAAAATTTTCAATAAAATTTGTGTTATATTGTGCGAAATAAAATTTGTCAGTAAAATATGATGGAAAATCAAATTTGTCAGTAATATATATATATATATACATTTATATATTTTTATATTTATATTTTTACAATTCATATATATATATATATTTATATTTATATCTTTATATATTTATACACATATATATATATTTATATATATAATATATAATATATATTTATAATTATATATTTATTATTTATATATATATATATATATATATATGTATATGTGTATATATATGCACTTATATATGTATGTGTAAAGTTTTAAATGAAAATCATTTCAGCTTAGTGGTTGATGTATCAACTTTTAACTCTAAGATCATAGGTTTAAATCATGCGAATGCAAATTTATCTTTAAAAATAATAATAAATATGATAAAATTAGAATAAAAGTATCCTTAAATAAAAAATTTAAAAATTTAAAATTAATTATTTATTTTTATCAACAGATTTTGACTGTGTCGATAAAATTAGTTTTTTTTTAATATATTAATAATGTTTCCATGCTCTTTAACATATGCATGAGAATTTGTTTAATCGATTGAGAATATTGAATAAGTAATATATATATATATATATATATATATATATAAATTGACCTATTTTAATATAGAAGAGAGTTTAATATAAAAAAATAATAAATTAAAAAATTATGTAATTCAAAATATATGTTTATTATCATAAATTGAGATTAAGATAAATATTATGATTTGTCACTGTAAACTGTTTTAATTCATAAGTCTAGTGATATAAAATTTAGATTAAAGTCGTACTCAATTAGATTAATCATGTAAGTCTATAATAAAACTACCAAACTATATTTGTTTTCTTCATTTTTTTTGGATAGATCAAGAAATAGAATCCAATATTTTATCCTAATGTAACTAAATTCTTATGTGTATATTTTATCACCTTACATCTAATCAATATAAATTAATATGTGACCACTCTTTGATTCATTAAAATTATATTTTATCACGAAATATAAATATTCTCATAGAAAACATATGTTTACATTAAAATCAAACAAAATTGCATATATAAAGGACAATCTCACAAACAATATTCAAAATCAAATAATAATACATGTAATATCATACTACTATTTCAAGACAACATAGTAAAATATACTAAAAACACACATAGTTTAATGGTTTTTAAGACTTATATACATAAAAAGTATTTGATGATTTATACTACTTTTGATTATATACACCAACATCGGATCAACTAAGTTGTTTCTCTTTATGCAGTTAATCTTCCAAGACATGTTAAAACATGTAATAAACAATTCCAAATAGTCACATATACATGAAGACAGGTCCAAACAAGACAGAGCACGAAACAAAAAGACAAATATAGACAAAGTGATACGGAAAGCATCCTATTATAAAAGATATAGAGAAAGAAAACATACACATATGAGCATTCTCTCACTTATGATTAACAAAATATAATTTTATATTAAAATATACATAAATCTTTGCTCTTTATTAATATATTAACTTTGAATTTAACTTACAGTCAATACATTTGTCATACGTTTCATCATTGTTTTTTATCAATAATAAATAATATTATAAATATATAAAGTAGTAAAAAGAATACACTAATCTCTATACATAAACAACGTCAAAATCTACAAACAACAAAAACAAAGAAAAAAAATTAGGACTTTTTAAAATTGAATCGATTCAAAGAAAAAATAAAAAATCAATCCAAAACAAATTGAACTATACAAAAATGTAAACTTTTAGATTGGTTTGGATTTTTTTTTAAGAACCGTGTGGTTCGATATGGTTTGCAATTTGAATTTTCAAAACTGATACAAACCAAACAAAATCGTAATATACATATTCAATATATATTTTTATAATAATAATACTAATAACAATAACAATAATAATAAGTTATACATTTTAACCTAAATCTAATAATAGAGTTGTTTAGTTTGATTGATAGAGAACAAAAATTAAATAAAGCTTTATTGCAACAAAATCATATATATAAAAAAGTGGATTGACTAGCTAAAATAAGGATAAAAGTTAGCTGTTAGATAAAATGAGAGCAATCAAATTTCATATGTTTTGGTTGGTTTATATATTTAGATGAATGTGATATGGGTGAAACACTTAAAAGAATCTACACTAAAATATATTTGTATATTTTTCTTATTCGATTATGAATGAATTTATTTGTAATGATTATTTATTATTCAATATATTTAAACATATTTTATATAATATTATTATGTTTTAATTTAAAAGATGAAAAGAATGAAAAAATATTTAATAAAAAAATTAAAAATCGCATAAACAAATATAAATCAAACCATGCAAATTAGTTTGGTATGAATTTTTTTTCTTTCAAAACCAAATCAAACTAAACTGCATATATTTTTTATGTTTGGATTAAATATATCTTTAATAAAAAATGGAATCAAATTATACTGCAAACATCCCAAAAATGCTATAAAAATTAGGATACATGATTGTAAAAAATAATCATAATAAGAATAAATTAAATATATCTATTCTCATCCGAGCCTACATAAACATAGGTATCCATGTATCAAAACTTCCTTTAAAAAATATAGCTCGATGGAGATAGACCATCAAAACCTAAATGGATCCAAATTAACATCTTATTGGCATCCTTCAAAGTATCTTATTCAACACACTTACGAGTGGACAATGATTTTCGATTATTGTTGTAAAACTAGACTTCCATGAACCGCATACCTCACCCCTCTACCTACCCAAATTACAACAGGAAAACATGGAAAAAGAGAGAATAAAAAATAAAAAAATCAATCCAATTAAGAGTAAAAAGTAAAGGGAGATTGAGAAACATCAACT
Organism: Lablab purpureus; assembly: GCA_030347555.1. Classification (NCBI taxonomy): domain Eukaryota; kingdom Viridiplantae; phylum Streptophyta; class Magnoliopsida; order Fabales; family Fabaceae; genus Lablab; species Lablab purpureus. The sequence continues at coordinate 1,445,483 of CM059260.1, forward strand.
ACGAATTTGGAGGAACCATAATGCACAAGAAAGGTTGGAGAGGAACAATTAATAAGTAATGAAAACGCCAAAGCTAAACTAAAATATATAAGAGATTGATTCTCAAGACATTTAAAAATATAAAACATAAATAAGATTGTTTTGTTTTGTTTTGAAAACTGGCTCCACAAAATCTTTTGAAATCAGATTAAAAGTGATTTCAACCCTAAATATTTGTAATAGATTCTTTTCTTCAAAACTATATTTAAAAACAGAAAACTAAAACTTTTTTATTTATGATTTTTCTTTAAATATTGTGTTTATTCATTGTGTTTTGGAGACTATAACATGAAATAAAAGCAGTAAAATGTAATTTTGTACTCATAAAGATTATTTAATTATAATTCAAAAATAAAATCTTTAATAACTATGAATAAAAAATCTTTAAGAATGCAAACGATAAATTTTCTTTTTGGATATAGTTTACTATTTCTCGTTTAAAATATGATTCTTAAAATTAAAATTATAAGTTAATGATAATAAACAATATGATATATAACAATAAAAATGGTTATTATTATTATACAATACATACATGAGTTATTTGCAAACAATATAACACTCTGAATTCTGTAAAATTTATGTTTGACTTGTTTAACTAATTGAGTTATTCAATGTCTAAACTTGAACTAATACATCCAATGACTGTATGGTTGACAACATACTTGAAGGAAAGAATATAAGTTTGAAAACACATGAGACAAACTATAAGCATGATTGAAATCAACCTGAAGAACTAAAACATGTAGGAATACTTTGAGATCCCGTGGGAGAATCAAAAACCCTAATTACATCAGTAAAAAAATTGAACATTTTTTTAAGAAAGAACTTAATCAAGAAATTAATAATCTTGGACTAAGTTAATTTATTTTGTTAACTTTGGTGAGGAGCATGAACTGGGTACATAATGGTTTCCACCAGCTAATTTGGCCTACACAACTTCAAAACCACACTCAATAATCCCTAAAAGGGCATTAGACAGTTTATTAGAAGCATGTAAGAAGCATGTGAGCCTTGCATTCAAAGTCATACAAGAGATTGGTTATAAATCTTGCATGTTACTATAACAAACCTATTTCTTAGGCTTAATCTAATCACAATCCATATGGAAATTATTAATTACCAATACCATGTCTCACCAATACTTCAAGCAAACCCTTCTAGGCTTAGCCTCGCAAATCAATGTCTCATTTTTCCAACTAGAATCACAATTCAGAGTTGTATGATGCATATTACATAGCTCCACACAAGTCAGAGATTCAGAACAAAACGAGACACCTAACACGACTTAAAAAGCTCACACGAAACCAGAATTCAAGCTATCTAGCACAAACATCACGTAGACTGCATGGCCATTACCATGTATAACCATGGAAGGCCTTTGCAGAAGGTAAAAGACAACACTACTAATGGGGTGAGCCAAGGATGAGTTGCCTAAGAAATTAGCCAAGAATGGTTTACCTAAATCAGATAGAGCCAAAGTGTCCAGAACGAAATTTGTCACAATAAACACTAGAAAGTGCAAGAGAAACTTCTTCATCTGATCGTTTGCAAGGAGCGTGTTCGGTGCAATACCACACCAAACCCACTAGTCTCCTTCGAAATCAAACATTAAGCCTAGTGGGCATGTTGATACCATTTCCACTACCTATCATGTCTGCTATAGAATGGACAGAAGATCCAAGAGGATTGACAGAAAAACCATCGAAACCTTCTCGCGAATACATGCTACTCACTTCTGAACTAGAGAGGTTTGGACTGCATTCATCTGTCTCCATTGGCGAGTTTAAAGTTCCAACATCAGATTGCAGCATTTCAGAACTCTGAGAGGCACTGGACAGAAATTGTAGGCCACCGGTTCTGTTCACTTCAGTTTCATTTCCACCATTTCCATTACCAGAGTTTTTTGTGTTCAAGAAGCGACCACCATTTCCTCTTGGTCGCCTCATTGCATGTAGATGGCGAGATTCGTGCATATAAGGCTGCAAGACAAACACAACTCGTATTAATGAAAAGAAAACTGTTTCACATGTAGTCAAACATTATCAAACATTGTCTTTTGAGTGTCATCATATGACAAAATGTTTGAGATGCCCATGCAAGTGCTCATACCTTCCGACGTTTGATCAGTTTATTCTCAAGAACAGCCTTAGCACGGGACTGACGGCGTCTGATGATTCCATGGTACTGCTTAGCATTCACGTAGGTTGGTCCATCATCAGATGCCATGTTAAGCGGAAGCATTATACGTCCCTAATTTATTAAATGTGCATACATATATATATATGAATTAATAAAGATTCACAGCAGGTAAACAAATGACAACTTCTTTCAGGAAAAATGATAACGCTGATGTATCAACTATGTTGGCACCATGATTATCAACAATCTATGCAGCGCCTCGAATCCTTATGTGAAAGGAAAAACAATACAAAGGTGGTAAACAAATGATAACTACAAGCACAAGATGAATACATTCAATAAATATATAAATAGCAGCACCCAATAAGATGTATATAATTTAGTTTCAAGGCTATAAGTCATTGCGTTTCGTTTTCTTTATTATTTTTCTTAATAATATTAACTTGATGTTATCACCTTGTACATCGATAACCATACTATTATTTTCATAACATCTATATGTTACATAAAACCTATATGTTGCTCTCCTATTTGTAATGGGAGAATAACATCAAGTATCTAATTAAAATTACTGGCTTTAATACAACAAATCTCACAACTACAACTAGATGGAAACTGGATATCTGCAGTGGTTAAGAAATTTGCTCAAGCTTAAAAATTAACGGAATCATTCTTAATTTATTGAGTTCTCTCAATTGTTTAGAACCTAATGTACATCTAGGGTGCACAATCCAGTAACACATTCCACAATCCACTTGATTATATCTAAAGGCTACTTAAGATTCTCGTAAACATGGATAGATTGATTTCTTGCTTTTTCATGTGTGTATACACTGCAAAGATAAAATAATTCTCATTTAAGCATGTTAAAAAGCACTACTTGGTTTATATAGATTAGGAAACTAATTGAGGTAAAGACAAACCGAAATTTGAGGTCCATAAGGTGACATGAGCCCACAATATTGATCCATACAAGGATATGGTGCACAGATCTAGGAAAGGAAACGTGCCAAACATTTTAAATTATGTCCTCAGAAATAAAATACTAAAATGACAAAGTGGTATAGTTTTATATATGAGAAGTTTTACCATAGGCTGATTGAACCCTATATCGAAATGGTTGGGGGGCTCAGCAAGTGATGGCTGCAGTGATAAGGTTGCCTGAGGATTTTGGGCATCACCCAACATTTTACAGTCATCTGAAGAACAAATGTCTGATTAGCCATAGGAAAGTTCCAAGTGTTGAATGCAATATTTCTCACTTACAAAAGTTTAAAAAGGAAAAAATAAACTTCAAAGAAACAAAAAATATTACTGGAGCCGGGAGCAAAATTTTAGAAAGGTCTTACTATGCTAATCTCATTTTGTGAGCAGGATAAATGAGAGTGATGTAACTTATGTTTTTTTCTGATAATATTTTTATCACCTCTTTTTAAGACTAATAAAGTAGTGTTTAGGGAACTTTGGAAACAGTACAAAAAGAGGGGGAAGGAACCATTTCCCCGAATTTGGCTCAACAATCAAAAACCGGTCTTCACTCTGAAGAAGTCATAAGTGGAATTTTCTTTGCTTTCTCTGTTTCTGCTACAATGACCATAAAAGTCTGAATGAATGCATCGCATTAATGCTGCCTCTGTCCTAATGATTATTAACTATTAGCAAACCTCAACTTTGAACGCATCTTTATGTAGTTGTAAACCTGTAAATAATACCATTCTACAACAAATTAATTTCAAGTTTCAACTAAGCTAAGCCGATCAGTCAAATAACATCATCTGATTGGCCATGCAAGAGGTTCCCCAGAGGGCAGTGGGTATTTTTTGAAAATTACCTTCCCATTTATTGACTTTCTCTAAAAGTATATTAATTAGCCAGTGAGGCTCGTAAGGCATAGCAGAAGCCCCATACGAGTAACTGTGGAAAAAGGTTGCCCTCAAAATTCAAGCCTGTTTTCAAAATATTTCTGCAGCAATTTTTCTTCAAAAAAAAATTATTTATTTATTTATTATTCAAATTGAATATGTAGCAGAAGAGTGAGGAAACCATGCAGAAAGCAAAGAGGGGACCAGAGATTTCTCCTTTTTTTGTCCATGTCTCAAAGCTGATAACCAAAGACTAATATGTGCTCGCGAGTCATGACTTTCACTGGACAAACATTATTTTAGTTTGGCTGAAATCAATCTTAGTAGCTGCAAGTCCAAAGCTTTCTAAGCTGGTTAGAGCCAGAAATTGTATGTCAAAGACTTGGGATAACACAGAAATTGAATATTAAAGATTTGAGAGAACACAGAAATTGAATATCAAAGACTTGAGATAACATAGACTTTGTTTAAAATGTCAGTAACTCCGTAGCTGCGTTGGAAATTTGGTAATAATTTCAGTGCCAACAGGAATCAAACTCTGGATCTCTCTATTACACCCACACTAACCACAAACATACATGCAAAACGGAAATTAGTGCATGCAAAACTATATCTTAATTTTCAAAAAAAAAAAAGTAGATCATCCAAATCTGCAGCTTCCCATGATTTAGATTTCTTCAAAACAGGCATGCAAATTGTATGATTTACTTGTTTCTGTATTATAAGACACCAGTTGCATGTTTCTCTATCTTTTATGAATTGTTATGAATAGTAACAACTATCATAACGATTCATACGCATTGCAATTTGGTATAAACAAGAGAAGCAAATCATGCAACTCTAGTAGTCCAAAACCAAATTGAGTACCTGGATAGACGGGAAACTGGGTTGCATGTCCTCTATCCATCAATTGTTCAACTCCTCTTACTGTTTGCTTACCTCCGGCAAATTGGTCGACGTAGTTCGGAAACTCCAACGAAAAGGGCTTGATTTGGCCACAATAATCCCCACAAACTGGTTGAGATCCTAAGCCACTCCACCATTGAGCTGAAGTTACTGATGGCAATTGTGCAACAGAATTGTGAACCATTCCTTCATGCTCTTTCAGGTAAGCAGTTTGCATCGCCATCTTTAGCCTTCAAACGATGACTTAATAGCACCGGGTTGATAAAGTAAATTACCTCCTGTGAGCAATGATTCAAAAACAGTTACGAAAACAAGTATTAAGACGCTGTTAAAAAAGAGAACATTTTCCAGCAAAGGGAAACAAATAGCAAGGTGGCATGTCTATGTCTACCTATAGCTTTCAAGATTCTCTTAGCTCCACGAAGTTTCTAAGAACCACTCTTCTGCCTCAGATTTCTCCACTCACCTACACGAGCATCAAGCAAAAGGGAGCTGAAATATAATAAAGACAAAAAGTAAACTTCAATTAGCATAGTGTACCGATAAAAATTATATAAAAGGAAGTTTAAGATGGTTCCTGAGAGCCTAAACTGTAAGGACTCAAACAAACTTGAAGGCTCCAAGTGAAACATGAAGAAGATAAGAATACACATGGTAAGAGATAAAATATAAAGACATACAGTAGGGCACTTGAAGTTAAAGTGAAGTTCAACAGATTGAGTTGAGAAGACACATTAGTTGGGACAAGGAGGAGCAAAGAAAGAAAGGGATAACACTCACTTCTCAAAGTGAGTAGTAAAAGAAGAAGAAGAAGAAGTAGCAGCATCGGTTTCTACGAAGTAGTAGATGAATTAACACCCCCAACAGGTTGGGGAGTCATGTCGGTACTTAATGAAGCAAAACACACACATAGTACACTTACACACAACAGAGAAGAAGGAGCAAAGTGAGAAAGGGGCAAAAAGAATTCGTACATCTGTGGTAGAAGTAGAAATCAAATCACCAAGGTTCTTTGGTATTGATGGGTCGAAAGGATGTGCCTCCTTTTAGTACTATGTTTTTCTGCTTTTTATTATTTATTATTTTTAATTCGTTTTTAGATTATTTTATGATAATTTATATTTTTATAAAGTATATTTGAATGAAAAATATAAAATACAATTTCGCATTTCAATGCATTCCAAGTTTAAAGTTTCACAATGATTATTTCTTTTCAAAGGAGACGTTAGAGGTCTCAGTTTTATATCAGTTGTTTTTTTTTTCAGGGTAAGAATATGGATTTTACAAGTTTCAAGTCTCAAACCTTACATGTTAATTATTTTTGTTCAAAATAAGAATCCCACATCAAGTTTCCCATTGAATATATACTACTACTAATATCATAAAAAGAATGCAAAACCAGGTGTTTCAAAGTCTAAAAATATATATAAAAACAATAGTGTTATCTGATTTAGATGTGTTATTAACCCATTCTTATTAGTTTGGTGGATTTTTTTTATCTATTCATATCTGTAACATTTCCATTGAAAGGTTATGAAGCCTTAACTAGTAATTTCTTATATCTTTTAAGTTTTATAAAACCATTTTTTCTTTAAGTTTTTAGAAAATAAATTGTTTGTAAGATTTCTTTACTATATTAATTTTTATGTTGTGTTAGTGGATTCTAATAGTACAATCTTATAAGATTCTGTCTTATATTTATGATTTTTGGATTAGATGCATATCTTCTTGTCTAGAAATTTTAGGTTGATTCTGATCCTTGGACAATGGTGTGGTTATATTGAAAATTCTGAAAATTGGAGTAGGAATTAGAGGAGATAGGAGAAGGTGGTGATATAAATGAAATATTTTAACAGAGTGATGGAGTTATTAGTGGCAGTGTTTAAGAAGTGTATTATATTGTGATTAGTGCAAGTTGAGGTGGGTTGTTGATATTCTGAGGAGAGTGGTCCCAAGATTTTGATTGAGTCATACGGTGTGCATTAGATGACTCCCTGTGGCCCATCATCTCGTGACGAGGTGCGCAGCATTAGGCTCATTTTTCTATTCAAAATTTTCGATATTCAAGAATCCCTTCGTTGCTTTCAAGGTGATCGTGATCGTGTTGTCATAATAGTCTAATACATATTGTTGCTTTCATCACCTCAAACCGATCATGCCTCTGCCCTGACAACTACATTTGACGTAGCCAATTCATTTTTGTAGGTTTATGTAATTACAAAGGTTGTTTCAGTATATACATTCAAACCTTGGATTTCGTTTTTCTTTTTCCGCATCTTTAATCTCCTTAACTTCACTGGTTCCTCATCTTGTGCATATTCATCATAACTAACCAAATTCAATACAGAAACACAACTAACTTAACAAGTTTTTATATGTCAAAAGAAAACATCATTACTGATATCACACTCTTAACACAACATACTTTTAGGCCACCAAAATAAATTCTCTAATTTACTGTGAGTTATAGTTTTCTTTCTTTCCTTCTCTATTAAAGTTTCACAATTAAATCTACATGAATCTATCTCTAAAAATTATGTAGAAAGATATCTCATAAAGTTTGAGATATAACCCTAAATAGCTAAAATCTGGTTGAAGGGCATACTTTTGCAGATAATGTGTGTGGAGTAAAAGAGCTAATTCATAAGTACCATACTTGAGATCGCCATAGTTAAAGCAATTTTAATTTTTGACCACAAGATAGAGTCAACTGTACTAACAAGAAACAAGTTGAAAGTACTAACAAGAAACAAGTTGAAAGTACATCGGATCTCTGTACCCTTTTCAGTTTATCAATTAACTCACGCATGCATGTTTCACAACTAACACTTAAATCCGACATAATTGCATTACATGCGGAGGATGTTACCTATGTTAATTACCAAAAGGCAAATTGAAAAAGTTAAGGTGATTTTTAAGGATATGAAAAACCTTGAAGCTAGTGCATGCTTTAGTTAACTAGTTATGTCACATTCATCATCCTAGCAGTTGCTACAGTAGTTAAATTGGACATTTTTAAGATATCTTAAACCAAAATTGATCACAAGTCAATTTTAGCTCTTTGATGTATAGTAACTATACTGTGTTAAAGTCCAATGTCTTCAAGCTTTTAGATAGGGTTGTTTTCTTAGCCGTCCATCATGAACATTCTTTATTTAAATAATGTAATAAAGGTTAATTAGTAGAAGAAATGTTTTATCTGTGAGATTTGGCTCTAACTGAGTTCAATGACATTAATTCATTATCTTAATTACTTCAGAAAGAATATTTTCTGATTTAACTTATAATAAAAAAAAGTCCATTTCATTCACAGTAACTCTTTTGTGGCATTACATGCCTCCTTCTTAGTAACACACTTTCTCCCTCTTCTTTATTTCTGATCTAAGAATTTTTATTGATTTGTAACTAACTACAACAGAAAATAATATTTATTTTCTTTTATTAAAACTATCTGAAACAAAAAGAAAGATCAAATTCAAAAAGAGGGAAAGAGAAGGGAACAAAGGACCACACGTTAATATCAATGAGTTGGAATTGTCGGATTTTTTTTATATTCCCAACATGACAATGTAGTCTTGAATTACTTCTTTGTTAATATAATGTGAAAAATTATTATAAGATAAATAAATAAGTATGATTTTTTTTATATTATATAGGATCTATTAGTTATATTGTAAGATTCTTCATAATAGATAAAATATATAAGAATGACTATTTTGTTTTTTTACTATTCTACTTTTTTTTCTCAAGATATAAGTATCAACTTGCTACTTTCAATTAAAAAAATAATGTCAAATCTTCATGTTATGTCCTCCCTAACATAGTAAAATTTATTAGCTTTTGATACTATAAAGATCACCAAAAAATATAAGACATTTTTATAATATGATATTTTTTTTAATAAATACTCTAATTAACAGGACATCTGCTGATCTAGCTATAGAAGAGTGGAAGAGTATATTTTTATACTCTCCTATGTGTTCCTTTCCTAGGATGAAAGGTTATTTTCTTTTTTTAGTTCTAGAAAATGTTAGAGTAAGTCCATATCAACATTCATCCAATAATAAATGTCCAACCACTAACAAAAAACAAGTCAAATTACCAACAAAATCAGTTTAATTTCATTTCATGAAACTGGTTCAATTATATGCAGTTCAGTGCAATTTGATAAGGAGCTGACTTTGACTAGTTTTTGTTTTCACAACCCTAATTATAATATTGTAATATATTATATATTAGTTATCTTAAAAAAATAAAATTATTTGTTAGGTTGATATATCAATATCAAATTGTTAGTACAAATTTGCAATGTTTGTAAAAGGTTAAATAATATTGTCATTTATGTTATTGTTTGTTTTTATAGTTTGTCCCCTCTTCTCACTTCAAGAAACATATATATTTATTTTGGATTGAAACATGATTTATTCATACCAAAAGCTAGTTTCAGTTTCAGCAGCCATTATTGTATATCTGATGAAAACATAAATGAGTGTGTTGAAATCTAGGGTGACAATTAAATTATATAAAATTGGTATATTTATTCTATGTTCCAATAAAAGACATTTTATTAGTTTCTTTTATTATAAAATACTTTTACAGGCTAGGCTAGTGTTTGTTTGTCTACCTTTACACTGAACGTAGATACATTCTGATTCATCTTCACATTGTACTTACCGAGGTTGTCAGACAAGTCTTTTATAATTAGGATATACGATGACTTTTTCTTGGTCTAGAGTTAATACGAGTATATCTAGTTCACCACCTATGTCTATGTCTCTACATTCCAACTTAATAATCCTTTGAGGATATATAAGTTCTTTTAGTACTCTTTAATCTAAATGAGCATCATCTTCTGATAATGAAAAGATTATTGTTTTAGCAAAAACAAAATTATTTATCTTTAATATGCATGTAAATTCAGTTGAATACTGAGTAGACATTTATGAGATTTAGCCTTTCACAACCACATGAGCATCATCTACCTAGGAGAATGATATGAATATATTTGTCATACTTTATTAGGGTTTCTAGGTATAGTTTGTGCCACATGAATAATGCATCCACAGTATAATTCAATCACCAACATTCTAAAATGAATGTGATCCTTAACATTAATTTAAACCAACCTTTCTTAGCCACATTCCTATATGTTTTCTTAGGTTATTTTTTATTTTATTTTCCAAAATTGTCTTAACAACATATTAAGGCTTCTCTATAATTCATTTAATTACTTTGTTCCAATTTTAAGGTGAACACAAAAGCACCAATATCAGAAGAAAACATTATATGGATTTTTGTATTAATGTATTAATGGTAATTTAACACCTAATTTTCATAATTAAACTTTAATAAGATACCACTCAAGTAAATTCTGTATAAACATTTTATTTACAGTACTCAATCCCCCTAAATCTTAATTGTAGCCATACATATGTTTTGTTTAAGAAACTTTGTAATTTTCATCAACACGTTCTTGATACAGCAGTATAAAACCATACAAAATATTTATATAATTAGATCATTAAATCACTTGAATTATCAAGAAAAAGTAAAATTAAAACAAGTCAATTTTACCCCAAAAAAAATATATTGTCTACTAATGTTTTATCTAAGTAAATAATATATTCCTGTGTAAACAAAATCTCACAAATCATTATGATATTAAATCTGGGAAAAATCAACATGATATTACTACATTTTTATTATGGGAAAAAACAAAAACCATCTTGACTTTGACTCTAGACTACTCACAATCTAATCTATCAGCTCTCTTGCTATAACAGTTGTCTTAAGCTTTCATACTCTATTCATACATATAAATAAATATATAAGAAGTGAAAGGTGAATGGAATTTATTATAAAGTTGGTTCATCATAGAATATTTGTGTTCATTATTCTACATTATATAATTTAAAGTAAATGACAAACATTAAACACTAGTGTGGATTGATATTCTAAATCTTTCTCATTTCATCTTCTACTGGGTGATTTATATAATTTAGTTATTAGGTTATGTTAAATATTCTTCTATAGAATCTTGTAGTAGTTTTAAAATGTGAAGATTCTACCTTGGAATCTTCTTCTCTTGTAATTATTCATGACCTCCTTAATTTATTGTGATGGTCACCAATAAAAAAACATGAGTGGAGTGATAGGTCATTGTGTTGATCCTCCATATATAATACTTGATATTACAAAGTAAGAACAAATATTTAGTATTAATTTATATTTGTGGGTTAGGCAACTCATAGGTATATTTCATTTATCACAGAAAAGTTATTAAAATACATTCAACTCTTTTATGTAATCTTTTGTGATAAGATAAAAAAATAAGTAATAAGAGAATTTGAATTTAAAAAATAAGGAAAGAAAAGATTTTTATAGTGAGATATTTTCTCTGAAAATATTTATAAAAAATAGATATAAAATAAATAAAATATTTTTAGTTTATAAAATCTTATTTCACTTTTTTATTTTAAAAATGTTCATGAAAAAATTATTTAAACAATATTCACTTTTTTTAAAAAAGTACACAAAGTAAATTTTGATTATAACTTTTATAAAGGTAACTTGCATGTATTCGACCTTGGACCCATGCTTTTGTTGATATGTAAAAAAGAGAAGCTAGGATATCTTCTCGGTAAGGGTGAAAACTCCTCTCACCCTAGATTTTAACTGTATTTTTAAAGAATTTAAAAATATGTTCATTATATAAAATTATTTTATAATGTTAAACATCACCTGAAAATCATTAACTTTTATAATACTTTTAACACAAAATAGTATTAATCAATTAGTTAGTAAATTAAATTCATTTTTCAAAAAATAAAAAAAATGTACCTAAATTTAATAATGTTCAAGTTTATGTTAAACTATGTGTATGTTACAAGAATAAAGTAATAAATAAATATAATTTTTTTTCCAATTCTTTAATTTTTGTGTGATATTATTGGATAAATTTTTTCCTAATACTTAAAAAAAAAAACTCCATTAAAATATTAGTGTTGTTTGAAGTGTGTCTTTTTTTTATTTGGAAGAATTCAGACTTTACATCAACTCTTGAAAAGAGAAAAAATATGAACTGATGGAAATAATTTTATCTTGTCCTCTATTCTGTAGAGAAGAAGTTCTTTCACCATATTTTATCTGAGGCAAAGGTACTAGAAGTGGAACATTTGTGGTGTGAATAATTTTTTGCAAAACATAGGAAAGACAGAGATGGTGTTTGTGGTTATTAGGCTATGGGAAGTGTAGCTACACTGCAATGAAGTAGTGGCATACAAAATTCAGCAGTTTCTGCAAAAAGAAGAATTGCATGGTGGTTGAAGGGTAAATACAGCAACACTTCCTTTTTTCCTTCTTTCGATGACACATTCAACCTAGTTTGTGTGTATGCTTGAGCTGAGTTAATTATCACGTGTGTCTGAGTGTGAAACTGTAGCATGAGATTCTTGGGAGGTGCAACGGAAAATTGTTGTTATCTGTCTTTAATAAGACTGATTTCTTGGTGGAATTGGAATATAAAAACATGTAACTCAGGTGTATCTTTTGTTTCTTCTATCAGGTGCACTTTTTGTATCTTCTACTCTACTTTTCTGGTTTTGTCGCACCTTCTGATTCTAAACTAACTTTGTTATATATATAAAATTGTTTTCCAAAAAAAAATCTAATAGTATATTCGACAGAAAATTTTAAAAGAATAATTTTTTATTAAAAATTTAAATTTTTTTATAACAAAATATTTAACATTTCAAATATTTTCTCATTTAATGTTTTAATTGCATTAATATTATTAGATAATATAAATATTTTCATATTTTGAAATTCCTAATATATTATATAAGTCAATAATATCCAATGACAAAAAGAACTGAAAAAAAATTATGGATAAACCTGCTGCATTTGGAATATTTATCAGGGTGAAACTAGAAGGCAAGAGACTTATAAAATCTACTAGGGAAGTAAGCATTAGAAGAAAAAAATTATAACTTTTAAAATATATTAACTGTATTATTTTTCTATTTTATGTTATTTTTATTTGGAGAAGTATCCTTAATTTCATTTTGTTTATTTATTATATTTTGTTATTATAATTATTTAGTGTGATATTCTGAATAATCATTTAACTATATGTATTTGATAATTTAACAATTAATCATTATTTTTTTTATAAATAAACATATATATATAAGATCCATATATATATAATGTATATATAATAATATAAACGTTATACAGTGTGAAAATATAAATATTGATGAAGTTTTATGTTGATTTTATCTCAGTAGATTATTTGTAGATTATAGAAAATAAATATACAAGAAAAAAGTTGAAAATATTGTTACTTCTTATTCACTGAAGTATAAATAAATTAATAATCATAAATATTGGAGAGATGTGTTGCAAACAAATACTCTCACAGCCCATGTAACTTGTAAAACGAGTAGACTCTAACTTGTGTAATTCCATGGGGCAAATAATAGAATGATTAATCATTTAAAGATATTATAAGAAAATTGTAATTATCAATAAAGTTAATTAAACTAATCAAACGATAAGTTTATTAGTCTTTTAAAGTTATTATAATTACACAGACTTTAAACTCGTACGACAGAACAACATATAAAGTTCATACCAAATCTTTAAAAAAAACTATAACAGATAAATGGACTAAACTTAGACTTTTATGTTTTTAAGAAATGTCATACACATGCTTTAATTTCTACAGTGAAATAATACAATTTTCTCTTTTCTAAAAACATAAAACAGATTAATATATATATATGGTACAATTTTGTATAATTAATTTTAATTACATATAATTTAAATAACTTTTGTCATACAATAAATAAAATGATACATTTGTAACAAATTATATATTATCGTTTTAAGAAAATACTACAGAAATTCTTAAATAAAAAATTGGAACAAACGTAAAGTTTTATTATTACAGGTTCAATATAAAATTTTAAGTTTAATATTTAATATTTAAATAATGCATCCATTAACAAACGTAAAAAAATCGATTGAGATGATTTAGGCATGTATAAAAGATACTACAAAGTAAGAAAGAACAATAGATTGAGATAATAATCTTGATGAAGCACTGCATCTTTATCAGAACAATAGTTATGATTCAATTTATTTACCATGATTCAATCCTCCCTTCTCTAATATTAGATGCAAACAGGCATCGCTCCATAATTCATGTGGAACGAGAAGGATTTTCCATGCTTGTTTGGTCCATGTTTGGACAGACTACATTCTTCGATCACACTATTTGGCATCTCCAAGTCCAACACAGTTAACATCAGTCAACGACAAATTCATATGTATCGTACTCCTTCGACCATAATAAAAATAACTTTGGTATACAATATACAGCCATCATTCTGGGTTTCTCACAAATATATTGATAAGAGAAGGGTTGGGATGTGGATAACGTAATAACAAGAGCAAATCACAAGAGAATGGTACAAGACAAAATTAACAAAAGAACTAAAGGGAATTAGAAAAACTTATCATACTGGCTAGTGAGGGAATCTCTCAGATTTGAATAAAGGCCATACAGTGAATATTGGCGAAGGTTTTTCACTTCGTACCAAGAGTTGAGAACTGCAAGGTGCTTATCTGTGCCAGAGAATGCCAATTGTATACCTATGCTGCAATCCACAGTTCCTCCATGGCTCTTGCAACTGGATGTTTGTAGTGCGCAATCCTGATTGTTGAGACATACAGCTTTGGAATTACCCGAGCATTTAGCACACCCATCTCTTTTCCAGTATAAATTTTGCAGTCTGCCCTTCTTAAACTCAAGGACCTGCATAGCCAGGTTCAGTTGGTTCTTAGTATGGATTATGATTATGACCACAAATATCAGAACACTACTTTCAAAAGGAAAACCTCTCCTTACAAGAGTAAAACTGGTAACAGTATATGTGCCATTTGCAACAAAAGCAGGAGGAGACCTTGCTGCATATCTTCGGCCAGCAAATGCAACCATATAGCCATACGTGTCCTGCACAAGGAAAACAATTAACAGACCCAAAACAATAAAAAACAAATTAATCAACAGAGACAAAAAAACAAAAGTTAACCAAACTGATGATGAAATCAATCCACAGAGGTCAAGGTTAGGAACTGTTACAAACTGGCCTTTCATTCGCTTAAGCTCAACCCATATCACATCTGTGTGAAGCCCAAACCAGTCCAGGATATTATGACCATATTCAAAACTGGGACATTAGTTTATTACACATACATGCTGAGGTAGCGTATAATTGTCAATAAGGGACCTTGGACCTTGTCTATAAGGAATCTAGCCTAGAGCTAGCACCTATTCATACTACCAACATCATGAAATATACACATATACTACACCCAGTCACTTCGGTGGATTATTATTGGTGTCTTGAATATTGAAGTATCTTTACAGGAACCCGCATCTTATATTTGTACGAGTGTCAGTATCTTGTCCAATATTTGTATCAGAGTCAGTTTGCTGTTTCATAGATTATTAGTGACTTGAACGTTGAAGTATTTTTAAAAGTATCATGCATTTTGACCACTCTAAAGTCTAAGCCTAAATCAATAATTTCGGATGACTAAACAATCAGTTCGGTCAAATCATCAATCAATTTGGACTGGTCAGTGACCTTGCTCAAACTCGTACACTCATTCATTTTAGACAGAACAAGAACTAATCAGGCTTGATTAGGATGCCAAAAAAATTTGAATTTTGCTATAAAACGGAGGCAATAAATGTTTAAGTAAGTTGAAAAACGAAAGTGGAAAATAATAAGAGAATTGAAAATGGAGAGAGACTAAGGTTTCGATCTCATGTTTCACTACATATCAATTTCAACTGACTTTCATAACAAAGGAGTGGCCAAATTTTGTATTCTGAAAGAGTTGCACTCCACTTTAAACCGTCAATATTTTTATGTTGTACCAAGCAGAGGAGAAATAACCTTGCTTCCAAATCCCCCAACTCCACATTTTCCAGTTACTCAAACAAGCGTAGCTTGACTTTAGGCAGAAACAAAACATCTCACCCAAAAATAAAAGATTTCGATTCACGTGCACCAAAATTTTTGCAATTATGAGTAAAGCACCAAATTACATTGTAACCAAAGTCCAAAAGTCCAGCGAAAATTAGGGTTTCGTGAATATTTTCCAGTCAATTGGCATGTTAAAAAAATTATCGTAGTTCAATGCTAGATTTTTGGAGTGAAAAAAAGAATTCAAAACACACAAATTAACCAAATTATGAATTAACAAAAAAAATTGACTACGGTTACTCGATCACCAGCGACAGAAACTACACCGTTCTCTAATATCAAAATTGAGAAAACAAAATAGAGGAACTGAGAACGAACCGCAGTGAATGATGAGGAGTTAACAGTGAGGAGCGATATCTCGTCGACCTTGGGTCTAAACACAGAGATCTGATAATTCGAATTGGAGAGCGAGAGTCTCGTATCACATGGTGACAACTGAACGCTGTTGTTGTTGTTGTAGAAGAATTTGTCCTTCGGCGCGAACACGATTCCGAACGTGAATCCGTCGGATCTCTGTACTCGCGTGTCGGTGCACGGAGAGAATACTCGGTTTTCGTCGCCGGCGTCCGCCGGCAACGCCGCCACGACCACTGCCACGACGATCGCCGCCACTAGACCTCTGTAAACCTCCATGGAAGAATATTCTAGAAGTTTTCCCCAAACCACACGGAGTCGCTGCGTGCGATGAAGTGCGAATTTCGGTTTTCTCGCGTTAACTTCTGCCGTTCATCCGGTTGATGAACTAATGTCGTTTACAATTAAACGACTTCGTTTGAATGAAACGACTTGTGAAAATACTACAAGCGTTCTGTTTAGACGTTTGCTGGAATACTACCCCATCTGTAATTTTTAAATAATAATTACGTTTAAATCTACCTTTTATTCTTGCAGAAGTAATTTTTTATTCTAAAATTTATTTTATATTTTGATCATCTTGGTTTTAGAATTTAGTAATTTTTTCTATTGTTTATTTGCTGTATTTTTTTTTAAATTATAACGTGACACCAATGTTGTAGAAAAGTGTGAAAAAGTCCTTTTAAAATAATTAAATAGTCAATATTTCATCAGAAAATTATCAAGTTGAATTAGTGAAGCAAAATAATGATAAAATTTAATTATGTTGGCTCAAACTTTACTGATTAATTAATACAGTGTTTTAATAGATAAAAATTTAACAAACTTGCTGTTGTTGGGCTTGAGCCGCAGTTACCTGGGCTGGATGAGGAAGATCACATTTTTCATTAAGCCCATGTTAAATCAAATTATTTTAACACTCTCCTATTTTACTAAACACACTTTCCTTCTATTTTATTATTAGAATTCCCTTCTGTTTAAACTACTCCTCCCAGTCTCATTTGCACTCGCACACAACAATGTTTTCTAGCTGACATAAATAAGAATAAAATAAAAGGCTCAAAAACTAAAGTCAACATTTCACAAAATTGAACAATTAAAAATAAAAATCTTAATTAAAAGATGAGAAGAAATAATGTCTCTAATTTGAAAAATTAAAAAAAAAATTAAGTTTTTAATAAACTTTTAAAAAATCATATTACTCAATTAAATATATGTGAAAAATGTTGAGTAGATGAACATTTGGGACATTATCAATCTCGTCAAAATTTTAAGATTAAAAAAAATATCTTACACAAATATTTCTTAAAATTAAAGGAAAAATTAAATTTTTTTTAATTAAAGACCAAGAGAAATAATACTCCCAATTAAAAATATATTTAAAATATTTTTATTTCCTCAATTTTCTTATTTTCTTTTCTTCCATGTTTTAGTTTGATTATTATTTCCTTTTCTTCCGTATTCTAGTTTGAAAAGTATTTTCAGAAATTATTTCTTCAAACACATTTTTATTTTTTTTAACATTTTAGAAAGTATCTTCTATAAAACTGTCTTGATTTTCATGTTCTTAGGAAATACTTCCCAAAGTATTTAGAAAAAAAAAGTTCCAAAAATTATATTGAAAAAAAAATGTTCCATAAATTACTTTTATCTTTTCTTGCAAAATTTTTATAATATATTTTCAAAGACACATTTTAATTTCATAACATTCTAGAAAGTGTTTCTTGAAATATTATTTTGATGTTCATATTTAGAAATTTATTTTTCATAATATTAGAAAAAAAAACGTGATAAGAAATCAAAGGAGAAATTAATTTCAAAAAGTAATTTATTGAATACATTTTTGTCTTTTTAATATTTTTAATAATACCTTTTGTTCTGTTAACATTTCATAAATTAGTCGTTGGAAAGTTAAGAAAATAATAATATTCTGAAACGTGAAAGGGAGAAAAGAGTATTACATTTTTTTTAAAATATGAAAATCCAATAAATTATTTTAGAATAAACTTTCTGGAATAATGAATGTATTTCATTCACCAAATACAATTCTAGAACAGAAAAGAAATGAAATTACACAATATGACAATTCTCTTTCAATGCTTTGTGTTTTATTAAATGATGAAATTGAATATTAGAATCTAATTAATACCTTTTTATTTACAAAAGAGAAAAATGAGAAAAGTAAATAGATGAACAGGGCTTAAACAATGAAATTAATATATACATATATATATATATATATAATAGCATTTATAATTTTATATATACATATAAGAGTATTTTAGAGTACAAAAACAGTATTTATACGAATAAAATTGGAAAGCTAACTCCACACATTTGACTTTCTTATCCCAAGTTTTCCTTTACTTAATGAAGTCATGAAAAGTCAAAGGCCAAACAATCAATGGAAGAAGAGGACATTATTGGAAGAATTCAAAAAAATAAGTAAAATTAAAATGAAAACAATTATAAGTAAACATGTTAATACATAATGGAATTTTTAATTTTAAAAAACTGAAATAAACAAACACACCCTATGCTTTTGGTTTCTTGTTTTTCAGAAACTCTTTTTGGGTTATCTAAGAGCATAAAATAATCTGCCAGTTTGCACCACCTGTACACATGCTCTTTCTTACCTGTGCAATATATATATATATTGTATGGTAAACATTCAATTCATGTGATAATAAAATTGGCAAGATATAGTTAAACTATAATGTTTAATTTGTTAAATATTAAATTTGAAAAAAAGTTATTAAGTGCTCAAAATAAAAATTAATTATACATTGAAGAACTAAATTTATATATGAATGTAAGTTATTCAACACCCCACACTTACAGTTTGAGATGCTTCAAAATAAATTAAGTAATATTATAGTAGTATGTTATCAGTTTTTTATCCTACAAAAATTATTGAAATTTTTAATATTATGACTAGTTTAAGAGTTACTAGATTAAGAGTTAAAAAAATAAAAAAAACAAATATATTTTTATTTTATAAATTATTTATTAAAATTGTATTTTGTATAAACAATTTTTAATGATGTATTAGAATTTCTTATAAAATATAATTTATAATAAATATAAAATTGATGTTAAATATAAAACATGATAAATAATTTAAAAAATAAGAAAAATATTTAAAAAAAATAGGCAAATATATATCTAATGTGAAAACTTTATATGAATGAAAAGGACGTAGTAACGGATCACGAGTATAAATGTCGCAATATTTTAGAAAAGAGTGAAGTATAATTTAGCAAAGTTTGTGTATTTTGTTATAATAATTAATAAAAAAAGTTATTGTTTAAAAACTACACTAAATATGGATAAGCGTTATAAATTACAAAATTATATCAAAATCTACTCTCATTATTTTTTAATCAACTGTTGTAGTTATACAATTCAATTATTCTTTTAACATGCAAATCTGATCATCTCTCACTACCTTACCAGAGTCTGATCCAATTATTAATACATTTCATACGTTTAATTTAAAATAAAGGGCTGATCCATAGGCAATTTTGTTTACTCTTATGTAGTTTGACTTTTCTAAACTTGATAAGGATTTTTTTATTAAATAAAAAATATTAAGGTATTAATGTGGTTGGTTGGTGATGGCTTTAACTAGAACAGGTAAAATACTTTTGAATTACATTTATAAATTAAAAAAATAGAACAAAAAATAAGAAAAAACAATGAAGCATAACACATTTGATCTACAAGCATACTAAAATGGTGAGCCAAAAAATATTAAAACTTGATTCACAACTTTCATAGTAATGCATGGAACGTGGCCATTCTAAACTCTTGACCACTGACAGATAAGTTTTTCTAATATAATGATGATGTTTTGAGAGAAAGTGTTGTGAACTCAAATCAACATGGAAATATTGACATCAGGGACCGTTGACCTGCACAAACCACTGAACATGTAAACATAATCTAACGTTGATTAGAGTGGAATGTATTCACATGCTATGCCTCATTGTTTTCTTTACTTAATCCTAAAAACATGTCTTTCCTTCATTCAAACGCAACCCTTTAATTTCTTACCCTTCTGCTCTCCTCTCTCTCGTTTTCCGTTGACTTTGTAGCATGAAATCTTGCAGCACCCAAATCACCAACACTTCATTCATTCCATCACCATGGCTAACATAAACACTTTTCTTACCCCCCTTCAATCCGAAACCATCTTCTAATAAAGCAATCACTTTTTTGCCATCACCATCAACGAGATGAGCAACAGTACATATGATTCATCTGGGTTCCTTGGCTCCAGCAACATAAGTGGCTTTGGCATGGGCATAGGAATTTCAATTGGGATTCTTCTGCTTATCACAACCATCACACTCACCTCCTACTTCTGCACCAGGGGACAGGTGCCAACTGCTCCAAGGAGAAGAACTACGACCACTGCTCCACAATTCCTTGAGCCACAGCACGCAATAGTTGATGTTGGGCTGGATGAAGCCACAATCAAGAATTACCCCAAGATGCTGTACTCTGAAGCCAAGCTAAGCAAATCTGATTCCACAGCAACAAGCTGTTCCATATGTCTGGGAGATTACAAAGGTTCTGATTTGCTAAGGGTGTTGCCTGATTGTGAACATGTCTTTCACCTAAAGTGCATAGACCCATGGTTGAGGCTGCATCCAACTTGTCCTCTCTGCAGAACATCCCCTATTCCGACACCTCTCTCGACACCTCTGGCAGAAGTTGTTCCATTAGCAACAAGGCGAGATTAATTCATAGTTTCAAATGTTTCTGCATTGTTGTAGTACTAGTACACCAAGGTTGAGGATTATCAAAATCTCATAAAGTACTTTATTGATTGATTCTATATGTAAATTCTTCTCTTGTACCCTTTCTCCAAAAGAAAAAAAAAATGTTGAAAATTGACAAATATTGGTTCACCATGCCTAGAAGCTAGAAAAACTCCTGGAAATTAATGCTTCATTTCATGATATGTTTTTTTGGAATGCTTCATAATATGTTCTTTTTGTTGGAAGGACAAAATATATTTGTAGTTTGATATATAAGAGCTTTCTGCTCTGATTTATAATCAAAACAAATGTTTTAACTTAATAATAATTTGCTAATAAAAATTTACATTGAATGTCAACATAACTCTAATTCTAATTGAATAGTCTTGTAAACCTCCACCTTTTTCATGCGGTTGAACACTTTTTGTTCTTTATATTTTTTTTTCAGATAAAAAAAATAAAATATGCAAGTTTTGTCCTTCTTTCAAGTGATATAATGTATAAGATCTTCCAATGAGAAGATCTCATTTTATGTATATCCTATGATATTAATCAAGGTAAGTCAAGATGGGCAGAACTTAATAGATGGGATTTTGACAACTATAAGGGTAATAACTTCAATTTTGAAAAAGAAAATATTTAAAATACTAAACGTGGTTACAAAAGTACTAATAATAAACTATCTTAAATACTGAAATGTCTACATTAAGTTAATTAAAAGTGATTAAAAAAATAAATCCAAAAATTCCTTTTAAAAGTCTGGTTGGATAACTTCTCCATAGAAAGAAAAAATAAATTTAATTTTTAATAAGTTAAAAAATAATAAAAACTATTTAAGCGATATTCATAATTTAAATTATGTATAATTAATTTAATTCATAAAAAAATACATTCCAACTTTTGTTAATATTTGTTTCTCGTAAAAATAGTTTATAAAGAAGATTACTCAAACATAGAAAAATTTCTCTTTTCTTAGCCTTTTATTATTGAACCCAAGAAGAATCCTTTTTCTATGGTTTCATTTTCAAAATGTGGTTAAAAAAATGTTAAGTGTGTATTTTTTAATTATGTGTAACATGTTTAATTCAAAATTATAAAATTAAATAAAAATTTCAATTTATTCATAAAAATAATAATAAATACAAAAAAATATATACAAATTTATAACTTTTTTAACAAAAATTGGATCCTTTTTACGTACATAATTTTTTATAATCAAGTAAGCAATTATCTTAAATAGTACTTAATTATTAATACAATCGAACAAATTAAGTAGTATAATTATAAGTGTAACTTTACTTTAGTTTGGAAATAATATGTGAAGACATTACCTTACTTTCATATTAATAATAAGATTAAGATAACACATACAACAACAGTAAAGATTAAAGAAAATAAGCAACAAAATCGTATTCTAACACTGAAAGTTTTCTTTTCTTATAATAAGATAGAAATAAAGTTAATATTATATATATATATATATATATATATAAGTAAATGAAATTTTAAAAAAAATACAAATGCATACTACTTAAATTTGATAAAGTTCTATTAAGATGGTTTGAAAGTATAGTTGATTTTCTTTTGCCTTGTGAAGATCACGGCAAAGAGAATAAACTTATTTGTAATCTGTCCTGTTTTCATGTTTATTATTATTATTATTATTTATTATTATTATTATTATTATTATTATATGTTTTAGTGGGAGAAACATATTGACCAAGGTAAAACCTTATTATTGAATCTGTTTTAGATCTTTTCAAAATTAATTAAGAACAGAAATGGACATTAATTTAGAAAATTTATTAAATAAAACATTGCTTTCGCTTATTGTATGGTTTATTTTGTTTATTATTTTTTAAAAAAAATTGTCGAGTTTCATACGAAATTTTTCAATAAAAATAGAAATTCGGCTGGAAACAAGAATAATAAAAATTAGTTCAAAGTTCTTGAAATCCCACCATAAACACATGTTATAGTTTTTAAAATGATAATTTCTTATCTAGTAAATTTTAGGATTTTGATTTTATAAAACCTCTAAAGTATATAAGATGACTATAAATTTAAAATTTAAAATTAAAATCATATAAAAATATTATTTTTACACTATAAACATTTTTATGTCGAAATTTTTTTAATAATAAGAATTAATAGATTAATGTGGAAATAATATATTATTGAAAAAGTTGTATGAAATCATCATAATATATATAAGATTTTAAAAATAATATATATAACTGCGAAAAATAAATTAAAAATTTATATTATCATCCGAGGATGTTGTTATGTGTTTAGGATTTAACTATGTTTGAATAACAGGAAAAATGTTGTTTGACTTTTTTTCATATTTAAAATAATGTAATAAATTTATAATAATATAATAGTAGTTACATTTAATTCCATTAATGATATTTTGATACTTTATCAAGTAATTAATTAAATAAGTGATTGTTATATAGTTAGTATTCACTATCAATACATTAGAATTTAAAATAAAAATTAAAAAAGTAAGATAAAACTCGCCTCACATATATACAGTTTTTACACGATAATTAGTTGTGATTATTAAAATATATTATTTATTAAAAAGCTAAATCATTAAATAATTATAATAATTATTATGTAATAAAAATAAAATTATAAAATTTGTTAAAAAAATTTAGTGTTATTAATTTTCTTGGTTCATATTATTTATTATTTGAATAAAATATAATTATTAACTTGTATATAATTTATTTAAAATTTATATTATTAGATTATTTTTCAAGAAAGAAATTCAATTTCCTACTTTCTCACACTTCAATAAAGATGGATTTTAGTTTTAATTCATTGCATCAAACTCTTTTAAACTTATCTTATAGGTCATCTAGGACATGCATGAAATTTTAATTTTTTAAAATTCAACTATATTATAATATTTTTAAGATTTCATTATAGCTTATATTTTGATAAATTTATTTAAATTTCAATTTTTTAAAACATAAAAAAGTAATCTAAATATTATTTTAATACTATTCTGAAATTGTTGGCAAAAAATATTTAAAAGTAAAAAATAATTTTCTATTATTATGATTTAAGATTTTATTTAAGATTTAAAGTCTTAGCCCATAATTCTTGTAAGATATATGTATTAAACTCTAATAAGATACAGGTTTTTAACCCTAAAAAAACCTAAAATACCACACTTAAGTTATAAAAATAAGATATTTATTTAAGTAAGATGCCCCTTTTCATTCAAATAACACATGTAGAAACTACATGCACTATCACAGTTACCAGTCAAAAAAAAAACAACATGAAGAAAACACACTTCACCAACACTTGATGAAGATTATTCTAAGATAAGGAAAATTAGAACCCTAGGTAATCAATCCTAACCATGTCCCACACATGAAACCGATTAAGCCAGTGCTCTCGTTCTTAACAAAACTGAAACAGCAGATACTAAGAATTTAAATAGGGCATCATCTAAGTTGGTCTTTCTCTACGTCAGAGTCCATGCACGTTGCCACAAAATGCTCCCATCAATCAAACAAAACCCATGCGGTTCTACAACGACAATGGTGGATGCATATTCTCAGTGTTATTAACACTGGAAAAGGAGTTTCCACCTGGAAAAAACTGAGTTGGTGAGTTATAAGTAAAAGTGCTCTGAAGAAGGAGTTTCTCACGTTTTTCATTGACGCGTTCCTTCAGATCTTCCAACATCTTCTTGTACTTCTCAAGTTCTGCATCATTCATGTTTTCCATCGGCATGGCCCACCAGGAGTGTTCCTCCACGTCCTTCATCAGACGTTTCAGACCCTCTGCGTGCTTCTTCTCCGCCGCCATCTGGTCAGACAAGTTGTTGAGTTGCGCATGGAGCTCTCCCTCGTCCACGGTGCTGTGGGCCTCATTGAGGTCCAGGGTGAGGAGGGGAGGGGGACCTTGCGCCGTGTAGCGTTGGATAACAGGATCCACATTAGGGCTGCCGAAAGAGAATACCTGATTACTTGGTGAAAACATGATCACTGCGATGTCCACACCACAGAGGGTAGCAAGCTCACTGGCCTTCTTGAAAATCCCAGTACGACGCTTGGAGAACGTCACACGAAGGTTATGCTCGTTGCTCATCTTTTTTATCTCAATCTTCTGACGCCCTTTGGTCTTCTTCACGTTCTTCTTTGCCATGTTTTTTGAATCCATGTGTTACTGTAAGCTATTTTATCTGATATGGAGTATATGAATAGGAGATGTGTGACAGAGGAAGGTTTTTGGGTTGAATTTATAGGAATACTCAGACTCTGGTTTGGCCAACCAAAAGAGCTTCTGTGAACTTGCTAGCCTGTGTTTTGAATGCATTAAAGTGGCTTCTAGAATAAGAATGGGAACCTCATTTGACCTTCCATATTAAGCTTCTGGATAAATACATTTATACCTGTATATGAATTTTTTTCATGTACTTTTCAATATTACACTCTCAATCTAATCATTTCTTTTTAAACAATAATTTTTTTAATAATTAATCAAGCAACTCAAAAGGTATGTATTTACTACATGCCAAAAATGTTTTTCCTACATTTGACCTTTATACTCTGTGCAGTTTTTGCTGCTTCTAAAATGTTAAACTATCTCAGGAAAAATTGCAAGGCTGAACCCAACTTTCTATGTATACAGTAGTAGATATAATTAATATAAAATATACATAAATTATCTGCATATATAAAATATATACAATTACATGACACTATGCAGTTAAAAGAATATTTACTTTCAAAGAATATTTACAAATAAAAGAATATTTACATATAATAGTATATATGTAATATTTTCGCATCCCACTAAATCTCTTTTTTACCAAAATCATTTATTCCACTTAATTTTTTAAATTTAATATGAGAACTTTCTCGTTTATATATTCATTCTAATATTATATTTTTATTCTCATATGCATTTTTTTAAATTATTGAAACATTTATTTTTTAAATTATTGAAACACACGTAGTGTATTAAGGAAATTAATAAATAAAAAACTTATATTAACTTTTATTTAGTTTCAGTTTTGTAATTTATTTCTAGAATATATATTTGATTATTTTTTATTTTTTATAATTATTTGATTATTATTTAATTATTATTTGATAATATTCTAATTTTAAAATTTATATAATTATATTTCTTTTATTAATATTTGTTATTTGAGAAAATAAGATATGTATCATTTTGATATTGAATCCTGTATAAGTATAATATCATGTTTTCTTTGTTGTGATTCTTCTTTTTTTTGTAAAATATTATTTAATTAATATTTGAAACATGAATAGGCATGTACGATTATACCTGTTACCCGATCAGGCTATACGGGCAGGTCCGCCAATTTAACCTCGCACCTGCATAAATTCGCACTATAAAAAACCTATCCGTTTAACCCACATTTTAAATGATCTTTAATTTTCATAAACTGCATCCGTCCCACAAAAGCCGCGCGGGTTAAACGAGTAAGTCTGCACCCGCAAAGATATATTAATATATTTTAGCATTCATTTGTATAACAATAATTTAAATAATTAATTAATCAATGCACAATCAAAAATAGTAAAATAACTAAATTTTGGATTAAATTAAGCTTGATGATAACTATTAGAAGCAAAAAGTATTATATTTCATATTGAATTAAACTTAGTGATAACCTATAAAAGCAATATGTATTAGATTTTTTTGTTGAATATGACTTGGTATTGTGGGTAGTCACGGAGACCGCGGGTTGTGTGGGGCTATAAAAAATCCCGCACTAAAAAATTTGTCAAAAAATAGAAGTCTACACTCGTGCGGGTTGTGGTAATAAGATAGTCCATGGACTTTTGCCCAAATGTCCATCTCTACTTCTACCCGATAAGGTTGAGAATGTGACAAAAATTTCATACCCATAAGGATGAGGATGAATTTTTATGTAAGGATGAAAATGGGAAAGTGAAACTCGTCTCCGTTCAGTTATGTTGTCATCCTTATCCATCATCCATGATAATAGTATTTAGAAAATAATATAAAACTCAGTTAACTTAGTTTAAACATCTATAATATATATATATATATTGCATTGTCAATAAAATGAAGATATCGTTCAACAATAATAGTTTTAGTTGAAACATCATTATTTGAAATCCTAATCACATTTTCAATGTATAGCGTAATTATCATCAAATACTAACATCAGTCCTGGACAAGGTAATTCACACACCTACTTCTCCAAGTCTAATGTATGAATCTCTTTTAATTTTTCACCACTTGATATCTTAACTTATATGATCAGATGACCACTAACATCAAAATATGTCTTCTACTTAATGGATAGACATGTTTTAACAGTCTATCACAAGATAGATACGAATATCCATAACATACCATAATGATATCATTGTAAATATATATCTTACGTCATATATATGTATTTTGTAATGATCTCACTTCACCATTATCATCTCATACATATTACACATTATTCATATATTTAAACATACATATATTAATTAATGCATTGATGTATTCATCAATCATCAATGAAACACATGGAACCAAAATATAGATAGATAAATAGTAATATGTCATTTGAGCGAGCTCATCTCGCTTGAGCGATATCTCTTTTTCCATAATTAGAGTCGACATCAACCACTTAACTAGACATTACAATATTGTGAGGCGAGAGCAAACTTGATTATACTCATCCTTGAAATGAAAACTAATACACGTCGGGTGGTAGTTGATATACTCATGCCCACTTCCAGAGTATCCCAAATATTAATTAAGTCATTTCCTTACTACAAAAACATGATTTTATTAAGAATTCAATATCAAAAGGACACACATTTTCATTTCTTTAGTATCAAAATTCAAGGAAGAAGTTATAGTTGCGAAAATATTAAAATAAAATACAAAATAAAAATTGCATAAATGTCAAGTAATTATGTAAAAGAGTAAATAATTACACAATTGAAATTTTATGACAATAAAATAAAAATATTAAAAAGAAGCACAAATGATCAACTGTGTATAGTAGAAATTATTAAATTTGAAAAAATTGAGCTTTACTTTTCTCGAAATGCAACATTTGAACAAAATCAAACAAAGGAAAAAAGGGTAATTGAGGTTGTGATGAGAGGAGAAGTACCTTGAATATTTGAATAAACTTTGTGGATATTTTATAAGTTGAACAATTCAAATAGAGAATGAAAAATTACATTTTCAAATGAAACAAAATAAAGGATCAAAGAGAATAGTGAAAATAACTTTTTAGGTTATAAAAAAAACTAAGAGTTTTTTTATTAATTTAAACCAGAAACATTAATGGGAATGTGATAAATATGTACATACCCATAAAAAATCAGATATTTCTCATCTAATACTTGTTCCTAGTGATGTTGACATTCTCCATCAAAATCAGGATAGGTTTAAACAATACCCTCAAGAACTAGTTTATTTTATCATCCCAACTAGTTGCTTGAGTGACCACTCATCGCTTGAGAAATGTCATAATATGGCTTAATTGACATACACATGTTGGACTCTTCCAACTTGCTCTAGAACCTTCTACTACCTCTTCATTGACACTTGAGAAGTGTCATAACATATATGCATGAATCTTCAAGTTTCTAGAACCATGCACACTATCTTTATATCAATTGAATGACATGCTTCTAAAAAAGATAGTTGTCTTGATATTTCCTCACTCAAGCATCAAACTATTACTTGAGCTACATAATCCTTTGATTAAGCAATGATAAACAATATATACAATGATTACATAATAATAAATTATGTATTCAATGATTCAATGGAACAATATTTTCAATAAAACAAAAGAATTTTCAATACAACTTCCATTCAATCTTTAATCTATTACATCTAATATCATATTTACACCTTAAATAGTGCAACTACTGCCCATCTTTATACAAATAAAAGGAGAATGGGAGAAATTAATTAATTAATCCAAAACAATTACCCCTTTAGCTCTTCGAAAGTATATTTTAACAAATCTTAATAAAAAATAATATTTTAAGAATTAATTCGTCCAGAACTATCTTTACCCATTTAACTTTGCAAAAATATATTCAGATAGCATAATTACTGTCAAAATTTTATATTACTTTAAAGAGAATATAAAGAGAAGAGTTTCAAATAAAAAAATTATAATGAAATAAAAAAATAACATCTAACTTATTTTTATAAAATTTTCAAATATTTATTCATTTAAAATCTATCTTAAGAAAAACTTGAATGTGACTTAAAATAAATAAATAAATAATATATATAATACATTGTCATTCGTAGTATTATCTCTTGTATTTGAGTTTATTAAGTTTTAAACAATTATTGTAAGAATCATTTTTAAATAAATATATATATATATATACTAATTTTTTTATTAGAAATTGTGTAAAAAATTTGTAGCACATGATTGAATTATTTATTTCACATTTTAAATAAATTCATTCTATTAAATTAATTTTTAAATAGAAATAGGTTTTTTAGAACATTTTACTCTTATGATAGTTGTGGAAAAAATAATTGACACAAAACAATTCATTTACACATAATTTATATTAGTCCATAAGTAAATTCAGTCATTAAAAAATCCTAATAAAATAATTTTGACCAAATTTATACATTTAATTTTATGAATGATAATTATTCATTGTTTATCCAAATCCAATTACTTTTTATAAATACTTAATCAATAAAAATTAATTTAAACAAATCTTTTATAATTAAATCTTTCTTAAATTTATTTTTTCTAATTTTAGAAAATATATTTATAAAATAATTTTAAAATTTTTTAAAAATAATTATTTTTTAAAATATACCATCTCTAACCTTTGTTAAGCTTAAAAGAATATATATTAATGAAAAGTATATGTGAGAGTCCAACCTTCCAAAAGATAAAAATACATTCCTAAACAATAGACTCCAATTAGTGATAAGAGTCAAAGTGAGCATCTAATATAGCTAATCATAAAGAAAGGTAATTCTTGAATAAAAATAAACTACCTTCAACTTTATATCTAAGCACATGAAGAGTTCTTATATATTTTTAGCACATTATATATCATCACATTATCAAATTGTAAATAGAGAGTGTTGGATCAAACATTCACCATTTGACAAAAAATTATAATTATTATTCAGAATGTAATCTTTTCTTCTTAAAAGCGTAACAACTCAAGTGTCATGATTCGATTATAACTTGGACCACATGGTTTCTGGTCTACCCGACCTTCATCAGAGGACAACTGATGTCACTGGCAACAATCTTCTCCTTGCCCTGCTAGAAATCGAACTCGTAACCAAGCTTTGATAACAATTGTTGAATTGAACATTTATCATTAAACCAAAAGTTATACTCGTTAGTTAGGTACAACTCTTTCTACTCAAAATTATTTAATTCTCCTTTCATCTTTTTGTCCTGCAATGCTTATTGTCTTTCCATGCTCTTCATGGTTGCTTTCACCCTTCTCTTGAAAAGTCAAACTTGCATGCAAAATCTACCTCTCCCATTTCTTTTACAAACTTATCTTAAAACTATTGAAATAGTTTTCATTAAGATAAATTTTCACCCATTTTGTAATTGTAAAGAACTTACTACTAGTTATTTCTTATCAACCCACGGTTAATCAACCAGATTATACAAAGTATTATTTCAAGTGTTATTCGCCTTGAGGTTCTACATGTTATTATATGCATCATGTATATGCCACCCTTAATTTGACTTCCCTACAATGAAATATCCCTACTAATAAGGGCAACATTTCTTGATGAAAATAATTCTCATCTCAATTCCTAAGACAACATTTTATATCTTGCTAGCTTTTCTTCTGCTGTGTATCCTATTATATTCAATCTCATGTGCATGTTTACTCTTTCAATTCCTATGGACATATACACCAATTTAAGTAGGAGAAGGTAGTCTTAGAATATTTTTTTCTCAACCAAACCTAATAGTTTTCAATTGTGTCATAATAAACCTCTCTAAAGCGTCATTTCACTTATTTCTAAAAATCATATTATTCCTCTTCTTCCAAATACACCGTACCAAATAATATGGGTGTTACATGAAAAAAATAATTATGAATTGATTTTTATATGATGGTAATTAAATTAATTTTTAAATTAAAATTTTAATTATTTTTTATTATTATGTATTAAAATTTTAATTATTTATTAAATTAAATTAATAATTAATTTTATTATTTTATAGTTCAATAATATAATTGATAAAAATAATTTTTTTTACTATATTAATTAAACCATTTAATTTTAGCCATGTCTGTGAATAAAATTTAAACTTAGGTAATTAAAACAAACAAATTTAACGACTTTTGTTAGATATTTGTTTTTTATACATGCAGGACTTGAGGTAGTATTATATTTGTGAATTAATTGGATATTTGTGGGGTAAACATTTTTTAGTGAGGAAATTTGATGGATAAGATTTTTTAAATAATTTTTAATGAATAAAAATATATTAGTGATTATTTTTATCCAATCAATTGAAATCTAAATTAAAATTTACTGGATACATCCATTTTACGAGCAGGATAGAAATCAAAACTTAAACTTTTTGTATTTTTTCTTATAAAATTATGAATGAATAGATAGAAAAATGTGAGTATGATAATACAATTAATCAAAATTTTCTAACTGTTTGATAAAAAATTAATTAAGTTTCTCTACATATACCGTCTGTCATTAAAGGTGTAAGAAAAAACATTCATATTTAGAAATAAACTTAAAAGAATGAATTCTATTTGGAAGGTGAAGTAGAACTACTTTTAAATAAAAGTAATAAATATGTTTCTCAAAAGATAATAAATTACTATTCATATGTTTAATAAAAACTAGTTGGATAATTGTTTATAAATTCTTAACTGATAAACTAATTTATTGAAAAGAAATGTTTGGTAAAAATAATTGATAAACAGGCTAACAAACATAATAAAAAATATAACTATATAAATTTTATTATATAAATAAAAGTTGTGTTCTTTAAATAAAATTATATTATTATGTAATGATAATTTTATTTTATTTTATATATATATATATATATATATATAACTAATACTAAGTTAATAACATTTTTAATTATTGTGAAATTAAGTGTAACTTAAAAAAATTATAAATTATTTATTATATAAATGGCATAATATTTTTAAAATATTATAAAATAATGAGTATTAATTTAAGTATATTAAATATATATGAATGATTCCTGTTATATATAATTAATTATTTATTTCTTATTAAATTTCAATATTTTTTATTTTTGAAATTTAAAATTTACTATTTTCATATGTGGTGCCAAAGTCTTGGCTTTAACAACACCGAATACACATCACCTCATCTCAAGTCTACTATTACATATGCTACATTGTTAACATTTAATGGTAACATCTTGTTATAAAAATCAAAATAGAAAAATTTATATTACAAACATAAAAAGAAATGAAATTAAAATGATAAAATAAGTATATTAGATAAACTGATAATATATTTAAAGAAATAATTATACAGATACCTTACCCGTTAAGTTTCTTAAAAATATTACATGTAACCCCTTTAAAAATGTTACTGTAAATATTAAAAAAAGTAAATATATTTATATAATTTCCTATAATTTTATCTGAGATGCATAAAATTGTAAAACATGGTGTCATTTATCTAAAAATATATTAATATTGTTGTAATTAATTAAGGGTTACCAGCGAAAATTAACAAAACAGAAAAAACAAAAACAAACAGAAACTATCAATTATCCATTCCTATAAAACGTGGGCAGAGAATAATGTTGAGAAGTTAACCTGCGGAAGCAAAGCTGCTTAAGCTATTTCCAACCACCCTTCTTCAGCTGCCAACTCTCCATGGAAATCATGAACTCCAAGTTCTTCTTCTTTTCTACTCTCTGTCTTCTCTACGCATTTACCAACGCCACAGATATTCACTATTGCGGTTGATCCCTTAACCCTTTCTCCTGTTCTTTTTCAACTAACATATGATCTTATCAAGCTTTCTTTTTTCTGCTCTGGGTTAAAGGTTTCAAATTGTAGTTGTAGTAGCATTTATATTGCAATTCTTGATGTTGCGGAAAATTGTGGTGGTGAATAAGGCCTGGTACTGGAATTGTGGTTGCTGAAACCCCCAAAATTACTGTGGCGGGTTTTTCCAAACCTTACAACTATATTCTTTTATTGAATACTGTTTCCTTGATTTGGGGTTTCAAAGGTGGTTTTAAAGTTTTAAACTTTCCCTCGAAAATGGTTTATTAAATAATTGGGTTTCGTCTGTACGGATTTCTTTTGTATTGGATCATGCGTAAATCTTTCGTTTTATTTGTTTCTTGGCATCAATTTTATCTTACCGTGGGGAGATTTTTATGTTTATAATAATCCGAGTTTAATTAAATAATCAGTTTTCCTGAGTTGAGTTAACGTATTCAATAATTATTTGAAGTTGTCTTTTAGTGTTGAAGGAGTTTTCTCCTTGATTAGTCTTATAATTTAATAGTTTAGAGATTTGTGTTGCATTATATTACTGTTTTTTCTGTTTTTATTGTTATTGAATAAACTATTGCTATGTCAGATAAGAAAGCTGACTACGATGTTGTGGTCAATGGGGTTGAGATATCTCCTTATCCCGTCGTAAGAGGCCAGCCTGCTACATTCAGCATTGCTGCAACTACAGGTACTCTGTGATTTAGTATGTTTGTTATGATACTGTGTTTCCTTTCACTTTTATTATATTTTAATTTCTGTTACTGTATCCATTCCATGCATATGGTGTTGTGCGTTGAAAGTTTGCCATTATACTTATTTCTTTGTTTTTTCTGTTCTCACCACATGGCTCTTGTTACAAGGTCCAGATAACTGGGCGTACACAGTGAGATCAAGCTTTTGTTGTTGATTGTTTGTATGTGTATATTCTGAATGTTGAAAGCAAGTTTATTTGGGAATTTGAAGGAAATTGGTACCAGTGTGTATTTTTGCATATGTTGCATAGTGATGCTATTCAGATAGAGATGGACGAGGTTTTGGCTGATAAATAGTTTTCCTCTTTTCTCTAAATCAAGCATTTCATGAACCAGGTAAAGCATTGTCAGGAGGGAAGCTAGTGATTGATGTGTCGTATTTCGGATGGCACATACATAGTGAGACCCATGACCTTTGTGGAGAAACTACTTGCCCTGTTTCGACTGGTGATTTCGTTATTGCTCATTCACAAGTTTTACCTGGATTCACCCCACCTGTGAGTCAATGTTCTTTTCATTCCTTGTACATGTGTGTGTATTTAGGTGGAAGAGGAAATCTTTCTATTTACCTAAGTAAGTGCAGATTTGCAGCCAGTCCAATATCTAACTTCCTGATCTGGGCTTCTCATAGTCATTGGAATTTGGAAAGAAATCCTTATACTAATGTTATGGCATGTAGGCATATTAAGATAGAGATTGACTTGGAGGTTGGAGCACAACTAAATCTGATGATGAATCTCAATATCTTGTATATATTTGATGCATACCAAGAATGACGGGTCCTAGAACTTGGACTAGTGGGGACAATCTATTTAAAAATAATAAATCATAAATATCTTTACCATGCAATATATGGGTCTACAGACTCTTGTATAAAATATATGACTCTGTGACTTGACAACGGGGTCAATATATGCATTTAGGAGGTGTGACTTGATATGGTTGATGTGAATTTTGCAGTGAATGTTCTCATAAATGATGTAAACTGCTCCTTTAACTGATGTAGAAATGACAATTTCAGTGTGTTGAAAGTTGTTTGTTTATAATGTTGCTACTATTTTTCAAACTGAAACTTGCTTTTAATCCAGCAAGGCAGCAGGAACCATTGTTTTCAACAAGAAAAATTTATTTTTTCATGCATGATGTATTGACAAATTCTTGTTCACTGTCATGTAACATTTTATCCTTAAGCACACATAGCTCTGTGTTTTCTGCTAATATGATGTGCATTGGGCGAGGCGTGATGCTCATTTTTTGTTCCTCATTTTATCAGCTTTTAAATTATATTTGTAATATTTCATGGCATACCAACTGCCTAATTACACGGGGATTTGTTGAAAAGGTGTTTTAAGTTTCTAGTTAAAGCGGTGTATTGTGTTAAGAATGCTTAATTAATTATACAATGTGGTTCCATTTCTGTTCAATGCTAATTTATTATCTTGTATTTGTAGGGTTCATACACTTTGAAGATGAAGATGTTCGATGGAAACAAGCATGAGTTAACTT
The DNA here is from genome assembly GCA_030347555.1 of Lablab purpureus. Taxonomy (NCBI): domain Eukaryota; kingdom Viridiplantae; phylum Streptophyta; class Magnoliopsida; order Fabales; family Fabaceae; genus Lablab; species Lablab purpureus. The sequence goes on from CM059260.1 coordinate 1,480,896, forward strand.
GCATTACATTTGGTTTTGATATTGGGTTTGGTTCCTCTATTGCAGATATCTAATTGACATAGGTTGTTTAAGTCTATGATCAGAAACAGATCTATATAATTGTTTGTACAAACTGCTGAGTACCCTTGTATGACCTGATCCTTCTTCTATAATCCAGCATGATCAGAAAGTAAAATGTCTTGAAGGTCTTTAAGGGATTAGAAAACACAAACCTGGCGCTTTCCTTATTTATTTGTCTATCTTCTGTCTACTTGCAGAAGATTGATGGACATTGTGTACTATTTGTTACGCAAAATGAAGTGGTTCAAAATTTTTATCCCTCAGTTTAAATTTGATTTTGTTAATATTTAAAATTAACACATCTCATTCTTCTCTCATCTTCTTCTTTGGGCATAAATAATTATCTTCTTTGGGCATGTATCACATTCTATCTTCTACATTCAAATATTAAAAAACAATGTCTTACTATGTCAATTTGATATTGTATAAGAGTAAACTATTTAATACTCTCTTTTTTTCTTGGCTCATACAATATCTCATTAGTCCATTCTAGTTGAATTGGCCATAAGCAATAATAATACAAAACACCACTAAAATGCCTAGGATTGTCCTTAGGTCTAAAAGTCTCAGAGTTATAAATAGATAGAAAATTGTCCAATGATACCAAACGTGTGTCCAGTGGTACCAAATATTCGCCTAGTGATATCAAGTGCTCTTTCACCATGGAGGTGCCAAATATACCCATGAGACGTGCTTCAATGGTATTAATGCATGGATACTTTATTTAAGAATTATTCATCACATGACATTTGGGAGCTAACTTTGAATTCTCAAATAAGTCCATATCTTTGTAATCCACTTATGAAATTTCTCACTAGAAAAGATAGGAGGTGAAGGTAACAAACAACTAGCGATCACTTTTGTTTTTGGAGGTTTTTTGTATGTAGTTTTATTTTCTGACTTTGGCCTCTCTTTTCTCTTGTTTTCTTTTTTTACAATCTCTGAAAGAACATTTAAGGTCATGATACCATATTAAAATGTTAATAATGGAGGAGATTAAATAAGAGTAAATGTGGGATAAATTTTAGATGATATAAAAATGGAAAAGAAAAGTATTGTATATTATCATTAGAGAATTCTCTCCCATCACAAAGTGGACTCATACACAGAAATGAACCTCAAGAGTTGCTTACATAGGCAAGTAAGGTCACACTCCTCATTGGATAGAAAGTAGTCATTACAAGTGCTCTCATTTACTCAACAAGTAACATGTTGGTAAAAGAAAAAGAAAAGGAAACAAAGTTATAGGTTTTCTCAATAGGAGAAAACAGTTCATTTTCATTAAATGAAGAACCCGTACGCATGTCTAATAAGATGAAAGGTCCAACTGATGTAAGCTTTATTAAACCGAAGAAATATTCTCATACAATTACACAGGGATTATATGTTCGTACATTCAAATTTATTTGGTGACGGACGTACAATTGGTTACAATTTTCAGTACATATTTTGAGTTAATTTGTAACAATCATCGTGTAATAACTGCATTTGATTGCATATGGAAGGATACCTCATCTGGGGTATCTCTGGAGAAAGTTCTGTAGTGTACACATCTTATGAAAGGGATTAAATCGAGGGAACGATTTTGGGTGGTAAAAAGTTGGGGTCAGAGTCAAACTCGTTTTGCATAACGTAGTGAAAATCAAGAATGAGACTTTGTGAAAGCAAATTTCTAGCGTGTCTTGTACCCGGTTTGTGTGATTGGTACAAAGCTTGTTACCAAAATATCAATCTCTTCAACACTGCCAAGAAAGTAGTGATACATTTGTAACTTGAATGATTCAATTTTAAACTACAAGTTAGTTCATTTAATTTTACTCAATTTCTTATTAGAATATAGGACATGATTTTATACCTTAGTTTCCCTCAATATGTCCATACCAGAGGCATAACATGTACACAAATGGTAACTAATCATGAATGTGGACACACACACTTCGTCTCCTTCGCACTAGGCATCATCAGTGGTCCAAGGACACCTTTAAGCTATGGTGGTGCTAAATCCACATAACCATGTGCAAGATAGGGATTAAGGCTGGCAATTTGGCATAGTTCCCCCTTCTAGTTAGTGAACAATGATGGGGAATTTTTGCCCTTTCATTGTTTTTAGTTGACAAATATCCATCATAGTTCATAGTTCAGACGATGATTGAGGCACCAAATGTTAGGTAATGGGTTATGCACTCTGATCAGATAAGGGAGTGAGGGGTCAACCTTGCCCCACACCATGCATTGATTATTCAAAACTTAATAAAGCATACCAACATTGCACAGCTTTCAGTTACAACTTTATACCCTTTAAAACTTAAAGAACACTCTCATTCTCTATTCAGTATTCTTGTGATCAATCATTTCAACTCATCTTTATCTTAATGCCCATAAGTTCGTAGCCTCTCCCTCATACCACATGCAACCAAGTTTTGAAAAGATATGAAAGGAATGAAAAGCAGTTTCCATGGAAAATTGGGGCTCATTCCAACCATTAGCAACTTGAAACAAGGTCTAGTCCTTCAGCTCAACCCCCAAGACGTATGCTGCATCCAGAAATGTTCCAATCCGCTAATCTATGATGATCAAGATCACAAGGGCAGCAACCTGACTGAGCTAGAGATTGGCCTAAAGGAAAGTGAAAACGATAACCATTCTGAGGAAAAGAAAATGGGATTTCAAGTCACACCCACCAAAGGGTCCAAAGAGAAAGAGCTTGTTGAGGAAAACTTAGTTGCTTCTAGTCCTAACAAAAGTATGGAACAAATTGCAGGCTGCAACGAGTACCCATCTCTTAAAGATTTTGAAGAGATATACCCACCAGGTGGAAACCAAGCAGTGATTCTCTACACCACAAGCATGAGAGGCATAAGAAAAACCTTTCAAGACTGCAACACTATACGCTTTTTGTTGAGAAGCTTCAAGATAATATACCATGAGAGGGATGTTTCACTACACATGGAGTACAGAGAGGAATTGTGGAAGATATTGGGTGGCAAAGTGATCCCTCCAAGGCTTTTCATCAAGGGAAGGTACATTGGAGGAGCTGATGAAGTGGTAGGATTGCATGAGATGGGTTGGCTTGGAAAGCTTTTGGAAGGAACACCAATTGACTTTGCTGATGGTTCTTGCAAAGGTTGTGCCTGTACGCGGTTTGTTATTTGCTACAAGTGTGATGGCAGTTGCAAAGTGTTCGCCACCAACAGTGACAACAAAAATGAATGTTTCATCAGGTGTCTTGAATGCAACGAGAATGGGCTTGTTAAATGCCCCATTTGCTGCTAGAAATTGGTCTAAGACAAAGGTTATGTGTATTTTTTTTTCCTTTTCTCTTGTCTTCTAACTTTTGGTTGGCATGTAACGTAATTGCTGATATATCTGATAGATAGCGTGTTTGGAAGAAAGAAAAAATCTCATTCCAAAACGTGAAAACTATAAGTATTAGTTTCCTAAAATCACACTTGAGCTGTGAAAAACCACATCCAAGAGGTACAACCAAACTTGCCAAGAGTCCTTAGAAATGGACATTGTACTAAGTCCTTTAGAAAGAAGAAGTACAAGCTTGTTGTGCGGGGACAAATAAACGAAGTTACTAACTTGTTTATGATATTTATTGAATGAAAGTATGTATTTCATATTTCTGTAAAAACATATTTTGAAGGTTTTTGAAGCAGAACAAGTGAAAAACTAGTTGGACAAGGTATGTGATTGTAGTTCTCATCCACAGCAAAAGGAAAACAGAATTAGGTGGAGAAAATGGAAGAACAAATAATGATAGATGAAGAGAATTTAAATAGAGAAGCACCAAAATTGTATACTGAGATTTACATTTTATTTTATTTGGGGTGTGGGAATAAAATTATGAGATAGAAGTTTGAGCCTTTGTGAGTACGTAACAAAATAATAAATAAAGATATTATATGTAGAAATTTTAATTTTTAACGTATAGACACAATTTTTAAATATTAAAATTAATATTTTTTTCAAAAAATAAGAGCTCTTATATTAATAAATTTTAATAATATAATTTTTTTTAAAATTATTTACTTTTAAAAATGTTGGAGTTAACTTTTCTTTTTTTTAATAGTCCTGCTATCATTAGCTAACATAAGTTGATTAAGTATAAATCTAAAAATTTAATCACAAATTGAATCTATGGACTAATCATATTATATAAAGTTGTTATTAAGGTTTGGTGAATCTGATTTGACTTAATAGACATTCTAAAAAACCTAATATAAATATTAAGTTTTTAGCTTGTTCTGATTTTATATTGGGTCGGAGAACCATTTTGATTCACTTTAAAAAAATAAAATAAAATATTTTTTAAAAAGTTAAATCATATCATATCATTGAATTTAAATTTATTATTATAATAATTCGATATATAAATAAATATAAATTAAAACACATATGTCTTTTAAAAAAATAATGTTACTTTTATTTTTTAAAATATAATTACTTTTTTATAAAAATAGACTGACTTTTAAGTTTATGGAGGGACTAGCTTAAGTTTATTTAGATGATAGATTAAAGAGATCACATAAAAAAATTACAATTTTTTTAATCTGTGGAATTTTCCTTTGTTAGACCAAGTCTATTTTTTATACTTTTAATATTATATATAAGCTCATTTACTAAGAGAAAAATAGTCAACAAAATGATAAAGAAAAATAAAAGTGGATCAAGAAATGGACAATAAAATCAAAGTCTATAAGATGGGCCAACATAAACCCGACATGATAAAGCCCACACTAGATTTTCTTGCTAATGCTTATGATCTTTCTTATCTCAGTTTGTAACCCTCAATCCAATACCTAGAAAGGTTTTAAATATTTAATCAGATATGGTAAAATACATATTTAAACTTATTTTCTTGGAATATTATGCTGCTTTGTACGATTTTACTGAAAAAGAGGATAAATAATTTATATTAATAACAGGATTAAAAACAATAACAAAATGTACACGCTATAGAACATGAAGCTCACATACATAATTAAAATAATAATAAATTACAAATAACCTAAAGTTTAATATGTTAAATTTTATTTTATTTTTCATTATATAAAAAAATGTGTGTAGAGTCTATTGAAGGAGACAAAATCAAATGAGTCACGAACCAACATACCTAAGAGAATTAATATCATCTTCAATCTAAAATTTTAAAACAATGAATTTATAGGTATTATTTCTTATATACTGTTCAACATACTTTTTTTTTTCAATATGAGACTTACACTCATATTTAGATTTTCAACAAGGTGAAGACAAAATGACAAACATTCAAGAGAAAAAAATGATAATGAATGTGTAAAATGAGTGAGATATTGCTTCTTGATGATTAGGAATAGCATTTGGAGAACAGCATGCATAATGCCATATTTGACCTAATTCATACATATTTTGATTTTATGTTTTCCTATTCTGGGACAGAGTGTGGATAATTGACGTGTTTTTGTTTTGATAATCACTTCAAAGAAAGTAAGAATGGTATAGAACAAAGGTTTGACTGGAAAAAACCTCCACCATTGAAGATATATGCAAGTTTTTGCTTTTGATAAAGTTATTTTTTCGTGTTTGAAATATTTTTCGTGTTAGAAACAAAAATATGAAAAAAACTCTAACAAAGTTGATAAGTGAGTTCCTTAAACACATTGGTCTTCATCAGTTCATAATTTTCGTCTATGAAAAGTATTTTGTTAACTTCAGTTTTTTATGTTGTTATCCAAAAGTCGAAACTGTTAACTAATCCAAAATAATCTTAAAAGCACTTTTTTTATCGATCCCTGAAAACAATACTAATAAACTACTTTGCCCAAAAGTAATTATGCGAAGAATCCATACCTATTTTAGAGGGAATCGAGAAATTCATTGGTTAAACAAAAATCACAAGCATGCAACATCTCAATTGGTACACAGATTTCGTACAGAATCTCAGTCATTCATGCACATTTTTCCCTGCATTGTTTGAGAATGAAAAAGCTCCAACCACTAGAATAGTAACAGTAATAGTAATACAATGATGAACTCGCAAAACGAATATGCTATGCCATCTGCCATTAGATTGTACTTTCTAGCTCAGTTTTCCTTGCGTTTGGGCAAACAAAAGGATCAAACTTTGTAAGGACAAACCCATTGGCACAGTTTCTCATCACCAAAATTATAAAGGAAGAGTGCAGTGAGGGAAAAGAAAAAGTGCATTTTACTTGCTCTGTTCTTCACTTTAATCTAATTGTAGACCAGCATCTAACCTTACTTTTCTCCAACCTTGGACGACCTTAAACTTTGGAACCATCCACAAAACCAACTTACATCAACCTCCATCTCAGAATCAGCATTTTACACCTCATCAGATGTTTTGTGCCATCTCAATAGAATGTCACTAGATTATATGTATCTGATCATTCCCAGGTTTTTCTTGTTAAAACTAGTTCCATTCAAGTCATCTATCACTTCAATGTCAAAGTTCTGATATATAGAAGCCAATATTAACTTTCATTCTTTTATTATTATGGATTTTTCCAATCCAACAAACTAGATTAGAATTTAATTTTACTTGATGAAATTTTACATACAAGAAAGAAAGATCGATCATAAATTTCCGGTTACATGGATCGATCATGTTGAAAATCTAAAGTACATATATAATGAATTGGAGAATTGATTAAGCTGCTACAAACATTGTAACTGAACTATATAGACCGAGACATGGGGAGATGTGTTAGATATGGATCCACAGAAAACCCCAACCGTTATTCACATGATGCACAGTTCTTCCTCTGTTGATATGATATCATTCATGATGCATACCTGATATGCTTGGAGATTACACGTGTAGTTAATAAACTCGCCGATTTTCTAGCAATTGATGCATTGATTATAGTGTATGATATCTGCATTATGCATTTCCCCTCAACATGATGCTTATATGAACCCCACTAGCCCAAGACATTATTTTACACTAGACTACACTTCAATTCGAATAGTAAAAGTATATTCCAATGTAATCCGTAGACATACTTTGATTATAGCTAAAATAGCCAATTTGAGTAAGAAAAATATTTTAATCAGTTATTTGTCAAAGGTTTGAACTTCCTCTAAAATTAAATATACTTTTAACAACTAGACACGAAAATAATTAAAACGAAGTACTAAGCTATTGTAAACATTCAAACCATAACAAGGTGGAATAATAGCCAAGATCAGATATTCTTTTGTGAAACTTCGAGGACAGTGAACAATTAATAATCCCATTGCTATCAGTAAGTAATAAAAACGAAAACTGGAATCAGAGTGCAAAATGTTTATAAAGCCAATTCACAGGTCTTTTGCAAACTACATGTTAGGTGCCAAAAGTTTGAGCTCACATGAGAAAGGAAATTACAGAGTCATTTACAGAGATACTCTTCCTTAGAAAGATGAAGCAAAACAAGGCCTTTTTGTTAATTCAAATCAGAAAACACTCTTGACGAAGTAAGACTAGTTAGAATAACCTCATTTTGTTTAATATACAGTAAAATCATGCGGAAACCTCAGTTACTGCGAGAGCAAGAGTTTCTGGCATAGTCATGGATGCTTCAACCACTGGAGGTGCAACATAAGACGGCAACAGCTGAGTGTAGTGAAACTCAATTTGTAGTCTATGATGAAATGGTGTTTGAGTGGATGATATTAAACCTTTCTTGACATCTGTTTGCAATTCTCTAATAGGGATCGCTGCCAAGAAGCTTTTGATATATTCTTTGCATGCTTCCTTCCCTCTGCACACAACCTCCTCTTCCTGGTCATTCTTCACCTGTTCTTCTGTGTCCACAACAGAATCCACCTCTTTGCCATTTATTGGCTGGATTTGCTTGTCATTCTGCTCTAACACTTCTGCAACAGTTTGCAGGTCATTAGCTGTTTTTTCTCCTGACCCTTGAGCAACATCTTGCATCTTGTATATCACCGTGTTGCTGTCGAATTTCAAGATATATGCCTGATTGCATCCTTCATAAAGCCTCTCTCCTAAAGTGTCAATTATGCAGTAAGCATCAGCTTCAACTTTGAGGATGAAGAAATGGTCGTTCCAGCTAATAATGTAAATCTGGGGTTCATCATTACTAGTGCACTCCTGTCCAGCACGACTTATCTCATCCCAGATGTTATCAAAGGACATGGCCCCATGCAGAAAATCAAATCTGCCTTCATCCATTCCTTCTGGATGAAAAAATCCAATAAAGGATTTGCCAGGAACCACAGAAAGGGGGCGAATTTTGGCTTGAATGACTGTTTCGAGATCAAAATGTTTGTCAGGGAAGCGCTCCCTGTAGGTTTGGTTTTCACACAAGTTCCTCCATTCCAACGAGCCATCTCGAATAAGACTATCAAATTGGGACTTTATCGGCATAAGATCATGATTGTTTTGGAACCAATCAGCTATTACTGCAACAAGAGCAGTACATGCACTCTCACCTGCTGCACGTTCACTACGCTGATCAATTGAGGCGAAGAAGACCTGTGTCTGCAGTTTCATGTGGCCATCACGGCTCAATACTTCTTTCTGCTCCCAACTCCCAACAGCAAAATTGTCATCCCCAAATTCAGATACTGACGATCGATTTGCACCTGAATCATCCTCGGTCTTCTGCAAGACAGTCATACAGTAAAACATTATTACTGATAATAAACTAATTAACAACAGTTTTCAAGAGCAACCCTCCTAAAGGTTCATAAGTTACTGTCACTAATTGCTTACGAAACATATATGGCCAGCCATAAATGTCAGATCACTAGTCAACAAGTACTAATCAGTAGTCACAAAGACCAAAGAAACAATTTTCAGGACACCCAGCAATCTATTATTCCATTCCTTTGTGCCAAAACATATGGATTAATGAAATCAATGACAACTAACAAACAAAATCTTACCCCAAGAGAAAGGGATTCATCAGAGCTAAGCTGTCTGCGATCATAATCAATGTCATCACCACCTTCTTCGCCATAAGCCTTTTTTAACAACGGCTCCCCCTTAGATTTAGGAGATCTGAAACTCAACTTCCTCTTCCTCCAAGGCAGTATACTACGCCTTGAGCTCTGCAACACAGAAGGCTCGGTGGCTGACACGGTTGAATCGTCTTTATGCGAAATCCCAACATCTGATCTGTGATTTCTGTAGTAAACCCAGTCTTCATCCTCACCATTCACCCTCATGCTGGAATAAAACGCTCCTCCAGCATTTGCATAGGCCAGTTTTCCATAACTAAACGACTTCCTTACACTGGAATCCTCCTTCACCTCATCGGACTCACCCTCTTCGAAATCATCAAGTGAATCAGAGTCAAAAGGGTAATTGTATTCACCATCCTCACTCCTGGCAGAGAAATTGCCCTCACTCCCCTCCTCCTCATGGCAGGCTTTCTTTGCCTTCCTAACAGACACAAACTCAGTCAAAATCTTCACTTTCCGAAGACCAGCTTTGAAGGTCGAAAGCTCATCTTTCTCAGCCAAGGTAGTTTCTCCAGGCTGAACCAAGGGTGAAGAAGGCACTGGCACTATTGCTTTATGAACTATATCTGTACTCTCTTGAGCCGCTCTTAATTCCACCAAACTAATCGATATCTGCAAACAACCAAAAGTTACCACTATAAACACAAAAACAACAAACACAAAGGCGCAATGTTGAATAAAAAACAATCATCATAGTCTCTCAACAGAACCAACTAAAAAAATCGTGGATGATAGGCATACACTAAGTGAAGGAGAAGACTCCACAGCACCACCAGAAACTGTAATCGGAATGTTCAAATCAAAATCCTTTTGATCAACCACAGATGCAAATTCAGCCAGATTCAAAGTCGCAGTTCCAACCACAGGAACCTTAGTCTTTGACCTTTGATTCAAACCCTGCAACACAAAACCAACCAATTAAAATCAAATTCAAAGAAACAATGATAATTTACGAAAACAAGGAAAAAAACACCCCCTTCCCAATCAAAACAAAAAATATATTTTTTTAATAAAAAATATTCAATTTTCAAGACATGAAAAACCCCAAAATAAAATTATTCTAAAATTGAAGCAGAAGAGAAAACGAGAAATAGAGAGAGAGAGACATTGAAGAGAGAGAAAGCGATTTCCCAGGGATGAAAGGCATTGTCTTTGTAAGCGGAGAGGGTGCAGAGCGTGTGAAACTCCTCGTCCCAGAAAACGACGTCGTTAGGTTGAAGTTGCCCCTCTCTGGTGAAGTTCCTGGCTATGGCGTTTCTACGCAGCGAGCTAAGCGTGAGTTTGGGACCCTTCCACTTAATCTGGAGCACAAGACCTTTATCTGCGGCTGGCCGCACCAGATCGCACCCCTGGAGAGTGAGGGTCTTCACCACCAACCTAACCTCGTACTTCTTCGACACCAGCGGCGGCCACGGCCTCCACCGCATCATCTTCACCACCATGTCCCCAAAACGGTGTCGTTGGCTAAGGGGGAAAGTAAGGAAAACCGAAAGAGAACCAGAGAGAGAAAGAGAGAGAAAGAGCGTTTAGAGAGAAACGGAAAACGAAAGAAAGTGCGATACAGGGAAGGATTGAGACGCTGTTATATTAACGTCATTTTGTCATTTTTCTGAGATACAAAAGATAAAATTACAATTAAAACAACTTTTATTGGTTTTGTCAGGATATACTCATTTCTGGAGTTTATCACCATTTTTTTTTTACTTTTTTAATTTTTAAAATAATAAATAAATAAATATATTCAAATATTTTAAAAAACAATTAACCGTTGATTGATTAATTTTAAAAATATATATATATATAGTAAAAGAGAAAAATAAATAATTTCTTCCCATGTATACTTTAAAAAGTTAGTCATTCTAATTTATTTAAAGTAAATGATGTAACAGTTAAAAAATATCGGCCAAAGAGAAAATAAATAATTTAATACACGTGTACTATAAATGTAAAAGCTTTTGCAGTATCATTAATTATAAACTATTTTATATTATTTTTTTAAAATAGGTATTAAAAAAGTCAACGAAAGTATTGTATGTGATATTTATAACTGAAAAACTTTTAAACTACCAGTTTATTCATTATTAGTTTAAAATTCATAATAAATTTATTCGGAGAAAAGTTTTAGTGAATAAATTTAAAATAAATCTTCTAAAAGAATAAAACATATACACTTTAAATTAAAATTAAGATGAAAATTAAAAAGATTAAAGATTTAAAAAAATCACGATTCCTAGGAATTATGAATTTTGTGTAAATCATGCTTTTTTTTTATTTAAGAATCATAAATACATGAGAGTTATAACTTTTCGTAAATGATTAAATTTTATTTGGTCGGTGGAATGTATTTTTGAGAATATTTAGATAAAGCTTCTAAAAATAAGATGATGTATAAAAAAATTAATTTATTATTATATTAAATATTTTTTTATTAATTAGTTTATATGAGTTTTCGATTTCCCAACTTTAGATTCCCGGAAAATATTCAGCCATATATTTACTAAAAATAACGGAAAGGATAACAGAAGATTATTTTATAGTAACAAAGAAACTGTTTTTTTTTAATTTAATATTTAAAAAATTATTGACAAAACTAATTTATAAAATAATTCATAGTTGATAAAATAATTTTTAATCAATAATAATAAGTAAAATAAATTTAAAATAATAAAAATTATATTAAAATATTAAAAAATAGCCTACCACTTACATGATAAAAAATTAGTCCATAAATTAAAAATTATAAAAAAATATTTTATATTAATAAAATTAACTTATAAATTAGTTAAACAAATTATTAACAAAATTAATATTACACATTATATATATATATATGATATAAAATAAGTGTAAAAATCTTTCGAACAATCCAACACAATATACATTACACGTAATATATTAAATTTCATAAACTATTTTTATATAATTATTGTTATTTTTAAAATATAGAAACATAAACAGCTTTTATTCATAGTAACATTGAATAACAACAGTATTGAAAAAAAATAAAAATTCCATCCATCATCAGACTTTGCTTGTTGGCAAAGATAATGTAAAAAAGGGTTTGTCATTATTATTATTATGGCATAAATTAGAATTTCACTCCACTGCTTTAAGCTTAAACCTCATCCACCATTATTACCTTCTTTCTTCCATCTACCTTCATTCATAAATTCTAGCTACAAAGTTACAATTATACTTTGATTTTTTTTTGTCTAATATGATAAAATTAATATTAATTCATCATGGTATTTTTTTTTCTTTGATCATCTTCATGGTAGAAAATACAAAATCATAAAATTAAAAACTAAATTTTATAAGATCTCTTTATTAGAATATATTAACATCATATAAATTATAAAAATTTATTTACTTATTTTAAAATATATATTTATTCTAATTACTAACTAAAATATTAATTAAAATGCAAGTTTCATAAAATTCTTGCATTAGAATAAAAAATATCTCAAAAATAATATGGCACAATAGAACTTAAAAAAAAAAAAAACACCAAATTATGACAATGCTATGAAGACATCTCTCTTATTCATTTTAAATATATATATATATATAAACATATTATAAAAATCATATTTATTTTTTATTAGAGCAAAAGTATTTTAATTTGTTTTTGTCCTTTTAAAGATTGATAGGGTTGTTGTCATGCAAACTTAATTACCTATGTAACTTCGTTTAGAAAACATAATTAACTCTAATATTAATTTTTTTTTCTGAATGAGTGATGATTCAGAACCTTAATCTTGAAGGATAAATATCTAGGAGAACATTGAATACCCCATTGTTGCAAGAATACGACCACGTGTTATTGATTTCCATTTACTTACAAGGAAAGTATGAAAGAAGTTAAATGCAATTGAATTCACCCTCTTAACCAACTATGATGTTTTTCTATTACATTTTAAATAATAAAGATTAAATATTTTTTTATGAGTTTAATAGTTTTTATTCAACATGCACATAGGTTTTGCATTATTAAAATTTGAATTTAAAGTTTCATGTGAGTCCAAAAATCCTACGTGGCACATATGTTCCTTAAATATAAGGAAGAAGCAAAGAAAAACCTTAACAAATGAATTTGAATATACGCAAGAAAAGGAAAATGGTAGACTTTTATGATAATGGAATACAAGTGATGGATTTAATTGGAATGGATATGGATATAGTTATTAGATGGATAAAGAACAATGAAATCTCTCCTAACTACTGTCACGGAAAAGCATAATAACACGTTTCAAAAGTTTGAAGGAAAGAAAAAAAGAGATAAACAAACAGGGAAGAGTGGAGTCAACAACCCCGTTATTACGGCGTTAGAAACTCAACCTTAACTTTTAACTAACCCTGGCTAAGGTTAAGTTTCCAATGTAAGACAGATAGATACACGCAAATGCCTTGTTTGTTACTCATTATTTCGCTCTCATTCCAACCACACAAATTAACGGCTTACGCGCTTCCGTTCCCACCGGAACGAATTTTCCGGGAAAGTTCCTATTCCGGTTTCTTAGCGATCACAAAATTTGAATTTACTATTTTTTTTATAAGCAAAGCCGAATTAGTTATTTACAATGTTAAAAATTAAATATTAACATACAATACGTGGTTTGCTCCATCATCAAACAAGTTTTTTAACCATAAATGGTTAGGAGAGAATAATTAAGGAAATTTGTTAATAAAAGATTAATTTTTTAATAGATTTTTTAATTCTAATTTTAAATATATGGTTGTAATGTGTTTTTATTATTATTAATTTTTAGTATAGTTTTAATTTTAATTAAAATTAACCAATTTGATATAAACAACTTAAAAGATGATGTATCATATAATGTTTAAAATATAATTTTTTTTTCTTGTCTTTTTCTTAAACGTATATTTTTTATAAATGACATGTATTGTGTTATCTTATTATTTTTTTAACATCATTAACTGATTTTAATCAAAATTAAGATTATATTCAAAATATTAAAAAATATGTTATAAAAATTAAAAAATTAAAATATTTATTAAATCTATTTTTTTCACTAAAATTATTCAAAATTAAAATTTATTATGAATTTCAGTTCTATTTGGATTAATATATAAAAAAATAGGTAAGTTAGGACAACGAAAATAAACATTTTCTGAATATTAATATAGATGAATTATAATTATTTTTAATTTGTGTCTTACTTTTGGGGAAAACACTTCTGGAGTTTTACAAATTTTGATGTTTGTTCTGTATTCAACTTTACTCGGTTTTTCTTAATTTATATAATAACATATAATGCTTATTGACAAAGATTTTTTTTTTCATTTTTGTATGTTAATATATAGATTAAGAAGGGCTTAAATATGGTTTAAAATACAGAGATAATTTCATGGCATAATACTATTGATTATATCCTTAATATTTTCATATCAACAAGTTTTTCTTTTTTAAATAAAATCTTATAAGATGGGAGAAATGGGATATTCGTATTAACATATTAAAACCAACACCAAAGAAAGTTTCGAAGTTGAAACATTACTTAAATAAAGAAATGTTTACTTCTATAAACTAAACTCTTTTGGTAATTCTTATTACCACATTGATTGATACAGTTAATAGTTGTGTTTTTTTAATTAAGTAATCATCATACCTTAATTTAGGTAGGAAATAAATTAGGTTGAAAGAAGTACCTGCATACTCATAGGCTTTACACTCATATACCTAACAATATTAACTATTATATGGAAAGATAAAATAATTCTTAAGAATACTAAGATTAAAAAGAATGTGTAGCTGTGATTAAATTTCTTCATTCATCATTCTTATCATATGGTCCACCAGATTTTATATTAGTAAGCAACCCTAGCCATAAACTCTATCAATTAAACACATTAATTATTAATCAAAACACACCATACTATACTAAAAAGACTTTGAATTCCACTTTGAGTGGTGGTGCCTGAGCTGGTACCACCAATGCATGGCCATTGCATAAATTTCATATGAACAAACCCTAAGTCAACATTTATTGTATGAATAATAAATGCAAGCAATGTTTGTTAGATATTTTAAATTTTAAATTTTTATTTTTATAAGTTAAACATTTGACTTGATGGTCCACTCACAGCATGTGGATGCTAACATTGCTTCAAAAGTGGGGTTAGGATCCTCTCTTCTTCAATCTACACATTCATTCATTCATGCATGTAACCGTTGGATCAATAATCTCCTTTGTGAAGACAACATGAAGAGGAGAGAGTCTTGTCTTTGTGGGACACCTTGCCTTTACAGGTTGGCTTCAATAGATTAACTTCTTTGCAAGTTTTGGGAGCCATTACAATACTTTTTTACACCCTTGGGGAATCTCTTTCCTACAATTCTTTAATTCTTCTATACTTTTAACTTCACTTCACTTCTTCCTTGCCCATTTCTTTTTCATTTCTCTGCATGTTCCTCCTTGATTTTGGGGCTATTTCAATAATTCAGAAGAATGAAACAACTAGATTTAAATAAGACTAAAGATTACAGGGAAGAATAATGGTGAAAAGTTTCTTCATTCTTGTAAAAAATAAAAGGGAAAGTAAAAATAGAAGGATTAGAAATAGAAGGAAAACGATTTGTCTATATTGTATATGATGAAATAAAAGAAAGAGAAAGATAAAAAAAAATAAGTGTTGAATAAGAGTATATTAAATAAAGATGTATGTGTATTATTGTTCTTTTATATAGATTTAGAAGAATTAATGTTTTTAATTTTTTTATTGATGAATATTAGTGGTTAATATATTAGTTTTTTTTTTTATGAATTCAAATTTATATTGTAGATGTTACTTTCTTTCACTTTTATCATTAATATTCAATCTTATATTTCTAACACTTTTTTTAACAATAATATCCTACTACTTAATTCATAATTTTGTTTTATATAACACCTTAATTATATTTATTTTTTATTTTAATATGTTGATATTTCTTCACAACATTTTATTACAATCCAAAAATCTAAGCTTATTTCTTGTACTTATATTTTTTTTCTTTATAAATGTAGTTATGGTCTTAATATGCAAATGTGTTCCATTCCTAAATGTTTATTTCAATTCTTTCTAATTGTAGTAGAATCATAACTTAATTTATTTTACTTTAAAAATATTTTCTTTTTTTAGTTTTTTCGGGAATCTTATGAAAATTTATATTTCAATCATCGTATTTTTTGTTGTAATAATTTCATTCAAGAATGTTATTGGATCACTATAATAAAAATAAATCAATTTTAATTACCCTTTTATCGATTCCAACATGCTTCTCGAGATTATTCTATTTAAAATTTAGAATCTCATCACTTCGATACTCCCTTATTGATTTCTTATAATAAAATTGATGTATTAGTATATTAACATTCTATACCTTCATTGAACATAATGTACTAGGTCATTGTTCAAGTTTACTCTTGTAAAAAAATATTTCTCATGTATAGCAACATCATCAAAAAGTGACATTCTAAACTTATTACTCTAGTATCGAGGATCATAATCCTTTTGAATATCTAATTATAGTTATTTCTTCCCTCGAATTCCATGTATTCTTCGAAAGTAATATCCTGAAATCCAATACTATGATTTTTCCTTTATCCATTTAAGTTGAATCTTTCACCTTTATTATTCTTATTCTATTAAGAGTATTGCTCAAGATTATACATAATTGTCCTTCTACTTCTTCTTTGATAGTTCATTTTCCTTCATACAGGAAGATACCTTTTGTTCTAATCTCAAAAAGAAGAGAAGAACTTAGTTAAAATATTTATTTTTCATTGAAATATCCTTAATATTTTTACAAAAATTTTACATACTTACATACAATTATTTAGCTTTTATACCTACTCATTTCACATATATACGAATATATATATATAGAAAGAGAGAGAGAGAGATTTATTCTAATTCTATTATGTATATACATTCTTTCTCTTCCCTTCGATTATATCAATCACAAATGCGAAAATAAATAGATTAAGAATAGAATTTGTATGGATGGTGGTTAACATAAAGAAGATGATAATAATTGGTCTTTCTAGAACTATTGGTACTTCATCACATACACGCGCACACACATACACACATACTCAAACTAAAATAAAAAATTGCTCTAAATGGACTTCCAATGTAATAGAGAAAGTTTCAGAGTAAAACACAACCAAGAATTTGCACCGGAGCAGTTTTGAGCGATCTTAACGTTAGATTGCTCTAAATGGACTCTCAATGTAATAAAGGAGATTTCAGAGTAAATTCAAACCCCAAATTTGCACGAGGGTAGTTTTGAACGATCTTGATGTTATATTACTCTAAAAGGAGTCTCAATGCAATAGAGAATGTTTAGAAGTAAAACCAAACTCTAATTTTGCATCAAAATAGTTTTAAGCGAACTTGATGTTAGATTCCTCTAAATGTACTTCAATGCAATATAGAAGATTTCGGAGTAAAATCAAACCTCAAATTTGTACAAGAGTGATTTTGAATGACCTTCATGTGAGATTGCTCTAAATATACTCCTAGTAGAGAAGACTCTGAAATAAAATCAAACCCCAAATATGCACCGGAGTGATTTTGAAGGATCTTAATATTAGATTGTTTTAAATGACTTCTCAATGCAACATAGAACCTTTTGAAGTCAAAACAAATCAAATTAAAATAATAAAATTAATAAAATATTTTACACTTTGTGATAAACTCGATATACAACTCAAATTACTATATAAATATAATAAAATAATATAAATAAAATTTTAGTAAGACTACAATCGTTGTTCTAAATTATCTTTGCATAGGCGTCCAAGATTTTCTTTTTCTCCTTCTAAATTGATAATAATTACAAATATTAGATAAATTTATATTTTATCATTTTTAGTAATATTTAATAAAAATTACTAAAAAAATTTATAATATTACTGTTTTATTAAAAAATTACTAACTATTTTTAATAACATTTTTAAAATAATATATTTTAATTAAAAAATATCATTAAAAAATTTTAATAACATTTTTATAAATATAAAAATCATAAGTAACATAACATGGGTGTAAAATATTATTAAATTGTATTAGTAACCTTTTTTACTTTAATAATTTTTTTAATATTACTATAAATAACACACACATATATATATATATAACTATAACATTGTCATCTTTTACAATTATTAAAATTATTATTGTAGAGTAATAATTTTTTAAAAAACATTGAAAGAAAATATACTCATAAAATATGATTTATAAATAATTTTATCGATAAAAAAATTCAAAATTACACTAATTTATTGATTTTAAAAGATCACAACATCCAATGATTTGAAACTTAAATTTGAAATATGTAATTGATTAAATACTCAAAAGAAAAATAATATGACCTAATATATAACTCAAAGCAAAAGTAACTCTTTGAAAATAGTTATCTGAATATTTTCACCAAAGTTACAAACAAGCATGTAAACGAAAGTTTTAAAGCCATAATAAGTCTCCTTTTCAGGTTCATTTCATTTAAATTGCAATCTTTTTCCACAATCTATGGCCACCACCCATTGACCATTCTGAGATTGCAAGATCTCAACTGCTCTGTTAACTGACTTGACACATCTTTAAAACCAAAGAAAAAAACTTGTTTTTTCAAACACTCATTTTGATGGGTTAGTCAAGGAGTGATTAAGCCACTATTTTGCATTCTAACTATATAATTTAATACTAAATATACACATGTTTCGATTATTATTTTGCATGCATTAAATTTTATTTTATAAATTTTATAAGATAAAAAAGTGAAACTCACTTTGTTCCATTTCATTGTATCCCTAATTTTTATAAAATTTAAAAATAAAGTAAAACAAATATTATCATTGATAAATATTTATTTTTTATTAATTAAAAGTACACTTTTTAAATTAAAAATATATGAAAAATAAATTGGAAAATAGAAATTGTAAAATAACAGTAACGCGTTTTATTTTGTGAAAATAAAATGTGACCAAAGTATGATGAATAATAGCAACAAAAGAAGAAAGGGAAAGGTTTGAAAGTAACGCGTGCGAAGGAAGTCATGCAGCAAAGGAAAAGCGTGTGTATGTGGGACCCACACAAATTAAGAAAAGTGCATAAAACCACAACCAAACACATCACAAAAATTGAAAAAATAACCCTAATTCTAATAAATTCGTGCTCTTCTGACTTTTTTTAATGACAATGACATTTAGTTTTTTTATTCAATTTAATACTATTATTTAAGATAATAAACAGTGTTATTTAATAACTTTTATTTTTAAATATTTTCCATGTATTATATAGGTACATAATATTCGGTTTAAATAGTAATTTTAAGTTTGAAACGTTTTATATATACTAGCTAAAATAAAAAATTATTAAGTTTTTGTTTAGTATTTTTAAGTTTTAAAAATTAATTTGAATATAATTAAGATATTGTAAAAGACTATTTTTTTTCTAGAAAATCTTAAAAACCTTTTTTTTTTATATTTTCAAATTATGTGATAACAATGTGATCATGTATAGCATTTGATGAATGATTTGTTTTCGTATAAGAGAGAAGAAAATGAGATATTAATTAGGATATTAATAAAGTGAAAACATTATAATAACAAAATCGATGAAAACTATATAAGAAAATATTGATCACAAAGATACAAGAGATGTTAATTTTCTCTCTTAGGGATCATATGAAGGAATATGGAGGAAAAGGTGATTATATGTTCAAAAAATATTTTATACCTCAAGATAGAAGTTGTTCTTCAAAGAAATTCGAAAATTAGATATTTTTCTTCAATAAAAATAGCATTACAAAGAACATGTAGGTGGTGATTTTGGGATTGAATTTTTAAGTAGTAAATGAGTAAAATTATTTCTTAAATAATTTTTTATATGGGTTAGAATACCTTAATATCTTATTTAACTATTTATATTTTTTATTAATAAAAAAAGTAGGTGATAATTATTAAATGAATATGTTTAATTCGGAAAATGAGAAGCAAAACCCTAAAGAGGATATAACTTAGGAATCATTGTTATTTTCATGTTAATTCCTTATTTGATTTTATATTTCTGGTTTCATTTTAATTTTGGAGTAGTATTTTCTTTATTACACTTTTAACCTGAAGTCTTTTTCGTTAATATTGTTAATTTTACTTAAATTATTTATGAATTTTCAGCTTTCTTTAATTATTATTCTTCACACCAATTCTCTTTTATAAAATTATTAGATTTAATATATGAATTTTACATTCATGTTTATTTTAATTATCAAACCCTTTTCACACAAAAAAAATTAAAATAGTATTATCTGAATTAAATTATTTTATTAATATCTTCAGTTTTAATACTTTATACTAAGTTTAAAAAAATATTCATATTTATTATATCTCTTTAACCAAATCAAATTAAAAGTACTTTTAGAGTTACTAGTCAAAATAGAATCCACAAACATAAACTTGAACTTTATGTTTAACTTTGTATATAAATTGGAACACCTCTAATGGTCTCTCTCTACGTATAATTGTTGCTCATAAAAAAATTTATTCCTATATCTATATCTATATATATATAAATAAAAAGAGTAGGTATTAATTTATTAAAAAAAATAAAATTTTTCCAACATCGTACTTTTTTATATACGAACAAATTTATGTCTTAATAAGTGATTAAAACACCCAATATTATCTGTAGAAATATTTGCGACATTAAAAGTATAGAATTTCCACACCAGAAATATATAATAATAATAATAATAATAATAAATAAAAAGATTAAATATATATTAGAATTAATAAACTTTTTTATCCTAATATTGACCTCATCTTTTAACATAAGATTCCACTAAATATCTTTTTACCAATTGAATTCTTATTTTAATTAAAAATAATTAATATATTTTTGTCTATTATATTAATATTAATAATATTAAAAGAATGATAATGTAATATATAAATAATAATAATATATGTAGTAAATATATAGGGACATTATATATTGTTATATTTAATATGTGTCATTTTATATATATAATATTATTATTATAGGTTAAATATGTTTTTAATTCTTGAATTATTTGTTAAAATTATATTTGATTTTTGAGACAAATTTACTTATTTCGTTTTTATGTTTTATAAATTTGTGTAAACGATACTTAATGATATGTCAGAATTTTTTTTTATATCTGTTTTTAAGTTCTTTTCACTTTTTTTCCTTTTATTTTCTCTAATTTTTCTTTACTTAAATATATTTTTAGTAGTTATTAAGAATTATTTACACTTGTTTATAAAATATAAAAATGAAATAGGTCTAAAGTTTGTTCAATGACAAAACATAATTTTAACAAATAGTTCAGAAATTAAAAATATATTTAATACTATTAATAACATTCTAAAAAAGTTTCAGATGTTACCGAATTGATGAGTAGTTTACTACTAAATTTCAGTCATAAACATCAGATGATTAAATATTCAATTACTGAATTTACTATTGGAATATCAGAATACATACATACATCCTCTCTCTGTATATATACACACATATACTCTTCATCATAGTATCTCTAAACAATGAACACAACCGGACCATCTACTATTCATCTAAAAAACTATAATTAATAAAAAAAAAGCTCGTAAACGACCTTCTTTCTTGCATGACACATGCATCAAATGTTGGTATGCTAATTCATAGTTATTTTATTCCAACTTTTTCCAGAAAGAAATATTGTATATTTTGGACCATTATGAACTGCTACTTGGTAAAGAAACGAAGGAACAGCTGGCCATGGCCGATAAAGTTCAGCGTCATGGCCTCATGGTAATATCCCTTGAAAAGTGTCCCAAATGGCTTTAATCATTTAATATATGTTGCAGTAAACTTCTGCATAAAAATTTCTAAAAAACAGATAAACTTGTTCAAGCAAGTGTTTATTACTATTCAAAGAATAACTTGGATGGAAGACATTGTTTTGTTGGCTAATGGTTATGCTCCTAATACATATGTGTTTGTCGTTATGCTTAGGAGTGGCATCAGAAACGAATTTTGAAAGCTTGAAATCTCCGTCCAAAAGCTTTAGGTTTTGTTCATTTGTTAAATGATGTTGTTTGTTTATTTGGAAGCATGGATTTTATTTTGGAGTAGTTTATTTGTCTTGTAGGTTGAGTTTGTGCACCTCCCTCTCCATCCCCACCACAGCCATGTGTGTTGATGACAGCAACAGCACCACCTAATATTTTCTATATTCTATTTCTGCCTATGAATCTATGTATTGTTAGCTGTCATCAACAATTAATAAACATTGTCCCACCAAACATTTCTTACAACTTTTCTCCCCCTAGTTTACTACTACTAACTAAGATGCTAATTAATTCACCTCAAACAAATAACTATTTTGGTTTCACTTTCAAGCCTATTTAGGGTTTGCTTCAAAATAATTTTAATTGCCAAAACATTCCCACTCTCATACAAATTAGTTAATTATATTTGTCTCAAAATAGATTTCACTATACATAATATTTTCTTGCAAATATCTTTCAATCTACTAAATTAGAAACTATAATCTCATTTGAATCAATGTTATAATAGTTAGTTCTATTTAAATTTTTACACGAAAGAAATTTTGAACGAGATTTTCTTTCATTAGATAAGTTATTTACAGTATAATATAAATATTTATTCATATCTTAAAATTTTCTCTTCTTTAAAGGGTTTGATTTAGTCTTAAAAAACAAAGGTGATAGATGTTGTCTTAGGTATTAAGATCATGGTGGCTAATTCTACCATTTATACTATGGTCAATTAGAGGAAGATAAAATTGTTGTATGTTCATGTGTATAAAGTTATTACCTCTTTTGTAACTCATATTTATAGAGAAAGTAATGTATTTCTAAATTGGACAACTTGAGAGTGAACTCTAAATAGATTTTATTTAATATGATAAAATGTCTAATTGTATTTCTCAAGTTTTCTTTAGGAACCGGTTTGAACTCTACAATTATAAGTTTTTTTTAATATAAAGTTTGGTCTTACCTTCATGGTTAATGACAATATTTTATTTCTTTTTTCTCTATTTCTAATGCATTCTTTCCTCTTTTTCTTTATTTGTAATGCATTTTTCTTCTAAAAAACATATATGATAGAAGAAATTTGAGGTACAACCTAATTGAGATTTCATGTGTTTATAGTGATATTATCTAAAAAAAACTTTGATAAAAAAATTACTATAATTAATTATATCATTTAAAGTATTGTACAAGACATTTTATTTAATGTATATGTAAATGAAACAATGCTTATTAAAAAGAGTTCATTTCTCGATTTGTTCAATTTCAAGGGATTAATTTCCAATATTAGAGAAAAAGAATTTAAAAAAAATGGATGAGGGAAATATTTTATTTTAAATTTAAAGAGATATTGTATTCATAAAAAATAATAAGAGAAATTATGATATAATTAAATTTATATAACCTAGCATTGTGGACACAAAAAAGTAATCATAAAAGTAGTATTACCATTATATATTAGTATATACTAGTATGAATTTACCTTATTTTAAAGTGGTCAATTTATACCATGTTATTAAAAATAACAAATTAATTCTTTTAATTCTATTCAAAGTCTTACTTTTAATCATGCCCTTAAAAAAATGTAATGTACTCAAGGTTTTGTTATAATTTATAGTGTGTTTGGTTTTGCTTAGATAATAACGTCATTCATGATCAAAGACTTTCTCTAGATGTCTATGTGAAAAAAAAGGCAATGTGCATTCTATATTTAAAAGGTAAAGCTTACGTGTATGACCACACCACTAATTTTATTATAAGAGGATATATATAAAAGCCATAAAATGCAATACCAACAAACTTTAGTGTATTAGAGTTTATTTGAAAATTTGATAAGACTATAACAAAAAAAAAAGAAAAAATGATTGCAAAATACCTTAACTACAAATGAAATTTTCAATCATATCATTTAAAATTGTCCACATAAATTTATTTGAGAATATTATAGAATAGTGGAAAGATTGGCATGCTTTTAGAAAAGTATTTAGTTCCCTTTGAAGATAGTTTTCATTGATGCCTTTCATGATATATAATGTAAAGCTGGTGAAAAGGTGGTGATGGAAATGCATCATATATGTTAGCATTGACCAAAGAATGGAACATATTCTTTGCATGTTTCTAAACCTATTATTACATCATGTATTGTAAACAAATACATACATATATATATATATATATATATATATACATATATATATATATATATATATATATATATATATATATATATATATATATATATATATATATATATATATATATATATACATATATGCTAATTTGGTAGTTGGGTGGTCTAGGCATATAAAAAGTAGTCCTTTGAGTTGAACCTTTGAACCCTAACTTTTGTCAAATATTTGTAATGGACTTTGTATGATATTAAGGGTTTTAGATTATGGATTAGTACTTCTCATTGTTTTATGTCTTTAAACAATTAAATATATTTAAATATTTATAAAACATTTTTTTTAATTTCAGTTCTTATAAAATGTTTCCATTTTTTAAAAAGCTATTTTTAAAAAAGAAAATTAATATTACGTGCATTTGTATATTTAATAAAATGTCAAGTAATTATCTCATTATCATGCAAAACCTTCACGTGAAATCTTTCTAAATAATTTTTAAAATATTTATAATAAATATTATTTATGGAATGAAAATAAAAATAAAAATAATGATTCCAAATTTTGTTGGATTAAAGATAAAAGAAAAATGTTTTGATGAAATCATATCTAAATTAAAATACTTTGGTTTTACATTATTGGAAAAAATAATAGTTTCATATTTTAGAGGAAGGAAAAATAAAGATAAAAATTTACAAACCTAAACCAAAACAATTCATTATATATATATATAATAAAAAGAAGAAAAAATGAATCAAAATTTAAAAAGGATAAGTTGGAAGAGAGAAAAATATATTTCTCATCTCTTGAACAAGTCATACTCATAAGAAATGAACAAAAGAGAAAAAGGGACAGAAGAATAAATTATGTGACCACTTCATCCACATTTAAAGCAGAAAATGTTAAAGAGAAAACATATATTTCGTAAAGTTGAAAAGAAAGGAAATATTTTTGTAAGATCATCACATCGTAAGCACAGTTTTGTATTTATTTATTTGGTCGGTCGTAAATTAAGTGAACAAAGCATAACATAGATTTATTTACTGGTGCTATTTAAAAAAGTTGCATGATTTTACCACTATTGAACTGTTATGTGAGCTAATAGTACTATAATAAAAAAAAATCTAGCATTATTATCAGTTACTCGAATTTTCGATATCATCAAACGAATGACGTCTTTTACTAAAAATCCTAATTATTCTTTGCATGATATTGGAGAATCTTATGACTATTATCATGATAGTTAACAAATTAAAATAAAATACATTAAAATGTAGATGAATGAATCTCTATTGAAAATCATTTTGATAGAAATTTCAGATAAATATATTTCGTAAAGTACAAGTAAAATCAACTGTAAAATACTTGTGGTTTAAAATTTTATACTTTAAAAGAGATATTTACATTTGAAAAAATATTGTTGAGAATTTAAATAGGAATTTAAGTTTTATATTTAACAAAAATAATATATTAAACAACATATAAAAAAATTGATAAAATTATTAACTTAAATCTTTAAGTTAAAAATAATGTCATTTTCTTTCTGTAATGAGTTTGTGGCTCAATAATATCTTACCCAATATCCTATTAAAAGAACTAACAGAAAAGAAAAATCGTGTAGCTACAAAATTTCTTTCTTCTCAATCGAATATCTTTTTATGCTGCTTTTGTTATTTTTTTTTATTCTAAACTAATCTAATATTTCAAGCTGTCTAGTTTGAAGTAGGGTAATGAACCTTATATGTGAATGTATTGTTTCAATATTTTAATGTGAAATAATTGATTTTAAAAACATTGTGCTTAAACTTAAAGTAATTATTTTTATAAAAGAAATAGGTATACCAGTAAATTATATTTGTTTCCTGGAAAAAAAACATAAAACTATTTCTTTTTAAAATAAAAAGATTAAACAAAAGCAAATAAATAAGCTTATTTTATTAAAAATTATTTTTTATAAAATAATAAGTACAAACAAACCGAGTTTATAAGTAACCATTTTTATCTTTCAATTATTTTTCATTTTAAGTTTAATAGGCATATACTAATAGTGCATAAAGGTTGTCCACTTTTAACTAATTAAAAGTCATATTAATATAATTTTTAATTAATTAATACTAAAATCAATAAACATACGTGAAAAAAAGAGTTAAAATTATATTTTATGTTAAAGGTATAAATTAAAATTTTAACTATTTCATTATTTATTTTTAAAATATTATTATCTTTTAACTTTTAGAGTTAAATTTTATCCTTTTAAAAGTTAGATAACGTTATTAAGAAGGTGACAAAATAATAACAACTTTTAATTAAGTTTATCTTTTTATCTAAATATTTTTTCTAATATTTTTAATGTGAATTAATGTGAATTGATGTGGTGTTTAATCAAGATTTAACCTTTGATTTTAATATTTAGTATTTGGGTGGCTTTTTAGTTAATTGAGCTCTAAGAAGCAAGTTTTTTTTCTTCTTTCAACTTCAGAAGGCAAACTTTTACTAAGTAAAAGAATATATTATTACAACAATATTGTATTTTAGACTTGTTTATGAATTCAATATTGTTCATGTAAAAATTAAATCTTGGATGTTAAAGTTAAGATAGAAAAATTATATGGTTGATTATGCATAATTCACCTAGTGAATTGAATTTCACTTAAGATATTTCGTCTATAAAGCAATGTTGTGTTTTAGTTTTGATGTGCTTAGCATATTCTAAAGTGCTCAAGAGGTTAATTAAATTTGTTTAGCAAATTTGGATTCGTTTAGTAGATTGAGATCCGAGAGCAATGGCTAATTTAATATGTTTAGCAGATTGAATTTTGCTAAACAAATTGGCTTTGTTTCAAATAATATCTTTAGTCTGAATGTTTAAACCTAAAAGTCATTAAAAATGTTTGTGTGTATATATATAAAAGTAAATAAATATATTTAGAGATATTATGTGAATATAATTTGTTTAATCGATAATAAGTTGTGAATCACTATATGTGATTAATATTATGCTATGACTCATAATATGTGCATATGTTTAAGATGGGGTGTAAGTATAAGATGGGGTGTAAGTAGTAAGTTAGAGACTTGATTGAGATATTCGAACTTTAACTTTAATGATATACTAAGTCAAATAAAATAAAGGTATAATGTAGTGAAGAGTACATGAATGTTTCATAATTAAGTTGATAGTGAAAAGAGTGTAAAAACACTCTATCTATCGTTATAAGATTGTTAGAAGAATCTATATTAGAATAGGAAGACTAATGGATTTTCAAATAGTAACTTCTATATCTCAAGTTAATATCATCCAAAACTAGTAAGCTAATTTGTGTTTATTTTATATAAATATTGATGTAATTTACACTAATTGATAATATATTTAGGTGCATACTAATTACATTTTATGTTTAGATAAATATTATTTTGTCCTTTCTTTTTCTTTCATATGAAAATTTTACTAAAATTTATGAAAAAATATATCAAGTGATGGTCACTAAGAAAGACATTAAGTTATCTCTGTTTATATATAATAATAATAATAATAATAATAATAATAATAATAATAATAATAATAATGTATAAGAGAAGTTTGGAATAACTTTAATTGTTATAATAATAGAGTTTTTAATATATTACAATTACAATGTTTCTTAAATTTTTACTAAACAAAAACATAAAAATATACAATCATTACATATTTTTCTTATTTACATGTATTTAAAAACTAGGTGCTCTTCAATGTGAAAAAAATACTTTTTTTTTCAATATTTTGTTGCATATAATATATATATATATATATATATATATATATATATATATCAAGATTAGTTGTAAGTTACCTAATATTATAACTTATGTAACTAAAGTTTTTTTTAAAAGAATTATAATTAACTTATTTACATGTGTATATAAATTTAGAAGGAAAAAAATCTTTATGCTCATCCAAAATGGTCCCTTAGACATGCAACATCACTTGCTCATATATCAAACATAATTATAATAAAAAGTCTTACAATAAACATAAAAATAAAGTATAAGTACTAAGATCAATATATAATTGTATACAAAACAATCAAAACTCACATTACATCATAATTTCAATAAATTCTACTTAATTCATTAGAAAATATTGTAGAGTAACAAAGAGACCTTGGCTCAAAATGGATATAAGACAACAAATATCAAATACTTCTTCTAAAAATCTAGTATAGAGCATGTCACACAAAAAAGTAATATCTAATCCATTATAAGCACTTTTGATCTACACCTTCATATGCTAGAGTACATTCATTGGACAAACAACTATATTTCGAAAATGCATCTCAATTGTATAAAAACTCTCATATAGTTTTTATTATAAGATGTCTTAATTCTACATCTCTGAAGCAAAATCATCTTATTTTATTTGTAGGTTCATGTTCTCAATACTACAAAATATGTACGCATATCGTCCTAGGTATGTAATTTAACTAATAAAATTTTAACATATCATGCACCGATTCAACAAGATTTGTTAAATCATATCTCAATACTAATATACAATATATATTTTTATAAATATTTTAAATAGTTTTAGTTCATACAACTCAATAAAACATGTTATTATGAAAGAGAGCGAATTTACTTAATATATAATTGGATATATGGTCAAGTTTGCTCGTTTAAGTTACACTCGCATTATTTCATATTATAAAAAATCTCGTCCATATATGACTCACATTTTTAATTATTTTTAATTTTTATAAATCGTATTTGTCCCACAAAACTAGTGGATCAGTCTACATCGTAAATATATATTGAATTTTTTTTATCATTAATTTGTGTTAAATATGACTTTTTCATTCTTATTCAATAAGTTCTTCTAATGTTTAGAAACTCAAGTTGTGAGGAGCAAAGAAATGTCATATTCTTCTTACGTTAACAAATGGTCCTCATATGCATAATAAACCTATAAATTGAAGTTATTCTCATTTGTAAGAACATTACAACATATAGTTATAACTCAATAATTTTTCTTTAAGATATATTAATTATTTATGTTTCTCTTATTATTTAGAAAGTGTTGAGTATATACATATAGTAAGAAAATACTAGATATTTTGGATGTATTTAAGTTTTGGATATTGTGAATAACTATTATATTTTTCATATTAACACTTTGAATATCTATATTTATATAATAGTTGTCACGATGTAAGTTATACACTAATCCACATTTGTAGTTATAACCATTTTTAATAATAACAATTTATTCTCCATCAAACAAAATATAACAAATAAAAAAAATTAGATTTTTGATTGAATTGATTTTAGTGACAACCAATAAAATAAAAAAAATATTAGATTTTATATTAAATAAAATTTGGTGATAAATAATAAAACCAAAAATGTTGAATTTTTTTTACTTTGATTTGGTAACGTGGATTTCAGGTAGCCTACAAAATGTATGATTAAAACTCAAATTTACTTAAAAAGATACAAATTCACACTCATGGAATACGAATTATTGAGTTTTGTAGAATTCTATACAAATATTAACAATAAAGTTATTTCATAATTACATGAATTATGAAATTCAGCAAGATAAATTATAGTCTAAATTTAGAAACACTGATTTCCCAAAAAAAACATTGTTTCAATTTTCCAAGAAAAAAATACAACACATGCTATGTGTACAACTATAAAATTAACATTAACTAAAAGAATTAATGATTAGTTAAATTGTGGAAACTAAATTTCAAGTTTAGTTGGAAGAATTACCTTAGCTGTCTCACATATAAAATTCTCAAATCATTATGTAAATTGAGCATAAGGAAATCTTTTGTAAAGTAACTTTCAAAATTATAATATACAAGAAAACTGAAATATAAAGTAAATTAATTAATTAATATTAATGATTGAGTGTTTAAAGATTTTGCACTAGGACCTTCGACTTTAGATTCAATAATATTTTCACAGGAAATGGTAATAATTAATACGGAGTTTTTAAAAATAAATTATCACTCAATTCTAATGATACTACTATATTTCACATTATTCATTTTATCTGTAATTTAGGAAGATCAAAGATGGAATAATTATTCATAACATCTATTAACTTCATACTATATATATATTCTATAAAATGAACTTCATGATATATAATTTAAAAAAAACGGCTTTATTATTGTGTAAAAAGACCAAATAACTTATTTACTCTGAGAAAAAAATGTTTTTTTTTTAATTTTTACTATGATTAAAATCTCAAAAATGATTTCTTTGTATCTTAATCAAGTCCAAATAAATTATACGTACAAACAAATAAGTTAAACATGATAAGATTATTTGCTTATATGTCGGATTGTGTTGATAATTCTTTTATAGTTAGCCTAATTAAATAATAATAATTATTTAAATAAGAGTAAATTATGTAGAAATTGAAGTATTTAAATAAAAATAAATATATTTTACATTTTTTATATAATAAATAAATGCTTTTATTTAATTTTTTTCCTGCTAGCTTTACAAAATGCCCATCAACATTTTCCTTATTTATTTTTCTATAAAAATCCCTTAGCCTATAACATTTCTATAATTATCCAAACTCATAAAAGATGTATAAAAATTAAAAAACCCTAATAGAGATTGAAAGCAATAGCCATAAAAGAAAGAAGAGAAGCGTTGAAGGACCCAAGAAAAGGACAAAATTGAAGGGCAGCCAGAAAACAGAAAGAGGAAACGTCATTATTAGTCCAACAGAGGACAACCCAATTCTCCACATAATATTCTATTCTGCCAAACCATGCCAACCTAATTCCACATAATATATTAAACCCTAAACCTAAAAGACTAATCTTTTTGTATGTAATCTTATGTCACCATTTTTTCTTTTAATCCCACACCCATAAAATCTAATCTTGTTCAGAATATTATTTACTATAAAAAAGAATTATTAAATATAAATTAATTTAAAAACAAAAATTAATTAATAAATAATTAAATTAAAAATTATTTTATATATTAAAAATAATTAGTATCTAAAATAATTTTTATTATAATAAAAATTATATTTTTAATTTTTATTAATCTTAAAATATTATAAAATTCATTTTTATAGTGATTAAATTAACTTCTAAATTTAAATTTAAATTAATTTTTAATATTAGTTATTAAAATTTAATCATTATTTAATTAGATTCAAAATTATTTTTTAATTAAATTAAAGATCAATTTTAACATCTATAGATAAATAATATGATTAATAAAACCATTTTTAATGATTATTCTCATGATGCAACAATTTTTTTTTATAATAAAATAAAATTAGTAACATGTGTTGGATTAGAGTGATTTTGAATTGTCTTTCTTTTATATGTTTTTTTTATGACCATTCTAATTATATTTTATGTGGATGAATTTAATATGTTGTTGAAAAGCCTTAAAAAGGAGGATTGAGAAGAATAAAATGTTGAATGGTGTAGAATAGATCCAACCTAAACTTGGACATTTTAAAAGATGTTTAGAAATTCCATGAATGCATAGTGTCCATGCAATTCTAGTCGGTTTGGTTCACTGTTCAACGTACAGTAGTGCATCAGCATATTCATTAAAAAAATTGGAGTGTGAAACTAGCAAAGAAAGGTGGATTGAAAAGGTTTGGAAAGATGTTCTACCCAAAAGTGTGCTGCTTCTTTATCATTTTTCTGTCAATCATTGTATAACCAAATATACACATACATATATACATAGTTATAATCTCTTCAATTTAAAGAGTATGATATTACTATCATAAATTTATTAAATATAAATTAATTTTAAAATAAAAAATAATTAATTATTATATTAATTGAACTAAAAACTGTTTTATAAACTAAAAAATATTAATATTTAAAATTAAAATAAATAAAAGTTATATTTTTAGTGATTTATTAATCTTAAAAAATATAAATTAATTTCTATATAATAATAATTAAATTGATTTTTAATCAAAATTTAAATTAATTTTTAATATTAATTATTAAGATTTTAATTACTTAATACTTATTAAATTAATTTTTAATTAAATTAGTGATTAACTTTATCACTTTAGAAATTAATAATATAATTTTTGAAGCAATATTCTTGTAGTGATTAATTCCTAAATTAAATTTGAAGAATAAAAAAAGTAGTTTATAGTTTCTCAAATTTAGCATTTAAAGACTAAAGTATTTTTTTTTTAAATTTATAGAATTTTTTTTTACTTAGACTGAAATCAAAACTTATCTTAAGCCAATTGATTAAGAACACAAATATATTAAACTACTTTCTAAGCTTAAATATAAAATAATTTTAATGGACAGAAATATAAAAAAATGTTAGCTAATTGACGGTTTTTTAGTGTTATAATTTAAAAAATTATTTTAAAGTTAATTTACATATTAATATCATCTCCGAAAAATAATTAAGAATAATATGTATAGTTATTTATATAAAAATGAAAAAAATTGAATTAACTCAACTAATATTCTCAAGCAGTATATAAAATTATATATTTTTGCTTATATTTAAGTTTTAGAAAAAAAAATACAATGACAAGTTAATTCTAAACCACTAATACTAAATAGTTAATTAATGAAGTTGAGTATTCACAATTTAAAAAATTGAAATCTAATACGTAATACCATAATTTTATATTTTTGGTTCATGAAAGAAGAATATATATAATTAAGAACAAGAATTTTCATATTTAGCGAGACAATGTCTGCAATTATCCAACTTTAAAAGCTGAGATGCTACACATACTTTTCGTTGAAAAAGAAAGAAGAAAGACGTGTTAGTTTCCATGATTGACATTTGTAGAGAAAGCACGTCCATTGAAAACACTTACCAATTTTAACTCAGACAGAACGAAAGAATCAGATAACAAGTAAGAATAATCATACAATATTTTTAGTCATGGCACAGTTTTTTTTTTTCAATTCCAGTAGAACAGAAACTAATCTCGTTCATAGGAACGATAGTTTATTGATTTAACGAGTTTTTACACACATCAGATAGAGATTTTTGGTTACATAGAATGTTCCTACTGTTGTAGGAAAGCTTTAAGCACTGCACAAGGTCTTAGCATACACAGCTAAATGGAATTTAAAGGTGGTGAATAATATTAGTGCGCACACTATTATGGTATTATTCACAAAGTCATGAAAGCTACCAATACCACTAAACAGAACTGAACAAGAAGACTGTGATTTGAATTTGATTGGCGCACCAAGTTGGAATGAATATAGAGTTAAGATCGATCAGTGATGAGTGTATCCAAAATTCTTGTGGCTGTTATGGGCCACCCAATGAGGTATTTTTCACTTTTCACGCATTCCCTAGACTTTTCATTTCGTGCCTTTGGTTTTCAACATCTTGTTACGTGTAATCGAATCGATCACAGGACCTATATATATGCTTTCTTTCTCTAAAGGATTTATATTATTATATGTGGAATTAAAGGGATGGGATAAATGCAGAAAATTTTTCAAGAGGGTGGAGTTTTTGGACCATCAAATGCAGACATAATCATAGTTGGCTAGTGGGGTGGAAGATGGGAAGGCCCTTTGAGAGGGCCACACTCTCCACTTTGGTTCTCATCCACTGGTGTTTCTGAAGGAATCCCAGAAATTATGCCTTCCCAATTCACGACAAATTCCTTTCTTCAACCACTATAACATTGTAGGTTTTACCAATGCCTTTCATTTTCCCATTAATCAGTCAGAAAAATGTTAATTTTGTTCAAATATATAGCTGGGTTGGTAACTTTTTCACTGTGTCATTTGTAAAAGGGAGATCACATTTTTTTTGGAAAACATAGACAAGAAGGTATAATGGGCATGTGTTTTGTCTCTGCTGCAACTGTGGCCCTAAGGAATTTCTCTTTGTATATGTGACACAATAATGAGGGAAAATTATGCTCGAGTCAAATATATAGTTATAGACAACAAAATTCTCTTTCTGAATATTTGATCTGATTATACAATAATAAAATTCTCCTTTTGAGTAACCTGATTTCCAAGTAAAATTGTAAAAAAAAGGGTAAAAATAACATCTTTTATGTTCACATCTTAGATTTTGGAAGACACATGTTGAAAAGCATATATATATATACTTACTGTGATTGTTTATTCATGAGTTGAATTTGAAGTTATCAGTTAAACTAAATTAACTTTATACCAACTGATAGACGCATTCACTAGTAACTTCTAAGAGAATTTGAGAAAGTGTGATTATATGTTTGAGGAATTGGCATTGGCAGAAGGAGAGGGAACATGTGGTTTAGGTAACTAACTAACTATACACGTGAAAGAAGGGTCTTTCTTGTGGAAGAGAATGTGATAGGGCTGACTCGTTTGAAAAAGGAGGGTAGGGCAATATGGATCACAAGCTTTCTACATCCACAAGGACATGTCATAATTGGCTATGGAGAAATTAAATAATGCATTTCATCAAGTGGCAGACCACTGCTATAATAGGGGCTAGTGATCTCAAAGCATGAAAACACATATCAAGGGTGTTGTTGCATGTACATACATGACCAAGTGACCAACACAGTATCTTCAACTCTAAGACTCTGGTGGTCTTATTGTTGTCACCATGTCAAAATGCATGCGTTGAAACTCAACATGAGAGGGAGTTTTATCATTCCACGTTAGTGCAGAAAAAAGTTTTGCGATTTGATGTAACCAAAATCTTAAGAAATATTAACCAAAAAGTTGAAAGTTACACATATATATCAGATAACATTGCTTAGAACTTCCTCAACCAATTTTAATTTTTGTTCTGGTGAATCAAGTATAGTACAATACAATTATATATGGTAGAAAGATATTGAAAATGTGTATTCTTTTCAATGTTTTCAAGGGCAGAAGAAGAAACAATGTTAATAGAGGCTAAATATGTGGACTTTAGATCATTCAATTTGTTTATTAGCCAACAGTGATTGTCTCCTATATTGCACCATAGTTCTATCTTTCATTACATTGGGAAATAACACATATATACATCTAATGATGGAGTTAATTAAGTTTCCCTACTGCAGAATAAGTGAATTAAATAAGATAATTTAAGGTACAATTTAACTTAATTATGTCAAGTGGAGAAGGTAATTAAAGGTTGACCTCATTACTACCTGATCATGGAGATTCAGAGGGTGTCATTCAGATAGTTTAGAGATAACTTTACTGCTGTTTGACCAAACTTGAGGATCGATGTGCAACAGCAATATGTGGTGGGAAGAGACAATAATATATCATGATAACTTGAACTCGTATTATGGCATGCCTATATAGTTGACTCAAGGGTTGACTTGCATGCATATAAAGTATTTAATTCTGTGTTTGTGTGGATCTTGAAAAAAGAGAAACATATAATGAGATGAAATGGAGTATGGACTAAGTGCTAGGTCTTAATTTTGTTTCAATATGCAGTGATTGAAGTAGGACCTACCTATGAAAGATTGTGATAGAGGGGCGGTGCTAAAACACTACTCAACTGCTTCTCTTGTCCAGAAAGGTGTGATCATAACCCTAGATATAGAAGCTACTAGGCTACCACCACTTATAACTAGGATGCAAACATGGAAAATGATAAGTAAACCTAAAAAGAATGAGTTGACATAATCATATTTTGTGAACAATTTATAGAAACTTGTGTTTAAGCTTTGTCTTGTACAAAAACATGCTGAGTTAGTCATGGCTACGCAGTATCACTTTCTCACCCAATTATATGAGATAAGATAAATTGTTATGTGGTAATAAGAACCTAAATATGTATATAAAGACAAAAAGAATTACATAAAAAACCATATAAATAGATTAAGGATTGAAAGACCATTCAAAAGAGAAATTGAATTCTCTTATTCTTTTGTTGATAACTACACTCAACATCTAAGCTTAATAAGCTCTATAATGTATGAATATTTAAATTATATTGTTTGAAAGTAATATTGTTTCTATTATATCACTTTCCATGCAGCTTTGACTATTTTTTCTTTGAAAAAATAGTATGTTAAAGGAAGTGAACGATTATATGTAATATATCTGAAAATTTTAACCGATTATAAAAAGACATTACTAAGATATTATATAATAATGTGTATATAAGAGAAACAAGTGTGACTTCCATTCTAAGAACAAATGGCAAAAGAGGCATTTTGTTTTCTGAATAAGTTGTATGTTTCTCTCCATTAAATTTTCCTTTATTTATATCCTAACACTTTTCAGCACACAAGAAGGCAATGTTAGATGATGTTTAGATAAGGATCTATTTATCTTCTGTTTTGATGTAGATATTCTATCTTAACTATGTATAAAAGAGTGTGCAAATTTTACTTTGTAAACTTGTAATGTGTTTTCTTTTTATATCCAATCATATTTAATTCCTTCTCATATTTTGCATTCTAAAGTAGTTTTTTAAAACTTTTTAGTATCTTATCTTTCTATTCAAATCATTCTCGTTTTCAACTAAAATTTCACTTTCAATATTATGTCTCTTCTCCCATTTATTTAATGGTATATAATTTTTGCTCAGAGTTGTTAAACACCTTATTGAACTTGTCATTTTATTTGCAATTCCTTACCTATTTGTTCTCCTAAAATTTGATGTATTTTATTTGAGTAATGATACACGTATAAAAGTGTTTATATACTAATTTAACATTACTTAATAATATTGTATAGTTATTTTATTATGTATTTGATAAGGTGACATAAATTTAGGGTTAAATATGTTTTTAGTTTTTTAACTATTTGTCAAAATTGTGTTTCGTACTTAGAACAAATTTTAGACTTATTTTATCCTTATGTTTTATAAATTTGTGTAAATGATGTGTCAAAAATTTTTTTTATTTCTTTGTTTTTCTTATTCATAGTTTTTTACTTCATTATTATCTGTCTCATAAGTTTCTTTCACTCTTTTTTCTTCTCTTTTCTCTCATTTTTCCTTCTTAAAGATATTTTTATTTGTTTTTTAGGATCATTTACACCAATTTATAAAGTATAAGAACGAAATAGATTCAACTTTCTGTTCTAGGAACGAAACACAATTTTAACAAATAGTTTAGAGACTAGAGACATATTTAACTCCATAAATTTATTAGATATCAACTAAATGTAGAAATGTGGTTCGTCATCTGACATAATATCTTTATCATTTTCCATTTTACTTCCCAACTTTTCTCTCTAATTAGGTTGTTCACCACATCTGGTGAACTCCTCTTCAACACTCTACATCAAATCTTACCTTAACATTCTCCACCACTGAATCCTTAATAGAGCTAGATTAAAATAATTTTCTTAACAACCATCCTTCTTCCTTAGACTCACAAATAGTATCCCATTTCATTCATACAATCTTCCACTATCCTTTGACTAAGTAAGACAAAATAATTTATTAAGAATTTTTTTATTTAATGTCTAATAACTTGTTGAAAAATATAATTTAGAAAATAATATATACCAGTGAATTGCTTGTATAAGATTGTTGTTTCTTATGTTCATAAAAAGGATGACAAATAAACTTATACATGAAGGTATGATTTGAATTTGTTCTAATATTCATAAAGACTCAATGAACTAAGTATAAATATGAATATGAATAATAGTCTACTTTTAGATTGAATGAGAGATGTGTACGCACATATCTATTCCATCTCTACCCCCACTTCATTTGAATCTCCATACACATTATATTTTAAAGTACTAAAACATTCTTAATTTATTTAATTTTCTATTTTAAAATTTATATAATTATGATTTCTTTATCATTATTTAAGATAAAAGAAAAAAATATTTTATTTTAATATTAAATATATTCTTGATAATATCATATTTATTTTACTGTAACTTTTATTCTTTTAAAAAGATTATATAAAATATAAATTTCATAGTAAAGTTGAACTTGTCTAAGTAATTTTTAAACATTTATTCAGGTAACAACAATTCAATTCATCCATTAAATAATATTCAACTAAT
The DNA here is from genome assembly GCA_030347555.1 of Lablab purpureus. Taxonomy (NCBI): domain Eukaryota; kingdom Viridiplantae; phylum Streptophyta; class Magnoliopsida; order Fabales; family Fabaceae; genus Lablab; species Lablab purpureus. The sequence goes on from CM059260.1 coordinate 1,519,086, forward strand.
AAAAATAAAAAAATTAGATTAAATTGAAGTTAAACAATATTTACATTATAGAAAATGTAAAGTCATACATATGCAAACTACAAATTTCACGAATAATCTACCAACATTTTTGGAAATGTCTAACTCTACCCAAAAGGTAAAAGAGTTAGAAATATAGAAGTTTAGGTTTTTACTTGACAAAAACTTATATACTCAATCCAAAGCTAGCATATTGTTGGTCCTATCCCTGAACACTACAGTTTCTATAGTTGGATGTGCATGGTTTGTATTTGACTTTAATTATTATCGTTTTGACCAATTATATATGTAAATGAACTCCTCATAAACTGGTGTGAGGAAATTGATTCACACCTAAAATGGTCAAACCGACCTAATAATATGTATCTCACCTTTTGGGTGTAAAATTAATCCTAGTGGACATTCACTTCATTTTTTATACAATAAATAATCTTTATTATTAGTGTTTTCAACTCTCCACCATTCATGTCTTGTTCTGTGAATGAGAGAATAATTAAATTTGGTCCACTTGCTAAGTTTGACATTTGCTTTATGTTATCTGCTTTTGCTTTCTTTCTTTAGTTTATTTCAACAAGCTATATATTTCATCATTTACATGAGCTGTGTTTGAACAAATCTTTCAAACAAAGAAAAAAAAAAGAACTAATATATAAATAGAAAATCATTTATATTTTAAATTATAATATGTACAAACAATTTTTAACTTGGATAGAAAATCATTTTATTTTTTTATTTGGAAGTGCTTATGAATAAATTTATCTATTCATACTCATAATCATTTTACCATATATAAATAATATTTTTAATTAAATTAAAATTTTTATTTCCATAATTAATATGTATCTATTAATTGCATTGCATAATATTAAAGCAAAATTTTGAATATAATTAGAAAACATAACTATAGTACTGTAAATTTTTTCATTACTTATTGTTTCTTCATGTATCTTTTACTTATATCAATAACTCTTTTACTTATGAAATAAAAAAAAAAAGACAACAGTGATATTATAAAATAAGAATTACAGTGCATATATAATTTGAAGCAAGAAAATTATGCAATCCATCTCTTATTAGCCCATGGACTCTACACTTTGGACAGCCCAGTGCTAGTTTGTGGGTGATCATGGATTTTTGCTTTTGAGTTATATATTTGACCAATTTATTTAACCTAAATAAATGTTTTTAAAATAAGCATTTATTAGATAAATTTTTTAATATAAAAATTTAAAAATTACTTATTTTTAAATAAAATAGATTATATATATATATAAACAGAAATTTACTTATTTTGTTAAAAACATTTAAAAGAAGTACAAATAATTCAGTCATTATTAGACGTTTCTCATAATTGTTTTTTTCATTAAAGTATGTTTGTTTTCTCACTTATTCAAAATTTATTCAGGTCAATTAATCTTAGTTTTACTTAGAATAAAATTAAATATATATTTAACAAAATTTAAAATGAATTATAATTACAATAACTTATTTTGTAATTAATGATTAATGATTATAGTACACCTTATCTTTAAAAGCGCATTCTTATCAGGTTAAAGGGATCAAATCTTTTTTCTCATCATAAATTAGAAATTAAAAAAAGTATTGATTCTTGGACAGCCAATTGCAGGACTATATAAATTAGAATGATATAAAATGTATATATAAATAAAAAATTATTTGAATATATAACGTTATAATTATTCATATATTTTTGTGTAAATAATATAATTATAATATACTTTTGAAAAAATAAAAATAAAAATTTTAAAAAATACATGAATAAATGGGCCTTAAAGTATTTTTAATTCTATTTTTACTGAATCATTGAGAGAGAAAAGGAAATTATATCACGTTTGAACACCCCTTAGTCACAGAGACTTACATGTAAGCAACAACAATCATATTCAAAGAGGTGATTTCCTTATTTTCATCATACTAAGGAGAATTTGAAAAATATCTTGAAATGTATAACCTTGTGGCAAGCTCTTCATTTTCCATCACTGATATGGTAACTATTATTTGATTAATATATGAAGTTTTGGTGAATCCAGTACAGTTCCTGGAGTCTCCCCAAAGAGTATTTTGTATTTCATTATTTTAACTAAGAGATTAGTTTTCTAGCTTTAATCTCTGGAGATATTAATATTGACAAAAAAAACCAAGAATAATTCCTTTTGTTTCAAATATTTTCAGGGTACATATGAACAAATGAAGTTGTGGCTTGCTTTGCATGCAGTCTATCTTAAAAAAGCTGACTACAAATGAACGAGTCAGAGGTTCAATCATTGTGAACGAAGCTTTCTCAATAACCATTTCTTTCTCAAAGGAGCAGCAAGTGCCAGAAACAACCTTGCTCTTCTCTCATCTTCCAAAAAATCACATGCGTCTAATATTAAATCATCATCCAGGTCTGGTATGGCCTGAAGCACACTGATAACAGTATCTACAGAAAAATTATCTTTCTTTGCTTTCATGGTTAGTGATGTAACTGCAACAGCCATATGCCCTCTTGCCTTCTTAGATTCGTTCAAGGTTGCGGGCGTCTTAGGTTGATGCCTTTTTAGGTGACCAGAAACATTTTTCCCAACATGTTGTAAAGCTTCATTATCTGCATTAGCAAGGAACTGAGCTTCTCTGGCAGACTTAGTTTTACCACCAATTTGCAACGCTTCTTTATCTGCATTAGGGAGAGGCTGAGTTTCTCTGTTAAAGTTATTTCCACCACCCAAATGTGATGCTCCTTTATCTGCATTAGGAAGTTGCTGAGTATCTGGAACAGAGTTATTAACCCCAGAAGATCCCTTCTGAAGATTTGAATTGAAACCTGCAGTAACCTCATTGCGACATATTATACACATGCCAGAATAAAAAGGCATGCTTTTAATCTTATAGAGCCGGAAGCTGTGATTTATCTGCAATCATGAATAGGTAATAGAAAATAAAAAACGAATAAAAAAAAAATGAAAATGACCAAGAGGAGAGGAAACTCTATACCCTGATACATTTTTGCCATGCTTGGTCATCAGCCACAACCTTGTGCTGAGTCTTATCCCAGCTAAATCCTTCTTTGCAAAGGAGGACATTTATAGAGCAGTAATGTCTTCTCAGGACACTGAAACGATTTCTCAAGACAACCTTACCACAACGACATCCAAATCTTTTGTTAAATGATTCCGTCATATCTATCCATGTTTGTCTCCTGAACGTACGGCCAATCTTGTTCCCATTACGCAGCTGCTCCACCATAAGTTCTACAAAAAATTGGTCCATCATTGGAGACCAGTCGATTTTACCTTGACTAAGAACAGCAGTGGGAGTTTGATTATCCACTCCTCTACTGGTGATAGTCTTCTCATCCAATTCTTTTTCTGAGAAAAGGATTAGAATAGTTTAAACATGATGAGAATACAACAGAAATGAATAAATTTGGTAAAGAAATTTTAAGTTTCAACCATACAAGAATATTTAATGATCAGGGTATTTGTACCTTCATATTCAAAATCTACATCAAAACATGAAAGGCTGTATCTCCCATCCGCAACTGCGTGGCCAAAAATTATGCATAGATCATTATAATTCGGAATTACCCTTGTCTTGAAAGATTGAGCATCAGGGTGGAGCTGCAAGTAGAAAAACGCATTCATAACTGCAATGTAACAATTAATTAATGCTTTTGAAGATGACAATTGGTACCTTAATACATGCATCCCATGATTTATCATCGGCTATTATCATGTTTTGTGTCCCATCCCACTGGAAACCCTTTTGACCAACTATCATTTTTATCTCACTGTATTGCTTCCTGAATCTTTTGTGACGATTCTTCAACACTTCTACATCATACTTGAAACCAAACTTAGTGTTAAATTGTTCAATCATGTCTACCCAGGCGTGTCTTCTAAAAGCTTTCCCAGTTTTATTCCCTTTGTGAACATGGGACCGCAAAAGCTCAAGAAAATATTGGTCTTGAGATGGCGTCCAGTTAGCCGTCAACTTGTCCAAACTAAGAGAAGAATCATCCCCCATTACATTACCTGTAATTCAAATGTATTAATATCTAAGAAGCATATCGACATTCCCCTAATCTTAGAACACTCATCCAACGTAAATACATAACAATATCCATCAGTAAAAATACACAAACTGATAATCCAAAAGTTCTTTTACAGTGTTATCCAGTCTCAATCTACCATATACATTAAGTTGGTTGATGATGATAATAAATATCTTAGTTACACAAACGATGACTACTAATTGGCTTACACCGACAGCGTATGCCTATTAGACCCATATAATCTTAAAAAAGCAAAGGAACACAACTAAAAGGCACAATCCATTGTATAACAAAATCTACTCTCACCCTAGCTCAACCTGATCTTTTAGCCAGCACTGTCATGTTCCAGAATAACTTTAGCAACATTTTCTAAACCCGTAACAGAGGTATATGCTTGATAATTCTTGCCAGCATCATGCTACAAATGTCAAAGAAATCATACACAAAATTCAACTTCACAAATATCTAATATGAAAAATCGTTATACAGTCTTGCCATTGCAACATTATACCTCAACCCGTTATCCTTAGTTTCATAAGAAATCTTATGCCTAAAAGTAAAAGATTTGAAATTTAGCAGCCAAACAAGAGACACACACCAAAGGGTCATTCAACAAACCATCAATTTTGATGTCTCGAATAATTTCGTCAAAGGGGACATTGCTGAATGAAAGATGATCAAACCCTAATTCTGTGTTTGGAAACTGAGAGAGAAGAGAAAAGAAAACGAGACTTACCAAAAAGGAAAGACAAACAGTGGCGAAGAATAGCAGGAAGGGAAGGAAGAAAGTGTTTGAGAACTGAGAAGGAAATGAAGTTTATGTTATTGTGGCGTAAAGTGGGCCCCATACAATTATTCTTTATCCTCAATCCAAACACGGAAAGACATGTTTGGTTGTTTATTTTATATCATTTGTGTAGTTTTATTTATTTTATTATAAAAAGTTTCAGTTTAGTTTTGAGATATCTCACTGACATTTATGTGAAGAAAAAAATTAATTAGTAACAAAATATTGTTTCTCCTTTTTCTATCTTTTCTTCTCAAGAAAATATTAAAAGAGTTTTTTAAGGCAAAATTCTTACTTTAACAGCAATGTTTAAATATTTCAATATGTAACTTTGTGAGATATAAATTTAATCCGTATAAATTGAATCAATTTTCATTTATTAGTAAATATTTTTTTTAGAAAGTATGTATATTTCAAGATTTACATAAATTCAAACGCACTTTTCTAAACTTTTTTTTAAATAACTAAAAGTCTCTAATAAGGTGTATTTAGTATATTTGTTAAATTAAAGATGCTACTAAAAACTAATGAAAAAAAAAATCTCTTGTCATCAGATAAACATATTAACAAAGAATGAATGTATCACACAAAAAATAATGTGTATAGCTATAAAGAGTTTATGTGAAGAGTAATATTTAGATAAGCATGTCTTTCAAGAATTACATTATCCTGGGCATGATTATGTAATACTAAAATTGGTGTATAAGAATATTGGTTATGACATGATGAATGATAAGTTAATAAAACTATGAATTTTATAACACTATTTGATATTATGGATGTGGAATGATTGGCCAAGTTCAACATGCTAGGAAACAAGAATAAAAAAGTGAATGACCCATATTTGATCATTACTTATTAATTACATGTAAATGTATTTGTCACGATAAAACAATTTTATAAGTAAACATTGTTGTTTTTATTGTTGAGTTACTTATTATAAATAAATTAATAAATGTTTTTAGGTTAAAAAATATATAATATGAAAATGATTTAAATTTGAGGCCCAAAATTTAAATATAAATTAAAAGTTTTACACATTAAAAATAAATAAGATAAACAATATATAAAAAAGAAAAAGTTATAAATACAATATTTTAAAATTTTGAATATAAAGTAAAGTTTAGTATATTCATACAACCATTACTTTATCTGCGAGTTTGTATATTCTGATAAATTTTTAATAAGTATTTTTTTATACCAAACTTACATAATTTACGAGTTAAATAAGTTTTATTTATAAACTTTGTAAATCATTAACAACATATATCTTCAAGTTTATTTCAATATAAAATTTAATATTTTTTACTTCTTTTGGAATCTAATTCAACAAAAAATCTACTACTTTCTGTTTTATTTGATTGTTACTAAGTTTAATTTAATAAAAAATTTATTTATTTTTTTCATTGATTTTGCATTATTTAATGGATTAAGTCAATTGTTATTATACCATTGAATGCAAAAAAACACCAATTATTTTTTAGAGTGTAAATTATCTATTTAACAAGTAAATTTTGAGAGACATGATTTGTATAAATTAAAGATAATTTAAAATACAAATTATATATGGACATATGTTTCATATTATGATGATTTATGTGGGTATAAATTTAAATAGACAGACCAATCCAAAAAGAACCATTAAAAGTTTTATATGGTTGTTGAGTCAGTTCTTACTTTAAAATAATACATTTATTTATTGTTTATCCTTATTAAATATTTTTTATATTTGCTTTAGAGTTTGTGTTGAACAAGGAGATATAACTTGAGTTATAATTCATATATTTTCCAATAAAATGTTATTACACCATTTTCAACTCTCAATATGGTATCATTTTCTCATTAAACATTCATTTATAAGTCATTCAATCAATTATCCAATTCTCATTAACATAATATTTGATAGGTTATTTTTTTCATCAGATGTTCTCATTCTTATACAATTCCACTCTTGCTTTTAAATCAATTCTGCAAATTGATTCAAATTGAAATATTAAATCAATTCTACAAATTGAAACATTGAAGATGGATAAGTACAATATGCAAAATATCAACATTTGAATGTCAAGACTTTTTGCAAGTGTAAGTGAACCATTTTATGGCATCAAATGTAATAAGTCATTTTATTTTCTATACATGTGTTTTAAGTATTTTAACTAAGAAAATGATACAATTGTTGGGTTCACTCAACGATTACGAGAAAAATACAAAAACAATAATAACATAAGGTTTTATAGAGAGTATGTCTCGCTATATAATGTTCTCCAAAGAGTAATTATAATTTCATATCATTATAATTATGTATATTAAATTTTGTTAGAATTAAAAAAGTGATAAAATTATTTATATTTAATATATTTGAAAAAATTATACTAAGTTGATTTTATATAAATTTGATATTAAATAAATACATTTTAATGTAAAGTTATATATGAGATATAAATTCATCCTTAAACATTTAATACTTCATATATATATATATATATGATCAATTCATTTGTTTTTATTTAAAATAATATTATATCAAAATTTAATTTGTATATTGTAAATCTAAAACATAGTTAATATATTTCAAAATATTTATTTATCATGAAATTTAATAACATAACTTTAAATTTGTAAAACATCTATTTTTATGAATGATAATTGTACAAAAACAAGAATTTATCGTGTGTAATTATCTATTTTTAGGAATTATAATGATATAAAAATAATAATTCATCGTTTTTATTGCACATGTGATAAAATACTTTCTAAAACGAAAAGTATATTAATAAAGAAATAAACACATTTAATTATAGTAAGAGACCTCAATATCTTATCATTAATAATAGCATGTGAATAATTTAAATTTGCTTTAAAAAAGGAATAATTTGAATAAAAATGTTTTTCATGCTTTCTTAATCGGTCATTAAATGTAATAAAATATATTATTTTTAATCAATTATGCATCTTATTTTTTCACATAAATTATATTTATATTTTAAAAATTCATATATAAAGACTTTATTTTCTTGATTCTTTCCCATCCTAGTGGCATCATGCTTTGCTTGAGAGCAACGCAATTGCTTTCACCAATTCAAGCAAAAAGCTAAAATTACATAAATAGCTTATTTATTCCCCAATAAAGAAAAAAATAAATTTCTCCGTCGAATTCACTTTTAAAACAAATATTTAAATATATACACATAAATAACACCAATAAATATATAATTATATTAGTAAAAATCATAATAAATAAATTTTCTCAAGCATATAATTTATACTTCTTTTATAGTAAATTATTTAATATTACGATACAAAGTTAGTTTTAATTATTGATACTTTATTGAAAATCAATTTAAATAAAAATGAAAAGTATGGATTAATAAAGACGAAAAAATAAAAAAATTATTTAAGTATATTTGTTTGAAGAAAATTTCTTAAAATTATTTTCGTTCAAGATGATTGTTAATTATTAGTTATATACCGAGAGAAGACTGATAAATACAATTTTGTAGCACTAAAATTATAATAAATAAATAATTTTAATTATAGAACAAATAAATATTTTTAAGCATATAAATTATATTTTATATTTAGGATAAATAATTTATCTTGTATTATTATTTTTTATTATTAATATTTTTTAAATATCAAAATTTAGTTTGAAATGAAGATTTTTGAAATGACAGATAAAAATAAATAGAAAGTTAAGTTAATCATTAAAGTGATATTAAAAATATAATATCACATGCATATTAGAAACTATTGAATATTTAAGACAAAATATATGTATAGTCAAAAGTTTATGTATTTTACCATAACTCATTAAATTGTTCAGTTGACATTTAGATGAGAAAATATGTTTAAAACATAAGAGAAAATATCAGATAATATTAGGAGTGCATTCAAATTTAGAATATACTATTAAACACATAACAGAATATATATATATATATATATATATATATATATATATATATATATATATATATACTTTTATTGTTATGAATTAATAAAGTCTAACATAATTAATAGATAAGTAAGTTATTGATACGGATTCCACATACCTGAATGAAGAGATAGTTTTGTAATATAATAACACTAGAATTTTAATTTCTTATTTAATATATTAAATAGAATTTATCATAAATACATATTTAAAACATATAAACCGTATTAAAATCTTAATTAATTAGTATTTTGAACATGCATATTATATTTAAATTTATGATAAATAATTTAAAACAAAAACATTATGAGTATAAACTAGTTTTATATCATCCTCTAATCATAAATTCCACATATAAATTCAAACCTTAAACTGTTTAGGTTAACCAATGTTGGTATTTTTTTTATACTATTAATATATATATAAATATATATATATAACCTTATAAAATATATATTCTAATATAAATTTATTATTAGTTATTTTTATTTATCTACAGATTGATTTTGATAACTATTTTTTTACACATCTTTCTTACCATTTTTTTCTTTTTATATAATTTTAACATTTTATGTTTTATAACCATTTTTTTCTCTACTAATATATATCACTTCTTCAACCTTTTTCATTTTCCAACTTCACCTTCTACGATGCACACAATTACCTGTGTTTTTGTTTTCAAGATAAACTTTTCACAGTTCCAAGGACAAAAACAAAATACTACTAATAAGCTTTTCACACACTATTTTTTAAACTAATCAAATAAAGCCTTATGTTATAAAAACTCTTACAATACAATGTATTTTGTAGTTCTTTCTCTTGCAAAGTGTGGAATAATCAAGATTATATTAATTATTCTTTTACTAATCATATTAGCATATCTCTTCTAATTTTTAATTAATTTATACATGTAATGGAATAGCTTGATTTTCAATATAATTATGTAAATACCAAAATTTTTATGTAAAGGAATGACATATTTTAGTCCTTAAAATTTTAGGTAAATCCCAATTAGATCCTCTAACTTAAAATAATAATAATAATAATCTCTTAATTTTTTTTAAAAAATATTTTAAACTCTCAATCGCTAAATTCGAGAAAGTAAAATTATTTTAATCTCTATTCAGTGTTTATGAATTAAAATTATTTTAAAATTTAATGGTTAAAATATTTTTAAAATTTAAAAAGACTAAAATGATGTTTATGTTAAATTTAAGTAACTGACAACGTATATTAAATTTCCAAAGCTAAAATGATTTATTTAAAGAAATTAGTTTAGATTTAAATATATATGTATGTCCCATTCAAAGTCCATTCATTATTTTTTTTGGATAAATTATTATTATAGTTAAAATTAAATTAGAGGGAATTCAGTTTTATTTATCACAAAGTCTTATGTTAAAAATATAAAATAGAATTTATGGGCTTGGTTGTTGGTGAGCTGCTACTTTGTCTCCTAAGACTTGGAGAAACAAAGCAAAGTCCATGCTGTGTTCCTCTCACATCACCTGACTTTGTCTTGGGATTGGATCATTACTAGAGATCTACCTTTTTCTGTTTCTGTATCCTTCCCAGGTTATCAACATTGAAAGCTACCTCTTCTCAAAGCCAAGGTTCATGAATCATTTTTTTTTTATGAATTTCTCAATAAAGTTCCCATCTTTTTAAGCTGCAGCTTCTTGTGGGTCGTGGGGTGCTTTGATTTCTCCACCTCTTTTCTCTGTTAGCTGTTTTTCTCAATTGGGTTTTATTCAGTTTCTGAATGATCTTTGTTGACTTCAGTCCTGGAATTTGATTTTGGTTTGTTGATTCATTGACTTCAAATTCTTCTTGTCATGTAGTTTCATTTAATTGCTTGCGTGTGTCTACGGGTGTAATACTTAGCTATTCTGCTCCCTCTTGGAATTCTGTTACTGTGTGCGCGATTTAATGGATGTCTGTGTATATGGTGGATGTGTATTGACTTGTTTACTTTTGGCTTTTTGGATATTTAAATGATACACCAAACAACAACATACAATAAGAGTGAATTTATCAGGAAGTTTCATTACTTTGGCTATTAGAAAGAAACCTTCCACGAGTGCTACCTAATTAAACATGCAATTTTGGTTTGTTTTGTTACGTGACGTGATTGGCTTATCTTATTTTACCACAGTGATTTTCTGTTGGGTAGACATAGAGAAGAGAAGAAATCCTTGATACGCCTATGTTCCTGAATAGACATTTTGAGAGAAGGCTTGTTTGACATTCGCAGGAGATGCAAAGATGGAGAAGAAAAGGAAGATTGTGCAGTATAGGGAGAGGCTGGACAGGACCCTTGCTTCCCCTGATCTTACAAATGATGACTTGCTCAAAGAGCTTGTGAGAAGTCAACTTCTGCCTTCTTCAGAGTCTGAAGTAGAAGGTGATGACATTCCATAAATTCCTTTCAATTGTTATTTAGGAAGGAATGGTACTAGATAATTGGGACAATTATTTTGTTTGTTTGCTTTGTCTTTTTTTTCTCAATTCATGTTTGGTTGGTGCAGATCAATTAGTAGAAACCAGGACTGAAGAGGTATCTCACTTTCTTGATATGTTGAGGAGTGTTTCTTCAGATGATATTGGAAGATCTAATACGTCACACACTGATTGGAAAGTATGCTATTTACTCTCTGTAGTTTCATCATGTTTTTTTTCTTGATATTTTTCCTATTTATTCCATCTTCCGTTCATTTCGATCCTGATTTCTTTTGTTTTGCATGTTTAATTGATGACTTCCTTTCACAAAAATCAGGTATTTACTTTGGATGATTGGCCTAGTTGATTCTCTCTTTTGTCCAGAAGTATCCCATTGTTTAAAATTGAATGGAGTGATGCAATTTCTCTTGACATTTGTAACCTGACTTCTGTTATGTGCTGGGTCGAAGATACTTTATTTGTTTAATCAAGTTATTGATAATTTTACCTTTTTCAACAGTTAAAACAAGATGGTGAAGAGTTTCGTGTTATGTATCGGGAAGGACCAGAAGGGACTCCCTTTCATACAATGCTTGTAGAAGGCTTTGTAGATGGGCCTGTTGATGTTTGTAAGTGACAGTGGAGCAACCACAATGTTCAACGCCACCCTTTTAGTGACAAAAGCTATATTATTGATTTCAACATGCAAAATTTGATGTGTTGCTTTCTTTCTTACAGGTTTATGTATCTCATGGGAGACGCACCTTTACAAAAAATGGTGAGAATTATATTTTAGTACAATATGTCCCTTGAATTTTCTGTATACTAGCCTGGACACAAAATTCACCGGTATCATCACTTTTATGCTTGTTTGATAAAAATCAAAAGATACTACTTTATTTTTGTGTGATTTAAGGTGCTGAGAAAGTCATATTGCATGCAGTTGGCTTTCTACTTTCTTTTATAAGTTGGCCCTGAATGTCGATGTATTCCTTAGGAATGTATTTGAATCTATTTACTATATTGTTATAACAATGTATTTGGTAATTGTACCTGACACCCTTTTCACAATTTCCATTTAGGTGGCCTCAGTCTACTATTCCCACTTTCAAAATCTTATCAACTGAATGCTTGCAGAAGGTCGGGCTTGGGGAACAATTATCACTCGTGAGGTTTGTCCTGCCAGCATCAGTTAAAAACAGTATCATTTTAATGCCCCTTACCATGCCAAAAGTTTTTGTTTTTTAATGCTGATTTTGCTCTGAATTTTGGAAGAAAGGATGAAGGTTTCATGGCCTCTGTCTATGAGGGAAGCTATAGTGCACTATTATCTGTTTGAGTACTTTCAAGATGACTTAATTGTTGTTCTTACAAATTCGGTAATCATCTGAACCCATGTTTGTTTTATCTTTTGGGGAAGTTAATTTTACACTAGTTCGAAGGTTCAAGAAATTTGTGCTTAATTTGCTTGTAGGTTTCTGACTCAAAAAATGCCACGGAGACCCTTTACGGATTCAACAATGAGGCAATTCCTGAAGCAAAGGATGTCGTGAGAATCGATTTGGTGGGAGGCTTTGTTTTGCAAAAGGTGACATCAGAAAGAAGTTATTTTCGGTGAGTTTTAGGTTTACTTAAACATAAAACATAAAATTTAATTGAATGGGGTTACGGAATGAAATGGGAAAACAGTCAGCAACCAGAGATCATAATGCCCCTTATAACTTTTGCTTGTTTTAAAAAGAGGTGAAAAGACAAATGGTTGTAGAATATTATAATAGAATATATGAACTATGAAGCCAGTGCTCCCGTGGATAGTAGTGAAAGTATGCATATTTTTCTGTTCGTTATTTGAAATGCTAATTTTAAACAATAACCAACTACTGAAGTATTCTTATATTTGTTAACCAAATTGCAATTAGAATCAAGACCTTCAGTATGAAGTTATTGCAGTTCTCTTTTTGTCAATGCTAATGATGTTCTGTAGTCCTCTGAAGCTAACTGTTTTGAATATATTATAGGGTTTTCTGATTTTGCAGATTAATATTAAAAAGTATTAGTTACCTGACAATTCAGATTTGAAGGCTTTTGGCTTTGGGGGAATCTGTCAGTCAATCAAATTGATTTTTCTTTACTATTTCTTTTGTTCACTTTTTTCTATAGTCTTGACATTCCTTATGTTTCTGTTAATGGTTATGTAGCTAGTTTGGTTGTTCTGTTTGAAGTGATCTTACTGGTTTCCATTGATTATTAAGTTTCCAATATTATTACTAGCTTTTAAAAAAAATATGAAAGTAAACTGGCTTCGTGGATTAACTGTATTGATTGACATTTTCTCATGTGGTTACAAATGAAAAAGGTACCACAAATAAAATGGATCTGATTCAAGACTTCAAATTCTGTAGGACAATAGCAAATATGGATGTAAAGCTGGATTTTGTGCCACCATCCCTTATAAACTTTATTTCAAGGCAGCTAATTGGCAATGGTTTCAGACTTTTTCAGAAGGTTGTAGATTTTTTCAGATATGTTTCTTCTTTTATTCGGCTTTCAATGAAAAGTTGCCTTTTATTTTCTGAATCTACCTAATGAGACAACTCACTCTTTAATAAAGAAAATGTAATGGTGCATTGTTGTTATATCCTATGATCAAATCATCTACCCTTGGATTCTTTAATTATTATCATTAAACTACTATTATTTTTTTCAGTTTTGATATCATAGTTATTTGTGTAAGGTGCAAAGATGCATTACCAAGATAAGGAGGATAAAATATTTTCGTTAAACAAAGCAGAATGCAAAAATTACAAACACATTAACATGGTTCTTTAACTAATACACTGAGGGTAGGATTTACCCTGGATTTGTGAACTCAGCTTATTTTATTTGCAATAGCTAGTTTGAAAGCTGGATTCAGCAGATTTCTCATTTTCTGCTCCATCATGCAAAAGTAAAACATCCTTACATCATTGCTTTCTTTATTTTATGCAATTTTCTATTTTCTTATGACATAAACTAATCCACGTTATAGGCCGTGTCTTCTATGACGAACCATGGTAAAGGAGAATTCAGTAAGGCCTTGGGGGATCCATTATATGTTAGAATTCGCGAAGCTCTGTACAACACTAGTGGATCAAAGGCTAGGAATGGTGGAGAGCTTCAGCAAGTTGCAACAGTTCTCCCTGCTGAAGATCTTGTTGAAAGCAAGCATGATGAAGAAAATGATGCATCTAAGGAAGATATAAGTAATCAATATGCAAATAATGTCATCCCCATGACATCGAATACAGAAGAACTAGGTAGTAGCAAAACATTTGGTGAGATTGTAGAAGTAGATATTGAAGAAATTGTACAAATTGAGGAGGGCAATAAAGAAGTAAAAGACATTCCAATTAAGGAAGTTAACAGGAGTGTAATAAGAGGCAAGAGGAGTGTATATATCAGATCAGAGGTAGAACATGCACTAGAAACATTAGACAAGGCCATTTCAATGGTTCGTGAACAGAGATTTCATACTCAGGCATCTTCTGGTGTTGCCGGCAAAGAGTTCCCTTTTATACAAAATGATGGTAGAGTGGATTCATATTCCTTAAAACTCAGTCAAATAAGCTCCAAAACTGATGTTAGTGTTGAAGCACCAAGCGGAGATATTCCAGAGGGAGCTTTACAAGAAGTGCCTGACACTAACTCTGGCATCCAAAACTCAAGGTGATTGATTATATGTTGTTTCTGTGGTTGTTCATAGATAGGAATAGAAGACTGTGAATTTGTTTCCTTATGGTTTGAAATAAGCAGAGTAGTTTAACATGTTGCTGATCATTAATTTTTCTTTTTACTTCTTTGTTCTTTCAGGTATTCAGGAACAAATCATCACTTGAAAGAAGTAAATTCTAACAAAGTAGTACCAACTTCATTGGAGCAGAATCTTCCAACAGCTATTTTGTCAAGCCAGGCTGTTTCATATCCTTTGGAAAATGGAGCAATTCAGCATCAAACAACAACCAGCAACAAGGTATTGAACACTGACTCAGTTGAAGATGTTCCTTCAGATCATGCAGAAAAGTCAAGCAGGCAGAAAAAACTAAACACCGTTGCAACTCAGGATATGAATTCTGAGGTACCAAAGAAGTTAAGCAGGCAGAAAAAAATTTGGTATTTGTTTACTGCATTAACTAAAAGGAAAAAGAGTTAAATGGCGAAGAGCAAAAGAAGAAAAGAGTGTATTTTGAGGTATCTTTTCAACATGTCATCCTAGCTCCAATAACTCAGTACAGGTTTTGTATACCTCAACACAATTTTTACTTGTATAAGGGTTAATTTATCATGTATTCCAACAGGGGTTTTTCCCTTTTGTTTTGTTGGAAATTGGTGTATTTTTTTCTTTTATTTTTTACTAGCCATATAATAAAGGTCCTACTAACTAATGTTTTAAGGATACTGCTTAAGAAATCAATAAGTAGATTTTTTTTAAAAGATGACATTGAAATTGTATTGGAAATCACAGGGAAGTGTAATATTACACTTTTCAATTAAGAAAAAGCTCTGTAATTCTTAATTAGTGTTTTAAGGATATTGGTGGTTTCAATTAAGAGGATGACGAAAACATATTAGAAAACAGAGGAGTTCTTACCAATGTTTGTTTAGAAAAAACATTGAAAAATCTTTGAAAGGAAAATGGTCGAGTTTGGGTTTGAGAATTATTATCTACAGGAAAGATAGTAACATTCTTGGTAAAAATGGTTATCTCAAGTTAATTAAACTAATTATTTATAATTTTTGAAAATATTTACCTCACTTTGAAAATAAGATAAAAACATATATAAAGTAGGTTTTATTTATTTATTTTGATGAAGATTAAATTATTATTATTATTGTCAAGAGAAAGAAAAGTTAATAACTTACCATAATTTTTAATTTTTAGATGATTTATGTTATGCATCTCTACACGCAATGAAAAATTAAAGTTAAGCAATTCTTTGTAAAAAATATATATATAATTAACAAAGATGTATACACAAGTACACCAAATTAAAAAAAATAATTTTAGTTATTATTCTTATTTATTAAAATTTAATTATTATATTCAATAAAGAGAAGTTTTAAAATATAAAGTTAGCCTAACTTGTTTCTTCATCAAAGATTTTGTCATCGTAACCACTTGTTTTGAACTTATTAAATAGTTACATTTCAGATTGTATTATTATAATTATTTTTAATATCAACCAAAATTTTAAATAAGTTTAGATAAAATAGTTAAAATAATAAATTGTCAAAACTTGCGTTTTAAAAGGTTAAAATTAAAAGATACCTCATCTAATTAATTATTTTAATTGAAAAATTTGTTGTATTATTTTACTAAGTTGTAAAATAATAACATTAATGTGAAAGAATAATCATTACGAAAAATTTATTATCTAATTTTACTAACATGTGTTGAAGTGTTTTTAATGTTTACCGATAAAAACTTTTACATATTATTAAGATAATTTACGAGAAAAACACAACAATAAAAACTTTTACATACGCTGCCCAAACTTTGTATACACAACCGCTTCATTGTCCTTCATCTCCATCCTCCCAAAAACCAGGAATTTCTTCTACCAACCTTCTGCATCTCCTCTGTCGGTGTGCTCACGCAATGTCCAAGAAGAACCTCTGCACGCCCCTTTCTTCTCTTTTGCGCCGCTCTTTAACTTCGTTTCCTCAACACATCACTTCCAATTTTTCTCCTCACATTAGACTCTCTCTTCTCCACCACGCATCACCTCACCATCCTCCTCCTCACGCTCCCACCTTTGATTTCAATTCTCCTGTCGGGATTGCCTGGAAAAGCCTATGCTCTAAATCGGCCGAGGAAATCCAACGTGGGTGCTGGAATTGCCATGCTCTGCCTCACTCCGCACCTTTCCTCGTCTGCGACTCGTGTCGGTGCATTCAACCCCTCGATGGTTCCACTGACTACTTTGAGATATTTGGGGTGTAAGCTTCTGGGGTTTTGTTTTTTTCTTCTGGGTGCTGAAATTGCTCCCAAAGTTTTCTTCTTTAGTTCGGTGCTTTTGGTTCTGGTGATACCATTCTGCCGTCTGAATTACAGTTTTATTTTTTATAATTTGTGTTGTAGAAGTTTGAATTAGTTTAAGATTAACATAGCACAGGGCGGTGAAATTCCAATTCTGATAGAAGAACACTAAAAACAAAAATTAAGGAATTGAATATGTAAGCTTTGTCCTTACACAATTAATTTGGTTTTCTCCTTATTTTTTGGTTCTATTGATACCATTCTCCGATCTGAATTGGAGTTTTATTTTGATAATTTGTGTAATAAAAAAGGAATTGGATATGTAAGTTTTCTTCTTATGATAATTCATTTGTTTGTTTTCAACTTGGTTAGTTAATTGCAATGGAAAGCAACAAGTATGTATGTGGATATGGTTGCCTCACTCTGTTTTGAGACACTGAATTAGGAAAGTGAAACTTAGTATTTTAGGAAATTAATTGCCCGAGTGTGTGTGTGTGTTTTAGCGTAGGTTATTGCTTGCTTCATTTTCTAGCAGCAAAAAATGCATATTCTTGTCTTATGGTTTGGAGTTTCCTTGCTGGATTATAATGAGTGATTTAGTTTTTGGGATGAAGGAAAGAAAAATATATTGATTTAATGGATGAATTATTGTCTATAAATTTATAGATGAGTTAAGAAGTTAAAAATCTTTTTTGTTTGTTTACTGTTTTTTCCTTTTTAATTTTGAATAGGGAGAGGAAGTATGATCAAGAAGGTGAAAATTTGGAGAGCAAGTACAAAGAGTGGCAAAAGAAGCTGCATCCGGATTTAGTACATTCAAAATCTCAGGTTGGTATGATGGGATATCCCTTTTTTTCATTTTAATTTCATGTTTTCTATTTTGATTTTTCTTTCTACTCTTTTTTGTTTTAAGGGTATGGGGGAAGGCAGTGAGGTTGAATGAGTTTTTGGAGAAACTAAAAGATTTTGTTTTCCTTCAATTGGTTAGAAAGAAAGAGATTTTGCTGCCGAACAATCTGCAAGGGTGATTGATGCGTACCGTACACTTAGCAAGCCTTTGTCAAGAGGAATTTACTTGGTATGAATACTTCCATCAAAGATTCCAAATTGGTGATGCTTCATTACAGTAACAAAAATCCCTGCCAAATTTGAAAAACTTGAAATATAATATATTTGTGCTGGTGAAATTTATTATCTGAATTGAGGCATATACATCAAACATGACATTTATTTCTATATTGTTCAATTTCAGTTGTTTATTCTGTGGTGTTGCCATCTAACGGTGTGGCATTTCTTTTCAGCTGAAGCTTAATGGAGTAGACATCGATGAAGAGCAGACAATATCAGATCCAGAACTACTGGCAGAGGTAACAAAAGAACCTTATTTCTTTTCAACGTGAACTTTCCTTTTAACTTCCTTTCCATGTTAAACAAAATATCAGTGAAATTATTACTTTGGAAAATGGGTGGACAGTTAATAGTTATCCTCTTTGAAGTTTAATCACCTCTCATTCTCGAGGTTCATTTTGTGAGATTATCTGTGAATGGGAAGATTGGCAATTGTGTTGACATTGATGGCTAGTGCATGTAGGTATTTCTCTTCAGCATATCAACATTTTATGTATAAAATGTGAAACTAGGCTAGGCATATGTTGAAGGCAAAGAAAGAAGCATTTTATCATAGGAAAATATTTTAATCTTTTCGTTCTTGTTCTGCTCTATTTTTTTAATGTTCTTTCTCTGGAATGTTTGAGCTTCCTTGTTTCCAGAACTTAAATTGAAGTCTGAAATTTGTATGGTAAGATTAGTGGTGTAAATTATTGAATATTTCCATCTTCAAAAGGAAAATCTAGCTTCCAAATTATATTTGCTAAATTTTACTGCAGATTCTGGAAATCAGGGAGGCTGTTGAAGAAGCTACAAACTCTGAGGCTTTGAATCACATTCTCTCTCAGGTATGCATGGAATCTCCAACAAGGCTGAATGCTGGAAAGAGGATGCATGATTGGTTCTATATAGATTTTGAATTACGATTACTTTCATGCTTTTTCTTGATGTCATCCTTTGATTTGTCATCCAGATGCAGGAGAAGCTGCAAAATTGCTCTAATACCTTTGGTCATGCTTTTCAAAACCAGAACTTTGAAGAAGCAAAATTGGCAATTAGGAGAATGACTTACTATAATCGAGTAATTGATGAAGTCGTCAAGAAGCTTTGATGTAGGTAATTTCAACATTTTCTTTTGCCTGAATCATTGGGCTACTCTTCGTAGAAGATGAAAGATATTTGAAAAGAAGAATTGCTGCATGTGATATATGCCTACCAAAAGTTGGTCAATTGAAGAGAAATTATAATGGCACTTATCTCATCCATAATTTCTTTTTAGTGATAATTGAATGAAAAAGAGCTGAAAGTGGGAGTTAAAAGCAACTGTTATTGCTTAAACATAGTCGACATAACTTCCATTTACATCCTAGAGTTCGTAAGACAAGGTTGAACAGGAATTTTGAAAGGCTGCCATTTCATACCTCTTTGTTTCACTCCAATCACGCAAGAGAAAGAGTAGAGTAATCCATCGCCAGTCTGTCCTCAGTTCTGTCTTTCTGCTATGTTTGTAGCATTCATCCTTTGTCATTTTGTTTCTATTTCATTTCTCTTCTTATAATATGTCTGAAAAGTCTTCTGGGGCAACCTTAGTTTGAGTTTATCAAACAGAGGAAATCATCTCACCATATATTCAATTTTGACAAAGGACGTTATTATCTTCATTTTCTAGCCATAGTATGCACACTCAAGCACAGGTATATTCAAAATGATTATATCAGCTAATTTACATACTTATGTTAAAGCCAATATTTTCAAGTTCCAGATCAAGGAAGAAGAGAAAAATTCTCGCATAGTCGTGAACATTTCCATTTTGATCCTAAGTCAGTAGCCTAAAATTCGTGGTATTAATATTTCTCGAGCATGCATTAACTACTAATCCAGCGAACGGGCCAAATTTCTCTGTAGATAGTGTGGATAATGTTTTTTTTTCCAAATTCTATGGTATCTTGTGCTATGTTTATATGAAGATTTACACATTACTGGACCATTTCTGACATTGTAAATCATATGCAGGACATCATTACTGCAGTACCGGTTTTGCCATTTGTGCTTCAAGGTTTTTTCAGTAAAATGTATGTATCTACGAATAACTGATGATTCTACTGATACATTATTTCTCCAGTTACCTTAGAAATGTTTTTTGATAGTTTATCTTGAGTTGCTCCTTCATGCAGTTTTGCTTCTGATTCCTTTATTTTCATGTTATTAACGTAGGATTCAAAATGGAGGTATTGCTTTGGGGCCAAACACAGTATGAAGAATTTGACTAACTTATCGAATGAAGTGACCTATCCGTAAATCACCATTTGATTTCATCACGACTCAATGGACCTTATTGCTTCTCTATGTATAGGATGGAGTTGTCATTTTGGCACATCATGAGGCATATCTTAAGCATTCACCCTATCTGATCGGCTGCATGACACTAAGAACAGTTAGTATTCCTGAATATAGTTTATCACGCCCCATTTTCCGAACATTAGAGTGGATCACCTTGAAATTTTGCTACACTTGTATTGTTTTATACAATAAAGGAGTTTTATGGTTAAGGATAGCATCATGGCAATGCATTCATGCATATGTTATGCAATTTGATGTTTATAAACAAGATGGCAAATAGTATTAATCATAATGTGGCCATGCACTCGCTATTTTTTCCTGGATAATTGTTACTTTCTTCAGGTTAAATTCTTTCAACAAGACGAGATTGGAAGTAAATTAAAATGAGAAAACTAGAATCGCATAAATCCATCGATTTCCAAAGGTTATGAAAAGAAATCAAGTTACGAACTTTCGCTTTCTTCTTAGTTCTGATTTTTGTTGCAATACAGCGCGGGCTAAATCATTTTTACCTTCTCTGTTTAGCCCATAAAAAACCGTTCGAAAATTTATGGTACTTGGAACAATTCCACTATCTAACATTTCAGAAATAAGTTGCATTGCTTCTTCAGATCTCCCAACCTTGCAAAGGCATGTGAGGAACATAGAATACGTTTTGAAATCAGGAAATGGCCCCTTTAGTTTCATACGGTAGAAGATATTCCATGCATCAATGGGCCTCCCCACGTTCATGTACCCGCGTACAAGTGAAGAATATGTGACAATGTTTGGTTCATAACCTGACTGTCGCATCTCCTCAAAAGTCTCAATAGCTTTCTCTACTTGTTTCTCTTTAAAGAAATGAACTATCAGTGATGTATAAACATGGATGGTAGGTGCTATTCCCTTCTGTTTCATGGCATCAACCTTTGCCAATGCCTCTTCTAGTCGACCCTTACGTAATAGACCATGAACTATGCTTCCACAAGTTAGCTGGTCTAAAATAGACTTTTCTTCCCCAACCTCTTTAATTAATGCCAATGCTTCTTCCACTCTCCCAGTCCGACAAAGAGCTCTGATAAACAAGGAATAACTGAGAGGGACTGTGTAGCCAAAATTCTGAAGAGAATCTGCACACTTCCTGGCCTCCAACACTCTACCAACTTCACATAAACAACCAAGGTAAGCTTCAATCAATTCTTTGTCAGGGGCATATCCTGCTCCAATCATCTCACCGTATGTTTTGAGAGCATCATCAACCTTCCTTCCTTTCCTCCCACAAAAGGCAATTATCAGATACTTGTATGTACTCCTACTTGGGCTATAACCATCAGCTTTCATCTCTTTGAAAGAATTCATGGCCATCTCAGTCAGACCTGTTCGACCATAAAGCATTATCATGATTGTCCATGTTTCTGATGTTATTGGGTAACTATTTCTTCGCATTTCGAAGAACAGGCTGCGCATGTGCTTGAAATCTTTGCCGCAGCCTGCAATTTTCATTGCCATGTTGTAAGATTCTAATGTGTGTCGATACCCAGATTGCTTTCCCACCCATGAAAAGAATTTTAGGACAGAGCTACCATGCATGTTGCAATTTTGAAATATCTCCATAACAAGTTCTGGGGTGAAGGGAAAGGTAATTTTCTCCAATTTTTCTTGGATTAAGGACCAATCTGTAGAGGATGAAAGTATCCTACAAATTTCATGAACATTTTGCTTTCTGCAAGTCTGAAGGTTAATATGTGTTAAGGAATAATCTATTTCTGACTTTGATTGGTCAACTTTAACATCCTCTTCCACCTTAATTTTCAAAGATACTTGTTTGTTTGACTCCTTGAACTTTTCAGGATCAAGTGTGGATGCTAAACGCATCTGCTGGATTTTCTCTACCATATTTAGCTCCCCCTTTTCCTCCATGTATGTTATAACCCAACGGAATACTGCATCTTGAATATTACTCTTTGAAGCCTGCATTTCGTGCAATACTTTGACAATGTCTTCTGTTCTTGAAGCCTTGCAAAGTTCCTTAATGAATACTGCATACGATTTCCAAGTGGGTCGGATGTCTTGGCACTCCATACTATTGAACATTTTCCATGCTTCGGATATACGGTTTTGTGAAACATGACCTGCAACCATAGCTGTTATTGCCACAATATCTGGCTTAATTCCTTTCCCCAGCATCTCATCATACATCATGCAAGCTTCTTCGTACCTACTCAACCTAAAGAGATGTTGTATCAGTTCTGTATATGCGGAAATAGTAGCCACAAAACCAGATTCTTTCATGCTTTGAAACACTTTGAGCGCCCTGTCAACATCCTTTCTCCCTAAATACCCATTTATGATAATCCCATGAATCCTCTCATCAACTATATCCCTTCTCTTCATAATTTCAACAATCTCTAAAGCGTCCGTAATCCTGTCTGCCTTACACAGACCTCTCACCAAGATCTCATAATTTTCATGTTCAAGATCCAAATCTTTATTTTTGAGGTCACGAATCAATTCCAAAGCCTCTTCAATCCTGCCATAAATACACAAGTTTTTCAGCATATAGCCATGAACACGGTTTTCTGGCATCACAGACAACCGTATCATGTCATTTCCAAGCAAACTAACAGCTGCTACATCTCCTGATCTAGCCATGCAGTTCATGATCGTCTCATACAACCTCACATCACATACCATATCCTTTCTGATCATGTCATTATAGAACTCCATAGCAATGTCTCCCTTCTCGGCACTGCAAAGTGAACGGATAATTGCGCTATACGAAACAGCATCCGGTTCACAACCACACCTTTGCATATTTTCGAAGGCCAACAACGCTTCACTAATTTTCCTTGCCTTCCCGTAGTGGGTGACAAGTATGGTCCACGTCTTAATATCCTTCTGAATTCCACACTCATCCATTTCTTCAACCAATCTCTTCACCAACCCAAATTCCTTAGCTTCTCCTGCAATGTACAACATGGTATTATAAGTTCGCGTCGTGTGACTGTACCCATCCTTGAGCTTCAGCCAATTGAAAACCCTCAAAGCCAATAGTGGCACTTTGAAGCACCTCTTCAACACCATGTCAAAAACCTCACTGTTCAACCCATAACTCAGATTCTCTAACCTCTCCTCCATAGAAGTGGAACCGTTTTCCCCTCTAACAATTTTAGTAATCTCACCAACAATCCGGCTCACATCTTCCTTATCCATATTTCCCTCCTGGGCATCTTCCGGAGAACCAACATTCTCTGCGGCATTTTGACAAACACCTTTGGTGTAAGCTGATTGGTCCTTGGAACCGACTTCAGAGTGGGGAGCTTCAAGGGGAAACAAAAACCCAGATGGGGATTGGTCTGGGATCACGGTATCCGCACCTAGGATCTGGGTGATCTCGTTGAAAAGTGCGCGGGAAGCATCGATATCAGAAGGTGTGTTGCTGTTGGAAAGTTGTTGCTGTGCTGTTCTGTGAGGGCGCGGAAGTTTTGCGGCGTTGGAAAGATGCAAAACGTGAGATCTTGAGAGAAAAAGGGAATCCAGGGATCGGAGCTTAGTTAATGATTTCATGGGTGACTTCAAAATCATGTTGTCATCGTGCTTCAATAATTCAATTGCATGAACAAAAATGATGCAAATTTCAAACACAACAATGTTTTGTGTTAACACTTGGTTAGAAGAGAGATATCAAGTGAAAGACAGTTAAAAAGGGAAGCCTTTGAATAAAAAAAGTTGGACGAAAAATTAAACTAAGAATTGATAAAAATATGAGATTGATAGAATAAACAAGTGTATTTTTTAACTTATGTTATAAATAAAATTTAATTATTTTTTTATAGAAAATGCGTGTAGACAACTTTTTATCTATTTTGTATAAAATCATTTTAAACATTAGCTTTATTTCAATTGGTTTTTAAATTTTTTATGTTCTATACGAATAATTAATTAAGTGGAAAATATTTTTATATTTTTTTTTTAGAATATATATACACTTAAATAGGTGAATTAATCATCCAACTTTTGAAAATATTTGAAGTAATTTATCATTTATGCTTAAATTTAACATGATGTTTTATCACCACAAAGTTAAAGAGTATTAAATTTTCTTGTTTTTTTAATATTTGACAACTAATTCACTGATTTGAAAGTACGAAGAATAAAAGATAAATTTGTTCAAAAAAATAGAAAAGCCAATTCTTTTTCTACCAATTAAACTTTTATCTTAATTATTTTCTACATGTTATCTAACTTTATATATAAAAATCTCCATTTCATTTTCATTTCACCAAATCTTTAAAATTTATCCATTTTATAGTCGTATTAAAACTTTACTTGGGTTCGTGTTTTTATTAGTACACAAGAGAAAACTATAAGTGAAAAATAGATAGTATTATATATATTTTTAGTAATTAAATTATTTATTAAAATTATATTTTTATTTTTTGAATAAATTGTAATTTTTTTTTATTTTATAAATTGGTATAAATAATTTTGATAATGTATTGGATTTTTTTAATTTTTAATTTTTTTATAATTTCTTATTTTGTTTGTCTCTTAAATTTGTTATTCTTCTTTTTTTTTATTCTTATTTTTCTCTTTTATAAATATTTTTATATATCATCAATAAAATTTATAAAGTAGTATAAGATAAAATATATGAAATTTTGTACAAGGAAAGGAAGAAAATATAATTCTGAAAAATAATTGAAAGAGTGAAAATATATTTAATTTAAATAAAAATAACGAGGAAAGACTAATAAGAAAAAAAATAAAAATATCTATTGTGTTTTCTTTTTATATTTTCTTAAGAGTTTAACAAACATTTAACTTCTTCACTCATCTTAGAATTTGAATTTGTTTCTATTTTTCAAAAGTCGGGTACTAAATCTCAATTATCATATGAAACCCTTCTCATGTTAAAAATATGTAATTTATAATTCTTATATTTTTCATATTATTACTAAAGTTACACTAAATTTATCTCAATGGAAGAATCTTCAAAAAAAAATAAAGAACTCACAATTTTATATATATTTTTAATTCAAATTTGATTACTATGCATAATAATATTTATTGTTTCAATACACAAAATAACGTTCTATTATTCTTAAATTGAGTTGTTTGGAATCATTTAAACTTTCGTTGATGAATTGTTCTCAGCAACTCAAGGTTCTAAATATCTCTAACTTAACTTAAGATATGCTGTAAAATCATTAAACCTCAATTAAAACTATAATTTAAAAAATTATCAAATTATATATATGCATAATTTAAGTTTAATAATTATGTAAGTCCTTAAAATTTGGAATAAATCCCCTTTTAGTCTTCAAATTAAAAATATTCATTCTAGTCCGGTCAATTTAATAAAATATGGTTATAATCCTTAAATAGTAAATTTAAAAAACTAAAAATAGTAATTTATTTAAATTTTAAAGGTCTTACAATATTTAATTATCTCACAAAAATCTACTCTAAGAATTAAAAGTATTAAAATTAAAGTTTAAGTTAATTTCCTAAACAAAAACATTATCTCCATGAACTTCTCTCATTCAAATCATACAATCTTTAATGTGATTCAATTTTTCCTCTCAAAGCCATATGCATGGCTATTTTAAAAAATAAGGTTTCTATAAATTAAAATTAGATTAATTATATTTTAAATTATTTATTAAAATTGTGTTTCATTAGATAAATTTTAAATTTATTTTATCGTTATATTTTATAATATTTTTAACTTCTGTCAAATTTTTTTTTTATTTTTTATTTTTTTTTCATAACTTTTTAATCTACTATAATTTGTTTTTTAAATTTATTTCAATTTTTTTTCTTCTCTTTATTTTTATTTTTTTTTTAAAATATTTTAATTTATTATTGAAGATTATTTACACAAATTTATAAAATTTAGATAAAAATAAGTTGAAAATTTATCTCAAAGACAAAATACAATTTTAACAAATACTTTAGTTTAGATACTAAAAACATATTTAACTCTAAATTAAAATTATATTTAAATCTAAACTAAAATTAGTTTATGAGATGTTTTTATTAAATCAAATAACCTTTAGAACATTTTTAACTCTTTATTTTTAAGATCTTGTTTACTAGGTAAAAGAATTTAGATTCTGCTTTCAAATTCAATTTTAGCTTTATGATGGAATATGTATAACATGTAAATGCTTAAAAAATGTGGTAGAATTGAGTTATAAATTGAATAATTGTTAGAACTTTGATTTGAGAATTGAATTGTACCAATGTCCTCAATCAAGTTCAAAATTAGTCTATAACATTGTTATTGAACTTTAATATTAATTATCTTGCTGGAATAAATCATTGTAATAGCAATGGAATGGTACATTAAAATTTTTTAATTTGAAAGATCAAATGTCATATTTTTTTTTTTTATGAATCACATAATTGGGAAATTATAGAAATAAAAAATAGATAATATTGGAAGCATATTTATAATTTACAAAATTATTTTATTTAATTAAAAGGATTAAATAGTATTGTAGCGCCTGTGGCCTAATGGATAAGGCGTCTGACTTCTAATCAGACGATTGTGGGTTCGAGTCCCATCAGGCGTGATCAGTGTTTCTTTTAATTTTATTTATTTATTTTCTTTCATTGGGTAATAATGAAATATATCTTTTAATTTTATTTATTTATTTTCTTTCATTGGGTAATAATGAAATATATCGTAAAAACCTGATGACAATAATAAAAATATATTGAAAAAAATATAAAAAGAAATTAAGATAAAAAACTTATTTTACCTAAAAAAAATAAACTGCATCTATTTGTAATGAAACTAATTAAAATATTCTTGTATGATAATAATAATAATAAAATCTGAATTAATTAATAATATTTTGATAAGAAATTAAGTAGGTGGTTAACTTATGTATTTATTAAAAATCCTGCAATCCTATTAAAAACAGTTACTTCTCCATGTTTTTTGGTTGTTTCAATGGAAGTCACTTAAACCTTGTTCTATTTGATGTCAATTCATGCCTTGCACGAAGATTGAGCTTGAATGTATTGTCACATATGTTGTCTCATGAATGAAAACCTTCTTTTAAGTAAATTTTATTTATATTAACTAAATATAGATATTAGTGTTAATTAATAGGTTTCATTAATATTAAACATATATATATAATAAAATTTTAGATTATATTTATATTGAATTTATATAGGTAAACATTTTTTTTATTCTACCTACATTCAACTAGTATATATAAATAAAAGTGTATGTGAATTTAGAGGTTATTTGTTGTAATGGTGTTATATCATTATGTGCATGATTACAAATTTATTGATTACAATTGAAATTTGATGGAGTGCATGCAATGTATATTATTCACTAATTTGAACTAATTAAGAGTGACATACGTTCATTACATCATCTTAATCTAGTTTCAATTTGCTCTCAAACAGGTTACTCATCATATTTTATTGGATTAAATCCACTTTTTTTCATCCTTTATAGTTTTCTCAATATGAGATCTTAATCCTATTAAAATTTATTGAAACATAATGTGCTTTTTTAAAAAAACTTAAATTATGTTAGTCTAACCTAATATATTATCTAATTATTAATAAAGGATATTCTTTAAGATAACAATATTAATTCAAGCTTATAACATTATTATTAATATCTTACAAAAGTACAGATGAATACGTTAATATTTTTTAGAAATTAAAAAATATATTATTTATGAAAAATAGTTGTTTAATTTTAGAAAATTCTATAAATAAATTTGTAATTAAATTTTATAAAGATCAAAATTGTATATTAATGATAATAAGATTTGAATTGAGAATGTATAGTATTAAAGGATGTTTACAACTTACTAAAGATATTTGAATTGATGAAGTAAGTTTTGGAATTTTTGGAAATTTTCAGCAGTTTTAAGTTCTGAATTTTTTTTTCAAGTTATTATTTTTCATTCAAAAAATAAGATAAATAAAGAGATTTTTTCTTTTTCAAATTATTAATTTTCATTCAAAAATGAAAATAAATAAAGAGATTTTTTCTTTTTCAAGTAATGGTGTTTTGTTTAGAATAAGATAGAGAACAATTCTTTTTATTCTGGATGATTTTTGTTAACAAGAGAATTAGTCACTCAACCAACATTTCTATCATAAATATGTGTATAGTTGAATTTCGTATGTATGCATAATTGTTAGATAGGTTTTAATATGTATTTATATGGTATTGAATATGCTATCTAGATACCTTTATGATATTTGCAAAAAACCTATGCTTATTTATTATAAAATCATTTATTAACTAAATAGTTATTAAAATTAATATATTTATTAATTAAATTATTACAATTTAGTATTTATAATTTTAAATACGATAATTTTATTAAAGTGTTTATTTTCTATTTATGATTTAAATAATTAAATATTAATATGATTTAATATTTAAAGAATGATTTTGAAAAAAAAATAAAAACTATGAATTCGGGTCTCACGCTATAGTAAAAGTATACTATTTTTTTAGGTCATATCAGAAAAATATTTACCAAATCTTCCATCTAGTGAAAGTTTACTTGTCCAATGCTTCTATAGCACGAGAAAATTGGAATTTGACTCTCACAAATCTAAATTTAAATTAATAAGTAAATTTTGGTGGATGATAATATGTTTTGGTATGTAGTAAGTAAGCATGTGAAATATTAATGATTATTTTCATTAACAATTAATAATGTTTATTTGAAAATTTAAAAGTCGTGTTAATTAATTTTAACGTGTGGTGCACATGGAAGACACAAATTAGCATGCACTAGGCCAATTCATGACCCTAATAGGATAAAAAACCAAACATAATTAATGTATAAGAAAGCAAATTAAGAAATTGACAACACAAGAAGAGAGAGAGCAAAGAGAGAGAGAGAAACAAAAAATGATCACCGGCGAGGGCCTGCTGCCGTCCGCCGGCGGTTGAGAACGTTCTGAAGACAGATCGACAGACAGAGATTGCGATTTGACCTAATTGCATGTAAGAACAACGACGTGACAACCACGTTATGAAAACCCACCAAATCTCAACCGTCCACTCCAATTGTCGCACCCTTCTCAGCCCTCCGATCACCAACGCGTTTTCTCGATTCTCTCGTTAATTCCTTCCCTCCAACAGAAAAAACCACTATAACTCCTTCTCCCTCTCTTTCCCTCCTCTTCCCTTCTTCATTCCACGCCAAGCTCTGGTTTTTTCCTCCCACCTTCACCTTCACGCCTTCAAAATCAGAACCCTTTTCCTTTTACGTGCATTTTCGTTTCTCCTTTTCATCGTTTCGTAAAGGGTTTCTTCTTACACCCATTGATCAATGATGATATCATAGCTTTTTTCGTTCTTCACAAATCTTGAAAAGCCTTTTTTTCCTTTTCATTTCCTTCCCATCTTTGATGCCCTTCTCTCAGCACGCTTGCATGTGCATGCCTCCCACTATGCGGCAAAAACAAAATCCTAGTCGTTCAACGTGCTTTCTCGCATCAATTGCATTGCACCATCCAGCTCAAACGGTATCATAAACAAGCCTCTTTTTTTTTTTTTAATTTTTCCTTTGGACAAAACTTAAATGTTGTTGGTGCTTCTAGTGCTGTTCTTCAATCAGAATCAGTGTTTTATCTTTAGAATCTACGTTTTAAAGATTTGCATAAAGGATAATATAGGTAAAACTCTAATTCTTATTGAAAAGCACCACACAAGATATATAACTGCTTTTTTTTTCTTTCTTTTTTCTCTTTGAGGAGAAAAACAAAACGGGGTTTGAGGGTTTTTTTGTTTGTTATATCAGATGCTTGGAACAGGGAGAAGTGTCTAGTGTCAGATGGGAAACAACTGTGTTGGATCGAGAACTTCTAAAGACGGCTCTTCTGCTTCTAGTTCATTATGGTGGTGTCGTGGACACAAGAAAAATGCTTCTCATGCAGACAACGGTGGCAAAAATTACACAAAAGCCACAGAAACTGTTCAAGACAAGCCTCCACAGATAGTGAAAATTGAGACTGATGATCTGAAGCCTCCTCATCAAGCCAAAGAGACTAAACCACCTTCCGAACAAACAAAGCCGCAGCCCGCAAAACCAAAGAGGCCACACAATGTGAAGAAGCCGGCAAGTGCAGGCCTCGAAGCAGATTCTGTTTTGCTAAGGAAAACCGGTAACCTTAAGGAGTGTTACAATTTGGGACCAAAGCTTGGACAAGGCCAGTTTGGAACTACTTTCCTTTGCGTGGAGAAGAGCACTGGGAAAGAGTATGCATGCAAGTCCATATTGAAGAGGAAGCTGCTGACAGAGGAGGATGTGGAGGATGTGAGGAGGGAGATTCAGATAATGCACCACTTGGCAGGGAGTGCTAATGTGATCTCCATCAAGGAGGCTTTTGAGGATGCTGTTTCAGTTCATGTTGTTATGGAGCTGTGTGCTGGTGGTGAGCTGTTTGATAGGATTGTGGAAAGAGGGCATTACACTGAAAGAAAGGCAGCCAAGCTTGCAAGAACAATAGTTGGTGTGATTGAGTCTTGCCACTCTCTTGGAGTGATGCATAGGGATCTTAAGCCTGAGAATTTTCTCTTTGTTAATCAGCAGGAAGAATCCCCTCTCAAGGCAATAGATTTTGGACTTTCTGCTTTTTTCAAACCAGGTTTGTCAAAACGTTTCATTGTTTCTTCCCCTTGTGCAATTAATTAACATCTATCTTCAGGTGCCTGCTTTTGGTTTTATAACAGAGTTGCTACGGTACCCAGTGAAATCTAAAGGTTTTGATACAAATATTTTTGGGGTTAATGTTGAATGGTTTTACGTAAAGAGAAGGGCAGAAAAAAATTCCCAATAATACTACCAAAACCTTAAATTTCTGAAAGTATCGTAGATTTTCCCTTTTATCAATTCTTTTTGTGGGCCAATGGTTCTGATTAATATCCATTAGGTGTAAAGTGTGAATTATTGTTGAGCTTAATATTCATTTTTGACAAATAGGTCCTATTAGTGTGATTATATTACTAATAATGTAGTGATCATAGCAACCACTTGGATGTGAGAAATACCTATGTGCATGTTCCACTAATTGAGCTCTAGTGGACCAATTTGATCTTTCCACCATTTTATTCTGGTGATTGAGTAGCTTCAGTTTTCTTCTTGTGGAGAAATCATTTTCATATTGTACATTGTATGCTAACAAATGGTATGGGTAACATTTTTGTAGTAACATATAATTGTCTTGCTTTCCTGAAAAGAATCTGAAACCAAATGGCTAGATAGTTTGATGTGATAACTTGACTTGTAGTTTTGAATATACAAACTTTCCTAAATGGGAAATGATGAGAGATAAACTCTGGCATTGTGCCAAATTCTGAGTGCAATTTATGCAACGGAAAAGTTGTGTGAAGGGAAGTATTTTTGTTTATGCCTTGGTTAAGTTTTTTATTTTTCATCCTCTCATGTATCTTAAATGCCTCACTAAACTTATTTGACGTCACATAAAATTTCTGCATTGTTCTGCTCATATAGTAACACTCATCTTTTGCAGGTGAAATTTTCAGTGACGTAGTAGGAAGTCCCTATTATGTAGCACCTGAAGTTCTACGCAAGCGTTATGGCCCTGAAGCAGATGTATGGAGTGCTGGTGTCATTATATACATTCTCTTAAGTGGGGTGCCTCCATTTTGGGGAGGTAATCTTGGCATAGCTACCACATTACGATCCAATCATTTTGGTTACCTTCTATTGAATCTCATAAGAATATGCACTGACAATATAAACTTCCTTTTTCTTCCTTAAAAGTACCCTGGTTCTAAAATTTTAATACTGATTTTTTTTCCTTTGTAACAGAATCGGAGCAAGAGATATTCGACGCAATTTTGCATTTTCAACTCGATTTCTCATCGGATCCTTGGCCTTCCATATCTGCAAGTGCAAAAGACCTGGTTAGGAAGATGCTTGTGAGAGACCCTAGTAAAAGGATATCAGCTTTTGATGTTCTTCGTAAGATTCTATACTACGATCCCTTTTAGATGTCAGTGAAACAAAAGTTATTAGTCTCATACCGCGTTTGGCAAGTGATAATACATTATTATATTTTTTCCTTCAGCCCAGTCTTCTTTATTCTGTTTGATGACAACAGTTTTCTTTAATACACCTGCATCACTTGATATTTTAATTTTTAAATGAGTTACTCGTTCAGTTTTTCATAACATTTCTATATGTTAAATATTTTAATTTTATTATCCAACACAATGATGGGGCATATTGTATCTTGGGATGAAAGACTAAGCATTGTATTACTATTTTCAGAACTGAGTTGTGTATTATAACTTGGTGGAATTTGAGGTATTCTACCACATTGTTGATGAAGATGTCCTGAATTATTTTCAGGTCACCCCTGGATTCAAGTTGATGGAGCAGCTCCAGACAAGCCGCTTGATTCTGCAGTTTTGAGTCGCCTAAAGCAGTTTTATGCAATGAACAAACTCAAGAAAATGGCTCTCAGAGTAAGTTAATTTTCCCTCTCTAGGACGGATATGTTGGGATACTTCCGGAGAGATTCGATATCAATGAGCCGTTTAAACTGACACATTGTTCTTATTCAATTCTACTTAACGTGAACTTCAATTTACACTTAGATCCACCACATAACTATGGTTTGTACAATTTTTTATTTTATTTGCAAAGTTGAATATGCCAACTTATTGTTGGTGTTGGTGTTGCTGCTGCTAAGTTGTAGTTCTTAATGTTGGAAATCTCTGCTTAGATTGTCAGATTTAGCTAAACGATTGTTGTTCTATGCAGGTTATAGCACAGAATCTCTCTGAAGAAGAAATTGCAGGGCTGAAAGAAATGTTTAAGATGATAGACACAGACAATAGTGGTCAAATTACTTTTGAAGAACTCAAGGTTGGACTGAAAAAGTATGGTGCTAATCTCAATGAATCTGAAATTTACGACCTTATGCAAGCAGTAAGTATTCATAATTATCATTTTCTTAATTTCATAAAATAATATCTTCACCATGTCTTCCATTTAGCGGGGCTAGTCTAGGAATTCACATAATAATGAAAGTTAAGAGGAATGAGAGGCATGCTAAGAAATGAGTTAACTAATTTTTCATGCGACCAGGAACCTAGGCGCAATTTATTGTCTATTATTTCATTCTTTATGCTTGACGAGGAGTGTTAAAAGTATCATTTAGTAAGACAATTTTAGTATAATGACAGATTGATAAAGGTGATAACATAGGAAAGGTATCTTTTTTCAGTAGTATATTGTTTTGATCCATGAAACCCAATTTTGTTATGGATTCCAGGCAGATGTTGATAACAGTGGCACAATTGACTATGGAGAATTCATAGCTGCAACATTGCATCTAAACAAGGTTAACAGGGAAGATCATTTAGTTGCAGCTTTTGCTTATTTTGATAAAGATGGAAGTGGCTACATCACTCAAGATGAGCTTCAACAAGCTTGCGAAGAATTTGGCCTTGGAGATGTTCGCTTAGAGGAAATGATCCGAGAAGCTGATCAAGATAATGTGAGTATATACATTACACACACACACACACACACATATATATATATATATATGTTTAATAGTAATAACATAATTTTCTTGATCGACACTTAATGAATGAAAAGAAGAAAAATAAATGAGCAAATTGGCACTACTTTAGTTTTCTTCAAATTGAATACTACCACTAGAATGAAAAGTAAATTAACATCATCATGCTTTCTCAACTGTGTTGAATGTATTACTAATGGAAATTGGTGGCCACAATACAACTTTTAGATTGATTATTACAATAATTTTATGATATGGTGAAATTCCAAGTTGTCTTCATCTTCTGATGACTTTGTTATGCTTGTGTTTTGCTCTCTCAGGATGGACGAATAGACTACAATGAATTTGTGGCTATGATGCAGAAAGGTAATGCAGATTTGGGTAAGAGGGGTCGAAAGGGTAGCACTAGTTTTAGAATTGGGTTTAGGGAGGCACTACCCGTGTGTTAATTAAGGAATAGTGGATGGATTTCTCTGTATTTTTTCTATTCTTTTTTTGTTAAGTTAGCATTTCATCCACGGTTTGCTGAGCTTAGTTTCTCTTGAGGAACTTCAATGATTTGTATTGCACACACAAACATTAACATAGCATTGCTTCGTGGATTTTGCCATCTTATGTACATTATGGATAAAAAACGTTGATTTGGCAACTTCATGTTTCAAGTCCTAATGACCATGCATGTGATATCTTAAGTTGAGTTAGAGCAACACTTATCTGAGAGTACCACATGCATCCTTCAAAGGGGTATTTCTCATGCTTTTACAGTATAATTGGAGTTCAAAGTGTTATCATGATGTTTTAATGTAACAAATATCACTGTCTGCATTATATTCCTGACACAGAGTTCTAAGTTTATATACTCTCACATTTATATATACATTAAAGTTATTTTAGTTATTTTTAAAATATAGATAAGTTACTTTTAATCTCACTAAAATATAAGTTATTTCATTTATAATCTCTCAAAAATTAAAGAGAAGCCATGGGTGAAATTAAAGAATTTCAATTAATGAGTCATGAAAATTAAAATTAGGAAATTCTACATATCTTATGATTATAGTAAACCCAATACATCCTTTAGAAAGTAATATAATAAGGTAAAATCAAAATAGTATTTATAAAGTTTTAACAAATTGTTTTAAAATCATAAACACATTTTTAATAATTTATAATAATTTTGAAAATTTTCTTAGAATAATTTTCTACAAATATAAAAAATTAACCAAACACTTTTTTAACTAAAAAAATTCGTGGCTGACTCATCTATATCTATATATATATATATATATATATAACGAAACTTTTTTATAAAATTAGTTCATTCCTTCCCCCAATGATATAATTAAAATTTTAATGAAAAAGAAAAGAAGAAGAACGAAGCAACGTGATTTATCTTCCCAGAGAGATGAAAAACTACACTTCTTCTCTTCCCATCACTTAGATTTGATTAATTCTGATGTATATTATTAAATTTTTTTTATATTTTATAAGAATTTTATTACAAATTTATTTAGAAAATAATTTCTTATTATTTTTTTTATAAATTTATAAAAAATTTCATAAAATATTAGAAATTATAGTAACAATGTTACTATTTATTTATCTTTATCGTTTTATTTACTTCCTCTAGTTTTTGAAGTTTTTTATCATTTAACTTTTTTCTAGAAATATATTGGTTTCTTGATTTATTTATGTTTAATATACCGTTTTTTAATTTATTTTTATTTTTATTATTTAATTTATTTTTAGTCATATAATAAGTTCACGCCTAATTTTTCTAAAAAAATTCTTGCTTTATTTTTTATTGTATTCCTTGTTACTTTGTATTATATAATGTAATTGCAGTTTTTTGATCTTTCACATGAAAAAATAATTTTACAAATATAAAAACTAATGACGTTTAACGTATTTTAAAAATTTGCTAAGTTTTTCGAATATTAATTAAAGTATAAGTTAAATTGAAATAAACTTTCATGAATGACGAAATGCATAGATAACATTGCTTCAGTTTAACTAATAATTTTAAATTCGAATTCTGAAATATAATTACATTAAATACTTACAATCTCTTAAAAGAAAACATATATACAACGTTTTACTAATAACCACCCTTAGTTTCATCTAATTAATGATATAATATAATAACTAATAGGATCTATATTAAAATTTAAAACACCACAAGAGTTATAGAAAATTGTTAGTCTGCCAAAATTAACTTGTTAAAATTATAAAAATATTAAAGAAAATACAAAAAAAAACATTAATGGTTTTATCTATTTCTTATTTATGAAATTGGTTACTAATTAAATTATAAACTAATTTAATAATGGTTTTACTAATTATATTACTTATTTATAAAATTAGTCATTAATTAAATTATAAATTAATTTGAAATTTAATTTAATAAATAAATAAAACTTTAATAACTAATGTTTAAAACTTATTTAAATTTTAATCTTAAAATCAATTTAATCATTATTATATAAAAATTAGTTTCACAATATTTTTAAATTATTAGTCATAAAAAATATAATTTTTATTATGATAAAAATTATTTTAAATACTAATAATTAATTATTTTTTATCTTTAAATTAAATTAGATTCGCTAATATTACTTTAATCTCTCTGCTTAATATTTGCAGTTGCATCCATTCAAAAAATCAAACTCTTCTAACTATTTTATCTTCAATATTCACAACAACAACTCCAATAAACATATATATCTTTACTAAACATCTTCTAACCTACATTTTTTAGTTCTAAATATAACATAGCTTTCATAATGAAATGAAAATTTGAAGTCATTCACTATTTTTTTATGTTGTCTTTTACCTATTTTTTAGGGCAAAAGTATATGGGCTATCCCATCTTACAAAACGGTCTTGATTTAATATAATTTTAATCCAATAAGAACAAGTTTGATTAAAAATTTATTTTATAATAAACTTAATTTTTTTTCAATTTGAATTGGTCTCACTTCATGTTCGCATATTATACATAATTCTTGTGTTAGTCTATATTTTGTGATTTTGGAAAAGCAAATTTTGGGGAAGGTATCAAACCACTAATATTTACTATTATTATATAAATGATAAGAATTAGCTTAAGATTTAGATAGTTGTTTGCACCATTTTTCAGTGTGGAGAACATTATATGAAGTTAATTAATATGCAAATCACCCTTTGTAAGAAGATATTAATTCAATTTTACATAAAAATTGAGAGATAACATATTATATGGAAAATCCAAGCATAAAATTGAGTTCATATGAAACCCTATTTATTTGTCAATAAGGTCCCCTATGCACACAAATGAGTTAGATTGGTTGAGCAATTAATTAAGAGTCTTTAATTATGTGGGGCATCTAATCAAGAGATTAGCAAAAAGTGATGATGTCTCAATTTTGTCTTAAAAGATTTAATTGATTGTTGAGTATCATCCATCACTTAGTCAAGCTCCAACTTCATAATGCAATCACAATTAATGAGAATGCTATCTAATCTAATCTACCCTTGTTATTATAACGACTCATTAAGACTTTAATTATGTTTTTAAATCCGATTTTGAATCCTCACTTTATTAAAAAAAAAATTAGGGCACACAATTTGAAAAAATATAGTTTCAATATTTCAAATTTACTGTTTAAAAATTAATACAGCTTTGATAAATCATTTTAATTAATCAAATTCAATCTTTAAGGATCAAAATTTTCAAATTTAAACGAGTGAAATATTTATTAAATTAAAATACCGAAACTGGATTTGTTGTTTATTTAGAAAGCATAAACATAATTAAAATTCAGAGAAGAGTGATTATTAATATATAAGGGTTGTCCTCTTCCTAATGTCATTTTAATTTCATTTTCTTTCTTTATCTGAGTTGAGTTTTCTCCATTACCATAATAAGATAAGTTCATGTGTCTTGAAAATTTATTTAGAAGATATGTAATTTGCATGATGAGAGGGGTCACTTAGAAAGTTGAAAATGAAAAGGAGAAAAAAAAATTGAAAAGATTATTCTAACCTTTGAAGAAAGCATGGATTTACCTATGAAAAACCCTAAAAAGCCATGCTTTGATCTTTCAACTATACATTACAGGCCAAATAAAATTTTCATGCTTGTGACTGCTAACATTAAGAGAGAGAAAAATTAACCAATAGTTAAATCATATATGTTCTTGTAACTTCTTATAATCTCTCTAACTATTTCATTCATAAATTACACTTGTTGTTTGACCTAATCTCTGCTGAAAATTTTCTTCTCTTTTACAATAAATTTTGGACCCAATATAATTTAAAAGAAACAATATGAAATAAAAATATTTTTTCAATAAATGAAGAATTTTTTTTAAAATCTAATTAATTAAATAAATTTATGCATATATTAAGATTGTTTAGGTTTAATTGCAGTTTTGATCCTATATTTTATAAGTTAGTTTTTTTTTTCGCAATTTTAGTCTCTATATTTTATAAAATCTGTAATTTGGTCTTTAACTTTTTCTCTATAATTTTAGTCTTCTAATTTTTAATTTTGTTTGTTTTGAATTTTTTTTATTATGTGAAAGGACTTTTTTATATGTTATAAATTACCTTTTTCTTACATTTTTTTAGTGAATTATAAATTATTTTTGTGAGCTTTTTAACATATCAGATTAGTAAGTTTCTTTTTATTTTTAAGGATTATTGAGCCTAAATTGAACGTGAAAGAAAAACAAATTACCTGAAATAAATATAATTCTTGAATATTTTTATTTTAATTAATTAAAAGATATAGTAAAAGTAAAATTAAAGTAAGAGTTATCTTTGTCCTTTTACAAACGGAAGGATTAGCTATTACTATATAAAAACAAGAATAAAGACCTTTGGGGTGTATATTAAATTCATATATTTAACATTTATTAAAATTAGCTCATAAGTAATGCAAAACATCTTTTATCCAAATAGTTTTTTATTTTCTCTTATCGTGTTGTGTGTTTTGGTTAAATAAAAAAATATGTTTATCAAACAAATCGATGAGGTCTTATGAGTTTTTTATTTTTATTTTTTCATATTTTTGGACATTTTTATTTTATTTTCAATAAAAAATTCTTAAATTTCTTTAGTAAGAATACAAGTATTATTATTTCTTAGTAAAACAAAAGGATGAGAAAAGAAAGTAAGTTTGCCATCTTGTTAATACCACTAATTCGGAAATATTCTAGAGATATAATTAAATTTTTAAATAATTCCATCTTATTGTTTTTTTTTTATTTTTTATTATTATCATTCACAAACACAATTTTTCTTCTTAAATTTATTTATCGTACGTTTTTAACATTGTAATTTTATTTATTTATTAAATATTAATTTAATAAAAATATTCAGCTTTCAATCATTTATTTTGACACCACTCTTATATACACATCATTATTATAAACAAAAAGAAAATATAAATTAATTTGCATCTTTATCGTAGTGAAATTTATAGAGAAATTAGGTAAAATGAAAATTTTACATAAAGTATAATATAACTCATAAGGAGTTTAGAAAATAAAATTGACACCTAGTTATTCATTCCTTCTATTATAATATAATATAAAATTAAATATATTGTATTTAGTCTTTGATATATTTGTTAAAATTGTATTTTTTTTTTAAAATAAATTTTAGATATATTTTTATTTTTATACTTTAGAAACTAGTATAAACGATTTTTAATGATTTTTTTTTATTTTTTTATTTCCACTATCACTTGTCTTCTTGAGTTTGTTTTACTTTTTTTTTTCCTTTCTCTTCTCTTTCATAAAATATGTTTTTATTTATTATCGATAATTATTCTAACCAGTTTATAAAGTATAAGAATGAAATTAGTCAAAAATTCATTTTAAAGATAAAATATAATTTTAACAAATAGTTCAGGAACTAAAAATATATTTAACCTTATAATGTATTATAAATTTATAACAAGTTATGTGAGAAATATAAATACTTGTAAAAAATAAAAAAAGTAAGGATAAGAATAAAAATAATAATATAACATACAAAAATTTTACATGATCCTAATTATGATGAATGTGATTCTACTATCATAAAGGTATTAGGATGATGATTCCTATATAGGATAATTTATGAACTAATTCTTTTATTCTTATTACCGCTTTGGTTTGTTCTTCTATTCAAGGTTTTGGGTTTTTTCCTAGTCTATTAAACAAAGGTTTTGTCATTATTTTTATTTTTGGAATATACTTAGAGACATAATTCAAACACCCCAAATATTTTTGTAGTTAGTATTTATTTTTTATTTCATTTAGAATTTTTTTAGTAAATTCTGTACTTTTAGCGATTGGCGTAATCTTTTTCTGATAAGTTTGAAATCCTAAGGAGCCTAATTTTGTTTTTGCTATATGTATTTTTCTGGCAGACACTACTATTCCATTTTGTTTCATTACATTTTTAAAAGTTTTTAAATGCTTATCAATTGATTAAGAAAATATTAATACATCATCTAAATAATAAACAACAAATTCAAAATAAGGGATTAAAATTTTATTTATTATATTCTAAACTGAGAAGAAGCATTTTTTTTTAATTCTATAAGCATCACATTCCATTTGTAATGATCAAATGTTACATCAAAGGTTATTTTATACTTTGTCTTCTTCTTTTAATTTTATTTGATAATACGTGGATTTCATAAACTTACAAACTACTACGATATATATATATATATATATATATATATATATATATATATATATATATATATATATATATATATATATATATATATATATATATATATATATATATATATAAAAAGGGAAACAAATGATCTTAAGCCACACATTAATATGTTATAAATTCTATGGTTTTGAATTGTCTTATATATAATTTGTAACATATATTAAAATTTGTTATATAAAACTTCTATTGATAAAAACTAAGATTGTTTCTATTATGATCAACATAATTTAAAACATATTAATTTTGATTTTTTGAAGTACAAATCAAGACATTTTATATCAAATCTTTAAGAAGTTAAACAATGGTAAAATTTTGTGAAGATTATATAAAGACATAAGACAAATACAAAAAATATAACATGCAAACAGAACTATCAAACATTCAAGCAATATCAAATTATTATAATTTTTTAAGTGTTTTATATGGGTGTGAGCTAAAACCTTTGTATTATTTCTCTGTTGAGAAAACACGATGTGAGCTAAAATTGTTTTCTATCTAAGATATTTTATTTTATCTTATTTTGTGAGGACTTGATCTCAATAGATGATTAAGATGGTATAAACATGACTAGTTTTGTATTCATTATAATAATTTTTTGATTAGTGAAATATCTTAAGAGTAATCTTAAAGGAGAAATAAATGTACTCCATGAATTTGAGTGAATTAATATAAACATTTTGTGTGTTATTCTTTTTGTGGTTGGTCACAAGAAGGTCTAATCTATCTATCTATCTTTGAAAACAAACATTTGAAGAATTATATGAATAAAACAACTCTATCAACTTTGAATAAGATACTTAGTTGTTCATAGCTAACAATTACACTAATCACTGTTTAATCTCTAAAAGCTATGGCTAATAACAATTACACCAATCACTATTTAATCTCTAAATACTACAATCATAATACTTTATTTGGTTATTTTTGTACTACCCATTCAAAGGTACTCATAAGTTGCCTAATTGAAGTTTGTGTTTGAAACTATGATAAACCCCATTGCTCTTTGCTTAAGTCTCATAACTCTCATAAATTAAATTGCTGAAGCACCCTTCAAGTTCTCTCAAGTGAGAAGTTTTCTAATAGTCTCTTTGTTTTGATTCATGCTCGTTTAAGTGAATAATTCTAAATCAAACAAATTATGTCTTTACTTCAGCATTGCTTTTAACATATTCTCAGGTTTCTTTGGCTTAACTCACTCAAACAACTTCCATACTTACTTGAGTGAAAAATTCTTAACTTTATTTAACCTATTAATTTAACAACAAACTAAAAAAAAGTAAAACTATAATAAAAATATATTTCTTATTAAATTAATTAACACTAGCTAAAAACAACTTAAAAGAATAATAAATATCTCAGGTTATGCAATTAGATATTGAAGATTAATGTTATGTGATAAGAAGCTCACAAGTTAGAATGTCCAACAACATGGGGTGACAACACTCAAGACAACCTTAAAGAATGAGTCCTTATGTTTAAATCTAATATTATAATCTCTTACATAAAAACAGCATTAAAAAAAATAAAATAGTGTTATCAAAATTAAACTTGGTGATTTTGAAAGATGATAAAAAATCAAACGAATAATTAAATAAAAATAATTCAAAACTAAACCTAATTTCAAAACCATGCAGCAACAGAACAACACACCCACAACAAAATCAAATTAGACAACAATAAGAATAATACAATTGTAAAATCCGATCACATGCATGCATCAAATAATTGTGTGACATTCGATTGTGAAGAGTGCAAGAAGCATTAGTTACGAGTCCAACGCCATGTGTGGGAGCTGCAGATGCTGTAGAGAACTCCACCAATGGTGGTCCACCAACACTCTTCACCCATGCAAACCCTAAATGGATGTCTGCGCGTGCAACCCACGCGCTGCCGTGAACCCATTCATTCACTTTCCAAGCTTCAACACATACCTTCTTTTCCAATGCAACGTATCATCCACAAAATCCACATCCAATTTTTATTTATTCATAGATAGAACAACAAAATGTACCAAAAAACAATCACAAGAAGAACAAAACAAAAAGCATGCAACTCATATATATAATCATGGTTCCTTCGGAAAGAATTAAAGGATTCACTATTCATAAGCTAACGAATTTGCTGCTTTTTAAAATAAAACAATAGCTTCGAAAATTATTTTTTTTGGTTATAGGATGAGTTTGGGAGAGTGGGGTTTTGGATGAAAAAAAAAGGGCATTTTTTGTTTGTTTTCATTGGGTTTTTCTTTTAATATAATAGAATGATATAAACTTAAAACCTTAATTTATATCCAAAATATTATTATTTTTATATAAAAATCGAAATTTTACAAAATAAATCAAAGAGATAGCGTTTGTCTCTATGCATTTGACTTTCAAGTACTTATTATAAAAATTACTAATTTTACTAACAAACATGGTGTTTTGTTATTGAACTTTTTTAGGTTAATCAGTATTTTATAATTAATTATCAAGGAAATTGTTTAAGTTCCTCTAATAAAAATCTCTCGTTTCATACGTTTTTTCATCTATAAAATTTTAGATGAAGGGATTCAACCCTTATTTTTAAATAAACGTTTAAAGATCTTTATTTTACATTATCATATTTTATAAATTAAATTTCTAATGTGTGGCAAAGGTGAAATGAACTTAATTTTTCTCAAATTATGAAAACAAAAATAAATAAAAAAACAATAATTCACACCGGAATCAATCATGCGCACACTACTCGACGAAAAAGAAATAATAGAATGAGAAACACATTTCTCGGTTTTTCTTTTCTTTTGGCTTTCTCTGGTGGGTTTTTATATGGTGTTCTCGAGAAAATATAAACAACAGGGTGTGCATTTTTATGACCGTTGATATAATAGTATTTAAATGAAAGGGTGAGATTTAAAGTTATAATATTTTATTAAATTTACAGTATCATCCCATCAACTATTATTATTATTATTATTATTATTATTATTATTATTATTATGTATCAGTAGCAGCAACGACGAAGACAGTGCATGGGTTGAACGACAATAATTGGAAGCTTTCAAAACATGTTTCATTATGTTAATTTAACAATTGATTAATTTTATTTTATCTAGATTAAAAAATAATTTATTTCTTAAATAATAAAATGCAAGGTTAGATATATCAATGATATCATTTTATTAATACTAAACCAAATATTTTAATTAGGGATATTTGAAAATGAAAATCGAAAATGGAGGACCATGTAATAAATTAACACAAATAAAATTTATAATAAAAAAACAAAATATGAAAATAGTGACAAGAAGAGTTTTAATTTGGA
The DNA here is from genome assembly GCA_030347555.1 of Lablab purpureus. Taxonomy (NCBI): domain Eukaryota; kingdom Viridiplantae; phylum Streptophyta; class Magnoliopsida; order Fabales; family Fabaceae; genus Lablab; species Lablab purpureus. The sequence goes on from CM059260.1 coordinate 1,563,349, forward strand.
AGAAAATAAAAGGTGGGGCACACCAAAACGTGGAGAATGATTTGGATTTTGGACTGGTAGATGTGGACGGCGCTGATTTTGGCTTCAGATCACAGCAACCGTTGGATCATCAACTCAATGACAGCTCACACATGGTTGGCGCCAGGTCTAAGCCTAACGTGCGATCAATCACGTTACATGGTCGTGCCACGTCACTCCAACCTAAAAAAACACCATCTTTTTTTTATACAAAACGAAATTGTATTTTCGTATTTTATTATAATATTTAATATATTATTAAATTAAAATCTAAATCACTAAAAAAATAATAATTTTTATCTGTATGAGTTTTTATTTTTTAATGTTTTTATTTTTTAATATTTTTAATATATTCACATCTATTTTTAGTTTTACTCGTAAATTTTCGAGTTGTTATGTCTCTATGTTATTAAATCTAAAAATAATATTTTTTATTATTATTTATACACATTATTTGATGAAAAAATAAACATAAAAATATTAATATATTTTATGTGGTACGAATTGATTTTATTAAAAATATCTATAAAAAGATTAAAAGCTATTTAAATAAATTATATGAATAAAATTTTTAGAATATCTATTTATTCAAGTCCAGACTTAAACTTCAGACGAGAACATACCAATTTTAATTTTGATAATTATTTGAAAGAGATAAAAAAGAAAAAATAATTATATACATATATATATTATATGCTGAAAAATAATATATATATATATACACACACGAGAGACTTTAGAACTCTTGGATTGTTTGCCATTAACATGACAAAAAATCTCACAGATCATAATTTGTTTTATAGAGAAAATATATACTCTTTTATTCAACGCAATCTTGCTCCATTCAAGTAAGATTATTAGGAGTTTGTTTGATTATTTGTTGGAAAATAAGAAAAATATTAATTATATTTTTATTAAGTTAAATTAGTGTATAGAAGAAATTGTTAATGCAATTGTGTATGAAGAACAAGAATCTGAATTCAAAATTATGGGTTAAATTGAAATAATTTTGTGCAAGTTGATTCAATTGGTTGATATGAATAATTGTTTGAGTTAGAAAGTAAGAGTTAAAATAGTGATGAAAATAATAGAAAGTGAGTTTACAGTATAGATCCAGCAGTGTGTACTTTAAGAATTTCTTTAATTAAAATATATTTGGAACTTTTACAATCAACATGAGCTCTTAACAATTCATTTTCCAAAGTTAAATGGAGAAATATCCAAAAAAGTATATTATTTTATTAAAATGTTTTCTTTCTTAATTATTGTTCTAACTTCAAATTTATTAAAATAAAGATTCTGTTGGTTTAAGAATTCAGAATATTTTGGGACACACCATAAGATATTCCATATTAAAGAATTACATACAAAATCATATAAAAAATTAAGCCACCACTTCTAAGATAATAAGTTATGAGACTTTTTCCTTTTAATTCATACTTAAATTTCTAATATATATTAGTATTTATGTAATTTGTGAAAATAAACAATTATATTGAGTAATTTTCAGTAAAAAAAAAGAGAGTGATTTAATAGGGAAAAAATGATTTTTATGATAAGTAATTTTTTAGAAATATTTATTAGGTAAGAGTCCAATTTGTGATCCTTACACCTATCACTGTTGACTTATATGACAAGAGACACACAGCCATGGCCCCAACAATTAGTCCTTGCATTTCCATGTTCCTAAATAGTGACTTATGTTTCCTTTCATTCCTTCTCTCTCCTACCTCATTTCACTTTCTTGCCCTTCTAATACACACCAACGCATATGTGTGTAAAATTGCAACCATTTCAACCAATTGAACTGTAATTTTTGTCTTTCTTTCAAATTTAACTCTGCAACTTCTTCCTCACTCATACAAAGCATAAATGGTGTTTTTTTTATCTGTGTGCTGTTAACCCTTTGGACACTCTCAAAACCAAAATCTCCACATAATATATACCAAAATATATGTTTGAAATAGACCTCAAGTTTAATATAAATTTTCTGTATTCTGTGTTTTTCCTAATGGAATAGAGCAATAAAAAGTATTATTATCATTCATTTAAAATATATATGATCAGAAACTCATATGAGGAGGTACATGAGTCCATGTTGATGAAGTGAAGAAGAAAAAGGATATGCACTTACCTTCCTGAATCATCTTCTCAATCAAACCAACCAACTTAAAATTAAATTTCATTTCACTTTCATTAACTCCTGAATGAGTTGTTCTAATTGTTAGACATCTTACATTTTCATGTCCTGATTAAAAATTCTTTATTACGAAATTAATCAGTAATTCAATAAACCAGAAAAAACTCATGACAGAAAAGAAAAATTAGTTTAATGGATAATGTTTTAAAAATGGTTCATTAACATATATAGATGGAGAGAAACCTCTCTCCACTGCTCCTAATAAGAAGCCAAAACCGTCCTATTAATTAATCCTTAAATTATTTTGTCAATCATCTTTGTCTATCACCAAAATCTCCAAAATATAATAAAAAACAGACCAATGAGCTATTCTTTCTTCTTTTTTCTCTGTTTCCATTATGCAAAAACACCCTTTAGCAACCTCCTTTTCTTTCTCTTTATTCTCCCTCATTATTTTAAACAAATTTTGCTGGCAGTGGCACCCTCTTCCCGGAGTCAGTTTCAAGCATTGATACAAATCATTTCTTTTTTGGGGCTACATGGACAGATACAAATAATTTATTTATGATCATATATGAACGCAATGATTGATTAATTAATCTTTCTGATGAGTATTTGACTAATTAACTAAACATTAATCACATATTTTCACATGCATATAGTACACATGCACAGACAATATAATCATTTTTCTTTTGTTAGCAGCAATAATCCAAGTCATCACTTATCTCAGAAACACACAGATCATCAAATAATAAAACAAAAACATTGTAGCATGTTTTTTTTTAACTTTCTATTCCACCTCGTAAATGCTTAGCCAGTTGTTGTCAGTGACAGTAAAAAAAAAATGAGTAAATAGTACATTTGCTGCACAAACTTAAAAGGTGTATTAATTGGTGACTTACGATGGATTGATGATGTAATTTTTGCTACATTTACCGTGTATATAAATTGAACATAAAGAATATAACAACATAAGACATAAAAATATGAATAAGATTCCTGTGACAGTTACATGTTGAGGGAGTGGTAGAAGAGTCATTGTGGCAGTTCCTATCTATTCCACTTCATTGAAAGCTAGTCCCACTTGAGCTTTCTTTCCACAAATCTCTCTTGCATATCTTCAATGAAAACCTGAGTGTCACCAACTCCATCTTTCAGTTTCATCTTTCACATACACTTAAAAATCCACTTCTTTTAGTGCTTCTAATCCAACCCACCATACACAAATTCGTATTGAAACTCTGTTCTGCATGTTACTCTATCATTCTTTAGAAAAATTCAGTCTTTGAATTCGTTGAGTCCTTTTTATCAATCAGGGCCACACTCAAAATCGCAAGTTTAAGAGGTACATAGTGCGTGTTTTTGTGTCATCTATGGTATCTCCGAGTTCTAAATTCCCACATTTGTGTTTCTTTCCAGGATGCATTTTGTCCTTCTGTTATTCTGATTTGGATTCTGTATATCTTGTTTTTTTGGATTGCGTGTGTTTTCAATAAAAATCAAACTCATCTTATATGGGTCTGTGTTGAGTGTTAAGATCTAATGTCATTCTTTGTTGTTTTTGCTTTTGTTGAGAAACTGTAGCATTGGATTATGAGGATTTGAGTGCAGGAGGTGGATACAGAGGAACAATGGAATGTTCATTGAAGCTATTATGTAGCTTCGTTTTCTCTCTATTTATCCATCCTATTTCAGGATAATAATTGTAAAGAAAGAGGTGATGAAAAATGTGAGTCTAGATTTGTGTCAAACATTGCAAATTTGAAATGAATTCGAGTGTTGTGCTGATTTCTGTTGGTAGAGACTTTGTATTCAAGTTGAGAGATTGAAAATTCAAGGGGATGGAAGGGATTTTTTGCAGAGATTGATCATTAAGATGGATCAAGGACGCTGTTTACTCGAGTTGCGATCCTTTACATCTGTCCTTAAGAGTACTTTTATTTCAGAGAATGTCTTCCCTTAAGAAGAAATATCGATATCAAAGCTTAGGGATGATCTGAAATTTTGAGTAAAATCTATAATTTGAGTGTGTTAGCTTTTATTGAATTGCAATGGCGTATACATATATATGCTCAGGAGTAGAAGTTATCACTCCTTGCTGCAAAACAACATGGATTTGGTTGAGTGCGTATTGTTAGATTTCAGCTTATTGTTATCATGTGTCACATTGAGTGGATGAGATTTGAAAGTTCTTTATTGATTTCATCATTCACTGTCCGATGATTCCCATCATGCAATTTAATGGGGTTAAGAGTCTGATCTGACATAAAAAAAAAACTTAAAAATACATGTTTCTTGTTTATAGTTATTTGATTCGAAACCTTTTGTTACTTATCATCTTTAAACTCAACCTTTTGTGTCACTATTTGTAGCACAATGGAATCTGAAAATGGAGTTGCTATGGAGGACGAGAAACATGTTATTGGGGAAACAACTAAGGAGAACATAAACAAGGAAGCTGAAAACAGTTTCAGTGCTGAAATTCAGACCAAGAATGAGGCATCTGAATCCATTGTAAAAGTTGAAGGGCCCAAATCTACAGCAAGTAAAAACACAAAACTTTCCAAGGTACTTTTTATGTATCAGAATTGTGTCTTCGATTAAACTATTAATGATTAATGATTATTTACAATTACAATACATTGTACATGATCTGCCACCTAAACTAATTCATATGAACGTGGTTAGGAACATGGTGTCAAAGGTGGTGTTGCTTCAAAGAACAACAAATCTGCCGCCAAAGACAAACCCAAATTGAAGTCCACAACTTCATCACCTCAAACACACAGGCCAAACCTCTCCAAGAGCCTTTCTTTCCCAGCCAAATCAGCTGGTGGAGATGTCATGAAGAAAAGCATTAATGGCACTATTGTGAAGACAGAAACTAAGCATGCTAATGGGGCTAGAACCCAGCCTTCCATTCGTCGTTCAAGCAGGCTGACAAACAATGAAGTTAACTCAAAGGATTCTGAAAAAAACACCGGAAATTCTAAACATAGGACCTCTGTAACATCCGTAACTAGCCTTAAAAGCTCTGAGGTACAGAAACTATTTCCTCCCAGTTCCTTTCTTTGTGTAGCTTGATGGCTTCTTTTCATTAGTCTCCATGTTCATGACCTCTATTCTGTCAACTAGATTGGAGAGTCTACTCCGGCGGTGAATGCGGTTTCCAAGAGCCTTACATCTGAGGCATCCTTGTAAGTCTTAACCTCCCTATATTTGCTTAATTCTTCTTTATGTTTTGCCCAAGTTATGATGTTCACGTTCTCTATCAATATATTTCAGTCTATGGTGAACTCAACTGTAATGAACACTATATATACATTTTGGAGACTACTCCGCAATCTATATATGTTTGCTGAAGGGATTACCACCTTGTTTGTTTTTTTACTTTATTGCAGACATGTTGATCAGATTTCAACCCCAGCAAAAACTGAAAAACCAAATAAAGAGGATGATGATGGTCACTCCACAACTTCGTATGATTTGTGACACTACTACTCTCAGATCATTATGTTGTCCATGCGTATCTGTCGATCTAATTAGGATTTGAATAATGTTTCACAATGAAAATGTCATACTTCTTTTTCCTTAGCTGAAATGTTCATGAAATTTTGTTTATGTGCTATCAGAAGTCATACTCCCCGTAGGAGGAGCAGTGGTTCTGGATTTTCCTTCAGATTGGAAGAAAGAGCAGAAAAGAGGAAGGAGGTGATTGTTAAAATCTTGCAGCCTATTCATGTTAATATTGAATATTCCATATATTAATCCTATTTTTCCTTTTCAGTTCTTCTCAAAGTTAGAAGAGAAAATTCAGGAAAAGGAAGCGGAGAAAACTAATCAGCAGGAGAAATCAAAGGTGTCAAAACCAACAACTAAATGAATTTAACAATTTCTGTTCCATGTGGTTTGAGCTCCCATTGCCAGATTATCACCTTTTTTTCATTTTTTATTCGGATTTTCTGGCAGGAAAACCAGGAGGCTGAGATCAAGCAATTGAGGAAGACTATGACATTCAAAGCCACTCCAATGCCAAGTTTCTACAAGGAACCTCCTCCAAAAGTTGAATTGAAGAAGGTAATTTAATCACCAAATGTTCACACAGCTGTTAATGCCTTCTAAAATTTGTTTTTCTGAACTTTTGTGTGGCAACAGAAGCTCACTGTCACAGTAATACAGAAACAGGTTCATGTTATGGAAGTAGTTCTTAGCTAGAGAACCTTTTATATTAATTTTTTTTATGTATTTTATGTACCAATTAGATACCTATAACACGCCCAAAATCTCCAAAGCTTGGAAGGAACAAAGGATATGTTGTGAACCATTCAGATGATAAATCTTGTTCTAGTCCACATGCAAAGCAGCAACAGAATGATTCAACCAAGGCAAAGGTAAAGGGTACTAATAAAGAATTGATTTCAAAGAAACCAATCAGAAAAACTCAAGCCAAGCTGCAGTCTCAGGAAACTGCAATTGGAAAAACTGAGAAGAACTCTGTGAAGTCTACTAAAACCAACCAGGAGGTCAAAGAAGACACAGGAAACAATGAAGAATGTCATGATCCACCAGTTAGCAATTCTGAATATCAAGATGACATGGAGCTAGAATCCAAAAATGAGCTTGCTCAGAATGGTGCACTGGTCTTAAATTCATCCACACCCGAGATTGTATCATATGAGGTTGCTGTTGGAGTGTAGATTCATATATATAGCCGAAGAGTATTTATATAAACATAGGACTCCATGTTACCAGTTATTTCATTATTGTTGTGAATATAGAGGTTGCTTCATGTTCATTATAATCTTGTATTGCATTCGAAGATAGGTTGCTTGTTCTTATATTGAACTGTTGCTGTTTGTAATGAATATTTTGTTAATTCATTATTTACCAAACTGTTCATGTGTTTTGCCCTCTGATTAAATAAACACTGACTAAAAGACAATTTCTCTTCGGTGCTTCCCGTGATGAAAAACATGCAAGATGGTCCACTTCCAAGTTATTTGTAATGATAATTCGAATCAAACTCGAAAAGAAAAAAGTTGAACTTGGTGGCAATATTTATGGCAACATTCCCACTTCAATTAGCAGAAGTTCAATACTGTTTTGGATTTTGCTTAAGTTTTATCCTGTGTTTAGATATGCCTCAGGTTTGCATCAATTTTACATTTGATGAAACTCAACTGTCCATTTTGCTTCTAACTTTGCCTATACACAGAAAAATTAATTCAAAATCATTGATACATTGAAAACAGAGTTATTTAAATTAAGATGCACCTTCATGAATTAATTATAAGTTTAGAATTGATAAAATTTAAATAAATCTTAGAGAAAAAAAACTCAAATTTGACTGCTAAACTGTTTTAAAATAGTAACTCACAATTTTACTTTAAAATCAATTAGAGATGTTAAAAATCGAATTGATGAAAAAACTAAAAATCCAAATAAATCGATAAATGAAAATAATTGAAATTTTTTAAGTCATTTAGTATTTTTTTTCAAAAATTATGCAATTCGATCTGCTTTATAGTTTAAACTTTTAAAACTGGTCAAAATCAGACGAAGTATAATATATTTTCTGAGTATAATTTTTATTATTATTATTATTATTAATTTAGTAATACTATTATTAATAAGTTATATATGTTAAACTAAATTTTTTTATTGAGTTTAAGTGATGTTTTATTGATTTACACTAATATTACAATGTTACTATTAAGGTTAGATAAAAATATTTTATTAAAAAATAAACAGAAAATATATGCAAATTAAGATTAAACAAATATAAAAAGTAAATTGAATAATACCAACCAAATTTCATAAAATTTTTTCGTATTCTATGAATATATTTGTACATATCTTTATATTTATTATCTAATATTTTTACTCAATTTTGAATGACATATTTTATATTAATATATTTTAATTTAAAACATAAAAATTATTTAAAAAAAACAAAAAAATTAAAAATTTAGAAACATAATTTAACTAAGAATAAACTTTATTAACAAAACCAAACACAACTAATATGGTCCATTGGACCAGTTTTCCCATGTTGAACACAACCAAACGTGGCGTTAGTGTATATATAATTTCAGGTTGAATCATTTAATTCACATTAAAAAATTAAAGATTTATTTGAAGTTGAAAAACTTCAAAAGAAAAACTAGAACAAAATTTTACTACTTTTAAGTAAAAACACAAACATAAATCACTTCCTTACTAAAATCAGTATTAACAGCAATCAGTTTCACAAAAATCAATTTCACTCAAAATTGACCATACTAATGCTCATCCAAATACTGATACAGTCATCAAATACTTGCCATTTTTTTCTTTCACATATATGGCTGGGGGAGAAAGAAGCCTAAGAAATAGACATCACTTCAATAAAGGAATTTGCAATTGTCATTTTTTCATGTAGTTGTCCGCATCCTGACATGTACCTCTGAAGAATAATACAAATTGCCATTCAACTCGGACAATATTTTAGATTTTTTTGTAACTACAATATTTTAGAACAATGCTCATTTTGTATATCAATTTTGCATTCATCACTCCCTCAAGCCAGCATTAGAACATAGATAAATCTGGTTCCCGTGATATGCTTGAAAGGTAATCTTTCAACTCATCATTGATGAAGTCCAACATTTGGCCTATTTGTTATCATGCCCCACTTTGGGCAGAGATATGAGGTGCTCGGCCCAGTGGTACTACAAGATCCTTCAAAATCTCATACTCTTCCATACCTATCTGAGAACCACTCAAAACCTGTTTCACCAAATCAATACCAGAACAATGGTTAACAGATTTAAAAGTATAGTTCAAAATTATACATCAAAATGTGACATGACAAAATAGATAAAACAACAAAAAGGAAATGATATATTATCAACCTCCATATTCCAGCTGTCATATACGAATTTTGCAACCCCAATACTGACATATACGTAGGGAATCAAATTAAAAGGAAAATTAAAATTAGCCTGGCATTACAAGATGGGAAGCCATTGGAATGTAAACAAGAATTTCAAGTCCACAGCCACGGTAAGAGAACTACACTAGATGAAAAGTTATAAAATAATAAAATGTGGCGGTCTAAAGCTCAAGAAGGAGAACAACATTATGCACATGATGGCTAATTTGTGTGGAATTTATTGTTGTTAATCTCCCATTTGAACCTTAAAAACAGAAAACTAAACATTTGAAAGGAAATGCAGATGAAAAGTAACCAAATTTAGCAAGTGAATAATGGAGACAATAAATGTTAATTGAACTACCCAATCAAAAGATCAGTGTCAAAACAAGGGTCTGTCCCTTCTTGGCCAAAATACTTACGCAATCCAACATAATTATGTAATGCTTCATGCACATCAAACAGATTCCTTCTATAATAATGTATGTAAAATAATCAGTCAGTATGATATAAATAAAGGGTCTCTCACCTTGTGAAACAAAGCCCTCCTATCCGTCATGTATGAGATAAGAGCAGGTATTCTACAAACGGACAATGCGTCAATGAACAAAAGAGCAACCACTTGCCATTGTTTTGTTCTGAAACCTGGAAGTGCATCCACAAATGACATTGTCTCCAGCAAGCATGCCTAAGAGAAAGTCATTAGAACTAACATATAACTGATCCACACACAAACAAGTCATTGGAAAATATTAAAGACTACTATCAATACATATGCCTGCTGCAACTGAGCCCTAATTAAACCCATGAATTCTTAAATTTCTATACTTCAAAAAAAAGGTATGCTTGGAGCCAATATGTGAGGGATGTATAGTTAACAACCTTGGCCTTTGCAAGAGTTTATAAACTGATTGTCAAAATTATATTTCACCTTCTCAGACAATAAGGTAATTTTAAAATGGAAGAGTCCTCCTAATTGACATCTAAAGAAGTTAAAGTGTTGCAGAAGCTAAATCAATGTAACAGGGATAAGTCAATTTAGTATTTGCTTCCAGCATTGAGAAGTCAATATTTGTAAGGTGCTTAGACAAATGCAACTTGGTATCTTGCAATTATTGCAGATTTTCCCTGAATTGAGCCACTTAAAGATTAAGGAATGGAAATAGTAAAGAGTACCCAAATAAGAGGACCTAAAGGGGGTGAACGCCTCCTCATTCCCAAGCAATTTATTTTCTTTCAAATTACATGTAGCATTTATCCTTCAGGCTCATCACCGTAACTTCCATGTGACTCTTATTTCAAGCAGTACCCATATCAATTTGCACAAAGATTAAGATGCATGCTTATATGATATGATTTTTCTTTTTCTACCGTTTAAATGTCCATTTTAGAATCAAATTTTGATTTCTTATTTTGAGTGTGACTAGTCCAAGTTTTGTTGGAAGGGGAGCTTATGAACATACGAGATAGGTCTCAGTGAATAATGTAAGTAGACCAGACCTCCTAGAGTATAGTAGAACTGTAATGACTTAATGGACAACTGTACTGATATAAACCACAACAACACAGATAGCTACAAGGTCCTACCATCCCTTGCTCCAAGGTAGATACTGGTATTGGCAGTCGAAGCCCAGCAACAAGTGCAGGAAAAGCTCGAGCAAGACAACCAGCTAAAGTTTGTTTTATTTCAGATGACCGACCATCTGACAAAACAATTTTGCAAGGATATTCTCTCCCATTGACGGATAGATATTCTTCATGAAAACTTTCATCCCTCCCATATATATATGCCAAAGAAGATGATGTCATCCACGAAAAGATGGCATTCCACATATTAGCAAAAGGTGACAACTGAAAGAAAGTTATGCAAAAAATAAAAACACAAGGTGTCTTAGAATATACCATGAAACTAATACAGATTGGCATGTTTCTAAAAATTTTCAATGGACTTACAGTCAAACTGAAACCCTCTGGTGGAGCATCAAACCATGAGTCATCAGATTCAAAGAAATCAATGTCAGAAATTCCAGGCTTTCTGGGCCATTTCAGAGTAACTGAATCATTTTGTATATCAGCATCCTCCACAGTACCTTCCTCAACAGCATCATCTGGCCGAGGCAATATGATAATTCCAGCTTCAGAAACTGCGCAAGATTCATTGATAGATGAAAAACCCCTGGGAAACCAATTAATATTTAAGTAGAGAACTCGTAAAAGAAAAAGTAATTACCAGCATCAGTGACATCCGAGTCTCCAGATGCAACTGCTTCTGATGCTTGGCTCAATGCAATTGCACAAGCTTCTGCTGATGCTTGACGTAGCATATATTCATCAGCAACGTCTACGTTACCCACTGATTCAGATTCTTTTCTAATATCTCCAAATTCTTTAACCTCACATAGATCTTTATTTCGAGCACCATTGATTTTCTCATCCGCCCAAGTAACAGTACGGCTAGGTTTCTTTTCACCAGCAGATTTAAGGGAAGATTTGAGTTTAGTCTCGCGCAATCCACCTACTTTTTCTACTTGGAATTTCTCTTTAACATTGTCAGGATCAAAATTGGAAGTAGAAGCATCACCATTAGAAGTAACTCTACTTGTCTCCCCTTTAAATTGCACTGATTTCCTTGCAGAATGATTCTTTTCTACATCATATTGTCTTTCTGATCTTGAAACAGAATGTACATCATTCTTTTTAATAGCCAGATTGGAAGAGGATTTGATCACAGCTTCACGTGATTTGGATACTTCCTTCTCATTTTCTGAGGTACATAAATTTAAGCCACTCTTAAAAGATGAAGACAGATCTTGAATTCTATCCTCATCGTTCCTGACCACTTTATGGCCAACCTTTTCTGGTTGCTTGTGTAGAGCTGTTGGTTTAATTTGATGAACAGTTGTGTCTGTTTGACCAGGGAATACTTTTGAAACACTATACTCATCTTGCATAATTATGGTACTCACAAAGTTCATCTCACTGTTGATTAAATCTTTGTCATTATTTGACTTGCCATGACCAGCTTTGGACCCTGCAATTTACAAGCAAAGCCCACTTTGTTGAGAAGCAAAACAGGATAAGAATCAGTAATACACTTCCATTTCACAGAAATTAAGTCCTCAGCTTCACCTTCACAGTCATATATATTAATCATCCATAGGCCTAAGATTAAACATGATAATAAACAGGATACTACTAAACAAGAAATAACATAGGACTATCACATTATCTATGGTTTCTCACGATTACCTAGAATACCAGAAAATCCTCACCTTTTTTAAAAAATTTCCCTGAACCCTTAGATTCACGCTCCCTGGGTTTTGGCACATATCCCTCAATAGCATTTGATGGTCCAACCCACTGCTCCAAAGACACCACCCCACTGCTTGTTTCGGTTTTCTCCTGGATTTTCAAATTGGACAAACCTAAATCTCCATCCTTTCGCACATTTTCTGTCTGTTCCAGATTCAATTTCTCAAATAACCTAAGTACATTGTTTAGCTTTTCTGGGTCTAAAGCAGAGCATCTCTCAGCTTGCAAGCTCCCAGCAAACGCTTTGCTGCTAACAACACAATTTGAAGAACAAAACATGTAAGTCTCTTGTAGGTCATAGACCTTGTGTTCCTTCAGTGAAATCCGGTATCTACCCTTCCGAGGGCGATCAGACGGCAGAGCATTGCAGCAGAGCGGGTAGCCACACACGTTTGTGATGGACCTCTCAGTTACAATATCTTCATAGTCACTCCTTGACATCAAAGATCCAGCAGCAAACAGCTGATCTTCATTTTGAATGCCTTCAAGGAGTAACATTTGCAATTTGAAAACAGCATCTTTGACAGAAACAGCATTGTCCTTTGCCATTGACCAAAAGCTTCAGAACCAAATATACAGAGCTGCATCACGCACAAAGCACACCACAATAAATTCCTTCAATAATTTAACCCAATAATATTCAGACTCAGAAAACACAATCGTAATTCAGTTAAAGTACATAACCGATAAAGGAAAAAAAATCATTGCATTGATAATTAAGTGCATGTTTTGATTAAGTTTTGCAAACATAAGTTTTATTCAACATTTAAGTTAGCAAACTAAGTTTTCAAAAGTAGCACAAGTCTTGCTTCTGCAAACTTGAGTTTTCAGGCACAATTTTAATGCGTAAATGTGCTTTTGAAAGTAATCAAAATGTTACAAAACTGAGTTTACTCTCCAAACTGAATTTGGAGCACCCAAAACTGAAAACCAAACATAACCTAAGTAATACAACAAACAACATCAAAAGAAAAAAAAATATATGTTTTAAATCATTTTATGACAACCCTCATTACTCATAAGAGAACATGTTCAATATCAGTATACAAATTGCCCTTCTCACCTACTGTAGCCAACAAATTCTAATAGTTACAAAGGTGAAGGTGGTTAGGCTTAAAATTCTTCTCCCAAGACCCATTCTCATTAAAAAAACGAAATTTCAGCGAATGATAAACAGAAAAATGAAACTACCCTTTTCTTGTGAAGTGTAAAAGCAAAGTTTTTAGACAGATATAGAAGAAAAGAAAACCCCTTTAGTACCACTGTTCATTGCATTCCAATTCATTCATCAAACGGAGTTAACACTTTACTTAAGTAGACAAATTCAATAGCGTACAGCACACCACATTCACATAAAACCAGAAAAATTTCCAAACAAGTCCCGAATCAATCAATAATAAAGTGATAAAGCATAAATCGAGTCACAATCGAAAATCGGTGGCACGCACAAAAAGAGAGGTCACAGAAGAAGTAAAAAGAAGGGTTTTGAAGAAACTTCGATTACGTGCAAGTGGGAGAATTGAAAAGATTTTGGGTTCAAAAATGTTTCTCTCGTCTTCCCTCAGTTAATTTTTTTCTTCTTCACGACGACATAGTAGCAGAACAACGGTTTTCTTTGTCGAAATTAGGGATTGGGGGTTCTAGTTTATAAGAGATTTTTTCATATTGAAAAATAAAGCTACTGGTCATATCTATCAAAAACTAAAATATTTATTTTATGAGTTAAAAACTGTTATTTTTCTTTATCAATTTTTATATAACTTTTAAATATTTATATTTTGCATGTATTTTAATTAAATAATACAATTAAAAAATTAAATCAAAAACTTAAAATTAAAAAAAAGGTGCTCATATGAGAAAACATAATAAATGTTTGGATAGAGAAGTTACAACAAGAAAAAAATAATGTGTTAATATATGTGATTTTTTTAATTTTTTTGTAAAAGCATATATAGATAATAATTAAAATTAAAATAAATTATATTTTTAAATAGTATTGAAAGCCAAAGGGTGTATTTTTTTCTTCCAAGTTGTAAGATTTGGAATCAAAGTCAGGTTATTAGCTTTGTTAGTTTCTTCAAAATGTTCTTGTTGAGCTACCACACATTCGATTACATGTGATAATGAGGAAAAAACATTATGTGAACTTTCTTTATATGTGATAATGAGAAAGCTTACTTTTTATAACCATTTTTACATTTTTCTTAAAATCTTTTGCTTCATTGTTGAAGTTTCAGCCACAAAGAACTAAAAAATCAACCATAAAGCACTAGTGTGAGCATGTTGTTGGGATATTCTTGATGGTTCTTGTTTAGTGAATATATGTTATTTGAAAGTTAACATGTGTTAATACACTTTCATGGTTTGCATCTTCTCCATTTGTCATTGTTGGAAACATTGAAGTGCATAAGTTAATAACTATGTGGTTGATTATGCTCCAACAAACTAATGTAAAGTCATCTATGTTTGGTTGATTTGATATGATATGATATGAAATCATGTGTGATATACATGTAAAATGATGAACCAATTTTGGATAAATATATGTTATGTGTATGTGTCATTAATATTTAGATTGATGTATAAATTTAATATGGGGATTGTGTGGTTAACATTTGTGATTATTGTTAGTAGTTGGTATGTATGTATGTATGGTAATTGAGAGAGTGTATTATAGTTGATGATAATATATATTTTCTCCAATTTTTATAGTTATTGATCTATATTTAAATTGTAATTTGTGGAAAATATACTTATTATTAGAGCAATACTTTTATATTTCAAAGAAATTATTCTTCTTGCATGTTAGAGGGAAGAAAAAGTGATTATGGAAATATAAGAAAAAGAATGAGATAATTATATTATATGTTTAGACAAAATTAAATTCTCTACATATTGTTTATTAGTTGGTTGGATTTGTCTTAATAGAACTATTACTAATTAATTAGGGAAATTAGTAAAGAAGATTACTTTTTATTAATTTCTTGTTAATTAGTAAGAAAATAGTCACGAAATAAGTTTATAATTAATTAGCTAGGGTTTTGTAAAACTATACATTTTTCTAACTTTTCGGATACAAAATTTTTACATATTATAATTATAATTTGAGTGATTAACGCTTCTATGTTAAATTCTAATTATCAATTATAAAAAAAGTAATTTAAGATTAAAATGTGGTAACCCTTTTAATTTATGTACTTAAAAATATTAATTAACTAATTAAAAACTTAAAAAGTATTTATATAATTAATGGTACTTTTAAAACATATTTGTAAAGTGTGCATCACATGTCGTAGATTATACTGAGAATAACTCTTAATTACATATTAGATAATACGAATATGATAGATAAGTGTGTTAATCCTATCTACACTTTTTCATAAATGTTGAAGCATAATGTATTAAAAAATAATGCGAAAAATTATTAAAGTAAATGTATTTTGCAAAATCGTGGGGTTTATACAATTTCACAATTTGAATTATTTTTAATTTAAACTACTTTTTTTTAAATATTTCATTAAAATAAAACAATCCAAATTTATTAAATTTTAATTTTTTCTTTAAATTACATATTTTAACTATCATAAAATATAAAATTGTATAAATTAGAGGTCATGTAGGTGGAATCATAAAAATGGTTACATTCTATGTAATGGCTTTTAGTCGATTCAATGTTTTTCTGTAACCTTTGTTAAAGTTTTTTAAGATTCTTTTGGGTAAACATTAAATATAGTTGGTTAAGATTATTTTTTGATAAAGTTTTTAATTGAAGTTGATTGAAAAATTTGGTTAATTAATACTTGACGAAACAATCTTAATCAAAGTTTTTTTAATTAACATTAAAAAAATTCTATTTTTTTTGGTGAAAACAATAGGGATAAACATTCAGAAAGTAGTTTCTAGAAAAACTGACCAAAACATAGAAGTGTGAACCAAAATAAATATAACTAGCATAAAAAAAAATAGTACACTAACATTGACTAATAAAACTTTTCTTTAATTTTAACCGAGAAATAACCTCATTTAAAAATCGATAAAATATTATTCTCACCAATATTATAAAAAATTATAACAAACATTACCAAGAAAACTCAACAAACGCTGATTACCAAAAAAGCTCCAACTTTGTTAGCAAAACCATATCTTTGATAGATTTTGCTAACCGTGATTGACCTAAATAAGAACTTCAATTGAAAAAACAATTTTTAATATAAAAAACATGCATTTTGTTGATAAAAAAAGATTTAAAAAAAAACTAAAAAAATGTCAACATACCAGGATGGCCAAGGTTTTAGAACTGCAATCACTAGATTGTACTTTTAATTCACAACAGTATAATAGCTTTTCACGTTTTCCCTAACGTGAATTTCAAAACAAAGCTTTAGCTTAAAGTAGCAGAAACACCAAGAATTGAAGTTGCCATCTTGTTCTATTTTTCCCATGACTCCAAAAAGTACAAGGACAGATTATGGACATATATGGTAATATACCTAAGATTAGAGAATTTTTCATAACTCTTTCTCCCTTCGTTTATACCTTAAATACTTACTCCCTACAGTTCCCGGCACATAATATATACATAACCAAAAGCTTTAGCTTTAGGCATAGGTGCCTCAGACCCTATTTTTTTACTGAAAGCCAATAACCTCCATGAACATATATTCCTCACCATGTCATATCTGAGCAAATAGTTAGCCTGAAAAAAAAATACAAAAACAATCACACTTGAGAAATCATAATATCTGATGCACACACAAGTGTAAAAAGTGACTGGAAACATTGCTTATACCTTATAGATAATGATAAACAAACACCTCGTTTTTAAAGAACATTCACTCCTCCACATCAGTGATGTGACACTTTTACATTAAAATATAAAACAATTTAGAGATGAATTAACTAGAAAAATAAAGATATTATTATTTTATTAGGTATCTCGAAGATGGATAAAATTGAAAGGTGTTCATGAAATATTTTTCTAAATTATAATCAAACACAACCACTAATGTAAAAAGTACTGTCTTTCAATCATAAACCACCACCATAAATGACTAGTTGACTTTGCAAAAACTAATTGGTTGATAGTGTAAAATATTTGACACTTATAGTTCATAGAAATTATTAAGCCTAAAACTTGGTTAACAAATGGATGAAATCTCCATTGATTCTGTTGTGAGGCAAAACGTCTAAACAAAGATCAAGGCTCACCTTCAAACATGATATGCTGAGCAAAGATGCATTCACAGATGTGAACTAGAGCTCACTTTGAGTCTGGGGTAGCAGAAAATGTAGCTGGGGTATTACTGCCACGAAAAGAGTTCTCTCCACGTACTTCCACATTGTTTTGGTTGCTTGTCTCTGCGATGGAATGATTAGATACAGAAGTGCCTGCAGCGCTATTATTTTCTCTTGTTGCTTCAAGGCGCTCCATCAATCGGGACACACTAGCAATTTTGGCATTCAATTCTCTCCTAACTTCTGAACCAAGTTCTGACATAGAAGAATTAGGAGAGAACAGCCTCTCCTTCCATCCCCTTGTGCCCTTTGAAATTGATTCTTTGTATCTTTGTCACAAGACAATGCACTGGATGAGTCAACTTAACAACACAGAATTTGCAGACACATGGTTTCTAAGAAATTGTACCTCGTGGATACTGCATTAAATCTGGAAAACAGAGAATCTGAGAACGATTGTTCTGATGGCTGTGCTCCGTCTTGGCTTGCAGGCAAGGAATGTGACGCAAAGCTTCTACAGACACGTAAATATACAATGTATAACTTCACATGATCACACACTAATAATTATCACAAGAAAATAAATATTAAGGTCTAACTACCTATCATTAGAGTGAACTCCTTGAAGATTTCTTGTTCCAACCGTGGAGTCAGAAGTTAGAGATGAACTTCGAGTTTGAAAACGGGACATCTGCTGTGGCGATGATTGCTCAGTACCATCAAATATAAGAGGAGCAGATGGATTTCCAACAGGAATTGCAGCTGGTTCACTTCCCCCTCCAGCAGCTGATGGAAGTGCACTAGGCTGTGTTGAGTACACTAAGTAGTGTGGATGGCCATGAGCAGATGACCTAGTTCGTTGACTTTCCCTCCGACTGAGATGGTGTGCTCTCCTCATTGATGCTGCAGCAGCTAAATGTCGAATGATTCGCTCTTCAATATCAGACTCATGTCCCATAGGTAACTGCACAAGTAAGAAAATTGATAGCATGTATAGATGGTGGAAATAAGATGTAGGAAAATCAAATATAGATTCAAAGACAGACAGACGACTGACATTTGGCAATTCAAAATCACCAACTGCCGAATGATGAAAAATTGCAGCATTTCTTGATGGGGTATCCCTCAAGCTCCTCTCCTGCTCTACTGCCTCGAGCAGTTCTTGACTGTCATTAAATTTATACGAGTTTTAAGAATATAATCATGAAATGAATTACATGGTAGGTCACAGGAAGAAAAATCCTGAACTACCTGGTAGCATCCTTCAAGCTGATAGCCTGCCAACACATAGGGCATTGAGAGCTTCTCTGACACCTACATACAAACAACAGCCAGTAACTATTGCTGTAGTATAATGTTCCATTTTCAACTCAAATGTTCCCACCAGAAGCAAAATTATATTTTGAGATAAAAAACTTCCAACCTATTAATATATGTGGAAGAGGCAAGAATATTTCAACATTGAACATGGCCACTAGTCATATACAAGACAAGATATACACACACAGATTGAGACAGAAACGTATCCATCAAATTATTTCAAAAGATCTTATTTCCATTTTGTTTTAATTAGAGC
The DNA here is from genome assembly GCA_030347555.1 of Lablab purpureus. Lineage (NCBI taxonomy): Eukaryota > Viridiplantae > Streptophyta > Magnoliopsida > Fabales > Fabaceae > Lablab > Lablab purpureus. Next base: position 1,582,546 of record CM059260.1, read on the forward strand.
TGGTAGTGCTATAAACTTTGTTGGTGGTTAGTAGTATACCACTTTGTCTAAAAATTATAGTTAAAATTGTGCAAATCCCAGCTACCCAACTCTAGGTTGACACCATAATGCATAGGAATTACTGATACTTGTACTGTATGGAAAACTCTAAAGAATTTAAATCCACGACAAAACAAATTTTAGAACGTGGGTGAAAAAAGCAGTAAGAATATTTGTGGGATTCGTAGTCAGACCCATATTCTGAAAACTGAACCAATCATTGAATGAGAAGCAATTCACAGTTAAGAAATTCAACCTGAGTCAGCACAATTTGTTTTTAAGATATGTAGACTTTCGTATCATCTTAATGAGTGAGAAAAAATATAAAGGGTACATTCTTCAGTAATTGTAAAAAAGACAACACATTTGAAAATTTTGAGTCATAGATTGCTGTTGAATAATTAAATCTTATCAAACTTTTCAAGAAATATGCCGTTTGTAACATAAATATATTCAATATATTCTACAACACATTGCACTATCAGTTACAGCTCTTATGACCAACACAATCGTGATACCACCCTGTGACCTTTAAGCAAAGAAATTTATTCTTCTGATTCCAAATCTCAACCCTCGCACCAAGAAGCCTGCAGTTCAGATACCTTGGTGGTTTCTTTATCCCTTAAAAATTAAATTTGGTGATGATGTGGCAACTTCACCAGCTGTCACCATCTGACCATGGAACAGAGGCTGGAAACACCACACCAGTTTGTTCACCAGATCATGTCAGCTGTCAGGTGCAGTCCAATTCTGATTGAATTGTAGCATACAGGTGACTAAGATTTAAGACTAGAAAAATGGGTAGTCCATTGATTTTCCAGTCAAAATAGCCAATATAATCAAGTGCAAAGAGAACTTGTCATGATCACATTTGTGGGTCAATTCACATGCCCAGTTTTTGCCCCCTTACCCTATTCCCCACTCAGACCTTAAAGAAATTAAGAATTAATGCACAATTTATACAAATGACTAACTTTTCATGAGAGTGAGAACTTGTTAATACTGAAAACTAGAAGTAATTTTAATATTCAGGAACCAAATGACAATGACAAACATAAAATAGTACTCTATGAGAATATAGAGCTAAAAATTAAATTAAAAATCTAAGTTTTATGAAAAACAAATGAAAACATATTAAAATGTACCATTCAAGAATGCACTGCAGATGGAACTCATGCTTGCAATTAGTGACCTGAAACAAAAGACAAGGAAAAGGAGTAAACAAATGTTTTCAAATGAAGTCATCCTTGCTCATAATTCTATTTGCGAAGAAAATAGTGGAAAGCACAAAAGCTGTATATTACAGTTGCAGGTTCACTTTTGCAAAAATCCTCAAGGCATATGCTGCAAGAATCATCACAGGCTTCTTGAATCCCTCCTTCTACAAAGGCTGCTGCCGATGTCATGTGACTTTCGGTCTTGCCTCCCATTTCCGGAACCTATATATTTCAGAGTTTCCAGAGTCAAGATAAAATATTTTGAGTCACTATAAGCAGTCTCAATAAATAAACTTAAAATTCAGGTCATTCCTCAAATTACCAATTAAACCAAAAAAAGGTAGACAAGGAAATTATGCAGTCATATTACCACTAACCTAATTCTGCTTTACCAAAATCTTATCTAGTTTGAGCCAAATGCACAATCCCACACTCTGAATTGTTGAAACCAAAACCCTTAGCACAAACTATAATATCTTATTTTACCAAAGAATTCTGTTGCACAAACTTTTCAACTAAAAGAAAAACAGCAAGAACAATAACAACACACATTATCAACAAGGTTTTAAATTGTTGTTCTCTATTGCAATTTCCTCACAATCCTTTATGTTGTAGAAAAGTGAGAGCAAGACCCTAACGCGCTTAATGCTGCAGTTGACAATTGCAATTTCGTTTGCAAAAGGTTTTAGAAAATGCTTGGTGCCAGCAATTTTGGCCAGTACATATAGGTCTGTGAGCTTTCCAGAACTGCATTTGCGGCTGAATTTGTCTGTAATTATCCTCAATGTCAAAGAATCACGATGAAACCGCAACCACAATCTAAAACATTGACCTTTACTATCAACCAAGAAAATAAATGTAGATTTCATCCTCACTATACACCCCAATAAGCTTTATGAATTCGTGAAAGCCTTCCACAGACTGAGCAAATAACTTCAAACAATTATCTTTTTCCCTCTTCGAACTATCTAACTCTTATCATTCCGGAACATGTTTGATCATGTTTCTCAAACAATAAAGCATTCACATTTGATAAACTTCCATAATTACAAAAACAACAAGAATCATCAGCAAGATCGCAACGAAATCAAACAAAAGAAAAAGGAATAAAGACATTTTGATCAACAACACGTCAATGAAAAGGATCACCAAAAGGGGGCAACTCCATCCAACCAACCCTAGATGAAAAAGCACCAATCTTTGCAACAGATATTGCACAAGGAATCACGAGAGAGAAAGAAAGAGAGAGAGAATACGAAAATTGATCAAAACATGGCAAGGATTCAATCAATTACCTCCATTGGGAACAGGCAAAGGCCCAGAAAAGAAAGAGGGACCGAGGGAAGAAGCCCAGAGAAGAGAGGATGAAAACCTGAAATCAAAAGACGGAAAATGCAAGAGATGGAATGAAGTGATGAAGAAAAACCGAAGGGAAAGGAAAGGATGACAGTTACACTTTACCTTGTTGGATGTTTGGTGGGTTTGTCTACCAAAACAATTGTGCAAGTGAATTGGAAAAAAGACCCCACACCATGAATAAAAAGACTCCCCTTTCAACATTTCTCCTTACAATAATGTTTGATGCTGCCACTTTTATTTTCTTGTTTTTATGGTTTTTCTATCACTTCAACTTGGCATTAAATTCAATTATTTTATAATTTATTTTAATTCAAAATTGATATTTAAACTAATAAATAGTTGTTTCTACATTTTTATATAAGTTGTCAATGTGATTTTAAAGGTCAGAATTAATGAAGTGGTTATTCAAACACATACTTAATACAACCATTTTTTCTACAAATAATGTCTTTAAAATAGACTTAAATCTACTTTGGAATGTAGTTTTGTGAATGTATAGTTTTAATCTTTACAGCACTTTAATTGTAATTTTTTTATCTAGTTTTCTAAAATTAAGTAATTTTTATCTAGTTACCTACTTTAATTATATATATATATATATATATATATATATATATATATATATATATATATATATATATATATATAATCTGCAACATTAACATGAATAAAGAGATTCTCATTTTTCTAATTATTCTTTTTTAACACAAATTTTTAATAATTGTATCTTTTAAATTTTTAAATTTTAAATTCAATTAGTTACTTGTAACAAAAACAACATCTACACAATAAAAAAAGTTAACCACAATAAATTTATAAAAAATTATAATTTGTAACAATATATCAAGAATTATTATATATATATATATATATATTTTACATTTCTATTTTATTTTTAATTATATTCTAAAATTAAGATTAAAATAAATTATTTAGATAATAATTATTAACAAAAGAGATTATCTTTGTAACATCTTTTTAGCCGTTTTTTCAAGTATACTTTGTTATTAATTTTATTCTTATCAATATAATATTGATAAAAGGATTATTAATTTTTTTACAAATTTATCTTTATAATAGTTTATTTTAAAATTTAATTAACTATCCATTATAAAAAAAAATATAAAAAAAAAACTATCAATAATAAAATATAGAAATGGTTTATTTTTATAGTTATTTTTTATATAATTTTTTTGTTATAATAAGAAAAAATATTCACTTTTTAATGTAAAATATTTTGCACAAGAAATATTTATAGACACTAAAAGTACATGTGAATTTTTTTAGATAAATAATAGAAAGAAAATTATTTTTAATACTTGCAAAATTATCTATGTTTATATTATATATCTATATATGTATAATTCTTTTTTTTTAAATCACAATAAAAATTTTTAAAAATTATAAATAATTTGATGCAAATTTTCTTATGAATATAGATATGAAGATAAACATGTTTTTTTTATGAAATATTGTTACATGCATATCTTTTGCACAACAAATATATTCCAATTTTCTTGTAAATCTCCTTTTTTCAGAAAATTATTGTTAATAATTGTAAAACTATCTATGTATATGTTAATTACTATTTTTCTTGTAAATAAAATTTCACAGTAACAAAATTATTAAAAATTATAAATTGTTTTTAAGAATTTTTTTATAATATAAATTTATAGATAATTATATTATAATAAATAGAATAATAAATAAATAATGTTTTTTCTCTCGCTTAATTTTTGAATTTTAGTTTTTATCACAAGTTTTTTTCTTATTCTCAATCTTTTTAATTCATTACTATCGTTATTCATATTATTATTGATTGTGATTTTCGTAGGTTCCATATTAGAATTTGATCTTCAATTCATTCTTATCTAGCATTCAATTTTGAACTGGTAGGTTTCTTTTTGTTTTTCTTTGATTTTTTTATTTATTTTTGTTTTGATTTTATGTAGTTTTGGATTTGTGTGTATCTTTGGTCTTTAGGAAAGACAAAGGTAAGGTATGGACCTTTTGTTTGATTATGCTTCAAAATAAAATAATTCAGTTTTCTTTCTTTTAGGATTTTCTCTTAGGATATGTTTGTTGTGCACTGTTAATTTTTTTCTTTATTTTAGAATTTTTTAAATATTCCTCTATGTTGAGCAACCACTTCTCTTTTCTTTCTATTATTAATAAAATGATTCTAAATGTACAATAGTTGTCTAAAGTTCATATCTTAAGTTTTTTAGAAAATGTAATTATAGCAGTGTAAACTAAATCAATATTAATTTAAATAAATATTAAAATGATTAAGATTAGTGTTAACTTAACAAACATTAAGTTAAATAAATATAAATATTAAATTAAATAATTTTAAAGTTAGCTAAATCAACAATAATTGTAACATATTTAATTTTATTAAAAAAAATTCTAATTCTAACTTAGAATCAGTTTAACCAGTTCTATTTGTAATTTGACAATGTTTTTTCTAATAAAAATAAACTTAATCAACTTTAAACTATAAATTATGTTAATGTTTGATTAGAATAAGTGTTCTTTTAAGTTTGACACTATTAATAAATAGCTAATGATAAGTTTCTTATAGTTAGTTGACTTAATCCATTCTAAACTATTTATTTATTTTAGTGTTATATTAGAGTTCGTTTGATCAACTATAATAAAGTTTTCTTTTTGAAAGTTGTTATTTTGTGGTAGCTAATACACCACATTCTTGTGGTAGTTAATGCAAGTTAGTTTGTTTAGTTTATATACTCTATGGCTAGTATTATTTTTTAAGTGATCAAAATGGTATTTAAAGTTTTCACACTATAAAAAAAAATAGAGAAAATTCAAGTAAAAGTCTATGTTTATGAGAGATTATGAAGAATATATAGGAAATATTTTCTTACTAAGAAATTGATACGTATTATTATTTAGTAAATTCTTAAATAAATATTTATTTTATATATTTATATGTAAAATTTATTTTAAAAGTAGCATGAGTAATATTATGTCACGAATAAAGCTTTAGAATTTATTTATTTAAAGTATCTTTAAATTATTTTATATAAGGCTAATTCATGTTTCTCTTTAAAGTTTCAGCATTTGTGTAATTTTGACCTCTTGAAAAAAATTATAGTATAATAATGGAAATATAAGCAATATTGTGTCTATTTATTCCTGTTTTTTCAATAAAACAAAAAAGTTTATATCATATAACAGTGTTTTCATATTTTGATTAAATTAATGAAAAAGGGGTTTTGAAGTGATTTGGGTGTGTCTGACATGGGAATCAGTCCCTGACTTGACCATCACCATCATCCCCAATGTCTTATAGCTTAGAGTGTGAAATAATTTCTGAGAAGAGGCACTGACACAACCCTACTCTTGTGTTGAATTCTGTGTTTAATTTGAAACTCACTGAAACAGTGGTAGTGATGAGTTCTGATAATGTTTTGGACCACTGCACTGGAGTATGTCTTATGCCACTAGATGCTCCATACACATGCTTCAATTAAATACATGCTCCCTCTTCACTCATACCAATCATGCATCTCACTTTCATTTCTCATTAAATTTCAATTCTATAACGAGATTCATTTTTCACTAACACATTCTCAAAAAATATGCATTATAAGCTCTTCATTTTCACTTAGATTCACTATCACAATATATATAGCTTCAACAACACACATTACTTTTGCCATTATACTCTGTACTCAACCCAATATGAACCATTCTATCTAGGAAATGTCGTGTAAATTGATAATTAGGTCAAATTTAAATCACACCACACCCTTTTAAACTTTGTTTATCTCTATGGTATAGTAAAGTTGTTGCATAAATTTAGACAAAATATAAATGGAATAGGAAGATTAGGTTTTGTTATATTTAGAAATTGTTTTGGAAAATTTACACTATATAACTTATTAAGAAGTAGAATTTAAGTCTAACTTAATTTTACAAAATTGTTTTAAAGTCCATTTTTTTATATGATATCAGAGTCATATAAGTTCATCCTAATAAAGATTGTTAGGTCACCCGCTATCGAGCTGTTATTAGACTACTCATGAGTCATAAAATTAAATAGAGATGTCCAGTCCTCAGCGTGAGAGGATGTATTGAAAATCTCACATCGATTAAAGATAAAATTAATTTAGTATATATAAGTGGATGTAAACCTCACCTTACAAATTAATTTTGTGAGATTGAGTTAGATTTAAGGTTCACTTCTTAATACAACTTTAAGTCATTAAAAGCTAAGAAATATTTCTTTGCATCAGGTATCACTTATTCAATTTGAGTGTCTTAATCTATTTTATTTTAGAGACCGAAATATAAAAAACAAATTGTAATCAATAAAATTGTATACTGTAAAATATGTAAGTAAATTGAAATTATAATAAAGATCGAATTGTTTATTTATTGAACTAGCTGTAAATTACTTGAAGTGACATTTGTAGGCTTTACATGCATTGAAACGGTGTCGTTGGTTGAATTGTTTTGGCGAAAGTAATTAATTATTTTGGGAGGAGACAAAGAATAAATATAGGACCACGAGATAAGACAAGAGAATATTATTACTTTATGCAATAAGCTTTTTCAACCTATTTTACACATCTTTTTTCTCATCTTTCCATCACATTACCAACTTATACCACACTCATCTTTTTCCTTTACATATCTTAAATTATAAGATTTGATGTATATATATGAGAGGCATGTGTTTTCAATAACCATTTTTTCTTCCCCAACCATGTTTTTTCATGTTACAAAACTTAAATCTTGTTAATTAGTCTTGATTTCTAACAATTATTGATCACTACTAGATGACTAAAAATAATTAATTTATTAAATTTGACTCATTTAACTTGTAGAAGAGTATTTTTGTTTCTACATTAGTTACTCTTAATGTATGAGAAAAATAATTAATTTATACATGGTGGTTATAAATTAAATCATGAAAACCTAACTTCAACCCTAGGAAACATATTGCATATTATTTCATTTGATGTTCTTCATTTTTGAGATTTTGATTGATGAATCTAATCCATTCCATGATCCTAACTTTTGAAGCAATAGAAGTGAGGAGAGAAATTGATAATTAAATTGAAATGAAAGCAACCTTGGTGTGTTCATGTAATTCAAAAAATCATGAACACTAGTTGATAATTCAAAAAACCAATAACATCCCTCTAACTAATGAAGAATGTTGATTTATGTTACAAGGTTGAACCCAGGAATCAATTTACTGCAAGAACCTGAGGATTGGAAGAAGAAACAGATACACCGAGAACGTTTTGATCTCTCTGCGAAGGGCTTCTCCAAAACCCAGACTCATAAAACTTCTCCCACATCTTTCTCTCCAGCTCCATCACGTCCGCGTCCTTCTCCGCCTCGCTCCGCCGCCGCAGCGCCGCAACGTCGCCGCTGTCGTCGCTGCACAGCGGGTACACGCGCCCCGCGCCCATGATGTCGTCGCAGCACCCACACGTGCACCGCCGCACGTGCGATGCGGCCACAGCCGCGGCAGCAGCCGCCTCCAGGCCCTCCTTCATGCTCTGCAGCCGTCGCTGCCGCTTCCGCCGCAGCGCCTTCTGGCAAAGGCTCGCGGGCAACTTGTACACCGCCTGATACACCATGTTCGCCAGCCCAAACGAGAAGCAGCAGCACACTGCGGCGGTGCCGCCCACAGCCTCCCCCAGCCGCGTCCCCGGCCCCGGGTAGCTCTCGCTCTGCCGCAGCAGCGGCTGCCGCCGGTAAGACACGGCCGGTCGGATTATAACCTTTTTGGACATAACTGACATAACCGTTTTGTAACTGCCTAACGGAATCAGTTATTAGTTATTGAAAATTTATTTTGAGGTTTAAGTTTTTCTCTTTTATCCTTCTTTCTTCTCGGCCGAATGGGCTTGTGATGATAATCCGCACGGTGTTATGGTGCGAATTTCTGTTTAATAGTGAGAGAAGAAAGAAGGGAGAAAAAGGTTGTATTAGAGAAAGGTTATATCTTTTTTCTTGTGCTTGGCCATGGGGGCAAGGGGACAAAGGTGAGTTCAGAAAGTTTTATAGGAAAAGCCAAATTTGGTTTTTTGATGGGAAATTGAATTTTGGGAGATGATTAAGCTAAATATAGGAGAAGAGAAAGAAGGTGTTAATTGAGGGTGATTTTTTTAGGGTTTGAAATGGGTGGAATTTGATGGGAATAGGTGTTAATCTAGAAATAGAATGATGTAGGCAATGGCAGCTTAAAACTTTGTGTCAAGAAAACAATCTATGGCTGCTGATTTGGACTCTACTGTGTATTTGTTGCATTTATTTTTGACTTTATTATGTTTCACCCAACCAAGGTCTATGTAGTGGAGTTGTGTTCCCAAGTACTTTATTTGTAACTATAACTGTGTATAAATAAATTATTTATCAAAAAGTATAACTCATTTTGCTGATTTATACCTTTCCAAAAAAATTACATGTCCATCCCATTCTATTATTAGATTATAAAATAATTATAAATTATACTATCATAAATATTTACCAACATGTTGTTGGTCCAACTGTACTGGACAGAGACAGATACTATTTGGTAGTTTGGTCCCCCATTTTTTAATGTCTCCAATATAATCCATTATGTCATTTTTTTCTTACATTTAATAAATAAATAAATAAATAAAATAATATTTTTCATTTTTTTATTTCTTCTAATCTGACATGGTGCATCTTTCTTTTCCTTTTTTTTTTTTTTTCAATTCTTCATTGTTATTGTACTGTGTGTAAACATTTCCTTGTCATTCAGGTAATAGATTCTCTACTAAAAGAATTTTTCACCTTAATGAATGAATGGAACATTGTCCAACCAAATAATTAAGTTGACAATTTTCATTAGGTCCAAAAATATTAGTGTTTAGAACAAAAAGGCTAGAGGGTCAAGGTTCACTGCCTTTCAACATTTTAGTTAAAGTGAAGTTATTCTTCATAACGAGTTTGGATACAAAAATTATAAAGGAAATTTACTTTTGTAGAAAACTTAAATTTTTTATCATAAAATAAGTTATTTGGGTAAGAAGGTTGTGTAAAAATTGACATTTTATAAATTTATGTTTTTTTTCTAAACTCTTCTCGATTCAATTTCGATTAAACATAGTAGACTATGATGAGATAACAACATTGCCATATAGATTAAGATTGAGATGTCATTGAGTACACCAAAGGTCACACATAATTTTGTCACTAATGTTAGTGGAATTTCTTTCAAACTAAATTTTATAACGTAGTTTGACAATTAATAACATGATTGATTCAATAAATTTTAATATCATATCAGTAAATATATTGTAAATTTAACTAAATTTTATTAAATTAATTTATGAGATAAAAGTTAGATCTATTTTTATATTATAATTTAATAATATTTTTAATGAATATAAATGTAAGACCACTTACACCAAGCATTTAACATCTCAAAATATAAATAAAAGAGTCCTAATAGGTGACACATTTTTAAGTAATTATGTCATCTGAATATATTTGTACTAAAATAAAAGGGTATTCAATTTGGTCGAATGATGTATAAGCAGTTGATGGTCAAAAGAAAATTAGAGATATATTATAAATTAAATGTCCACATCATATCATATAAAATATATTCCGTGTATGGAAAACGAGAAAAGGGACCAAATTCGAATTCTATTCAAATTCAACTTTTCATAAACTATAGGATTTATAATACGCAAAGTAAAAACGTGATTATTTTTAGCTGTTACAGATTTAAAATACATTAAAGTTTTTATTTAAATTAAAGGAAAATAAAGTTTTACTTTCTAATTATTTTATAGTATCTTATTTTAAAGGAATCCAATATTTATGGTGGAAGAAAAAGAGTCTCTGGCGAAGATTAATAATATACAAATACATAAAATATTGATCTTCTCATTAGGTCATGGGAAAAGCTTGCATAAAGTAAATGAAAAATTAGATAATCATTTCACAATCACCAATAATAAAAAAATTAAAATTAAATAATTTATTAATGAAAAAAATAGCCAAAAGAAATATACGAATATCAATAAATCTGAGCATGAAGAAATTGAAAAAAAAATCACTGACCAAAGCTGGGTAAAAAGATCCAGGAACCACTCGCATTCGTCGTCGCGTGTCGTGCAATCGCCGGTCGCGTTGTGCACCGTCGCTCTGCATCCAACCGCATTGTGCCCCATCGTTTTTCTCCTAGCTGCATCTTGCACAAATCCACCGCCACCGTCATGCCACACTTTGCTTCCATTCACAGCCACCACTTCAGGCTGCGTCGCCCTTCGTGTTCCATCCCCAGCACCACGCTATGTCACACCCTTCATCACCCTTCGTCTTCCATCTTCACCATCACCTTGAACCTGCCTGTGAGGGATTAGAGAAATTGAATACTAGCGAGAGAGAAAGTTATTTGGTGAATATAAATTAGAAATATAAAATGTGATTTGTTTTTAACCTATTTAGCTACCCAAACGTCACTCTTTTGAAACAAATGTATCCTTCCTCAGCTACATTTTGATTTTGGACAGTGATAAACGAGATTCTGCCCCTCTCATAATGCACAATACAAAATTTTGAAAATGTTTCATAAGGTGTTAAACTAAATATGCCAGGCAAAATAAATCAACAGCGAAACTGATTTGGTTTTTTAATAAAAATTAAATATTTTCATAAATGAATTTAATAAAAATTTCAAAATAAAATTGAGTTATGTTTAATTAAAATAATCGTAGTATAATATAAAATGCAGAATGTAAGTTGAATGTAACTGAAAGTAGAAATAGAGAAAAAAAAAACAAATATTTATGAGTTCGGATAAAAACAAATCTTGTGTAAATGAAAGTAGAAATAGAGAGAAAAAGAATACAAATATTTATGAGTCCGGATAAAAACAAATCCTACATTGAGTGATTTATCATATCAAAAGAGAGTGATTTCTATTAACTATCTTAAAATAAAATTTACAACTTATAATGAAACGAAATAAGTAAGATAACATGAAAATTAACAAAAACACATCCTTTGTACAAAATAAAGAATTAAACAACACTTTTCTTGAACACCCAAGAGATCAGCCAACATATTTCTTGAATATCACAAGGAATGAAGAAAATCTCCTTTAAATAATCACAAAGGATGAGAACAACACGTCTTTTTTAAAATTTTAAAAGATGAACACCTTCTTTCAATAACCACAAAGGATAAAACAAGTTTGAACACTAGGAGCAGAAAACAACTCTCACTTTGATCTCTCGAGGTTATTTTTTAAGGCCATACCCCTTTCCAATTTATAGGTAAGGAAAGATACAAGGTTTTGTAGAATATGAAAAGTTTTTCACAAAAAAGTTCAAAATAATCGGTTATTGCTTAGGATAGTCAATTATTGCTTAGGATAATCAATTATTCTAGAGAGTAAATTTATTTCACAAAACAATGCGAGATAATTGATTATTTCGCTTATGATAATCGATTATTGTTCGAGATAATCGATTATTTTGACATTAAATAGTTTTTACGAAAAATAAAATATTTTTTCAAAATTTAAGGGAGAGTTGTGTGCATGTTATGATCTTTAATATAATTCATAACTATTATAAACAAATATATACACAAAATACAAGTTTAAAGTTTTCACAAGACTTCAAGATCTCAATCAGAGGATGTTCTTCTCCTACTTTTAGAATCATAATCATCAAAACATTTATCTTTTAGATATTTCTAAAAAAATTTCTTCATCTTTAAATTAACATAAGGTACCATAATGGTACCTCACTCATTCTCCTTTGATTTTTTTCTATTACAACATATCCAGGTGATAAACGAATCATCATAAAGGTAGTACTCCTATCCTACACCTTCAAAAACAATGCAATGTTTTTTAAAAGTTTCAAAAAAGTTATAAATGAGGTGAGATGAGTATTCATTAAGAGGACCGTGTGCTTTTTTTTCTATAAAAATACTTTATAATTGGTCACAAATATCATAGTTAACTATTTTTTATTGTTCAAATTAAATAGATTCCAATCAATATAATTAATAATATTATATAAAGCTTTTATCAAAGGTGATATTCTTTGTTTACTAATCAATCTCAAAATTCACTATATTATATATATTCACATTTACAACCAATAAATGTTAGAATATATACACCTTCATCCAATTATTACAAAATTAGTTGGGGAGATAGAGAATGAAAAATATTTATTAATCAGTTGAATGTTGGAATCTCAAGTTAGTTTATATATACTCCGTCCTATTTAATGAAGAAAAAAAAATATTATTTTAAAAAAAATACACGCTTTTGATCTTTTGTTTCATTAATAGATAATTGCTTAAAAAATCCAACAAATAGACAATAAATAGTTTATGCACAAAAATCATAGATAATCATAATTATTCTTGTAATGTATTTTTGAAAAAAAAAATGAAGTTAAATGTTGTTGGTTTCAACTTAACAAAGCAGTTTAATTAATTTTCAATTGATGCAAACAAGCTAGTGAAAGAAAAAGTGGGAGTTCAAAAAAATGTGTTATGAGAGATGGATACACACTTTCTATTAAGATGTGGATGAGAAGTTCAACATTGGACATGCATGGCAATTGGTGAAAGAGGAACCAAAATTAAAACTTAAATCAAGCAAGTCACTCTTCAAAGAGAGCAAAGATTTGTAAACTTAGGACATACTCAACATGTCCTAACAAAATGCCTAATTGATTGTGAAAAAATATCTATTAACACCAATATGTCAACCTATCAGGCAAAAAGCGACAAAAAAGAAAAAAAAATTATCTCAACATCTCTTATCCCACACAATTTGGATAATATGGTAAAAACAATGAAAAAGATAACAATTGCAATAAAAAGTAACTGTAAGATAACTTGTAACTTTATTAGACACAAATTATTACAGTAAATTTACTATGAAATTTTATTATTGTAACTTTATTTATATTTTTATGAAATTTTATTATTTCTAGTTTTTATGAATTTTTATTATCATAATTTTATTTATAGTTTTTATGAAATTTTATTATTGTAATTTTGTTTATAGTTTTTATGTAATTATATTATTTCTAAATATATTATTTTTATGACTATTTTTTTAATTTAGTGATTTAGTAACTAAATTTTCATTTTGATAAAGAAAAATATTTACTAAATTGATAAAGAAATGGATTCCTAAAATAAGTTATTAAATTGGACATTTAATTTGTCATTGATTTTAATGGGCACGATGGAATGGGTATTAGTTTCACTTTCTTATCTTGATCCTTATCTTAATTGAACTTCTTATCTCATCCTCATCCCTATTAGGTACCCGCCACCCATCCTTGCTCATTTTGTTCCAAATATTAATTACATAAATTTTTATAAAAAAATAAAAATCGCAACAAAGAAAGCAAAATATTATCAAGGATTCAATATCAAAAGATACACACATTTTTTTCTCCAATACTAAATATTATTAAAGAAATTATAATTACATAAATCTCAAACTATAACATCAAATAACAATTGGACAAAGGTTAAATAATTATATAAAAAATTAAAAAATGACCAAATGTGTACCCTAAAAATAAGCTATAAAACTAAGGATCAAAGAAAAATTAATATAAATGTGTTAGATTATCTCATAAATATTTTAATAATTTAAAACGGGAACGAGACATATATATATATATATATATACATATTCATCATCCATTTATCTAATTTAGAAAATAGTGTATTACTCATACTCATACATGTACCTGTACTCATTTAATACAGTAATTCTGTATCAAAATCAAGAGAAATTAAGAGAATACTAATATAAACAAATTTATTTATTATCACTAACTTTAATTACTTAAATTAATCATTAAAACTATAATATTATATATATATATATGATAGTAGTCCTTTTATCTACAGTGATTAAATTTTAAATTTAATTAAATTAAACAGTAATACATAATTAAATAAGGGAACCGAAAGTTGACATTTAATTAGAAGAATTATTACTAAATGGTCAAATTTGTATATTTGTTTTGAAATTTTTATTAGTAGTTATAAACTTTGAAATAATTAATTAAGACAAAGAAATTAATTTAATTGTTGTCTTAACATTAATGTTATTAATTAATAAACAATTATTATTCATTAAGGAGACATGAAGTTTTTCAAATCTTGAAAACTTAAATTACAATAACTATTGGATATGATAAAATTAAATACTTCTATGTTATTCAAAATTTTTAATATTTGAGGCTCAATTCTCATATATTAAGGGTTAACTTATCTTTTCAAGAATGATACAATCCTATGAATTTATCAATAAATTTTCGTAGAATAGTAAAAGAAAGAATAGTATAATCATTGTTACATCTTTATTTTTTTTTACCTTTTCATTTATGTCTTAAAGCTTTATTAAAACAAAATTAAGCTCATCAAAGTGGGTCTTAAATAGAGTTGGGTTCCTGAACTACTCGTATTACCCACAATCTGTGCATTTGAGAGCTTATACTTTTTTATAAATTTTTAGTGCGATTTTTTATATTCGACCTGCACAACCCACGAGTTAAATGGTTTTTACTCACGGTCTCCGTGAGCTAACTCCGTAACACGAAGTCAAATTCAACCCAAAATCTAATATTTATTGCTTCTATAGGTTATTACCAAGTTTAATTTAATCCAAAATCTAATTTTTTTTTACTTCTATTGGTTATGACCAGGCCTAATTCAACCTAAAATATATTTATTTTGCTTTTATTGATTGTGCATTGTTTAATGAATTGAGTAAATTGTTGTTATACAAATGAATCGTAAAAAATTTCAATGTATCTTTACAATTGCGGGCTAACTCGTTTAACTTGTGGATTTTGCGGGATGGATATAGTTTATAAAAAATTAAAGATCATTCAAAATGCAGGCTAAACGAACGAGTTTTTTTTTATAGTACAGGTTATGCGAACCCAAACTTAAATAGGTAGACTCATCTGTATACCCAACTCTATTCTTGAGTAATGTATCATTTTTCATAAATAGTTCATCTCTTTAACAACAACTTATCACAGATGGACCTCATCATGAAGACCTTTTCTAACTTCAGCCATAATACAACTAAAGTCTTCTTTGTTGCAACCTCATAAAGGACTTCATCTCATAGTTATAAAAGGATCACCAAATGAGATTTTTCTTCCATCTGCTATAAAATATTCCTCTATATGAGTAATGAATTCTTGGAAAACACTTTACTCTTTAAGCAAAGCCCTCATATTAATTCTTTAGAGATTGAAGTTGTTCTTTTAATTAAAATTCTTAATCTTGGAATTAATACTCATTTTCTTGAAATATCATTGAAGTTGGCTATAATACTAGTTTGTTGTGCACCTAATGCTAGAATTATGTCCAAGAATAATGAAAGAACTTGCGAAACTCGTCAATCAAATCACACCAAATGGAAATGAAGAACAAAGAACATATGTACATATAGAAATGAATAAACTATCTTGTGTATTAAACAATAAACATTTTTACAATTGCTTATACAATGTGTATACCACTCCCACTTATAAAGGTAACATAAAGTTATCACATTTTAATTAGTACTATAAATAGAAATCTAACTAACAAAATAGAATATATGTATAAGATAATTGGTTAACTAAATGTTGTGACTTCCAATTATTAGATAACCCTAGAACTAGACAGTTTATAATAATAAGACGAGTTCATTAGATGACATCCACAACCATCAGACGGTATATCCTAGAAAGATTTTAGTACAACAAAACTTACAAGAACAAAAACCCCTTCAACCTTAAGTGTCGATGTTTGCTCCCTCATTCTTTGCTTTTCACTTTCTCTGTTCTTCTTCCTTTATATCCACTGTTTTTCTCCCTTTTTGAATCCAAACGACCTATACAATTTTTGTGACTTTGAAGGATGAATCTAAAGTTTAATGTGAGAAATTTTCCGAGTTCGCAAAACATATTTCATATACCTTAAAATAGGATTGTAGAAAGTGGTCTTATGTCAAAATTCATTTTTAGTCAAAATATAAACTTTTAGACATTTAAACGAAACAATTTTGAGTCAAATTAACCTATATCTAACTTTGATGCTTATGAGATTTGGTGGACAATTTGAAGATGAAAAACTTGTGGGAAAAGGTTTGACACCAAAATCCCCTCCATGAAAAAGGTTAAAGTTAATCCCTTTTAACATTTTTTTTGGAAAACTAGATTATGACGATTTGCATGTTAAGCTATACTCTCTTTGGATTTTTGTTCATTCCAAAATTCACAAAAAAAAAATTCACAAAACCATCCTCGAACTTCCCAAGTCATGCATTCCATTTTTCCTCTAAAACAATGTTTAGTGGCCATAGGTCCAAAAAGAAAATCCTGCTTCTCGAATTTCATTTCAATATAATCAACATAAAGTCCCTCAATTTCTTTGGTATTTCTTAATCCAATTTTATTTGATAAGGTAAGACTACTATAGATGCGATCATGAAAGAAAATGGCACTACCACCAAAATTACCATGTAACCTTAACTAACCCTCTTTTGACAATTTAATAATAAACTAACACTATAGTACATGAAACAAAGAAATAAACTAAATACCAACTACTAGTGTGTAAGAAGGAAGAAGACTTATATCTTCCCATTGGAGAAGTTTTAAAAATCTTTTAATTAACATAAATTATTAATTAAATCGATGTCTCAGCTCAAATCATAATTGATGTTAAATAATATTTTCAACATTGATTGCTAGACAACTAATATAGAAAATTTATTATAAATGTATCATATTATTTCTTTTTTATTTCAGTTACCATTTAAAAGATGTTGAAAGTGGTGGTGAAAATAACATTATATTAAAATCTTACTAATTAGAAAGAATATATTTTATTAAAAATGATATGAAATCATATTTAAAATTCACAATAGAAATTTTTTATGTATTCTTATAATTTTTTTAATTTTTAACTCATTTAATCATTTTTAAAAAATATCGATTAGTATTTTTTTATACTTCTCTTGTCATTCACAACAACAAAAATTTATTGAAAATATCAATCAAATTTTTAATATTAATTTAACTATATAAAAAAGGATATGGAATGATCTTAAAATATGGTAAATGAAGAGATGATGCAATTAAGGCCACTAAGTCACATTCATGAATGTAGAAATGAGATACATTTTTATAAAGGGGGTCCTTATAAAAAGACAAAAAGCACCATCTAGCCTAAAAAAAAGGTCACCACTCCCATGGAAGAGGGTCATGTAATGAAAAAGTTCCTTAAATTTGTACAAAAGAAAACAAAAAAGTTGTAAAGAGATGGGAAGAGTTTGCAATTTGCTAAACATAAAGTGAAAATCTTATTTAAGACAATGAATATCTATTAATATGTTCCCACAAATGTAAGCAAAAATATTGGTATAAAGTGTTGAGCTAACTTAAAAACATTTCTTTACCCATTTCTCTTTATAATGTTGTTTTGCAACACCTTCACATACACAATTAACCTTTCAAACAAAGCTTATGAAAGTCATTCACGGTATTGAAAGCAAATTACACATTTTGAGACATAATACTTGACAATGAAGACCCAAAAATTGGATCCAACCATTGCTCTAGCAAGAACATATGCATACAACATAATTCTGTGTCTGATAGATGCAATAACAACATCTACATGTTTACTTGAATTCGCAAGGTTTAATGTGGTAATTAAAATTTGTTGATAGCTTCCACATAAAAGATCTTCATTTTGGGGATTATTAATTGATATTCCAAAAAAGTTAGCTTTAGTTTTCTCACATCATACAAAATTATGATCCCACCAACCCCAAATCCAATTTGAGTAAAAAAGAGAAAAAAAATGGTAATTTGCTAAATATAATGAAGATCCCCTCAATAAATATTTTATTTATGAAATTGTTTAAAAGCATTGGATAGAGCTAGATCCCACATAAATTTTGTTTGTGGATCCATAATCTGCTAATTAATTTGAGGGGAAAAATTATTAAAAATCGAACCTTCCCTTCCTATTATTCATGATCCCCCTATATAGAGCTACCCTATTAGGAGGCATGGAATTCTTGAATTTCTCTTCATGCTTCCAAATTTCAGCATCATCCAAAGCCATAACCTTAGCAATAACTTCTTGTTCCTTTGCCAAGTTCATATCATCACTCTCAACATTATTCTTCATGGGAATCACTTCCACCATGTCTTTTGCAAACCGCACCTTCTTCTTTGCTTCATGTTTTGTTGAGCCTTGTAACAACAGATCAAAATTACATGATTCAAAATCTCCCCCAACAATTCAACAAACAACAACAAGTTTAAGCAAAAGGAATTGAATTAAAATGATGACACCACCCAAAGAGAAAAAGAAGGGTCATGTGGGTACAACACATATGAACACATGAATGCATATATATATATATAGATAGATATACCTTGAATTTCATACTCAAACTTCTTCAAGAATTTGTTGCACAAATGCTTGTTGACTTGATGAAACAAAAGGACCATGCCTCCTGATACAGCAAAGACAGTCATCAAGTATTCAAGTCTCATTGAACTCTCCATTTTTTTTTTCTTTTTCTTTCTCTTGGTTGTTGTTGGACAAGTTTTGGTTTGGTTTCACATTGCCCTCACATGTTGGCTTTTATATGTGGATCATTGTCCAAGACAAAGAACTTGAATCAAGCATAATCAATGAAAGGAAAGAGAGCAATAAAATTATTTATTTTTATATGAAGATGAGATGAAGATAAAGGAATATTAAATAAGGAGTGAGGAAGATTGTCCCTTTCTTGAAGGGTTTTTGTACGAAATAAAAGGCTTTCTCAAAGAAAAAGTGGAATTTCTTTGCCAATTTTAACCATGAGAATCCAAAATGTCAATGGCAACTTAAGAAAAAGACCTTAAATAGAAAAAAATAGCAAGAAAATGTGAAATTCTCTATATTGTTTTGAGGTCCACATTGTGGCAGTTAGATTTTAGAAGGATCTTTAAGGGTTGGTGAATCCACAGATGTCTTCCATGCACCCAAATAGATTCTTGAAAAGATTTTTAGAAAGTTAAGATTTTTTTTTTGTGGTGTATATATGAATAGATAAATACTTAAGTTTCTCTATATCTATCAAATACTTATTATATTATATAATTTACTTATTTTATTGGACAATTTAAGATAATTAAGAATTTAAAAAAAAATTAAAGATATTACTGAGAAGTTAATAAAAAATTTATCAAATTTTTTCCTATAAATATGAGTTGGTAGAAAACTAGTTCACTATAATTTATTTTCATAATGGTTGATGAGAGAACTTTCCTCAGTTTCAAAGATTTCATGTTGAAAAAATAAATATTAATGAGACATTAATAAACTTCTTTCAACATTTCATTTAATATATATTTAATTAATTTAAATTATAAATGTATGAGTTGAATATTAATGAATTATAACAATATTAGTTTTTTTTCTCTATTACATTAATTATCCTTTCTTCACTTTTATCTATTATGCACATGAAAATATTCATCTCACTTTTTATAATATTATTCTTTTTCCTGTTACATTAAGTATCATTTCTCTTTTTTTTTTTAATATTATGCATATCACAATATTGATAAAAATATCTTGCCTGTATATGTATGCACATGGGTGCATTAAATTCTTTTTATGTTTTGAAATTAGAACAATTAATATATAAACTACACATTTATTGCATTCAATATCCACTGCACAAAATAACAATAAAACAACTAATTTAAATAATAATTAACAAACAATATCCGTTAATCTGATAATGATGTTAAAGGTCATTAAAATTTAAAGCTTCAAAGATAAAATAACAATAATTAAATATAATTTATAACATAATACTAAATAAATATAATATAATTTTACTCTAATACATTTCTATGCAAAATATATATATATATATATATATATATATATATATATATATATATATATATATAATTCACATCTATATAAAATATTAAAATTATTTTTTTAAAACATAAGTAAAACACTATAATATATTTATATAAACGTTTAACTTGATGTAAAGATGGGTGGTCCAACTCAACTTAATCTTACTAATATTTTAAAGAAATATAATATATAAATATTTAAATTTGATTAATTTTTATATAATTTAAAAAATTTACATATTAATTTTTAATATTATAATTAATTATTTTAGTTTAGATTTAAAGAGTGGTTTCTCTATTTTTTTCTATTTTAATTTAATTTAACTTTAGGTTAGATTTTCATATTACTTTTTGTTTAATTAAAAATTAGATATTTACAAAAAAAAATTATAATATATCATTATCCAAAATCTAAAATTTAATATTTAATAATTAAATGTATTAAACGAGAATAACATATATTTTAATTTAATATTATTTAAAATAATTTTATTAATAAATATAACATAATAACATGTGTAATTTAAAATAAATAAAAATAAAAAATTTAACATAAATAATACATCAATTTATTAATCTACAACACAATCTACTTTTATTGATATGAACTTTTAGCTCAATAAATTAGGTTAAAAAAAACTTAAATAATATAGTAGGTGAGCCGATTCATTCAAGTAGACATATTTTAATAATGTTAATTATTATAAATATTTAATTAAATATTTAGTTATATTTTCTTTTATCATCAAAATTCAACTAAAAGATAATTAAGTATTGTTTAATTATATTACATTGTCTAGGTCTTTAATAATTTTTTTAAAAGTTTTAAATTGATTATATAACATATAAACAAAAGTAATATGAAGTATCATTTCATTTATTTCGATACTAGAGTAAATGTGTACATAATATTAATATATATATATATATATATATATATATATATTATAAAATAGAATTTGTTTTATCATAAGTTAAGTGAATAACAAAACAATGCATAAGACAAGTATGTGTATAGTATCTTTGAAATAAAAGAGAGTCTTACACACAAAGATTCAAAAGTTTTAACTTTCTCCCATTTTTTTCATCAAAGATAGGAATCAAAACTTTATTTGAATAAAAGAGAAATGCTTACTTCAATTTTTTAGAGAACTACTCTTCTTTAATTACTTTCTCTTTCACTCCTCGCTATAATTGGACACAAAACCCTCAAGAATGGTTAATGCCTCTTCATTACTTATTTCAATTAGTTCACATTTTTTATTTTAATTATGAATACAAATAAGGTAAATATTTTATTTCAACAAAATTTATTACTTTATATGTTATAGATTTGAATCTTAAATTACTTACTTAAAATACAAATCATCATCACTTATGCCAACCCATAATCAAACCTGTCACTACAAATATGTCATCAAAACACAATTTTAGTATCAATCAAAATTACATATAATCATATAGTTTCTTTTTACTTGGATTGTCATGGCATGCATTATTTATTCTAAACTAGGAAGTATCATGCAGTTATTTTATACATATATCTTTTAAAAAATTATCATTATTCGGGAAAATTTGCATTTGTTTTTATTTTGGTGTTATTTTCTTGTTTATTAACCTTAACTATAGATAAATTCACTCCTTACAATACATGATGATAAGTAAACTAATGCATTTAAGGAATTATATGCTAAAGCCCAGCTTATGTACTATTTTAAAAAGAATATAAGGATAATTAAATTTAGAGAAATTAACTATTTTAGTTCATTTTTGGACAAACTTGATTTTGGTTTTTGTTTTAAATAATTAATCTTTGAATTTTAAAAAACATGTAAATTTAATTTTTTCCAATATTTTTACGATAAATTTTATCACCAAATATCAATACATTGATTCCAAAGTGCAAAATTTTTTCAGAAATTCTAGAAGTTAAGTAGTTTCATAAGAATTAACATAACAGATAGGGTCCATAGCTCAGTGGTAGAGCATTTGACTGCAGATCAAGAGGTCACCGGTTCGAACCCGGTTGGGCCCTATAGTTTTATTTTCGTTTTTATAATTTTACAACACTTTTTTTCTTTCCTCCTTTATAGTTATTTTGAGAATATTCCATTCATTTTAGAAAAGCTTTTTTGGAACATTAAAAAAATCATATAAAAAATTATATTTTTTAGGAATAAAAATTATCTCGTATAAAATTATTGTTTAACCACAATATATGAAAACAATTCAATTGTGGATGGTATCTTTAAAATTAAATCAAATAATACACTTAGGGTTATTTTAACGCTGTGATCGTTGTATATCCTATAATAACATTAGTTTTAGAATTCTTTTGTTATGTTATGATACATTCTCTCTTGTACTCCATTTAATTCTCTTGATCTAGATATGTTCTCTTATATTTTTCTCTGTAGTTTTTGCTTCAAATTTAGTAGAATTGTACCATAGCATTATGCTTTCCATAATTTCTTAATATATGTATTTGAAATTATTTATAACAATTAATTTAATTAGTTTCTTGAATGTACTAACAATGGGTTAAATTAAATGAAGCAACTTCGAAAAAAGAGTTGAATAGGTGTTTGAATGTGCATCCATGATCCACTTCCAAATTAACACAGAAATAGGAAATATTTGCTTTAAAGGTAACATCCGTCAGAATATTTTACACACTTGCTTGCTTTCTAAGCCCGGTGAATCAATTTTGGCATCTTGCTCACACATTCATCATCATCTCAACTCCACCCACAAATCACTACCAAGTATTTCGGGAATTAAAACTAAAATTTAAGAATATTGCTTTCTAAGCCCGGTGGAAGTATGCACTTAGTCTGTACAAATCTGCTGCTCTCTCCTTACTCAGCATGGCTCTCTGTTGAGGAAATGTGAATATTGCAGTGAAAACAGGAAAGAATCCCCAGAAAACAGCAATAAAGAATAGCAGTCCTGCCTGCAATCCACAAAGATCAATATCTTACAATGTTCATGCTGGTAATAGCATGTCTAATAAAGAAAAATACAAGCTAACACATTCTATTCTACGCTTTTTCTAATGTGTTATTATAGACTAAAATTATTAAGACTCACAAAATGTGTCTGAACTATATCTAAAATAGTTTGATTTATACTTGTATAAGTTTCAATGTATTTTAATTAATAATAAAGAATGTGTTAGAAAAGGGATGTTTCAAATATTTTAGATGTGTGAATGTACTTTCTTTCTTTTTATGACTTTTGTCACCATTTTAAGACTAGCAGAAATAGCTTACCTGATCTTGCAGATCTTTTGGGTTCTTAGTATCTGATTGCCACCAGAGTAATCCTAAGATGACAGCAGTAGATAAAACTTGGGTGATTCTCAACCAGCTGAAATAGTCATGTCTCCATTCTTTGATGCCTCTCCAAAATAATATGCAATATTGTTCATCCCAACTTGCTCCCTATTGTCTCTTATGAGAACACACTTTAGACTTCACTGCTTCATCAAGGGGTATAGGAACCATTAGTATTTTTTTTCTGTTTCTGCTACTCGAGTTTCATATGCCTCCACCAGATACTGTTAAAAGTCATCTTCGATGAGATCAAGAAATTGTCCTCTCGGAATCCTTTGCACTTGAATGATATTAAAACTCAAGACTAATGGTTCCTATAACCCTTGATGAAGCAGTCATTAATCAAACCATTAAAAAAATACCAAAGAATCAAACAAGACAAACTATACACCCGAATCAAATAATACAACCGAGAAACAAATCATCCCAGTCACCATCATCGCCTATAAACCATACCTGACGCTAAGTTCAGGAAAGTTGCTTGTTTCCTCGATGACTATGTCCTTATCCCATTTCTGGTTCAAAATCTGAACCCATCAATCATCAGACACCGCCTATTCACAACCTGTTTTGTTTGTTTGAAAGAAATTAAACCTTAATTTTTCATATTTAGACTCTTCCAGCACCCAAATGGTTCATCCATGCTAAGGAAATCATTCAATCCAATGATTTAAACAACCCACTTTTCCTCGTCCATTTCAGGGATTACAACATCTTTCCTCATCATACATGCATAATTCTTTCCAATCGGTGCCCCAGCCTGAGCAAATAGCTCAACCACTGCAGGCAGCACACCATAGTATCTTTTCAACTCATTTACCAAAGGTTTCGTTGGTTGCTGATCTCGAATGTGATAGACATACACTGGAGGTGCCAGATCATTAATTGTTGCCTTCTGCCATGCATGTTGTCCATCCCTCATCTGGTGTTTGAAAGATTGACAATTTCGTACTCTATGACCTTTGGGTCCCACTTGTACCTCTGGACAATATCCACAAGTTTGGACATCATAGTTCTCCATAAGTTTTGAAGCTCCTGTGCGCATTTTTTCCCAGGCTTTCATGCCTTGAACAGCAATAGCTGCACAGAAGCATGCACATAGTCAATATAGTTAACAAAGGACATAATGTGAGTAATGTCTGAGAGAAGAAAAAAGAATTTGTTTTCAAAAACCTTGGATATCATCAGAATGCATCACCATAGAATTTGTGTCTTCATCGAAACTTTTTTTCTTATACCAAAATCCATTTGCTTCTATATCTTCCCCAAGAGAAATTTCTTTTGGAAATCTTTTCTCAAAATCAATAATCCTACCAGCAACACAGTAAACAGGGAAGGTCCTTCTCCTGGTAGGGTACTCTGGTATGTCAAAACCTGCCTGGACACACAATTCCACAATTGCAGGAATTCGGTCAACTTCAAGCATTTCATTATGTGCAACAGCCCTCCCTATTCTATCATACAGATGAAATGACTCTACAAGTGGCAGAACATGTTGAACACCACCTTTGACCCAACTATGTTCTTTGTTTGATGGGCTTCCTCTAACATCACATGTTCTAATTTTATGTGGCGGATGACCAACATGAACTTCTCCACATAAGCTGCAAAGCATCTAACAGCTTAAAGTAACAATAATGCACATTTAAACCAAGGGATGAGACATTTTAACATTATTCATATTATCAATCCTGTTCATATAAAGAACTCCTCTAAAACCCAGAATGCATTGAAAATCCATATCATATCACTTAGTTGACAAGTTAAAAATACAAGTCAATTCCAAAAATACCAGAAAAAATAAATACTTCTGATTGGAACTCTATCATACTTGAATGGAAGTTCTGTAGGCAAAATGCTAAAAGCTTAAACAACCACAATGAAAAATACCATAGTTATAGTGTTACCTGCATGCATAAATAGCAGTATAGTTAACAAGTCTTGAAACGCTAGATAATAGTTCACTTCTAGCAGCAAAAACTTCATGAGCAACAGGAATCAGATGCTTCACCAACAAGCCATTTTCAGGAGGTTGTAACACAATCTCATGTACCCTTTGTCTCTCCTTTTTCTTCACTCTAGCTTCTCGCTTAAGCTCATTAAAACTTGTCACTGGCGGTTTCCTCTCAAACTGGTTGAGCTTTCTTGGCATGTCATTGCAAGTCGATACAGTAGAGTACCAAAGACTAAAATGCCTATGTATACCTCTGAGTGTTGTAACATTAACCAGTTTAACTCTCTCGAGGAGATTACCAAGAGTTTGAACATGTCTTGGCAGCATCACTGCTCATTAGAAGAGGATACCTACACTGGTATATATTCATGAACAAATTTATATATACCATAAGCAAACTAGAAATTTTTGGTAATTATTTATTTTACGTTCTTATAAGTAAAATTCAATTCTATATGTTGAAAAAAAAAACTGCATTATGATTTAATGTTTTCATGTTGGCTTTCCAACAAAACAGAAGGTTGCCAAATCCAATCTTTATAGCTGAAGCTACACATGGAACAGAATCATGACTACAGTTAGGAAACAAACACCACACAAATATGAGCTTCAGCATGTGACTTTATACATATAACCTACTTAGATCAGCTTCTGATGAAAATTGTAAACTCAATCAACAAACAATTATTATTCACGAGCATGGATAGAAACCAATTAATCATGCAGCTTTTTGGGCAACCAACATTCTCTAGTTTCTAGGTCACTATTTATGCAAACACACCTAGGTAACAATTTCGTGGTTCACTGGTTCTCTCTTGCAAGTTTCTGTCTTTTTCGGGTGCTGATGTTGCGTTCTCCTATTGCACGAGCAGATATGTCTTTGGTGTCTTTGCTCTCTTCGACCTCACTGCTCTCCCATTTCCTTTCTCTTGTCTGATTCATAGATAATTAGTGTGTTGGTTCTTTTTTTATTCCTCTTTCCTGTTCTGTTCAAGTCCAACAACTTCTCTCTCTCTCTCTTTGGTACAACTCATCACAACTCTCAATGGAAAGCAATTCAACATAGGGAAACATGGCCAACAAATCAATTCATAAATTACATTTTATATAATCAATGTTATCATGGTAATCACTTTTTCATCCACCTTATCAATCATACGTCACAGTGCATCTTCCATCAATTACACGTTCATTTCAATTCCAACTGGTTCATCACAATCAAAATTGAACATTGCACGCACCAATTCAACTTCAGGATAAAATCAATAATAGTTGTCATTCACATTGGGCGGAGGAAAACAAGAAAAAAGGAGAAATGGAAGAGTTAGGGTTTGGGAGGTACCAGATATATACGCGAAGAGGATGCGAGTGTGGAAAGCGAAAAGCGACGCCTGAGCCTCACCGGAGTGAAATCTAGGGCTTTGCAGAGAGGAGAGAGAAAGAATGATGGAAGAAGAGATTGCAGTGAGTGATGAGAAGAGAAGAGAAGAGAAGAGAAGAGAAGAGAAGAGAAGAGATGCATCCAAACCGATTACCGCTTACTCTGTATTACTCTGTACATGTGATTCTCAACTCTTACGCAAACCTCACCCCACTGTGTTTTAAGGGTATCTATCGCCACCCTTCAAAAACAATACAACTAAAATATTTTTTAAATCATCGCACATATTTTTAAAATTATTTTTAATATGGCTAGGACATAAATTATGTTTTTTTTACAACATTCGTGTGGTAGACAATCTCTATTAACCTATAAGCAATACATGCCTATTGCCTAATAACAGTACACTACTGATAAGGGTTGTTATTGACCACCATCTGCACCTCCCTCCATATTTGGGCTTTCTATCAGTCTTTTCATATGTTTTCACCGTTAACCTTTTTGACATATATCAGTCTTTTCATATTTTGACATATATTTGCCTCAAAATGCTGGAACCATAGCACGGAAGTACATTAAAGAATACAGCAATACCATCTCTTCTTGATTCATCATTGGCTCCCGAAGGTCGTCATATCCTTCATATATTCACAACTTCTTCCATGGAGGACTGGGAGGTACGCAATACTGATAAACAAAGTTCAAAACTTTCATATTGCATGCTTCTACGACTCCAGAATCTGTTTTCTTTCTTAATTCTGTTTTATACACTTGCAGATTAGTTTGTGCATAAAATATCTAATATGTCACTGTTTTCTGTACTAGGGCCTCTCAAGAGTAGAATACGAGGCAAAGAAGCAGCTTGTAGTCGATGAAATCACAAGCAGATTAGAGAATAAATTGTTTCCTGGTCTTAGATCATCCATCGATTTTATGGAGGTATGGACTATAACCTCTGAATGGTATTTCTGTGACTTCCTATTCAGTGAAAATCAAGTAAATATAAATCAAGGAAATGTGATTATCTTTATTAGCTCAAAACCACGTGGCCCTAAACACAAATTTTCTGTCTGCATTTGATTGAAATGTTTTAATTTAAATATTTGGTAAATCTGGCATTGTGTCTCTTGGGTTTGCTTATCTCTCTGGTTAATGTCCTTAATAATGCTATTTTCCCGTTGACAAAGAATAATCTGGTGTTACATTTGAAAAGATTGTAGTCTATTTGACTGCTTGTGGACCTAAATTCTGTCATGCTAAAGGTGATAGTTAAGCATAAAAATGTTGGTATAACTACATTTGTTCTTGAAAGATCCAAATCCCAGTCATCTTTCAGGATAGTTATGCCTGTTTCTGTCTTAAGTGCTTTTAATTCTTGACGAAACCTTTATTTCCTTGTTTTCAGTGATTCTATGGCTATCCTCAAATTGACATTCTTTTTTGCTATGCTTGTAACATGCTTGCTATCGTATTAGCATTTGTATTATCTGTTTAGATGGATGAAACTATCTATATAATGCTTAGAAATTCTCTTGGCGTTTGATTCTTGCGCCTTTTTATATTATGTGCATGTTTTCTGAAATTTTAAGCCTTCTTATAGGTAGGGACACCAAAGACACACCGGGGATACCTAGCTCGTGACAAGGGGACATACGGTCCAATGCCACGTGGAATCCCGAAGGTTTTATTGGGAATGCCACTCAATACCACTGTAGGTTTACTTCCTTAAACCAATGACCGTTTCAGTTATAGAAAATATTATGCTATGCTTTTAGAATGCACTGCTTAAAGCAAGTCACAAACATATAAAACTTGCAGGGCATAGATGGTCTTTACTGTGTTGGTGATAGCTGCCTCCTGGACAAGGTGTTATTGCTGTAGCTTTCTCCGGGGTTAGGTGTGCTTATCGAGTAGCAGCAGATATTGGTAAGACAGAGCATTCTTGCCCAATAATAGCAAACAGTCCTCCAAATTCTGCCAAACCTTTACATAATGCTTCAAATGCAAAAAGTTGTAAGCATTCCCAAACTCTGGCTAACCCTTACACATAATGTGAAGGAATGCTATTGTGTGGTTCCTCAAAATGGTAAAAGCAAACATTTGTATGCATTCCTTTAAATGCACAAAGTTGTTGTTTCTGTAAGAGGCACTGTTAGTACTGTTTTCTAATCATATTTAGAGTCACTGCTGTAATATGCATAATGAAGGATTCTATTCTATTAAATGTCAATGCATATTACAGAGGTGAAACTTTCATGTTAATTTCAAATTTTTCAATAGACATTGTCAGAGCTATGCAACCACCAGAAAAATATACAGTAAATATCAAATATATATGATATGAGACATCTTCACATGATGAAAGTTCTTCAAAAATATCAGGTGTGAAAATTAGTTTCTCATTGGATTGATTACATTACATTTATTGCAGAAGGTATCACAACCAGGGAACTCGGATAAGCTATAGGAACCAACTAAAGAAACCATTCTCCTTGCCCTGAGTGTTCCAACCAGGTCTGGTGCAGATGCACCAAAGTGAACCACTCCGAATCCTGAAACTCAAATTTCATTCTTCTCAGCAAAAAATAAAAGACATCACATTAAAAAAATAGTTGATGCATTAAAAGATACCCTTTTGATTAGTATTGAAGTGACTGCACAACCCTTCCTCTCTTCACCTGCAATGTTGGCAAGTTAGCAGTAAGTAAAAGGGCAAAATGTGCAATGCAAAATTTTCTAGCCCTGAAGATGCACTACCACAAATTCCCAGAAGATAGATTATTCATGAAAACAAGATATACAATTGCTTATTTTTAGAGAGAGAAAGGGGTGGGAAATGAAATGAGCATAAACAACAAAACTCATACATACCACATAACTCCCACTGGTCAAACTTCATTAGCCATGTACCTGGAGCTAACTGTGTAGACAATACATCATCCACCCAAATCCTAAACTGTTTCCCCTTTTTGTCACCATACACCTTCCGAAACATATTTATATACTCCTTAATATTATGGACAGAACCAGAAGGATGGATATAAGTTCCAGATGGGATCTGCATATTGAAAAAGGAACAATTTACATACTTCTAAAGAAGGAAAGATCTACGTAAAGACTTAATAATCAAAAAAGTCACGGCCAAATGCATCAGTGGATAAACAAAGCACTCAGATCAAGAAAATAAAAAGGGAAAATCCAACTAATTATGGTGGGAAGGTAGAGTGAGAGAGAAAATGAAGCTTTTGCAATGACTTAATATGACAATAAATTAAAGATTTTAATAAGTACTCCCAGGAGTATATGTGACTATCCAAACAGAATTAATTTCTCTTCTACCAATCGCCGCCTTAAGGTTTTCTGATATTGTACACAACTCCCCTGCCTATTTAACACTTACAGTAATCTTTCTTGTAGGGATACGTAATGTAATGTTTTTCAAACAATTAAGGATGATTAATATTATGTGTAAGTGACAAATATCAGTGTAATTATTTTCAGACAAAATAAAAGGAGGATTATGTTTATGCACAATCTCAAAAAACTTCAAAGGGAGTCAATGTAATTTACTCTATCTTTTATAGGGTGGTTTCACAGGGCATGTATGTTGTTTCAAACCTGAATGCATAATTAACAGACATCGACTCAATGAAATTGCTATTTGAAGAAAATGCCTAAGCTTTGAAGGAACTGTATCAGTATGTGATCATCAATTCAGAAAAAAATACCCGAAAAGTTCCATAACAAATAAAAGTCCATCTCTCCTTTCACAGAACTTGTATATCTCTATATTGTTCAAAAATTAGATGCTGTATTTGTTACAAAACAAGAAAAAAATTTGTGAAGAAATTATGAATTTATGAACATGGCCTAATTTGACTCCACGATTTTAGGTTTCGAGTTTCCATAAAAGTAAAAGCTCCTTCAATTAACTTCTACAGAAGCAGTTTTGACATTTGATCATTATAAAAAAGATAAAGGATATCAGACATACAACGGTTGCCTTTAAACCAGCAATAAATAGCTCGGTGTTTTCAACTTCTGCATGCCTCCACTTTTCAAGTAACAAACCAAAGTTCACTATTTCAAGATTTGGAGACAAATTTTCTCGTCCAATGTCTGGAACATCTCTTGGGGACAAGTTTAGGCCTAAATTAAAATGACCTATGGCTTGTATTATGCCCGATGCACAACGCTCTGAGGCATGAAGAATCTTGGGGTTATCTTTTGCATTTTCTGAATGCCACTGCAACAATTCCTCTTGGGCATTGCTTACCTACAGAACGAAC
Organism: Lablab purpureus; assembly: GCA_030347555.1. NCBI lineage: Eukaryota > Viridiplantae > Streptophyta > Magnoliopsida > Fabales > Fabaceae > Lablab > Lablab purpureus. The sequence continues at coordinate 1,614,077 of CM059260.1, forward strand.
AGAAACAAATGCAATACGCAAGTCAATCTCGATATTTTACTAACAAGGCTAAATATGCCAATAAACACATGCTAAACCACACCAACCATGACTCCATAAACTCCTGGAATGCTGAACAGCTCGGCATCATTTCCAGAATCACCACAAGCAAGAGTGTTAACTGGGGGCTTTCCCTCAGTCTCAAACTTTTTGAGCAGATAGGCAAGAGCTTGACCTTTGCCAGCACCTTGAGGTAATACATCCAAATCAATTCCTCCACTGTATATTATTTTAACATTCAACTGGCAAAAAATTAGGCTATGTTATGGAACTACATACAATATCAAACATGAAAAGTAAGGTGTCAAAAGATCCTATTTACATACTCAAACTAAACTAAACATATTGAAAATTTACATGAAAGAAAAGAAACGAATATAAACGTATTATAACTTACCCCACGCCCTTCCAAAACCTTCGAAAGAGCCTGTGTTACACTCTGAGCCTTGTCTTTCTGAACATAAAAGCTGACCTTGTGCGGCCGTTGTTCTGTTTCTGCCTGCACCATCAGTCATTAATCAAACCATTAAGAAATTACCAAAGAATCAAACAAGACGAACTATACACCCGAATCAAATAATACAATCTAGAAATAAATCATACCAGTCACTATCACCGCCTATAAACCGTACCTGACGCTTAAGTTCAGGAAATTTGCTTGTTTCCTCCATGACTATGTCCTTATCCCATTTCTGGTTCAAAAACTGAACCCATCCGTCATCAGGCACCATTGATTTCCCATAAGTAATCTCAGTGCCCACAGACATAATAGCTATATCAGGAGTTATCATAGGCTTCTCTTTCCTCAGTTGTTTGTAGAGTGTAGGTGACCTCCCAGTTGAAAACACCAGCAGAGAATCTTGGCGATAATGAGCTTCCCAAAGCGCATTGAACCTAAAAAGTGACATATTCTCAGGGTCATGATGATCAACCTGCAACCAAAACACATCAACCATTCAAATCACGACCACCAACAAAACTAAGAACAAGGTTTTAAATAACAATGATTGCAATTCAGGCCGGAATATCAAGATTTTTAGGGTGTCTGAGACTACAATTGCGGCTACATCGGTCACTTTTTTTCCTCAATTTGCCATAATATCAAGTGCAACGAAACCATGACCGCAGTTTAAAATCCTGAATAATGATAATAATAATTAGAGGGGACTTTACTGAAACATACCATTGTGTGATCGAGATCCGAAACAAGCATCAGTCGCGGAGAAGAACTTAGTCGATCCATGGTGTTCAATCCTGCAAACAGAGATTCAAAGAGAAAAAAGGGGAAAATTATTATACGGAAAAATTATGCAGAACATTCATTTCTGAAGGTAAATTAACAAATAAATAAAAACAATAAAGCAATAAGTAACTATTTATGTATCCGGGTGCATGAGCTCTCTGAATTCAACACAAATTGTGATGATAACGAAAGGGAGAACTATCTATCTATTAACGTATCAAATAGTTTTTTTTTTCGAAATTCTCTAAGTGAAGAACAAAAATTAATTCTAACATCTGATATGCAAGAAACTAAAATAAACACAAAAATAGTACCAATTGGAGAAAGGTGATATGGAGATTATGATGAAATGAGAAGAGGTTTGAGAGAATGAGTAGAGATTGTGGAGTGATTATATAATAAATATTAAAATAATTAATAAAATATAATGTAATGATAGAAGAAGAGATTGCAGTGAGTGATGAGAAGAGAAGAGAAGAGAAGAGAAGAGAAGAGATCCAAACCGATCACCGCTCACTCTGTACCTATGATTCTGAACTCTCACCTCACACACACTGCATTTTAAGGGTATCCATTGCCACCTTTTGAAAATAATAGAAATAAAACTATAATTTAGATAAAGAGTTTTACGGTTGTGCTTTTAGTGTAAATCAAATGTTTAATAATTTCTTTTTCAATTTTTTTTGTATTTTTCAATTTTTTTAATTAAATTCTAATTTTAATTAAAAACAATTAAAGGATTCTTTTGTATAAATTGAAGTGTTAAAAAAGTAACATGAAAGATATCTAATGAAACATGTAATAAATACCATTTTTTTTTATTTTTTTTTATTTTGTAAGAAGTGTTTTTTATTATATGTGTCAAATTATTATTTTTTAATAATACTCAATCGATTTAACATAAGAGGTCATAATAATTATTTTTACTTAAAATTAAAATTTATTAAAAAAATATTATAAAATTTTAAAAAAAATTTAAAAAAATTATTTTACCTAAATTAAAAGAACTCCACAAATAGTTTTATTTATATTTTATCAAATTATTATGATTTTAATATGTTATAATATAAGTGAGAAAAAAAATAGAGGAAGTACTTAATAAGAACTAGCTCCAATGAGAAATGGAGATGGCCTAAGCAATAAATTTTGATAATTAACTTTATAATATTCTTATTCTTTTATATGTCATATTTTAAAGTTTTAAAATTAAAATAGTTGCTAGGTAAATTAAATAAGGGCACAAATATAAGACGGTATCTTTTATTTTAAGTTTAAATGAGAAATGCATTTAACTATAAAGTAAGAAAATAAAAATAAACATTATAAGAGACGAATCTTCCACATTTTACATTCTCTTAGGAAGTTTATTATTTTTTATATTTATTTTTGTTTTTAATTGTATTAAGAATATTGCAGCTATTAATACATGTTGCAGTGTTAATCTAGTTAAGATTGCAAAGTGTATAATAAATAATGCCATATCGTCCTTTCTTTTTCATTAAAAAACGAGACACAAGCACTTTAATTATGTTAGTTTTAGGAATGGAATAAAATTATTTTGAATTTTTTTATTAAAAAATTGATCACCAACGAAATTACAAAATAGATTCCAAATTAGATAGGAGTAGTCGATATATATCATCTATTAAAAATACTTTTTTTAATGATGATTACTATTGAATAAACAAATTAGTAAGTAATATAATTTATTCTAATTTTTAAGATATCAATAGAATTTTTTAAGACTATATTATTAACATAAGTACCACTTTTTTATTTTAATTCGTAATTATATTTTTTTTCAATGAAATTTGATGTTTATACGTGTATTTGGGTGAATTCTAATAATTAAATTGGTTTCCTCCATGTGTATTAGAATGGATTATTATTCATTTTTATATATTAGAATTGAACCACTTGATTAATAGATACACATTATTAGTATTTGTGTTAACTAATGTTGGTCAAAATAATTAGTTTTATATTAAAAAAAGAATACGTGTGAATTTTGAAAATAAAGAAATTGTTAAAAGATAATTAGAATAACATATTTTTATATGTAGAAAATAGTTTATTTTATTATAAAAAAAAAAACTTATTTTCCCAAATTATAGAATGCAAAGAAAGAGGTTATAGATGAATGTGTTAGCAAAAGAATGTGATTCACACACATGAGTAGGCATGAGATAATGAAATAAGGGGCCACCATTGAATTTAGGTTAAATGGGATTGGATTCCATCAATTGTCACGAGTTGGAGTGTGTCAACTCACCCAACCCTAACACGGACAAAAGAAAACAGAATGCAATTTTTTATAGGTACAATGTTTAAAGTCTCTTATTTTTATCATTTTCCTTTTGGTATTTCAGTTAAAGAAGAAAATGTTAGGTAAGTTTGATAAGTTATAGCACATTCTGTGGAATTTTTGGCAATAAATAGATAGCATATTCGTGGGGAATATGTTAGAAAGCAATTTTAAAAGTAATATTATTTTGCCATCTTTTAGGTTTTCTTAAAGGTTTTCAGACATAAAGAAGAGCTACAAATTGTTCACAATAAAGAAAAAGGTCACTCTGAAACAGGTAAAAAGAATGAACACTATCTTTTTGGTAAGGTAGTCAAAATCACGATAGTACAATTTCACGATTTAACAATTTTGCAGCACAGAACTAAGTTAGATCACACGCGTAATCGAGATACTATAACATATCTCTCACCGTCTCATCCATCAAGTATATATATATATATATATAAAAGTTTATGTATTAAAATTATTACTAATTTTTTTATGTTATTTTATTTATTTATTATTATATTTTTTATGATTTTTTATGGGGTGAAGTGAGTTTTGTTTGTTAGTTTTCGTTTCCAACTAATTTAATTATTTCCGTTTCATCCGATTTTTATTCAGAAATAAAAATTTAATAATTTAGTTCTTACATTTATTTTATTGGAGATCGGATTTCTCCAACTCGCTTCATTCCTGTCATATTTTATTTTTTAATATGATTTTAAAAATTATTTTTAAAATATAAATTTAAAAACATTTAAATAAATTTAAATATAATTATAATATATATATATATATATATATATGTCACAAAAATAAATTTATAGAGACTAAATATTTTAATATTAAATATTTTTTATATATTATATTTTTATATAAATTAATATTTTTTGTTACAAATTTTAAATTATTTTATTAATGAAGTATATTTTAATTTATTATTTTATATTATAATATGTATGTAAAAAGTATTTGATAATATATATTTTTTTGTTTTATACATATCAAGTTTAATTTATCAATCTTCAAAACACATAATATAAAGTCTAACAATCATTCAAAATGAATAGCAAATACATATTTAAAAACACTAATAAATAAATAATTTTCTACTATTAATCTTTTAAAACACACTATATAAAAAAAATTCCAAACAAACATATATCAGAAATTCTAATAATCAACTTCCCAAATAGAAATAATGTCATTCTCCATTAGTTCACCTACATAATTAAAAATAAAATGTATCATTAAAAAGTAAGCAAAGAACTCATCTTGTGCATTTACCAATTGGTTGAAGGGACTAAGAAAAGTAAATGTATAGAGAATGAGATAAAGAAAAGAGTATATTGAACTGGTTGAAGAAATTGAGGAAGTTGAAGGAGTGAGTGAATGGTGAAAGAAAATATAAGAATGTGGAGTAGACACTAAGAATAAAGTTACAAAAAAGACATTGTAGTCTTTTATGTATGAAAAATAAAAAGAAACACTAAGTAAGAATATGGTTAATTTTAGGATTTAGTTTTAAATTTAAAGACGGGGCGAGGATGGTACGGAGCAAGGTGAGTATTGCATTACTCATCTCCGATCTCGAACCCGATATCTTAAAATGAGGAAAACCTGAACCCGAACCCGGTCAACTCGATTTTTTTCGGTCAAACTCAGGACGGGTACGGTTTGGTCTCCATAGGTGCGGGTTTAATTGTCATCCCTAATTTAAATACAATATTTGTAGTTTTACATTCAACCTAATAAAAAAATATCATATGATATAGTCATCATTATGTAATAAATAGATACTAATGTCATATTAGACATAGTTGAGTTAGAACAAGTTGACTTAGATCACTCATCTATGTTTATTCAAGTAAAAGAATCCATTAAAATATTATAAGAGGTATATGAGTTGAGTTTATGTTAGGGTGAGGGTTGGGCTTAAAGACCTGATGAGATTTGATTTAATGTTTTGAATCATTTCTTGGTGATCTTGTGTGAAAATGATGAAACTTGAAGAATGAAAACTTTAATTTTAGTGTTAGAGTGTCTTGAAAATAATGGGTAAGATGAATTTCACTTTATTTTGGATAAGAACAAGTTTATCAAATGTTTTACAATAAATTTAAAGAAAGTCAAGTATTTTTAACTAATTGAAATATCTTTTCAATAAGTTAAAAGTATCATAGCTTGATGATTAAGTAAAGTTTAAACAATTTAACCAATTGATCTGAAGTTTTAGTCCGTTGAAAATCGAGAGTTGTTGTTTTGAAAAATTGTTCCTAGCGGGTTTTAACTAATTGTTTTGAAAAATGATCCAGATTATGATCTCTGGAAAAAACCAGTTGAATTGCGAATTAAACAGACTAAAATCACTTAAAACTCATATTTAATGATTTCCACCATTTAAATTGGGTTTTCAACCAATAATATCCAACTTCTAAAAATTCAAGCTCTCTAGAACTAGTTAAATCGCAAAATGAATCAGTTGAAATCACTCAAAATTCATCATTAAGTGATTTTGGCCACTTAAAACGCGGTTTTAATGGATTGTTTATAGTAAAAATAATTTTTAAAACTTTGACTAGTTTTGTTTAAATTGGTTGAGACACCTATAACTAGTAAGTGAATCTTTTTACAAAAGAACTTTGATTTAAAGAGATATCCTACTTCTTCTAAACTTGTATTCAAAACCTTTACTACCAACCAAGAAGTTAAAGATTGAACTTGAATTGAATATTCGCCATAGAGTTCATCACCTTGGTTCTTACTCTATTTTTTGAGTTGTTGTTCTATGTTGATATCCAGGCGATTTTGTTCTATTCTTTCTTTATAATTGGTTGTTGGGCTATGTTTTCTTTATCAAGGTGATTGAGAAGTGTCTTGTAATAGGGGTTTACAAGGTGATGATGATCTTGTAGAGTTCAAGATCAAGTGTTTATGAGTTTTTTTTTTTGTTTTTCAAGTAGGGTTCTTGTAAAAACAGAAAATAAGTGAATTGCCTTTATCTATGAAATTGAGCAACTGGATGCAGCTTTCTTTGTAAGATGAACCAGTATAAATTTCTAGTGTTTGTCTTCTTCAACCCTACTCCTTTAATTCTTGAACTTGTTTTTCTGAATTTTAAATGAACAGAATATAAAGTGAATGGATTCTATCATCACGAGAACTTTTCAAGAACACAATCTTAACTGCATTGATTCAAAGAAAATCTAATCCAGTTTTTGAAAGTGATAAAAGAATAAAAAATCTTTCACAATTCACTCCACCCCCTCTTGAACATAGTCCATATTTCTAACAATTGGTATTGAGATCTTGAAAGATATTCAAGTGTTTTTGAATTTTTTTCAAAATGGCTGAGGGAAAACTATTTTCTGTTGAAGGAGCTTCAATAAACATACTACCTATGTTTTCTGGAGCGAATTACCCTTTTTGAGAAATTAGAATGAAGATTTTCATTAAATCAATTGAAAAAGGGTATTTTGGATGCCATAATCAATGGACCGTAATACAAGGCTAATTATAATGAAGAGAACAGCCATGAAGTAGTCTTACTCAAGATGAACAAATAGAAGTGTAGTATGACTTTAAAGAAAAAAATATCATAATTTCTTCATTAAATCTTGATGAATTGTTTCGGATATCATAGTGTACTCTTGAATTTAGTTCATATTTCTAACTGTGAATTGAGTCAAGCCCACTTTGAATGAATTGAGTCGAACATACCTTAGGTTAAGTCAAGTTTGGATTACCTTGGACTCAATTGAGTTGGACCCATGTGGGAATGAATGGAGTCAGGCCCATGTTGGGTGATTCCAGTTGAGCCCATGTTAGTTTGAGTCGAGTCGGTCCACTTCAGTCCAAGTTGAGTTGGGCTCACCTTGGCTAGTAAAGTTTTTTAGAGATATGAGGGGATCTAGGTTAAAGAATAAATTTAATTAGGAGAAATAATAAAAAAATTGATAAAATATTTATGAGAAAAAAATTAAGATATTTTGTTATATTCTCTTTCTCATATGTATGTTCAGTTCATTTTCTCTTCAATATATCCAAACACAAACTTTGTTCACAGTCATTACTCATTGTTCTTATAAAAAAAATTATATCTATAGAGAATATTTGAAATATATAGTTTCAAGTTTTTATAATCTAACAAATGTGAATGTTTCTAAGTTTTAAGAATATTTTTGTAAGAAATATAATAAAATCTTTATTGATATTTTTTTTTTATAACTTATGTCTATCAGTATTTAATCATATTTTAATAATTTATATTTTAAATCTTAACAAGAAGTCAAATACATTTTATTGGATTGATTTTATTTTACATTTTACTAAATTAATTTTATTTTACATTTTACTTGATTCATCTTATTTTAACTCTCTGTGTTTCTAGATTTACAAAACAAAAGATAATTTTCTATAATGAGTATTATTAAAACAATACTCTAAAATATAATAAAAGATAAATTTTTTGTCTAAAATATGATTATTTATATTAAAAAGGAAATAACTAAAATTTTTAATTATGATTTTATTTATAAATTAAGAATTTGAAGAAAAAAAATTTATTTAAAAATATGATTTTTTTATAATTACTCTTGTTATGATAATAATAATAAATAATGATAGTATATATAAATTTTAAGTATATTATTTTAATTTTTATTATTATAAAATCTGGTGTGACGTATTTTAATGAAGTGACATTTTATTTACTACATTCATTTTTTAAATGATAGCAATATAAAAAAAAGAAATAATAAAATATGTAACTGCAGAGGATTTAAAAGACAAAAAAATATTCATGGTAACTAAAAAGAAAAATAGAAATAGCAAAGCGAGTCTCTCATTCGCATTTGGTAAGTTAAAAATGCATCTTACATAAAGTGTATTATAAAATTTGACGCATTTTATATCCAAGTTTGTAGACCAATCTACATGAATATAAAAAAAATTAAAAATCTTTTATAATTTACTAATTCAAAATTTAAGTATAATATATAAACAATAGTTTAATACATATATAAAAATTAATAATTTATTATCTAGTATAACTAACTAGAGCAAACCTAATATAAAAAAAATATTAAATTGAATTATAAAAAAATGTAAATTTATTTTTGTAAATATATAACATTAATGAAATAATAAATACTTTTTTAATTATATTCAATATATATAATATTATGATAATAAAAAATAAAAAATAAAAAATATATATAATACAGATTATAGAATTAGAGGGATCAATCCACACTTCATAGCAAATTATGCAAACTAGCATATTGTAATATCTAATTCATCCATAATATTTATTATTCCTAAAAAAAATGACTATACTTTTAAGAGTTTGAGCTTGACCTATATCATTACTACAAGTCTTAATTTGACCTATTTAACCATTATAAATATTTCTTTAAGTCTTAATCTAGCCACTTTAAAACCCTAACATGATTTAAAAAGCATTTATATGACTTGTTTTACATAGAAACCTATAAACAAATATCAATAAGCCTAACTAGTCAAGAGAAAAAAAATCAATTGATCTTGTTTATAATATAAATTTTTAACTTTTATAATTATCTTAAAAATTACACTAATCATAATTTATAATTAAAATACCAATATAAATTTGTGTGTATCCGTTGAACTTGTATTTATTTTTATTTTACTTTATTTTAATTATTGTAATCTCTTTTTTTCTCGATATGATATTTATATTTTATATTGGATAAACTAATTATTCTTTTATTATTTACAAGGAAGGGTGAAATATGAATTATTAGTAGTGTGTACTCACAAATCTATATATTTAATATTTTAAAACTTAAAACTACATTATTTAGTTATAAAAATTATATATATATATATATATATATATTTATATAATATGAATTATATATTAAATATACAATATTATTGTCAACTTATCAAATTTAACATATTTTATGTTTGAATTGAAGTTTGACCTTCGTAGTTAAAACTGATTTTAAAAAAGATTTAATCATGACATTTTTATGCTGTATTTGTTATTTATTGTTTATGAAAAAAGACAAGCGTTAAATGATATTAAGAAATGCTATTATTCTTTGGAAATTGATTTTGGTCCTAACAGCTGCTGTAAATTTATGTTTAAAATATTTATGCAATTTATGATATTTACATAAAAAAAGTTACAAGAATAAAAAAGAAATAATAAACAAATAAGAGTGGCAAAAAGTTAGGTTAACCAAAGGTTGAAGTGATTTCATAATCATTTTGAAGTTAAATTTTTGGGTTAATGAATAAATAATTATTGTAATTGAAAATTAATAGCATTCAACACAAATTTCTTTTCAATGCTATATTAAATTGAATATGGAATTTAAAATAAAAAATAAAAAATAATGTCGAAATTAAATTTAATAAAAAAGACACATAAACATATTTTGGTGAAGATAATTATAATAAAATATATATATATATATATATATGAAAATAATTAATATTTTTTATTAATAAAACAGATCTTAAAAATTTTAATTACTCTGAATTGTTTTTATTTTAATTAAAATAAGTTTACATTTAATTAAAATAATTTTACATTTAATTAATTATTAATTTAGTTTTAGTGATTTTGATTTTGATTTTTTTCTTTGTAAAGCAAATATTAACAAAATAAATTGAAGTTATATAGAAATATAAAATTATATTAAAATTTAATTATTATTTTAAATCTATGTAATTTTATAAAATGTTATTAATAAAAAATTTAAATATTATTTTTAATTTTATTAATTAATTACTTCATAATTAGTTATCTTTCATTCATATGCCAATTTATTAAAATTAAATAAAAAATATTATTTTTAATTTATTATATTATTCATTTATTATTTTTCCTATAACATCAATATATTTATTACAACTTTTTCACCTTTTTTTCTTTTTTCACTTTCCATTTTCTTTTTCTTTCTTTTCCACTTTTTTCAAATATTACAAACATTAATAAATAAGCCTAGCCATAAACCTTTGATAGCTTGCTGGTATATTTCTACCCTAATCAAAACCAAAATGATAAAATATATGAATGATATTAAATATTTAAGTCTTTATTTAGTGAACCGTTACAGTAATTTTTAATAACATTAAAGGTAAAACATAAACAGTGATAATGTATAATGAATGAATATCCACATGCATTTATTAAATATTCATAAATATTAAATGTTTTTTTTTCTCACTTTAAATTAATTAAATATAATAATTTGTCAGTTTGTGGATAAACCAATGACAAACAAAAGAAACATTGTGTGTGTTCGGCAGGTATCAATTTTACAAGTCAGTGGAATCCACACACATCGAGACCATTACAAAACATAACCGTGAGCATCCATGCCAACCCAAAGGCCAATTTGTGGCACCTCCACTCTCCACCAAACCACAGCCTTCTGCTCCTGCTAATCATGCTCACTTCCCCTTTCCTCTCCCTTTCTCAACACCCCTTTGCCCATACTCCCCATCATTTCCCAACAAGGGCTGCTTCTCGAAGTTCAAACTTTCTGCCAAAGTTTCAATCTTTTGCCTCTGGAAACCTTGGAGGGAGTGAATTTCCATCTGGGTGTTGCTCCAATGCTCTCAGAAGAAAAAGGGTGTCCGTGGTGCGGTCAAAGGCAACTCTGAGTGTGGAAGAAGTGGCAGAGAGAGGAGTGAGGGGTAAGGGTGATGAGTTTGATGCAATTGTTATAGGGTCTGGGATTGGCGGGTTGGTTGCAGGGACGCAGTTGGCAGTGAAGGGTGCCCGAGTTTTGGTTTTGGAGAAGTATGTGATTCCTGGTGGAAGCTCTGGATTTTACCAGAGGGATGGCTATACTTTTGATGTGGGTTCTTCTGTCATGTTCGGTTTCAGTGATAAGGTCAGTTATTTATTTTTGTTCTGGGTGCATGCGATTTTTTTGTGTGTTATCATTTACTTTCATTAGTGATGTGATAAAATGTGGATGGTGTATAAAATTTAGGGGCGAGTTCATGAGCTGAATGTCACACTGAAGGAATATGGATGTTTTGTTTGTGAGAGGGACTTTCTGTTTCTCCCTGGTTGCAATGCTTTAAATTTTTCTGTTTTGGAGGCATATTAATTAGTAAACACACTATTCCGCGCCGCCATCAGTGTTACTCTGCTTAGCTGGTGCCTGGTGGTCATGAACAAAATGATTGCATCAATTTTGCTCTTTTGATTAGTTATTAAGAAACATTTGGGTAATTATATGAAGCTTGGTTTTTGATCAATTAAGCTCCAAATAAGTATAGTTTGCTCATTTTTTTAATAATACCTTAGCCAATGGTAGATTTGGGCTCTACTAATTATTCTTTTTGTTGAATGGTATGCTTCCTAGGATCTTGAACACCATGTGCCTTAAATTTGTGTAGGGTAATCTCAATTTGATTACACAAGCGTTGGAGGCAGTCGGTTGTCAGATGCAAGTGGTACCCGATCCAACAACCGTTCACTTCCATCTACCAAGTAACCTTTCTGTTCGAGTGCACAAAGAATATGATAAATTCATTGATGAACTGACCAATTACTTTCCCCATGAAAAGGAGGGTATTCTTAAATTCTACGGTGAATGCTGGAAGGTTTGTCTTACTTGAGGTGATTGCAGCCCCCTTAAGGCATTTTTGCCTCCCCTTGAAATTCACTTTTTTAAGAGCTTTTTCTGTGTTATGGCTAGATCTTCAATGCACTGAATTCCTTGGAATTGAAGTCACTAGAAGAGCCACTCTACCTTTTTGGACAGTTTTTCCAGAAGCCCCTGGAATGCTTGACACTAGGTACTTTCATCTTGTTTATTTTAAACTGAAAGTCATAAATTTTTAAAACTCTGAAATTCAATTCCGAAGGGAATATTGTTTTTTGGTTCCGCTTAACTTATCTTTACGGTATTTTGGTTCATTGGAGGAGTTATATTTTAACTAATGATTTAAAAGAATTGTCGAGGGATGCAAAGGGTGAAAAAGTGAACAAATACATCACTCAACTATATGTCATCTGCAGTTTGTTGCTTAATGCCACAACATATAACTAGTTGACTCAACAAATTTTACCCTAACCGTGAAGATCAGGGCGGGATTTGAGTTAGACATGCTTATGCAAAATCCTTATACAATTAATTTTTTATCTTCCAAGTAAAAGTATCCTAGATCTAGAGAATTACATCTCATGTACACAGTCTAGTTCTTTTGGCTGGGTAGAGAATTTGGATTAAACAAATATTTTAGAAAACCTATATTGATCTCCTAACTCCTAAGGGGTCTCAGACTTTGTGATGAATTTTCTCAAATCTTTGAAATGCATGAATTATTATTGCAATACCAAGTTGTGCTACTTTATTTATGAAAAATTCTATATGAAGATTTCAATCAATGTGAGCATCTGATTAAGTTTTGCTATGTCTAGAAGAACTGAGCTAAGGATGTGATCATCACGATCATTCTTGGTGTGTATATATATATGTGTGTGTGTATATATATATATATATATATTATATTTGTACATCATTCATGTGGTAGACAATCTCTATTAACCTATAAGCATTACATGCCTAGTATTGCCTTATAACAGGGCTACTGATAAGGGTTGTTATTGACCACCATCTGCACCTCCCTCCATATTTGGGCTTTCTATCAGTCTTTTCATGTGTTTTCACCATTAACCTTTTTGACATATATTTTGACAGCCTATTATTTGCCTCAAAATGCTGGAGCCATAGCTCGGAAGTACATTAAAGATCCAAACTTGTTGTCTTTCATAGATGCAGAGGTAGATATCATAACTTCTTTGATTCAGTTAGAAGTTTCATGAATTTATTAAGGAAAATGTGTCTTCAAGTTTTTTATTCTGTAGAATTTGTTAAGAATGACAACGGGTAACTAAATAACTGAGGAATCCATTCTAGTGGATCTCATACAAGAGGTTTAGGACAATTGTTGTGGGTTCCATCATAGAAATTTGAGTCTTAAACAAACTTTGCAATGTGCTCTGTCTTTTTCTAAACTATTTTCAAGTGAGCACAGTCTTAAAACAAACTTTGCAATATGTTCTGTGCATTTACACTTTGATTAATTATTCAATTGTTGGTGCGTGATTGGTAATTTATATACATTCTATTGCAGTGTTTTATAGTGAGCACAGTCAACGCCATACAGACACCAATGATCAATGCTAGCATGGTAACCTCTTCATTTATCTTTTTTCATTCTTTCAGTTCATTAAATTTTTGTATTGCATTTATTAAATTGTCTAGGAGAGGAGGGTTCATGTTTGCATCCATAACTTGTGCTTGTAATGAATGGAGGATTAGATTGCATAAAATGGAACTAGCAGGAATTTGATCCAACATTGAATGCTTTTGATCCTAATAACTTCCAAATATTTTAGTATCTTTTGATTTGAAATGTTAAGTGTGTAAATTTTAAAATGTAAAGGTCATCCTTACATTATATGAAGTATATATCATATTTGTTTGACCTGTTATTTTTCTATCTCATAACTGACTTTAAAAGATGAAATGGTTAAATATGTTTTTAAATTTCGTAAATATAGTGAATTTTGGTTTTTATCCCAACTTTTTGTTGTTGGATTTGGTCCTCATAAATTTATTTATTTTTCAGAAAATAGTCCCTATTATTATTTAGTGATGACTTGACATGACACGCATCTTATTGTCAACAACCACTTAGATGCATGTTGTATTATCAATAGATACAAATGGACTGTGTTCAAGACTTTTAAAATTTATAAGGACCACGAGCATCAATCTTTTTAAGGAATAAGCGGAGATTCACCATATGTTCAGGGACTAAACATACTAAACTCTTGAGGAACTGTCAGGGAGACAGCTAAACACTGTTTGAATTAGGCATTCATATTATGGCAGTCAAAACAGTGAAAAGAAAAAGTACTTATTTCAAGTATGGCGGCCACCATGGCCTCTTTTGCTCTCCATTTACTGCATGGCTTGACTCTTTTTTTCCCTCCAGGTTCTATGTGACAGACACTTTGGTGGGATTAACTACCCTCTAGGGGGTGTTGGTGGGATTGCAAAGTCCTTAGCAAAAGGTCTTATTGATCAGGGTAGTGAGATAATTTACAAAGCAAATGTCACTGGAATTATAATTGAGCAGGGAAAAGCTGTAAGTGAGACATCAGAATATAAACAAGATGACATTTTGGAAAGAAGCGTTTTTTCTTCAAGAACTATACTATGCTTTTTTGCAGGGAGGAGTGAGGCTTTCTGATGGGAGAGAATTCTTTGCCAAAACCATAATATCAAATGCTACCAGATGGGATACATTTGGTTGGTTTCAAATTCAAATAAGATTTTTTTAAGATTTTTTTTTGTCAATATTTCAATGATAATTTTCGTGATGTTTCTCTGCCTTCATTAGCTCTTAGTTAATCCGTAATTGCATAATGTTACACTGTAGGAAAGTTGCTGAAGGGTGTTCCACTACCAAAAGAAGAAGAGAACTTCCAGAAAGTTTATGTTAAAGCTCCATCTTTTCTTTCAATTCACATGGGGGTTAAAGCTGAGATTATACCACCAGATACAGACTGTCACCATTTTGTCCTTGAGGTAGTTGGAAGTTTTCTCAACTTAAATTTCTTAGTAGTCCTTTTGCTTTAGAATGAATAATTAGCTTAATGCATTTTATCGACCCTCTCTAGAGCAACTGGTCCAAATTGGAGGAGCCATATGGAAGTATCTTTTTAAGTATACCAACTGTTCTTGATTCATCATTGGCTCCCGAAGGTCGTCACATCCTTCATATATTCACAACTTCTTCCATGGAGGACTGGGAGGTATGCAATACTGATAAACAAAGTTCAAAACTTTCATATTGCATGCTTCTATGACTTCAGAATCTGTTTTCTTTCTTAATTCTGTTTTATACACTTGCAGATTAGTTTGTGCATAAAATATCTAATATGTCGCTATTTTCTGTACTAGGGCCTCTCAAGAGTGGAATACGAGGCAAAGAAGCAGCTTGTAGCCGATGAAATCACAAGCAGATTAGAGAATAAATTGTTTCCAGGTCTTAGATCATCCATCGACTTTATGGAGGTATGGACTATAACCTCAGACCTCATACTACTGAATGGTATTTCTGTGACATCCTATTCTGTGAAAATCAAGGAGATGTGATTATCTTTATTAGCTCAGAACCACGTGGCCTTAAACACAAATTTTCTGTCTGCATTTGACTGAAATGTTTTAATTTAAATATTTGGTAAATCTGGCATTGTGTTACTTGGTTTTGCTGATCTCTCTGGTTAATGGCCTTTGAGTAATGCTATTTTCCTGTTGACAGAGAATAATCTGGTGTTATATTCGAAAAGAACTAATTGTAGTCTATTTGACTGCGTGTGGACCTAAATTCTGTCATGCTAAAGGTGATAATTAAGCATAAATGTTGGTATAACTAGCTTTGTTCTTGAAAGATCCAAACCTTAGTCATCTTTTAGGATAGTGAAGCCTGTTTCTGTCCAAGTGTTTTTAATTGTTGACAAAACCTTTATTTCCTTGTTTTTAGTGATTCTATGGCTATCCTCAAATGTGATATTCTTTCTTGTTATGCTTGCTATTATGTTAGCATTTAAATTATTTGTTAAGATGGATAAAACTATCTATATAATGCTTAGAAATTCTTTTGTAGTTTGATTCTTATGCCTTTTCTATTATGTGTATGTTTTCTGAAACTTTAATCCTCCTTATAGGTAGGGACACCGAAGACACACCGGCGATACCTAGCTCGTGACAAGGGGACATACGGTCCAATGCCACGGGGAATCCCGAAGGGGTTATTGGGAATGCCATTCAATACCACAGTAGTTCTACTTCCTTGAACAAATCACTGGTTCAGTTATAGAAAATATTCTGCTATTCTTTTAGAATGCACTGCTTAAAGCAAGTCACAAACATATAAAACTTGCAGGGCATAGATGGTCTTTACTGTGTTGGTGATAGCTGCTTCCCTGGACAAGGTGTTATTGCTGTAGCTTTCTCCGGAGTTATGTGTGCTCACCGAGTAGCTGCAGATATTGGTAAGATAGAGCATTCCTTCCCAATAATAGCAAACAGTCCTCCAAATTCTGCCAAACCATTGCATAATGCTTCAAATGCAAAAAGTTGTAAGCATTCCCAAATTCTAGCTAACCCTTACACATAATGTGAAGGATTGCTATTGTGTTACTCAAAATGGTAACTAGCAAACATTTGTATAATGCTTCAAATGTAAAAAGTTGTAAGCATTCCCAAATTCTAGCTAACCCTTACACATAATGTGAATGAATGCTATTGTGTTGTTACTCAAAATGGTAACTAGCAAACATTTGTAAGAATTCCTTCGAAGTTGTTGTTTCTGTAAGAGGCACTATTATTACTGTTTTCTAATCATATTTAGAGTCACTGATGGAATTTGCATAATGAATGATTCTATCAAGTGTCAATGCGTATTACTGAGGTGAAACTTGCATGGTAATTTCAATTTTTTCAGTAGACATTGTCAGAATGTGAATGTCTCATGGTATATAACACTGAACTTCTCTTGCTGAGAATGGTGGACTTATTATTTCATTTTTCTTTACCCTCATGTCATTTTCTTATTCTTTTAAATAGGCCTGGAGAAAAAGTCACCTGTGTTGGATGCCATGCTGCTTCGGTTGCTAGGTTGGATAAGAACAATGGCATGAGGTTTAATACACAGGAGCATTTGTTGGATACAGTATGAACATCCCTTCTGCACAAGAAGCTCAACTTTCAACACACCATTGTTTCACTGCATATTTCCTCCTCAATTTTCAAGAGTCAGCAATTTGCCACAGAAGATAGGTGGTGTCAGTTGCTATTCAATCCATGCAGTGCCACCACAGCTTGGGAAAAAATAATTGGAGGGTCCAAAATAAATAAGCTTACAATGTATAAATCAAATGTGATAGTTTTGACAATATAATTTATTACAAGTGATTCAAGTAACTATTGGTAATATTTAATATTGATTATTTTCTTAACTAATACTTTTATGATATTAAACTATTTTTTTACTTTATAATAATAATACTCCTTAGAACTTTACAACCTGATCTGCCACCAAATAATTTAATGGAGAATTTATCTACATTTTTTATTAGTTAGTTTTTCTTAATAAGAAACCTTAAGTTTTTTTTTTATATAAAAAACAAAATATGCATGAAAATATGCAAAAAATTAATGATTTTTTCCAATGAATTTAAGAAAATAATCAAACTTTTGTCAGAGTTAAAACAATTCCTGCAGAAAATTCTTTTAGGAAATTTTGAAATAAATCACAAATTTGATAAAACCAAGATTCTACATAAATTCACTGGACTTGCAACGAAAATATATAAATTTCATGTCATATTTTATGAGCTTTCTTGCACAAAATGAAGTAAAAAAATGAGTTTGGGTTTGTTTCTGTATCCAATTGGTTCAATTTCTTTCAGAATAATAACATTTAGGTATCCACAAGTAAATCCATCAAATTCGTCCATTATTAAAAGAATATAAAAAATGGATCAAATTATATCATGTGTTTAATTTTATGGATAGTTAACTATTCATCCATTATTTCTCAAAATCCAAAGGGTTTATGGATGAATTGATACTCATTGATGAAAAAATTGATGGACGGGATTAGATTATATTTTTATTAAATGGATTAGATTGAATTATTAATTAAATTGATAAGGGATTTAAATAGATTAATCAATAAGATTGTATAACAATCGTATTGGTGTGGTGATATAGTCACCTAATGAGTCAATTAACTGGACAATTAACTCAAATTTAAAAATACAAAAAATAATATCATCTGAGTTAAAAACAAAATCAGAAAGATTCTTTTGGGTCAAATTAAACATTTTGATGTCAAGTTATGTGTTTCTTGACAATTGTCATTTCAAAAAGGTGTAAGCAACTTAACTACGCTATATACGTAGCAGATGGATAAACTTCAGTTTTTGCAGAGTTAAGTATCTCTCCAAAACAAATATCTGAATTCTTCAGATAATGTTGTGCCTATGATCATAACATGTGGTTGCTTGCACTATTAATTATGTGTTTCACCATGCTAAGTGAAATACAATATTCACAAGACTAAATCAAAAAAGCCAGAAGCTCTAGCTAGGTGCACCAATTGGTAAGTGAGTCTTCATTCATGCTAAGAGTGAAGTTGAAGTTAAGCCCCAGATTGAAGTTTCATTCTCCTTAGAGAAAGATATGCCAAGAAACGGTAGCCAAAAACCATGGCTATCAGAGCTGCTACCTCTGTTGCACCACTATCAATTCTGATGCCATTTATGATTGGTGAAATGTGTTCATATTGCACCTTCAGCAGAAGTTTGTAGGTGTGGTAGTTGAAAGACATGTACCGGATCCATGAAAAAAATATGGGGACTCTCTGCCAAAGTTAGTATCACATGTTAAATATTCTTCTGTACAATAAATTACTAGCCAATTGAATTTGACATTTAAAACTGTGTCAATTTTCTTCAGTTCAAGCGCTATTGTACTACTAGTGAAAATACCCTGTGGGGTTTGATGTTTTATTTGAAATAAAGACTGAGTGTTTGTTCACCTGCACAAAAAATCCTCCAGCTAGCATGAAGGTCATCACAGTTACTGAAGCTAAAGTTGTTGCTCTTTTCAAGTCCATTAATGTGGCTCCAATAGCTAGTCCAAGTCCCTGCTTCACACAACAAGCAATGGTAAGAACTGGAAACTATATTTAGAGTCAATTTGGCTTGAAACACTAATTTCTTTATAAAAGATTATAAAAATATCACCTTATTTTAATTTTTACTTCTTTTATTCAAAAGACATGAAAAGTAGTCAGCTAGTCTATACAAATATTTGAAAATAATATGAATAATATAAAAGTTTTTTAGATTTTCATTTAATTATAGATTCTCATGTTTGACAAAAACTATTGATTTTGATCAAGTCATATTTATAGTGTTTTCTAATTGGTTTAACATTCTATAAATCATTATATTTGCATTATATGGAAACTAAATGCACACCTGAGCAGCCACTATGCAGAGGAAGACAGTAAGAATGGTGAGAAAAAATGGTGCAACACTGAGTCTGAGACCGGCCATGAAATAAACAACAAGTAGAAAAAGCACTGGTAAAATGAGGTCAAGTGGAAGGTCACTAGTGGTTCTAGCCAGGAAGTATGCACTTAGTCTGTACATATCTGCTGCTCTCTCCTTACTCAGCATGGCTCTCTCTTGAGGAAATGTGAATATTGCAGTGAAAACAGGAAAAAATCCCCAGAAAACAGCAATAAAGAATAGCAATCCTGCCTGCAATCCGCAAAGATCAATATCTTACAATGTTCATGCTTGTAATAGCATGTCTAATAAAGAAAAATACAAGCTAACACATTCTATTCTACGTTTTTTCTAATGTGTTATTATAGACTAAAATTATTAAGACTCACAAAATGTGTCTGAACTATATCTAAAATAGTTTGATTTATAATTGTATAAGTTTCAATGTATTTTAATTAATAATAAAGAACATGTTAGAAAAGGGATGTTTCAAATATTTTAGATGTGTGAATGTACTTTCTTTCTTTTTATTTCTTTTTATGACTTTTGTCACCATTTTAAGACTAGCAGAAATAGCTTACCTGATCTTGCAGATCTTTTGGGTTCTTAGTATCTGATTGCCACCAGAGTAATCCTAAGATGACAGCAGTAGATAAAACTTGGGTGATTCTCAGCCAGCTGAAATAGTCATGTCTCCGTTCTTTGATTCCTCTCCAAAATAATATGGAATATTGTTCATCCCAACTTGCTCCCCATTGTCTCTTATGAGAACACACTTTAGACTTCACTGCTTCATCAAGGGGTATGGGAACCATTAGTCTTTTCTTTTCTGTTTCTGCTACTCGAGTTTCATATGCCTCCACCAGATACTGTTAAAAGTCATCTTCGATGAGATCAAGAATTTCTCTTATCGAAATCCTTTATACTTTGAATGATATTAAAACTCAAGACTAAACTACATAAAATTTGCTTCTATCATGACAACCTACTCAAAAACTATGGTCTACCCACTGATAATATAAAGAATTTTTTATTATTTAATCACAAATTGACATGCATGATAAGTTTGATAACTTCTACAGTAACCCTTTAAAAGTCATATTTCCATGATCAATTTCTAATTGGTTGAGAATATAAAATTTTTTAGAGTGTCGAGGGAAAGAAAAAGTCCCACCTTAAAGAAAAATACAACTTAAATAAAGCTTATATACCAATTGATTTAAAGTTGGAAAATTACATAGAGTATATTTTTTACGAACACAATATTACAAACTGCTGGTGATGGTTACCTCATGTACAACAGCTGGTGATGGTTTTCCATTTGGTGTTTCTGCTTCTGCATTTTCCATCTGCACTCTATCTTCCAACTCTGAAGGTAGGGAAACATCATTTATATTTCCATTGGCAAGGTCTAACAAAAACTCTGCCGGGTTCATGGAAATAAGTGGTGAACATCCTATAGACTTGAAGTAAGTCATTGCTTCTGATGCTTTTCCAAAGTAAAGCAAGCTCCCTTTTCCAAGAAGGATCAACTTGTCAAATTTGTGAAAGAGTCTGCTCGACGGTTGGTGGATTGTTGTCACCACTGTTTTACCAGCCTACAATTGCAATTAACAAGCTAGTGATAAAGGTTTAGTCATATGTAAGATATCTTCAGGTTCATCACCAAAGCATAGAATTAATGGTGCATGCATATGAATAAGTAAACTCAATTGGAATATAACTATGCATCGAGGTCCATAGAGTCCAAAAATCTTCAAGTGAATTGTCAAGGACGTAATGTCATTTTCATGACTCAGTGTGTTCACTTGTCACACTGCTAGATGACTAGAATTGGAAAATTTTCCTTTCCTTGCTTCTAACTGTACGAGTTACGAGGAGTGTCAGTGACGCAAGTTTTAGCACTTTTTAATACTCTTTCCTATTACTTAAATTCTTGTAGAAACTATGAAATTATGAATGAGACTCATTAAATAAAAGTGAGACCTTCAAAATTGTGATTTTCAGTGATTTTTAGTTAATAATATCATGATTAAAAGCGTGTTAGAAAGAGTGTCTACCAGTACTTCTGATGAGATATTAGGTGTGGTCTAAAATTCTTAGGATATATAACAAATACCTCCGCTATGTCTTGTAGCATCTGAACGATCCTCAAGGCTGTTGTAGAATCCAAACCAGATGTTGGTTCATCAAGAAAAAGAAGAGAAGGGTTGATTATGATCTCATTACCAATACAAACTCTCTTCCTCTCACCACCAGATACTCCACGCACAAAGGAACCGCCAATCATAGTGTCTTGACACCTTTTTCATACATAAAATATATAAACTATTGGCTTCCATATTTAAGTAGTAATAACATGCAAAATGGTTATACTGCTCTACTCTTCAGTTCTTACCATGTCTTTTTCTGTCAATGAGACTTTTGTGCTGATAATAATTTCGACATTCATAGTTAAGGATGGAATGGAATCATTTACCTCTCCAAGCCAAGCTCATAGATTACATCTAAAGCTCGTTTTTCCTTTTGCTCCTTTGTGAATGTCTTTGGAAGCCTTAGCCTGGCTGCGTATGTCAAAGTCTCTTTCACAGTCAAGTGAGGAAACAGAACATCATCTTGTGTCACAAACCCTATCCTGCCACATGTTTAACGTAAGCTCATTTTGCCCACATAAACAAATATAAGTACACCATTTGAAGGAATAATAGTGTTAAACCCCATTTTATATCTTATTGATTGAAGAACATTTTGATCACTAGCAAACTTGTAACCTTTGACTTGTTATGAATTTCATCACTATGTTTAAATTAAGAAAAAAATGTTATATATGATAACTTGGCTTGGCTAACTTTTAGATAATTACCTTAAAAGTCATGCTTAGCATTATTTAACCATGTAAAATTTCTTAAACTGCATAAAAAAATAATTTCTTTAGTTTAATTTGAGTACCCAAATCATCATCACTTTTGAATATGCTTGTTGCAGATGCACTTGGTACGGTGGTGGTATACACCATATAAGCAAGTAAATCTGGCTATTATATTTTGATGTTTTACCTGCTCTTAAGGAACTTAGAGTATGCTTGATCATTGTAAGTGATAGACCCACCACTTATAGGATGGCATATCCTGCCTCCAAGAAGGTTTAAAAGAGTTGTTTTTCCACTTCCCGAGGGACCCATCAATGCCAAAACTTCCCCTGGATTTACAGAACCAGTGATCCCATTCAAGATATCCTTCTCCTCAGTTGTTGTCATGCCTTTGATCACTATCTTGTAGCTCACATCTGTGAACTGCACATTCCATAACAAGAATAAAACTCATTATATGTGTGTGATCCATCACTAACACATCATCATAACTATGCTCAACGCACCAGAATATATGTATATCCATGTTATAAAGCTCAAGATATATTTGAGTACTACTAATTTATTTCTCTTGTTAACTGGAAAGAAGGGGTAGTATTCTGCATTGATGTCACATGAAATGAAACTTCGTACAAGACTGAACCTGATGATCATGCTATAAGCTATAGCAAGCCATGTTCTATTGGTTAAGTTGATTGTTAAAGGAAGCTTCAGTCATGCCTGGTCAAATGCACAGGACCAGATCAAAATCATGTTTTATTACTGAATAGAAGTTTAATTTTGAAGTTTTGAGTCCTGGCAGAAGTTGGTGGAGACATGGAAAAATAATTATACATGTCAAATGTGCATTACCTTGAGAAATATCGGTAAAGTAGGTTCCGTTTGAAACTTTGTCCTAGGTCCAGCTTCGATATCTTCAGCTGCAACATACATAGTTAACAACCCTTTTTATACAATTCAATGGAAAAATCAGCTCCTACAATCAGAAGCCAACACCAGGCATGCAACTGTTTGTAGTTTCACCTAGCACAATTGTGCACTAGAAATGAATAAAAATTGCATGTTCTTGATCTTGACCAAGTATATGTGGTGGTGTTATGTTGAGAGGGCAAATATCTTTAAAATGATTCGGAAGAAACTATGCATGGATGCTTCTCATGTCAGTGACACTACATGATCCATTAAAAGGGTGCAACATTTGCTGGTCATGAAAACACATGTGGGGTAGCATGGACCATGGTTAAGCATTAACATGAACGAGTGAAGTTGCATCCTCACAGATGAAAGTGAAAAGTCAACTTGAATTTAATCGAGGGACCCAAGCATGAGGCAATTTGCTTTCCCAGAAAAAAGGAAGAAGGGAAAAAAAACACAGAAAGAGACAGATTCACTTGTGTGTGGAGCCATAGGTACGACATAATTAACAGCTAAATTGTCTTTCACAGACATTAGTCTACAAAATGTGTCATGTTCCCCGCATAATAGTAGCTCTAGAAAAAAAATGCTTGGAAGTTTATGTATGAGGATGGCAACATGGAGAAACAAACCAAAAAACTGAGTGACAAGTCTCTCCAAGAAAATGAAAAGCCACCATATGAAATCACATCAGAAAACAGTGCATGCATGTATGTATAACAAGATAACTAGTACAATTAACTCAACTTACTATACACTTTCTTCTATCATAAACATGTTTTTTAACCATCTTATTAGTATAAGCATCCACCACTTTTTCAATGACTGATTTTTATAAAGTATAAATGTTAAATTTCAATAACTTTTACTCTTAAAATTTTTACAGTGATTTTCTTTTTTTTTATATTCAAAGGATAAATAAATAATTTCAATAAGTTTTACTCCTAAACTTTTTATAGTGATTTTTTAAAAATATGAATTTAACCAGTACTAAATTATTTTGTACCTTTTTTGGTAAATTATGTATATCAAATATCAAGAAGAACATGTACTTCAATATTTTATTTAACCACGTTTATTTGTACTCAATATGTTGTATGTGAAAATAAAGTAGTATAATGAAAAACCATTTAGGTTTTCTTTTCAGAAAATTTTATGAACTTATCCATTATGCAGAAAATGCAATCCAATGATTGACTTGGTTTATTCATCTAAAGAAAGTATTAAACGATATAATTAATGCAAATGCTTGATGTTGATCAATACTTTAACATAAAATGTTAGCAATATCATAAAAACATTATTCATAGAATTATTAATGAGAACAGGTATGATTGGTGTAATGAAAATGACAGTTATGTTAGACAGCAGTGTGCTGTGGGGACCACTAGAGTGAGTTGTGTTTGTTTGGATCATGAATCACGGGCTTTCGTAGTTCAAGGTGGTTGCTTTGATTGGACCCAACAAAGACCTATCCTTCACCTACATACATATGCCAATATCAATGCATCTATAAAACCTTCTCATATTACCACCATTCACCATTCAAGAACTACCGCAACCTTTTCTTATTCTAAATCTATCCAACTTAGATATATATAATAGTGAGACCATTTACTTTTTGTTACATGGTTTTTAATGAAATTTTTGCATGAGTTTTTATGAGAAAAATATGGGAAAAATTAAAGAATCAATTTTGTTTTTAAAAATAAGAAAGTTTTTCAATATTTAATCATGATAGTTGAAGAGAATTCATATTGATAAAGATTAATTTTTTTTATAAAAAAAATAGGAAAAGGTTATGGACATTTTTTTTCTTAAAACACTTTAGAAAAGAAAAGAAATTAAATAAATTTTTTTCTATAAGCTAAAATTAACTTATATTCACATTAAAATAAAAATTTACAGAACATATCTAAATAAACTTTAGTATATTAACTTATGCAGAAACTAACTTTAGCTTGTAATTTCTTTTATTTTTTCTCTTAAAAGATTTAATTGTATTCTATTTTTAGGTATGATAATTTCACTTTCTTTTGGGAGACAATAATCTAAACCCAACACCTTTTCCTAAACATTAAATAGTTATACTTGACACTGCATAGAAGTATCATTAATGAGTATATTTCATGTTTGAAAGTTATGTGATTTTACTGTAAAAAAGGGTTCCTTGGAGGCATTATTATGAGTGATGCTTAGGCATACATTGTTTGTTACGGAAAGGTACCAAGAGGGACTGTACTTTTTTGGATTATAGCAGTTAACAGGAAAATGAATGAGATTTTGTATTTTAACTTTTCACATGTACTTGAGTCTGTGTTGTTGCCCTAGCCAAAAGGTCGTTCTGATAAATGCATATGCTTCTGTCATTACTATTAAGCAGAAAAAGGAAATCTACTCAGATCTGTAAAGTAGATCTGCATCACACAAATCTCACCATGTATATTCTGTGGTTACTATCCCTGCACGACACAAACCTGGAGCAAAGGTGTCTGACATTGCTCTTTATAAATTAATGAAATTCAAAATAATAACTTTATTGATAAAACATATATATATTAGTTTTTTATTCAGGTTGATTGGTCCATGATGTTGCATTTTTTGTTTAGGAAATTGTATTTGTATGGCTAGTTTGTGTATTTTTTATATATTAAAGAGTATGAAATATGATAGTTCGTGTAATAGAAAAATTAAAATAAAATATTAAAAGGAATGTACATTTAATTTATATAATCCTTTGTGATTTGCACGAGTATGATTTTTGTTTTCCAAAACTTTTCTGCGATGAAGTTGTTGTTGTAATTATTTATTTATCCTTTGAATATAAAAAAAAGTGATGATGTCCATCATTTTCACTTATCCAACATCATTGAATGATTGACACTATAAGGATCAATAAAAAAAAGTTTAATTCATTTAATTTCATTTGGTTTATTCATTATTTATATAAATGATTATTACAAAATGTTTAAAGGAAGATAAAGTTGATACACTCTAAGCTCTATTCAATATTGAAAAAAAGTAAAAAGAAATGATATGATATTATTTTATTTGATTAAAAAAGATACTCTCTCTATGTATAAATATAAACAAAATTAACCACCTTAGTACTAATAAAAAATTTAGTTAATTTTGATTTTACTAATCGTATTTAAAAATAAATTTTGTTCCTGGACTACCATTTATTAAAACATGATATAAAAAATAAAATAATTATTAAATTAAATGAAATTATTTTAAAGATAAATAATAAGATAAAAATAATGTGAACCTTTTCAGCATTCATGAATGTTGTTTTTACGTTTGAGTTAGTAGAAAGTAAGTATTTTTGGCATAATATTCTTTAATTAGAATTGTAACATTATCTAAAAATTCGTATCATAATGTTTCCACTAAAAGCTATTATAAACTTGAGTTATAGTTCTGAAAAAACAGTAAGTATGAAAATGCACGATGTAGAAAAGCGAATTCTTACAAGCATATGGTGTGGTGGTTCGTACTAAGATGTGATGAAACTTACGAATATCGTCATCGCTGAAGGGTTTAGAGTCAGCAATATCTTCAGGAGGCATGGTGAAGCCAGTGAAGGAGAAAGAGAGTCCCAAGCTAGCACTTGAGGCTCTGCTAAGTGCTGCACCACTGCTCAAATCATCAAACTCCAACTTCATTTGGCTTATTTGAGCACTTCTAGACTTTCTTATGTGTGTGTTCTTCCCTCCGCTGCGTCCTGGTGACGCCCCCGTCAGCCGCCGGCTTGACTTCCTCGAAAGAGTGCCGCCACCTTCGGCCACCCCGTTGGCGGAGTGGTCGCTCGACGGCGGCGACTTCATCGCCGCCACTATAGACTCTACTAACTGATCTGATTTTGTTCTCACTAGTGACGTGTTTGCTTTCTCCATATTGTCACCACTATTTTCCAACAGTAACCAAATTGTGTTAATTAATTTAGTCTAAGACAACTTTAAACAAACAATATTTTACGAGAAACTTGCTTGTTATAATCTTTGTCTCATGTACTTTATCCGTAGCACCCATTTGCCCTATAAAACTTAACCAGATTAGAAGAGAAATTCTATTATCCTTTGAAATTGAAGAGTTTCAAAATTGCTGCTTAGAAATTATCTCTTCTTTCTCTCTATTATAAGCAGTGTACAAATAAAGCCCTTTAGATTTCTCTGGCAGCAAAGCAGATATATGGTAGATTTTTTTTTCAGCAGAAAAAAAATTAAACATATTAACAGTGGAGATATATAGTAGATATAATTTATATAGTATCTAGTACTCGAGAGTTTATAATATATGTATATATATATATATATATATATATGTTAACAGTGGAGAGTCATATTATATAGAAGAAATATTGGTATTTATTTTGGTTTCAGAGGTAAGAAAGATTAGGTGGGAAAGGGTGACAAGAGTAATGTACTCCAAGAGTACAAAGAGTAATAATTCATGACAAGAAAACATGTAATTAAACTATATTATTATATATAAATATGGGTGGTATAGTACAGCAATAATTGAATTTATCCATTTTAATTTTGTTGTAAAGAGATGAATAGGGGAAGAAAGCAGAAGACAATACCTCGATGGAGAATAAGGAGTTGTTTTTAGTGGTGATGATGATCCTAAAATGGAAAAGGAGACCAAAAACTCAACTCAGAAACAGCAGCAATCGATGAATTAGCACATCCAATCATGCAGAGCACTCACCCTCTTATAAAGGGCAATTAAGACCCTCAACGTGAAGTTACCAAACTACCCTCTCCCTTCTCTGCAAATATCAGTGTGTTTTCCATCTTTTTAGATAAGAACTAGACCTCAAGATATGGACCTTCCATGCACGCTAGGTAAGGCCATGATTGCCCTGCACGCGTCCAACATGTAGTGTTTATGAAACCCTTTTTATTTTATTTTATTCTTGTTATTATTCATGCAATTCCTCAGAGTTTGGAGGTTTGTGTCAACTAGTTGGATGGAGTTTGAAATGGTATCAAAGGTCAGGGTTTTGGTATTAATGAAGTTGTTTAACCATATATGTTCTAATGAAAGGAGTGAAGGTGGCAACTCATGGCTCATGTGCCGGCTAATTAAGTGCTTCTAATCAGGACAAAACTCTCATCATAATCGTATAATCATCTATAGATATAAGGGTCACTTTTTATATACAAGTTCAATAACATATTGGACTGAAGAAAAAGTGTAATGAAAAAAGTAAAATATATAAGGAAAGAACGTGTAACCTGACAAATAAGAACTTACCATCTTAAGGTGTGTGTGTGTGTGCCCTCTGTCAAATCTGATGCCCTCACATTCATTTGATTTGACAGTGGATCCTTAAAGTTAAAATAAAACATGAATGTTGGTTATTGTTATAAAAAGTGAAAAAGAACAGTATGGAGATTCAATACAGTAATATATTGTGATAGCAAAGTGCAGTTGTGGATGGCAATTTAAATTAAAAGCATGATGTTTAGTATAAAAGTGGTGTTTGCTGGGTTAGAGAGGGACCTGTAGCTAACTACTTGAGATCTTGCTTTCATGAGAGATGACCTGCAGAAGAGGGAACTAGGGTTTTTGGAGTTTTGCATGCTCCAAAGATATGATGTGTAGTACGTTTTCACTCTAAATTCAAGCATATCGATGCAGAGTATATATATATATATAAATACTATTTTGTCTTTTCTTAAGTAAATATATATAAAAATTTCTACCCTGACATTTTTCTAAAATTTCTCTTTTGCTTTATATAGTTTAAAAGAACAAAACAAACTTATTGTAATAAACTTAATTAACCATTTTTTAATCCTAACAAATTAATTAAATGAATTTTATAACATTTACTCATTTCAAATTCTAGTTATACACATATTGTACATGAATTATTCTTCATTATTTATCTTAATTCATTCATCTCATTTAATTTATGTAAGATTTTTTTTCTAAGTCACTGCACACACTCTTAATAAGAATATATATATATATATATATATATATATATATATATATATATATATATATATATATATATATATATATATCATTTTCTATACACACGTGTATACACATATAAAAACTATTTTGTGCATTTATTTGTTTTGGTTTTACAAATACCCAAAAGTAATAAACGCTAAAATATAAGAAAAATAGTAAATACAGCAATCCACGAATGAATTTGTTTATACAAATTTTCACATAATTCCTTTTCAACCTTTCTTTACCTTCTTTATGATACGTCTCATATTAATCTAAAGAATAGAACAAAAGAAACGAAACCCTAATAACTTGTTTTTAGTGACGGAAAAAGTAATAGAAACAATGAAACAAACATTTTCCTCGCGTGTTTATTAAGGACAAATTATCGTCACTGATGCTGTCGAGTATTAATAATGTCGTCCTTCATAGATCAATTTCACTTGTACTCTGTGTTTTATGAAGTTTCTACGAAGTTTCCTTCAAAGATATTGGTGAAACGTACTTTGTCAAAATTAAAATTTCCATTGTCGTTACACTCTTGTACCTTCAACAGATCTCATTGTCATTCTTGTACCTTCAAGAATTGCCGTACAAATCTCCACAGGTTACCTCAAAAGCCATCAAATACCAGAATCTTATAGTGTTTTAAGAGTTGAGATTATAAGGTTTAGTTTGAGATATGTTTATAAGAATAGGAATTGGTTCAAAAGAATAATAAATCAAGCTTAGCATTCAACAAAAAGTTAGTGCTCAAAAGCAACATATTTCTAACCAACCCTAGAAATGCACCTCACACCAATTCTCATAATATAGTTCAAAATCATGGGTATAAGTTGTGATAAACAATTACAAAATCATTTTCTTAACTTGGACTCATTTGTTGCTTGCGTTTCATTGCCAATGAAACATCTTCAACGTACCAAATCATGAGTTTATTTAACCATGTGTGATCCACTTCAAGGATATAACAATGGTGTGCTTGCTGAAGTTGAAAGGAAAAAAGAGAGAAACAAAAGGTAAGGGAGATTGGTTTGGTCGTCCAACTAAACCTAATTAATGGCTTTTTAAAAAAGTCAACTTAATTAAGTCAAGTTACAAGTGAAAAGAATGTATTGGATTAATATTTATTTTAATAAATTTATTAAATTCATTAAATATAAATTAATTTAAAGATAAAAATAATTATTTATTGTAGTGATTAATTTATAAACTATTTTATAAATTAAAATTTATTAGTATTTAAAATAGTTTTTATTATAATAGAAACTATATTTTTTGTGACTATTAATTTTCATAAAAAATATAAAGGTGATTAAATTAGTTTTTAATATTAGTTACCAAAATTTTAATTACTTATTAAATTATATTTTAAATTAATAATAAATTTTATTATTTTATAGATCAGTAATAGAATTGATAAAAAAAATTTATAATAGTTTTATAATTACTACAAATCTAAAATTTGTTGTTTTAATATTTTTAGCAATGTTAATACATTATTATTAATTAACTCTTAAAATGTATTATAATAATTTATATGTATAATTCTCATGAAGATGATGTGGAAGGGTGGCATGTAATGAGATATATAGAGAAGTAATATGAGAAGAGAGAAAGGGATAAAAGAGAAATTTCAGAAGTGTATGGTTTGTGGTTAGGAAGAGTGATGAATAGAAAACAGGTGTGGAGAAGAAGAAGAATGGCCCAAAAAGGAGTCGTTTGGTTTGGTGTGTGTGACATTGTTTGATCAACGACACATCGCCACGTAATACTCCAATTGTCCTTTTCAACCCTAATCCCCACAATCAAGGACTATATCCTTACACTTGTTCCAATCCAATTATTTCCACTTTCTCACTACTTATTTTATATCCTTCTCATCAAATTCATTTTCAACTTTCATACCCTACTTCCCTCTCTCATTTACTCAATCAATTTTATACATAGAAAACTTAATTAATTACATATTATTTATATTCTTATATTTATTAAAATCTACCTTAGATAAAAATGACAAAAAAATTAACATATAAACACAAGACTTATAACCCTATTTTTAAAGGTTTTTAAAAAAAGATAATATCATAATATTTTATATTTATTTACTTATAACTCTTTAATATTAAATCTTTCTAAACCCTAAACTCTAAATTCTAAACCCTAATCTTTCTATGTGTTTTCTTAAAATAAATCTAACAAAAAATAAGAGTTATTAATTTCACTAAAAAAAACTTACTTTTACACACTATATTATTAACCTATAAAATAATAATATTGATTACTAATTTAATTAATTTAAAATCTAATTTAATAAGTAGTTAAAATTTTGATAGTTAATGTTAGAAATTAATTTAAATTCTGATTTAAAAATTAATTTAATTATTATTATATAAAAACTAATTTTATAATTTTTTAAGATCAATAACTAAAAAATATTAAAATAAAAATTATTTTAAATATCAATAATTTTTAATTTAATTATTATAATGACTAATTATTTTTTATTTTTAAATTAGTTTATATTTAATAAAGGTAATGTAATATTTATTTTAGTGACTAAGTTAAATAATGGGTATTAAATTAGAGTCGTTTATCTATCTCTATATATAAATAATATGTGAGAGTCTCATGTGGTTATACATTAAAGTATGATTTAAGGCTAAGTTGAATGTCTAATCAAATAATGATATTGTATGAGGATAAGGTATGCATATTGATTAGTATGATAATAAATTATCAAGAGTAGTGTGTGATATTTCCGTGGTACCTGTTCAGAAGTACAATTATTTATTTCTAGAGGTTCTTCAGGTGTCCTTGTTCAATGAATATAATATTAATCAGCTGTAATTTTTCACTTGTAATTAATCAGAAATAATTATAAATAATTACTCAAATTATTTTAGAGTATTCATAGGTCTAAATAATACAAATCCCAAGTCCAATTCTTAGAGATAATTTTCATCACTCTCAAGTCTCAATTAGGTATCCAAGGATTCAACTATTTCCACTTCATCACTAAGAAAAAGATTTGTCAAAAGTCAAAACTCATACTATTAGCAAATTTTGTTTCATCATAGGTTAAATTTTTTTTAGTATGCTAACGTATATTTTTATTTTTTAATTAATTTCTTTTTTTGTTGTCTCACACAAATGAAACAAAAAAAAAAGACTCTAAATCCTAAATGGAAAAGGATAAATCATTGAAGTTATATCATTCAGCAAATAGCAGTATGCAAAACTTGGAAAAATAAGTATGATTTCACAAAGAAAGATCTTGATATTTGAGAAAAGTATAATTGATCATAGGAGTTCTAGGATATAAGGATTAAGATTAGTTTCTTTTATAAATTTCTACTATTATTTATAGTGAAATCATCACTTTAGTTAAATATGGTTACTTTATTTAATAAATATTCTTACATAAACATGTTTTTTCTATATCATTTTATACCTAATTAGTTTGATCAAACACTTTAACTTCAATCAAATAATTAACTCATATTTTTTGTGAAAACCATTATCTTACAGATTTATTTATCTTTGAACTGAAGACAAAAATTAAGATATTAATAAACTATCGCTTAAAAAAAATTAACTCGGATTAATCATAAACTCATTCACAACCAAAATTATAACCTACTATAATTATCAACTAATTTATATACCATGAGATGATTTCTAACATAAAACTTTAAAATTCAATGTTTATAGATTTTTTATTTTCTTATATCCAACTCAACTTTATTATTTTTACTTAATATGAGACTTTTAATTTTAGTTTTGTTGTGTGTGCTATAAAAGAATCTTACACCATTTTCAACATTCAACATAAAACCATAAGATCCAATATCTATAGGTTTTTTCTTTTTTTATATACAACTCAACTTTATTATTTTTATTTAATGTGGGACTTTTATTCACATTCTTCTATTTGAATTCCTAATAGTTTCTTCCTCAATTTGAATTCCTAATAGTTTCTTCCTCATATGTGAGATACTCTTGAATTCCTAATATATTTAACATTTCTTTCAACGTAAAAATGAATTTAAAATAGTTTTCATATAAATTCCACCATTTTTCATTCTTCTCTTTAGATTAAAAAAATATTAATTTTGGTCCCATCACATATTATGTATATATATATATATATATATATATATATATATTAAATTATACCAAAAAAGGGAATGCTATTTCCTTTATTTTCATTTTTTCTCAATTTTTTTATCTTTTTGTCCTCCATACTCTAAATGCTAATTGGATTATTCCCTGCTCTAATATACAGAAGAAAAAACCATAAAATATAATATAGCCATTGATTGAAAAAGTGAATTTATTCCCAAAATAGTAGAAAAAGGATATTAATGAGTTGTTTGAAATCTCATATATGGAAAAAGTTAAGTTGTGGTTTTATAGAAAATAAAAAAAAAGAATGAAAGGAAAGTTGAAAGGGGCGGTGCCCTAATTGGGAGGGAAAGTGATGGATGATGAAGATGATGTTGACTCACAAAAAGTGTCATGCTGTGTCATAATTCTTCTCCACTCCATTCATATATCAAACTATTTTATTCTAATTTATCATGGAAATACACTTATGCCATTAAATTTCAAAGGATTTATATTTTTATGTGTTTGAAAAAAAATAGAAGTTAAAAAAAAATTATTTGAAAGTGTTTATTGAGTGTGTACAAAGGTTGGTGTATCATTTTTCTTATTTACAATATCATCTTTAATACAATATTTTAAATTTTAAATTTAAGATGATTCTCATTGTGTTATACAAGCATGTTTTGGATAAAGATTTTTTTTATGAAATTTGGGTTTTTTTAGATTTAAGACTATGATTAAGATCCAATATTAAATTTTAAGAAAACAAATAAGAAAAAAGAACTGAAATTAACTTGTCAAAATTAGGTTATACAAGCTAATTAGTAAAAGCTTTCTAGTATAACTTGTCTAAAAATTTTAATTTTAAGTCGTGCATAAATTAACTTTAGCCTATGAACAATTTTTTTTCTTATTTTTCACTTGTAAAAGTTTTTACATAAAAATTATTCAAATACATTCATAATTTTGACTTGTGTTTTGTTGTTTATTGTATTTGTTTTAAAATAAAGGTATTTAATTTTTTGTGTTAAAAAAATGTACTTTAGTAAATGTTTTATTTATTTTATTTTGAATTAATAAAATTTGGAACCCATATACTCGTTTATAATATCATTAAAAAGTAATCTAATTAACTAAAATGTGAGAAATAAATATAGGAAAAATTTAGGATTTGACCAAAATTATGAATTCTGTAAAATAGGATAACTAAATGTCTTTATTTCAAAATAGAAGAATCAAAATCGCACGAACCGAATAAAATAGAGAAATCAAAATTGTATTACATAAAACTAATGAGGTTTTATTAAAATAAAATATAACTTTTTTAAGTAATATTGTAATAAAATCAACGATATTCAGAACAGTTGATTAATTAAGTTCTTTAAATACATATAAGAGTTTAGAGTTTGTGATAAGTGTATGGAATTTTTTTATATATAATTTCCACTAAAAGATTACTCTAATGATTTTCTGTGTGAAAATTATTTTATTAAAAACATGTAGGTATAGTTATTTATTATTATTATTATTATTATTAGTGGCCTAAATATAAAGTTATTAGTGTTTCAAAAATGTGTGTACAATTCAGATCCTCATTAAATAATGCAAAAGCCACCACCTTAAAATCTCTGACACGTGGCACAAAATTTTCTATTTTTGATTCCACGTGTTACCTCTTATTAATATAACTTTATTTGTTCCTCTTCATAACCCTTTTAGGGTTTAGCCTCTTTAATTACTATATATATATATATATATAAATGGCCTTTTAATATTTTTTAGTTATATTTTATAAAATAATTATTAAAACAGATTGAAAATAATATGTTGATTGAACATAAAATTAAACCTAAAAATCTCGTTTCATTTAGATTTAACTTCTAATTTACTTGTCTAAAAGACAAAAGGATTTTCAAAAGTTTAAACCAATACCAACAACCTTAGAAAA
This sequence comes from Lablab purpureus, assembly GCA_030347555.1. Classification (NCBI taxonomy): domain Eukaryota; kingdom Viridiplantae; phylum Streptophyta; class Magnoliopsida; order Fabales; family Fabaceae; genus Lablab; species Lablab purpureus. The sequence continues at coordinate 1,649,578 of CM059260.1, forward strand.
GAGGGAGAAGAGGGTAACATACCCTTAAAAAAATCAAAGTATTTGACTAAATGTGGTAGCATGCATGAAATTTGTTGGAATTTTTTTATTAGTTGGACTTATATTTAATACTACACTCTTTTTCAAAAAATTAAATGAAGAGTCTATAATTCTTAAAGCATGAAGGACTGTGATGGTTTCACACCTAATTGCGAAAGTGATGTTTGTATGATTATCAAGCAAGCATTAAAAAAAATATTTATTGATCAGAAAATAATTATAAATGAGAAGCAAAAGATGAAGGTTTGACACATGTGACATATACACACGTATTAAAAAAAGCTATGTTTTGTCACAATGTTCTGCTGTGCTTTGGTGCTGCATTTCTTCTATTCCACCTTCATCCATAATATCTTTTTGAATAATTAGAAAACTTCTACACATCATGTATTTTGTTTTTGAGTTGTAACATAAGTTAGACTAACTTAATATAAGATTATATAATATATTATATTTGGTGGAAAGTTAATTATTTAGTATTTAGATTCTTAGCTCAAATATAATATAACCAGTTTTTGTTGTCATTTCTTCTTTGGTATATATGAATTTCACACCCCTTATGTCTTTTTATTTATTTTAACCTTTGATGAAAAAAAAAACAAAAATTAATCTATAAACTAATAAAAATTAGACGCTAACTATATCAGATTGATTTGATTTAGATTGCCATGTTAGCTGAGTTGTGTCTTGATACAGAAGACTTTCAAAACTATCAAACCTGTTTGGTATGAGAAGAAACATAGAGAAAATATCTTATTTTAATATTATATTATTTAATTATTATTATTATTATTTATTTTATTTTATTAAAAAGTATGATTTGATAAAAAAAACTACGACTACCCATAACATAATCTATTATTATCCTATATCCTATAACATAGAGAAATTTTGAATTAGTGACATAATATTAATATATGTGCACTGATTTGTCAATTCTATCTTAAAATAAGAGCCTTAATAACTGAAACGCCTATATACAGTTATGTAATGAATACAAAAATAAGCTCAATTTGAAATGATAGAGCAAACTATAACAGAATATGTCAGTTGTTAGATTCACTATTCGCAAAAGCTTGGTGAGGAGCAAAGTGCTTGAAAGAGAAAAATGCTATATCTATTCATTCTCCAGTAAGAATCTAGGGCCAAAGCATAATGGTAATACAACAATTGACCTATAGAGGAAAAAGATCATGAAACAAGATTACACTTTATGAGACAGCATGCCTTAGTGCATTAGACAAAATTAATAAATTACATTCTATTATAAGACTGTGCAGGACAGATTAGACACACAAGTTGTTTAAATAAAGAATCTGTGTATATCATTTGAAAATAAACAGTTTAGATAAAATTGAATTTTCGATTGATTCGAGTACTTGGAATCCTATGGATGAAAACATGATTTTTCTGGATGAATTTTTTGGATCCCATTAAATTTCATTTAGAAGAACTTTATAAAGTTCTGAGATTGTTCAAGGACACCTCAAATAAATGGTATTCCTACAACAATTGGTATTATGGATTTTAAATTTATGGGAGGTAACATAGGATGCATAGTAGGTGAGAAAATCACCCTGTAATGTAGCTCATTCAAAGCCACTCAACCTCCGCGAAGTCTCGTCGAATACACTGATGCACCTGTTGAACAAGGATGTGGAAGTGGATCACAGCACAACCTAGCCACAACATACAAGAAAAGGCATATATCAAGAACCAAATTACAGCGTAAACAAGACACACTAATTGAAAGGAAATAAAGGAATCTTCAGGTTTCTTGATATATGTCATTTGAACAGAAATGGTAATTTTGGCTAATACCACAAGCCAATGCGAGTCAAAATTCATACAAAAACACGTTTGCTTACCCAAGACAACGTAGATATTATCCATTTTACAGAACACCGAAGTTATATATGGTCAAAATCACCAGCTCAAAATGCCAGGACTTACCATCTTTGTTGAGGATTCTCATCCTTCCCAGATCTTATGCAAACAGATACAATCCAAAGAAAATAGCAAAAAGAACTGATGAATAGAAAAAATAAGTACCTTGAATAGAAAAGACCACAAATTAAATATTATAATTGAGCACTAAATGTTCAGGAAAAATAATATGAAGAAAGCAGTATATATTCACTGTTGAGGTCTAAAGCCAATATGATAGTGAAAAGAGGGTAAAGTGGTGAGCAGCGTTCTAATCACAATCTGAATGCTAGAAAAATCAAAACTAATAATGGTGACACAACCTAGCACATCTATAGCTTGTATTTTAGGGGTACTTAAAGATTTCTATTAATGATTCAATTCAAAAAAGAAATTGTTCTTCACTCAATTAAAGATAACTTTTATGAACAAACCTATTTGAATGACATTAGGCACCCACCAATCACGTCTCAAATCTATCAATCTACCTGGAATTATTTTGCCCCACACTTCAACAAGAAGCCACTCAAGCAAATAACCTTGGGATTGCAGTGAGATTCATGTAGGAGACCAAGGGATTTTCATTTTCGCCTTTCGACTCTTGGGTTTGGTGCATACACAAATGTCTCTGTTGTGGTTAGAGGGCATGAAAGCCATGCAAATGGTATTGCCGTCCAATGGCAGAGGGGATTTGTAGGTGGTTCAATGGTGTGGTTCTCATTGGATTGAGTCGAGTCTCTCTTAGTAGAGTTCCTTTCTTAAGGGAGGATCTGTACTGCTTTGATATTGGAGAGATGGTAATTTCAGGCAATTAATTCAGAAACAAAATGTATAGCAATCATCCACCCAACACAACCAATGTATATTCCAGCAAATGAAACAACAAAAAAGAATAGACTACCAAAATTTCAGCTAGGTAAATTTCCAGCAAAAGAATTTCAGAAAACTCTATAGATATACCTGCTCTGCAAATTTGATGGCGCTGGAACCCAGGAACTACTCTGAAGTTCCTTTTATCTTCCCTTCCTCTATATTTGGCAAGAAAGACACTTTTTCCTCCTTGTCCAGTGCATTTGTCAACTATATCCTTGTCTTGCATACCAGAAAGAAAATACTAAATTAATCCTTGGGCCAAGGTTTTCTTTGGTTTTAGCAGTAGGAAATTATATTACAAAATATTGCATGAATCACAGTGGACTGTAAAGTAAATAAAGTGACGTACGAGATTGGTAGAGGGACAAAAAGCTGTTCTGGAAGGAATTGAAGCAAGAAAACCAAGTCTTTTGACCTGCAATGAATGCCAGAAGCAGATATGTTCCATGCAATCAAGACTGCAACCTTAAGTTACAGTGTTCTTCTTATCAGTACTATCACTTCCCTTGGCATTAGACAAGTCCTTATCTTTGTGAGCATACACAACCTGTTTGTTTGTTTGAAAAAAATTAAACCTTAATTTTTCATATTTAGCCTCTTCCAGTACCCAAATGGTTGCTCCATGCACAGGAAGTCATTCAATCCAATGATTTAAACAGCCAACTTTTCCTCATCCATTTCAGGGATTACAACATCTTCCCTCATCATACATGCATAATTCTTTCCAACTGGTGCCCCGGCCTGAGCAAATAGCTCAACCACTGCAGGCAGCATACCATAGTACCTTTTCAACTCATTTACCAAAGGTTTTGTTGGTTGCTGATCTCGAATGTGATAGACATATACTGGAGGTGCCAGATCATTAACTGTTGCCTTCTGCCATGCATGTTGTCCATCCCTCATCTGGTGTTTGAAAGCTTGACAATTTCGCACTCTATGACCTTTGGGTCCCACTTGTACCTCTGGACAATATCCACAAGTTTGGACACCATACTTCTCCATGAGTTTTGAAGCCCCTGTGCGCATTTTTTCCCAGGCTTTCATGCCTTGAACAGCAATAGCTGCACAGAAGCATGCACATAGTCAATATAGTTAACAAAGGACATAATGTGAGTAATGTCTGAGAGAAGAAAAAAAGTATTTGTTTTCAAAAACCTTGGATATCATCAGAATGCATCACCATAGAATTTGTGTCTTTATTAAAACTTTTTTTCTTATACCAAAATCCATGTGCTTCTATATCTTCCCCAAGAGAAATTTCTTTCGGAAATCTTTTCTCAAAATCAATAATCCTACCAGCAACACAGTAAACAGGGAAGGTCCTTCTCCTTGTAGGGTACTCTGGTATGTCAAAACCTGCCTGAACACACAATTCCACAATTGCTGGAATTCGGTCAACTTCAAGCATTTCATTATGTGAAACAGCCCTCCCTATTCTATCATACAGATGAAATGACTCTACAAGTGGCAGAACATGTTCAACGCCACCTTTGACCCAACTATGCTCTTTGCTTGATGGGCTTCCTCTAACATCACATGTTCTAATTTTATGTGGCGGATGACCAACATGAACTTCTCCACATAAGCTGCAAAGAATGCAACAGCTTAAAGTAACAATAATGCACATTTAAACCAAGTGATGAGACATTTTAACATTATTCATATTACAAATCTTGTTCATATAAAGAACTCCTCTAAAACCCAGAATGCATTGAAAATTCCTATTATATCATTTAGTTACAAGTTAAAAATACAAGTCAATTCCAAAAATACAAGAAAAAATACCTCTGATTGGAACTCTATCATACTTGAATGGAAGTTCTGTAGGCAAAATGCTAAAAGCTTAAACAACCACAATGAAAAATACCACAGCTAAAGTGTTACCTGCATGCATAAATAGCAGTATAGTTGACAAGTCTTGAAACACTAGATAATAGTTCACATCTGGCAGCAAAAACTTCATGAGCAACAGGAATCAGATGATTAACCAACAAGCCATTTTCAGGAGGTTGTAATACAATGTCATGCACCCTTTGTCTCTCCTTTTTCTTCAGCCTGGCTTCTCGCTTAAGCTCATTAAAACTTGTCACTGGCGGTTTCCTCTCAAACTTGTTGAGCTTTCTTGGCATCTCATTGCAAGTCGACACAGTAGAGTACCAAAGACAAAAATGCCTATGTATACCTCTGAGTGTTGTAACATGAAGTAGTTTAACTCTCTCGAGGAGATTACCAAGAGTGTGAACATGTCTTGGCAGCATCACTGCTCAATAGAAGAGGATACCTACACTGGTAGATATTCATGGACAAATTTATATATACTGTATGCAAACTGAAATCTTTTTGTAATTATCTATTTTATGTTCTTATAAGTAAAATCCAATTCTATATGTTGAAAAAAAACTGCATTATGATTTAATGTTTTCATGTTGGCTTTCCAACAAAACAGAAGGTTGTTAAATCCAATCTTTACAGCTGAAGTTACACATGGAACACAATCATGACTGCAGCTAGGAAACAAACACCACACAAATATGAGCTTCAGTATGAGTTTTATACATATAACCTACTTAGATCAGCTTTTGATGAAAACTGTAAACTCAATCAACAAACAATTATTATTCACAAGCATGGATAGAAACCAATTAATCGTGCAGATTTTTGGGCAACCAACATTGTCTAATTTCTAGGCCACGATTTATGCAAAAAGTACCTAGGTAACAATTTCATGGTTCACTGGTTCTCTCCAGCAAGTTTCTGTCTTTTTTGGGTGTTGATGTTTCGTTCTCCTATTGCAAGAACAGATATGTCTTTGCTGTCTACAATCTCACTGCTCTCTCATTTCCCTTCTCTTTTCATAGAGAATTAGTGGATTGGGTCATATTAGGGTTTTACTTTTTTGTTTTACTCCTCTCTTCCAGTTTTGGATTGTTGGGTCTCAGTTTATGTCCAACAACTTCTCTGTTTTTTTGGTACAATCCATCAAAATATATGGAAACTTGGGCAAGAAATCAATTTATAGATTACATTTATAATCAATGTTATCATCAACACTTTTACATTCATCTTATCAGTAATGGGCTGCATTCACAGTGCACCTTCCATCAATTACACATTCATTTCAATTCCAATGGGTTCATCACTACCAAAATCGAACATTGCACACATCAATTCAACTTTAGGATCAAATCAATGATAGTTTTCATTCACATTGGCCGGAAGAAAAAAAAGAAAAAAAAAAAAAAAGAGATGGAAGAGTTAGGGTTTGGGAGGTACCAGATATGCATGCGTGAAGAGGGTGCGAGTGGGAAATGCGGATCCGTAGCGGAAAGTAAGGCCCGAGCCTCACCGGAGTGAGATCTAGGGCTTTGCAAAGAGGAGAGAGATGGATATTGGGCCTGGGAGCGAACCCGAGCAGCTAATTGGACCTTCGAGTTTGAGGGTTTCTGATAGCCTCATTCTTCCTGCACCTCTCTCATTTGTTTTATTTTAAATGAAAAAAAATCAACTTTAACATTCAAACTCTTTTGAACCCTCCATCCCAATACCTTAACTTTTATTTTTAATTCTCTTTTCTTAAAATACAAAAACAATATTAATTGACCTTAACTAAAGTATGTGAAAAGAATAATAAATATAAAACAAAAGAGATTATGAAAATTTCGAATTCTTATTTTTTTAATAAAATGTAAAATTATATAATTTTAAGTGATCAAAATAATTTATAATTTTTTTCTTGAAATTCTCTATTCAAACTATATATTTTATCAAGTAAAATATTTAAAAAACTCCACATCGGAATGTTTAAAAAATTTATAATTTTGCTTCTAATACCTTCTCATGAAATTAGGTGAATGTAATTATCTTTTAAACGTGTAATTTTTGTATTTTTTATTGTAATAAAAATATGCATATATTATAGTTGAATATTATTACCCACAATAAACTATTTTGTTATCGAAGTAAAAAGAAGAAGAAGATGTATTGCACTATTAAAATCATTATTTTAAAGATGAAACAAAAGAAAGAAAGAAAAGGAAAAACTCAAAAGCAAGCATGCATAGTCATTATTACATGCATGCATGCATGCATGCGATCTGGTTTTTCTCTTCATTCTCACCAAGCTACGTGATGGCCACGTTCTGATTTGAATTCTCCATTTTTCTGAATTCCAATTTCTCAAAAACAACAGCAGCAACATCACAATCTCACGCCATTATCGCCATTCTGAATTCCGATTCACCAATTAACCTCACCATTTGCGTTCCAGATATTCGATCCACGTATCAACGACAATCTCAATCCTGCAAATCCGAAATCCGAAAATCTTCAACCTCGAGGATCGTTTTCCGTGGGAGATAGATCTTGGAGTTTGAATACAACAGAAATTAGGGTTTCGCTTTCGCTTGGAGATAGATCTCGGACTGTTAATACAAAACGCTATGGTTTCCTTGCGATCGCAAAGTCGGTGATGGCATCGTCGCGGTGATGGCATCGTCGCGGCGAGAGTGGAATCTCGCGCGTTGGTAAAAAAACTCTCAACTCCGATGGGCAACAACTGCGTGGGACCGAACGCCGGTAACGGCTTCCTCCAGTCCGTTACGGCGGCGGTGTGGAAGACCCGCCCGCCGGAGTCCCGCCTTCCGCCGCCTTCCTCCGATGCCAAAACCTTGCCTGCGGTACCGAACGCCGAGAAAGCCTCGGAACCCGCGCCTTCCCAATCCTCGGATCCTCCGATGCGGGTGCAGAACACACCGCCTGAGCAGCTCAAAATCCACGCTTCGGCGGAGGCGAAGCCGCTCCCGCTGGACCACGAGAAACCAGCGTCGAGCCACACCGAGCCGGCTACCGGCGACAAGGCGAAGAAACCCACGCACGTGAAACGGGTGTCCAGTATGGGACTTCAAGTGGAGTCGGTGCTGGGTCGAAAAACAGAAAACATGAAGGAGTTCTTCAGCTTGGGGAGGAAGCTGGGGCAGGGCCAATTCGGGACGACGTTTCTGTGCGTGCAAAAGGGGACAAACAAGGACTTCGCGTGCAAGTCTATCGCGAAGCGCAAGTTGACGACGCAGGAGGATGTGGAGGATGTGAGGAGGGAGATTCAGATCATGCACCACTTGGCAGGGCACCCCAACGTGATTCAGATCATTGGGGCTTACGAGGACGCCGTTGCGGTCCACGTTGTGATGGAGCTCTGCGCTGGAGGGGAGCTCTTTGACAGGATCATACAGAGGGGGCATTACACCGAGAGGAAGGCCGCGGAACTTGCTAGATTGATTGTTAGTGTGGTGGAGGCTTGTCACTCTCTCGGGGTCATGCACAGGGATTTGAAGCCCGAGAATTTTTTGTTCGTTAATCAACAGGAAGAGTCTCCCCTTAAGACCATTGATTTTGGACTCTCCGTGTTCTTTAGACCAGGTATTCCCCCCTTTTTTTTAGTGGATCCTTGGTGTTAAGAATCACAGTTTTAGGGACAAAATTTACATATAGGTAGTGTGTTTATTTTATTAAAGTTAGAGTTTCATTTGGTATAATGAAGGTTTAATTTAAATGTTAACATAGATGAAAAAGATATGATTTGGAGAGACTTTACATGGTCAGTGAAATTTTCTAGTGGATATTAGTAACTGATATATCTAGTGGATTATTCGCATCAAATCACGATGATTTGCAAATGTTAACAAAGGCTATTGAAACTCCTATTTTTATCAGAGAATAATACTAAAAATATCTAAGTCGGTGTATCTAAGTTTTGTCCTTAAGTGTAAATAGTTAAACTAAATTCCGTAAGAACTTATCATGTAATAGCTTCAGTTTAGTTTGGATAAATTCCTCGATAACTAGTTATTAAAAAATAAAATAAGTAAAATATATTAAACTTTTTGGATCCGTTAAGATCAACTTATGAACCTCGGCTTTGAAGAAGTTCAATAATCCTAAAGCATTTTAAAAAGTTCAAGTATGCAAGTTGATTGTTTTTGGGTAATTATGTTAATGATATGAAGTATCTACTGGTTTTGAAAATGGCTAATCTCTAAGGGAGAACTCGACTCACCATTTTTAGTAGAGTCTCCCTTGTCAACTATGTTTATTCTATCTAAATATTAAAACTCGAAACCTTAATAGGAGATCGAATCCAATATCACTTATACCAACAATTTGTCGGTTTGTAAGTTCATTTTAATTTATGAAGAAATGTTGATTTATTTATCTTTTTATTTTTATTTTCTTCTGGAAATACTTATTGAGAAATTTATTTAAGCTAGACCTTATTCATAAGCTTAGTTAAGTAAAAAAAGACTTTTTACTATGTCATTAGTAACTTTCATAAGTTTAAATAAGTTCTGTAGAAGATATTACTAACGCTCTCTTAATAGTATTTAAGTTTATTATGATCATAAAGTGCTGGGAGAGACATCTAACGATCTATTAATTGTACTTGTTCAAATATGTACTTGCAACCCAAATAAATGCATTTGAAACGATAGAAAACAGACGGCCTTGATCTAAGAGAATCATCTATGTGATTGGAGTGAGATACATGTTTCTAGTGTCATAAATGAGCAATTTATCAGTTACATTTGTGCATCGTTTTTGTTTAGAATGGTATGGTTTCGGGTTCTGTCTGCTATTGAATCTGGAAATCGATTATTTTCTGTTTGCACAGGTAATTATGTTAATTTGGAATTGTGAACACGCTTGTCTTTCTCCTCTTTCTTGTTACTACAAATATAGAGTAAACACATGGCTCTTTCTTGTCTCCTCTTCCTTGGCATTTGTTTTCACAAACATTTTCCTCTTGATGCTTTAATACTGTCAATTAAAGCCAGAATTTTGATGTTTTGACTCTCTGTACATAGTTACTCTGACTTTTATTTCCAAAATTAATACTTTAGATAAAGTAATTATTCGTATGAACTACTGCTAAGTCCATTAATAATTTTCATTTAGCTTATGTCAGGGCATTATTATGGCTACTTTATGTAAATTAAAGGGAAGAGAATCTGTTTGTCCTTCCTTACATTGATTGAGGCTAGCGAAGGAAAGCCAATTTCATATTTTGCTTTAGATATACAGTAGGAAGACTCTTCTGCTAATGCATAGATGTGTATTTTATCAAATCAAATCAAATCAACAGGTTGTTTACAAATAAGTTAAATAATCATACACGCGAGCAGAAATAAAAATGAATTATATAAGCAAAAACGAAAGAATTTGTTTAACAGTTGTGGACTTCAGGTAATAGGGTCTATATTTATAGAATTCTATAGTGGAGAAAGATGGTGGATGATTTGCTGACCGTGTTAGCTAAACACTGAATATGTGTGCGAGTGTATTGCAGGAGTTGTATGGCGGGTGCATTTTAGATGTTTAAGTGATCTCATGTATGTAGGACATCCTGTTATAGTGCTACCTCATCAAAGATATGTTCTCTTAACTTACTAGGGGGCTTCCGTTTCGTTTAACTATGCTACTCGTTTGATTTTGCCTTTTATCTGGGATTTGGCTTTTTCAAATTCTGATTGAGAAAATGTTCATAACTTCAGGTGAAACATTCACTGATGTGGTTGGTAGCCCATACTATGTGGCCCCTGAAGTTTTGCGGAAGCACTATGGTCCAGAATGTGATGTTTGGAGTGCTGGGGTGATCATCTACATTTTACTCAGTGGAGTTCCCCCATTTTGGGATGGTGAGAATGCTATACCATTTAATTTCATCATACTATACTTGCTCATATCATAAATGGCTGATATGTTTGGTGTATGTATCAGAAACGGAACAGGGAATATTTGAGCAAGTTTTGAAAGGAGAGCTTGACTTTGTTTCCGAACCCTGGCCAAGCATATCTGAAAGCGCAAAGGATCTTGTTCGAAGGATGCTTGTAAGGGACCCTAAGAAGCGGATGACAGCACATGAAGTTCTTTGTGAGTATGCATGTCTCGTTGATGCCACTTGGCTAGATTTATTTTGGAAAAGTTTTCTCACTTTTTTGTCCTTAGAGATAATAATTTTATAGATAGTGTAGTTATTTAGGATTTTCTTTTTTAACAATTTGTATTCATGTGGACAGAGTATCTGGTTATTTGCTACTTACTATAAACTAATAGCTATTATGATGATAATAAAACAAAAAATCATGACCTGTCCGCTTTTACCACCCCTCCTTTTGAGAATAAGAAATATTCGGGCCATGAATTTCAAATTGCCCCTACCGAATGGACATTACCAATACACCATTACCCCAGTATTCAGAAGTTAAACCAAATTTGAACTTTGCCTTGTCAGTGGAGATTTTCTCATTTTGATTTTTCAGATGAAATAGTACCCTATTTCACATGTGGTGTTTTCTTTTGGAATGCCCCCGTTTTATTTTTCGCATTAATACATGGAAGCTCTGCACTGAAGTATCCAAGTTAATAAATATAATTTTGAAATTAAATTTATGATTGAATCGCTACATCTTTTTTCTCCGAAAAATGATATTTTGATGACTCCATTTTATGTAACAGCATGACAATATTATTATAATAATATAAATATGTGTACACAAAATAACCTTTAAACATTACCAGTGTTATGAAAAAATTTGGGGAAATAAGCACTATATCAAGTTTCTTAGCAAAGACGAAAAGGTTTCAAGAACATATAATTTTTTGCTGAAGTACTGATACAGGTTTCTCAAAGTGACATAAAATGAAGCATCAAGATCTGTTTATTCATCTTTGTTCATTTACTTTTTGGATACAATAATCATTTATCTGATTATTTTCAATAAGAACCATAATTTATTTTGTTTCAAAATTCAAACATATTTATCATCATTTTTAAATATACAAAATACATAAGCTAAGGTTGATGATGTGCAGGCCACCCATGGGTTCAAGTCGGAGGCGTTGCTCCTGATAAACCCCTTGATTCTGCTGTCTTGTCTCGTTTGAAGCAGTTCTCTGCAATGAACAAGCTCAAAAAAATAGCGATTCGAGTGAGTATCCACTATTTATTTGAGAATAGAAATACATTGCAGGTGCTCGAGAACTACCTTATTTTCTTAATTTTCCATATAACGTTATCAATCACTATACATTGACAAAATTAGTCTAGCAGATTAAGCGTCGGACATTTGAATATTGTCGACAATATTGAAAATTTTGCCAGTTGAAGATAATTGGTCTATTCAAGCAGTGTTTTGACTATCTGTAATATCCCTTGGCAGGTAATTGCTGAAAGTCTGTCTGAGGAAGAAATTGCAGGACTGAAAGAAATGTTCAGGATGATAGACTCAGATAATAGCGGTCAGATCACTCTTGAGGAATTGAAAAATGGTTTGGAGAGAGTGGGTTCTGTTCTTAAGGATTCTGAAATTACTTGGTTAATGCAAGCGGTAAGTGCTTGTCTGCACTCCAGATTGGCTGTTCTATGTACTATTGTTTCTTGTTCTAAAGGTCCTGTGACTGGTTGTAGTTTGATTCGACGGAATACCATTGGTATGAGAAACCATTGTACATTAAAATGAATTATCACTTGTAACTCATTCAAGAAAAACAAGAATGCCTTAAACCAGAACTGGCCTTGAGGACTGGATTATTTATGAACTATTGCGTTCAATCCAAGATTGATTTCATTAAGTGATTCATCAGATCAATATTTTTGTTTTCTTGTTTATATAATGCAGGCAGACGTTGATAACAGTGGTACCATAGACTACGGTGAATTCATAGCAGCAATGCTACACCTAAACAAGATCCAGAAGGAGGATCATCTATATGCAGCATTCACATACTTTGACAAAGATGGGAGTGGATACATTACACACGATGAGCTCCAACAAGCCTGCGAACAGTTCGGCTTACAGGATTATCACCTGGATGAGATAATACGTGAAGTTGACCAGGATAATGTAATACATTGCATTCCAGTGGTTTAGCTTTTTGTTTTCTTTATTTGACTTGTATTCTGCACTGTTTTCAGGATGGACGCATTGATTACAGTGAGTTTGCAGCAATGATGCAAGACACTGGTTTTGGCAAAAAGTGATTTTAGATAGCATGAGTAAAATTATGGACGCCTTCAAGCATTTGTGAACTATTGATCTTGCCAAATGAGAACTTGATAGATAGTCTCACTCTCACAGCTACCATATTCTCTTGCAGACGCCAGGTTATGTAAGTACATGCATGCACTTAGAAAAATTGTTTGAGCTTCAAGGAGAAGAAGCTTGAATAGCCTGTTAAACAGTGTTTATGTATTTACAAATCATTTTTTTGTTGAATATATAACCTAGTGCAACAGATCACAGTTTTTCCCGGTGAATCTGTAACCCTTTTTGGGGGTAAATGGATGGTAGAACGATTTTTCAGCATGTGATCTAATGATGTTATAGAATGCTGGTTCGCACTCTACATCAAATTGGTGACAAATTTCCGAAAGCAATGTTGAAGGGCATGCAATGATGAGAGATATGAATGTTCATCCAGCTGTGAAGTTCTTGTGTCTTTAAAGCCACGCCATGCCGTCTTTCAGTCACTCCCAAAACATGTGCTCGTGCTGAATATCATGTTGTATCAACTCATGTACCCTGTTTGCATTCATGTATAGAGCCAAGTTATCTGTACCTTTGGTTTAATCATGTTTCACTTTAAGTATATACACAATCAGTAATTTTTTGTTCTTTTGTAACTTCCTATTTTTGGCCAATGATACAAGTCGATGAATTTGATGAGAATCAAGAGATGAATTTGAAGCACAAAAAAAGTTGTACACCAGCTTGTGTTTGTTCCATTTGGTTTAGCTTTTAACTTTCTTTAAGTCCTCAGTAAGCAGAATCATGTAATTGACTAACTTGGCTGAAGCAGATTTTGCTGGAAATTAATTCAAGTGGAACTCAAATTAAATATATTTAAATAAAATCTTAAGTTTGAATCCTTTATATGAATAAATTTAGGATTATCAGAGAGATTATTCATTGATAAAACGTATTGCACTTTTAACATGTTAATAAAAGAATATTATGCTTAATTTTTCTAGTCCCTAAAAATTTGGTTTTCTAAATTTAAAATAAAGTCTTCCAATCGTTTTTAGAAAAAAATCTGTTTTTAGTGACCTAATCTTAAAATGTTAAAAAAACTGCTGCTCTCTAAAGTCATCTTAGCAGGTATCTGGAGAAATTTAACAGCACGTCAGCATTGTTAAATAATTTGTGTTCCTTAAATTTGGATCAAGTTTATTTTAACCCTCAAATTTAAATTTATTTATTTTAGTTTCTTAAATTTAAATTAATTTTTTAGTCTGTTAAATTTAAAAAGTAAATTCATTCTGTTAAATTAAAAAAAAATAGTTAGTCCTGAAATATACTTTATTTGAAAACAACATAAGAACTTATATATCTTAGATTTCCGAGAAGCTAAAAATTGTGTCTACAAACGTCTCCTAAGGGTGTCAGTTAAATATTTCTTAAATTTAACAACAAAGATATTTCTCCTTTCAAAGAACTTATATATCTCTGTTTTGTTCAAAGATTAGATGCTGCCTTTGTTACGACAAGAAAATAATTTGTAGAGAAGAGATTATGAACTTATGAACACGGCCTAATTTGACTCGACAATTTTAGTCTTCGAGTTTCCATAAAAGCAGAAGCTCCTTCAATTAACTTCTATAAAAGCAGTTTCTGGCTTTTGATCAGTAAAAAAATCTAATTTTGAATTTAATAGTTTTTCTAAGAGAAATTAGCAGCTCTCCAACACACTATTATTAACTGAAAATTACAAATTTGAGTAGATCTCACTTCTATTTTTAATGATTCTCTACTGATTTTGTAGTTTTTCATCAATTTTAATCAATGATAGAGTGTGTTAAAAGTGTCTTTGAAATTGTGTCGCTAGCAGCACTCCTGTATCTAGAATTGTGTTTTGGTCCAACAATCCTTTTAAAGCAAAAGAAAAGCTCAAAGAAGAAAAAGGACCAAACACCAAATTCAATGCATGCTAAACATGCTAAATACTTCGATAATCCAAGTCTGCCACAGTTAGCTTCAGAAGCAAATAATGAAACCTTACAAAATAAAGATACGACTCAATTCTTAATATTTTATCATGGGTGTTATGACTCATGAGCAAAGGCCACTTGAATTAAAAAAATGCATTTTCTTTAGATTGATTTCTGGATAAAGAGATTGAGAATTATGACAAAAAAAATTGGGTGTGTAAAAAGAATATGTTAGAATACAAGTGTGATGTTAGAGTGTCACATTAAATAGGAATGAGTAAGTTGAACAACATATAAATGAGAAGATTCATAAACTTATTGTTTTAAAGTTTTGGGTTGGAGGTGGTGTCATATACACTTGTGTAGTTGTGCTTATAGTTTATTTTCCTCTCCAGAATCTTCCAACAAGATCAGAGTTCAAGTTCGGACTGAGTACTTAGATGAGGTCTCATAACAAGGTCACTAGTGAAGTAAAGTATCCCAGGTTAAAAACAGCAGCAAGATTTTCTTTCAGTTTTTCCCTGAAAACTTTTAAGCGGAAATCAAAATTAACTTGCACAAAGTCAAAATTGCAGGAACAGATATGTCTCTGGTGTTTCATAGATAATTAGTGGGTTAGGCCATATTAAGGTTTTACTTTCTGTCTTTACTACTCAGGGAATTTTCCTGCACCCCATTAATTTCTATGTACACCCGCATAGGGTACTGAAAAGACCACATTATTTGGACCTTCAAGTTCCAGGGTTTCTGATATTTGGAAAGTGGTTCCTACAGGATGAACTCATCCATTACAGTGAGTTTGCAGCAAACATGAAGGGCTCATTCTTTCTCCACCTCCATCATCTCCACTGCACCCCCATAAATATAAAACATATTAAAATGCCCTTAACTGTAAAACAAAACAGACCACATTCAGTACAGAAATTTTTTCAATCTGGAACCTGGATGAACATATGTAGTCCCTGGAAATTATTTTCAATTCGAATAACACATACCAACACGTCAAAGGGATTACACAAAATTACTTTTTTCGAATTGTATAATTCCAAACTCACTTTTAAAAATAACTTGTGAATTACAGTCCAAAAATGATTTGTAAAAATACTTTTTAAATTATATAATCTGAAAGTAATTTAAAAAATTAAAATGATTTTCAGTTTTTACAATCCAAAATAATTTATGCATTATACAATTTGCTATGAAAAAAATATAAAATAAGTATTAATACAAAATTATGATGATTTAAATATAATATTCAAAATATTTTTATCTTTTTACTTGTGTAATGAGATGCATGTTGAAGTTGAAGTCATGGAGATGATGGAGAAAGAATCACAATTATACAAGACTCTCATTTTTTTTAAAAAAGTGATTTAAGATAGCAATTCTCTAAGAAGAATAATCAATTTTCTCTGCAATTTTTTATTAATTTTTAATTAAAAAATTGAATTGTTACATGGAAAAAAAATGTCTACTTCTTTTGTCAATCAATGTAAAATTTAGAAGATTTTATTATAGTTATGTCTACATAAAATAAGTTATATTCAAATTAAGAAGACTAAAAATCAACTATTAAATATGAGGATTAGAACATTAATTTAGAATTTGAGGGACTTTTCAAACTTGAGGGACTAATCAATTATTTTTAAGTTTAGGAGAGAAAAAACTTGATTCAAATTTTAGGATACTAAATATCATATGATAACCACGTAAATATAATATGACAATTACTAAATATGTTTATTTAAATTGGGAAGACTACTCTTTTTCTAATTCAAGGAACCAAAATCAAATTTCTCCAATTTTTTTTAAAAAATGTATTATTATTAGGAAAAGATTGTTTTGTTATCACATAAAAGCCGTAAGTAATATATTTCGTATGTTTATGAACATTTCATTTCATTGTCTAAGCCTTTAATATGTATATTTTTTTACCAGGGCTTCAGGTGTGAAATAGTTCAAGAAGAGAAAAAATTACTAACCCCAATCTCGAGAGTTTAGAAGTATTAATTTTGTGTATGCAATTAAATTACCACCCAAATCTGATTCGAAACCCAATATTTCCATACATGCATGCATGTATTGGTTTAATATGATCATAAAATTCAAACTTAATTTAGATAATATATTCACTGGCATTTCTATAGCCTCCTCAAACTTGGTCAAACATACTTCTTTCTTTCAATAAATGTGCAAATCTTAGCATTATCAACTTCAGTCAACACTTCAAAAGAATAGAAATGGTAAGCAAAGGGAAGCTACAAAAATTCCTCACACATTCCTTAGTCAAAGTTCTGTTCCTCTTATGTACATGACCCATTATTCACAACAAAATCCATAGATTAAAAAAGGAGAGAAAAATATAAAGGAGATGGAAGCATAATCAACATTGAAGAATTGCAAGAATGAAAAACATGACGATGTCTTTATTTGAACAAAAGAATTTAATAAATGAATTTACATCCCCATACATGGGCATGAATTTAAGAATGTAAAGGAACTAAAAATAACATCATGCACGACCATCCCTTCCTCAGTGAAGATTTGAATGTGGAACACTCTAACATTGAAAGCTGTAGTTAGTAAAATAGAGATTTTGAATAGACATTGCATGAAGCGTGAGAAAACTTGCAGCAATATGTTATGTACAAGATTGTTGTCCAAAGGTGTACCTCGCACTGAATGAACTCCAACAAAACCATACGAACGAGAATGCTCGTAAGTCACATCATATATCCAACAAATTATACTCAATCTCACGTAAAAGCAATAAAACAACACTGCACAATACACCGATTTTCACGATCCATGCGGGCAAAAAGCAAAATCTCGTCACAGTAGTAGTAGTAGTGTTACTGAAATTCAGTTGATGCTCCCACATATTTGACAAGAGAATTGAAAGGTTAATCCCCCACTTGTGTACTTGAAACGCATCTCCACGGCCTTGCTCGTGTTCCCTTGTCCAGGAGCATCAGCAAGCCAACACTTTCAGGTGGCAGACCAAACATATACCTACAGTCACATGCATTTTGATGATGAATAACTTTCTTCCTAAGGATTCGATGAAAATAGTAACAAACATTTCTTTTACCATACAGGGTTAAAACAAAGCACATAACCCGTGAAACCACCTTAAGGTTTTCTGATATTGTACAAAACTCCCCTGCCTATTTAACATTTACAGTAATCTTTCTTGTAGGGATATACGTAATGTAATGTTTTTCAAACGATTAAGGACGATTAATGTTATGTGTAAGTGACAGATATCAGTGTAATTATTTTCAGACAAAATAGAAGGAGGATTATGTACTATCTCAAAAAACATCAAAGGGTGTCAATGTAATTTTGTCTATCTTTTATAGGGTGGTTTCCCAGGGCATGTGTGTTGTTTCAAACCTGAATGCATAATTGACAGACATCGACACAATGAAATTGCTGTTTGAAGAAAATGCCTATGCTTTGAAGGAACTGTATCAGTCTCTGATTATCATTTCAGAGAAACAACCCGAAAAGTTCCATAACAAATAGAAGTTCATCTCTCCTTTCACAGAACTTATGTACCTCTATACTGTTCAAAGATTAGATGTGCCTTTCTTACAAAACAAGAAAGTAATTTATGAACATGGCCTAATTTAACTCGACGATTTTAGGCTTTGAGTTTCCATAAAAGCAGAAGCTCCTTCAATTAACTTCTATGGAAGCAGTTTTGGCATTTGATCATTAAAAAAAATCAATTTTTTTATTAAATAGTTTTTCTAAGACAAATTGGCAGTTCTCCAACACACTATTACTAACTGAAATTTACGGAAAATTACAAATTTGGGTACATCTCACTTCTATTTTAGTGATTCTCTATTCTGGTTTTGTGGTTTTTCATCAATTTTAACCAATGGTAGAGTGTCTTTGAAATTGTGATGCTAGCAGCACTCCTCTTTCTAGAATTGTGTTTGGTCCAACAATCCTTTTAAAGGAAAAGAAAAGCTCAAAGAAGAAAAAGAACCAAACACCAAATTCAATGCATGTTAAACATGCTAAATACTTTGATGATCCAAGTCTGCCACAGTTATCTTCAGAAGCAAATAATGAACCTTATAAGATAAATATACGACTCAATTCTTAATATTTTATTATAGGTGTTATGACTCGTGAGCAAAGGCCACTTGAATTGAAAAAATGTATTCTCTTTAGAATGATTTCTGGGTAAAGTGATAGAGAATTGTGCCAAAAAACAATTGATGAGATCCAATGAACACAAAAATGTAGCGATAACTTACTTGCTTTGATGAGCTTTCTTTCTCCAGAAAACAATTGAAGACACCCACTGAACACAGAGAAGAAATGGCATAAGTTTTATTTTCAAAGGTTTCATCATATATATGCATGTGTTTCAAAATCTTGCATAAGCCAACACTGTTTGCTAAAAATCACTAGCAATAAATTTAAGCTGAGGAGCAACCAGTGATAAGCAGGATGATGTAACAACAGATTAATAATCTAAATGCAACCTTGGGACAGACCTAAAAGATGGACATGTCAAATAGAATGTGTACTTCCCCATCGTATATATGGTTGAAAAACACTCATCGTTTATTTTGCATTGTTAGTAACCATTACAATCATTAAATTACCTTAAAAATTGAAAATAATGAAGAGTTGTCTGCAAAACTGGGTTTCTTTGCCATTTTTCTTTGTGGTGAAATCTCTTTGCACAGATGTTGAGCTATTTCCTTCAGTAACACCAGTTGCGCTTTATCCGTGCGCATCGAAATAATTGCCTGCCTCATTGATTCCCTATCAGCCTCAAGTGCCTGAAGCCTCATGTAAAGCTTCTTTACGTAGGGATCCTCAAATTCAGCAGCATGATTCCCTGACTCCCTTGGAGTGGTTGCATAGTCTTCGAAATCAACAGCTCCAGCTTTGGAATCTGTGAAACCATTATTTGGTGCCCCACAATGAACAGAGTCGATTGTATAAATTCTGTCACTCATATCGTCACCTTCTGATACATTATCTACTTTGGAAGCATCCTCTGACTTTGAGAAATAATCTCTCTTATAGTTACTACTGAGCTTGGGAGAATCCATCATAGACTCGGGCCCTGTTTCTTTAACCATCCCTGCAAATGGTATTGAGTCACAGGAAAGTCTCCTAGAATGCTTATTCCTTCTTGGAGACTGTCCAACAATCACTTTCTCCAGAATATGTTTCCCTGTAAAATCCCCATCCATCTGACTATACGTGGGAGTTTTCTCCATTTGAGAAATCCTATTTTCCAAGTTCCTCAATCTGTCAGTAGGAGTTTCACCAAAAGCATATTTCTCTATATCCGTGTCATCATTATCAGCATCCATAGCACCATGTATCACACGACATTTCAAAGGAGGATATTCATAGGTTGGAAGTTCATACTGATCACCCTCAGCCTCGTCCTCAGTAAGACCAAAACTCATCAACCTGTGTTTGTAAGCCTGAACTTCACAAGTGAGTGACTGAATGATCTGTTCCCTCTTATATAACAAATCTTCCAGAGATAGAAGTTCCTCCTGATCATGAGTCATCTTCTCCTCCGCAAAACGCTTGAATTGGCGCGCCTCCATTTGAACCTCTGCCTTTTCCCTCTGCAGCCTCAATATCATTGACATGGCCTCATTCGCCGCCGTTGATGACGAATTTCTCTCCTCCTCCAACTCAGCATTCAAATCTTGAATGGTTTTCTGCTGCATACTGACCATCTCACGCAAGGCCACACATTCATTCTCAATTTCGACCCTTGCAAATGCGGGCATGGCCAGTAGGCCATCCATTTTGAACTCATCATGCTTCCGTTTAACAGATCGAATCCAAGTCCCTGAAGATTGAGCTAACATGGAGCAACCACATCCACAATTGCAACATTTCAACAAATCCCTGGAAGATGGGACTACTTCCGAAGCCATAGATCAAAATGCATAAAAACCCTTCACCCACTTAAAATCACCAACAACGTTTTCACCAAATTTAAAAACAAAATCAGCTAACAAAAATACCCATCAATTGAAAAAATTTGGTATTTACTATGACATCCCCTCTGTCTTCCCCTCCCTCTCGTCAATCACCTTCTCCATCGGATCAACAAATAAGGCAAAACAAACTGTAAAAATAAAAAACCAACATGTTAATTATACTAACAACAACAACTAGAAATTAACAAAAGAAATTTCAAAAAAGAAAAAGGAAAAGCACTCAACGCATAAAAAGAAAAGCAAAAACAAAAAAACAACACCACAACTAAAAATCGAATTTTTTTTAATTCCCCTTCTGCAAACGCCCTCAAATCCTTATTCCCGAGCCTAATTTCTTCAGGCCCGAGAAATCCAAGACCCAAAAGCTCCCCCCCCCTTCCCCCTCCCTTCCCCTCCCCCACACACACAAAAAAAAAAAAAAATAAGAACAAACCTTGAAGGTGTTGCCGTTGACGAATCAATAGCAGCGGCGACGAAGGCTACCAGAAGGAGAAAACGACGCAAATTTGCCCGGAAAATTCACCTGCTCCGGATAAAATTAGGAACCAAAAAAAATCGCAAAAAAATAGAGGGAAAAAAGTGGAACCAGCAACCAATCCGGGAACAGTTGAATCGTTGTTTTCTTGGATTGAAAGAATGGGGGAGCGGGAACGGTGTTTGGTGGGAAGGAAAGGACGAAAGATAAAAAACAAAAAACGAAAAAACAGAGGGAATTTATTATTATTCAGAAACCCTAGATATTTTAATTGGTTTTTTGATGAGTTTTGGGGATTTGTTTTATCTGGGTTATCTGATTTTTTTTTGTGTGGGGGAAACTGTGGCTGATTGATCTCTCTCCCCAAAGAGAGAGAAAGAGAGAGAGAGACAGAAAAGAAGAAAGAGAGAGAAAGAGAGATAAAAGCAAGTCTCCAATTTTCAAACGCCAAGATTTAGAGAGACTGAGCTGTTTGAGGCTGCTTTGTTGGAATTCACAACTTTTCTTTTCTTTTTTTTCCTTTTCAACACACTTCTATTTTATTCTAATTATTATGCCTTTTCTTTTTCCAATTATCTATTTCTCATCTCATATATTTTAAATATTAGTCAAATTTCCAATTTTTCAAATAACATTTTAATATAAATTTATATTAGGTGACTTTAATTTCTATAAGGTCTGTAATTTTTTTAGTATAATTTAGATTTTATACTAGATTAACAGATCATTTTAACTCATTTTAAAAAATTAAATAAAAAATAAACAGGTCTTTAATTTAAATTATATTACGAAATTTAAATTTTAGATATAATAATTTGGTATAATATATATATATATATTATAAAATATTTTTATTATTTTATAAAATCATCCTTAAATATACTGTTTAAATTCATTTAAGTTGGACACCAAATAAATTAAATACAAATAGTCTAATACAAATTAAGCTAAAATTTTATTTATCAAACGTAATTTGCTTTTTAGACTTTTCAGTTTAACCCATCAAGATATCCCAACTATTAAAAAAAGTCACTATTTTAAAATTTAAATTAAACTAATTTTGCATCAGTTTTTATATGCACTCGATGATAAATATTATGAAAATGTAAATATAAAAATAAATAAATAGTCAATCTAGTTTCTTAAATTCCAGTACTTCATTATTATTGTTATATTAGTCCTTAAAATAAAAAAAAATTCTGAATATTTTTGGTATTTTATTTAAATCTCAAGAATTAACTCTGTCTTTTTATTTTGGTCCCTAATATGGAAACTTAAATATTTTAGAAAATTAATTTAAATCCTAAATTTTATGGATATATTTGACATTTTTTATATTCAGGGATCAGATGATAGTGAAATGCAATTTCAGAAGCAGAATTATTCATTTATATTAAAAAAATAAAATGGAAAATAAAAAAGAGTTTAAAGGAGAATAAAAATATTCTTGTCCCGTTGATTTCATTTTTTTATTTTTTTTAGTAAAATATTTATCTTGTTAACTATTGATTTTTATCAGAATATCGATTCTCTTTTTAAGAAAAATCAGATTCGAGTGGTCATAATTAATTAAATCTTGTCCACACATTTTATTTGTCTCCAAAATTTCAACCCAAAAAACTTTGTTTGGAAAATCATAATAATATTATTCTTAAAGAAAACATAATGCTGTTCAAATCACTTTACTTATTAATTAAAGCAAATAATATATTTTAAAAATAACTAATTATACTGATTCTTATTTGATAAGATAATGTTTTATTAAAGCTTTCTTGATTCATAAATAATAATCTACATTTATTTTTAAGGTGTAGTTTTTTAATATAAAAATAAAGTCAAATTATAGTTTTTAATTAGGTCAAAGTATGTTTGAAAGCATTTTATTTTACCATTTACTTTTTCTGTTTTCTTTTCATTATTAAATTATACAATTTTTTTTTCTTCCCATTAATTTTGTGTTCTTTGACCTTGAGTTTATTAGGAAGTTGCCAAAGTTGGAATTTTACTTTACTATTACAATAATTTTTGTCACGCTTATGTTGAAATAGTCAAAAGTTAAGTTAAACTCAATTTTAAAAAAATGTTATATAAATTATTTTTTTTATCAAGCTTTGTGATTCGAATCCAAAATAAACGTGTATACGACTCATAGGTAATAAATAAAATATTTGATATTCTTATGCAAATAAAATTTCGTATTTTCTGTTGATATAGCTATAAAATGAAGGACAACGTGTAAGGAAAAATTAATGCAAAGATAATTAGTAAAATTTTAAAGGTGATTATTGCATATTACAGCTTCCTAACTATATTAATATTTTTTATTGGTTTAATAAGTATTTTGGTCCTAATATTTTGTGAGAATTTGTAATATTTTTTCACATTTAATTTTTTTATCAATTAAGTCTTAAATTTTATTAAAATCTTCAATATGATTTTTTCTGATAGATTAATGTTAACCGTGTTAACTATATGAGATGTAACACATTCAAGTTAACTCGTGGCACGTGAATAATAACAAAAGGGTACGAATATAAACATAAATATGAACACTACAATATGTAGATTTTTAACAAAAAGGATACAAATTTAATAAAATTTGAGACTTAATTGTGAAAAAAAATAAAATTTGAGACTCAATTAAGAAAAAAAATAAAATTTGGAACTCAATTGAAAAAAAAAATAAACATGAAAAATATATTGCAAATTTTCATAAAATAGTAAGACTAAAATGTCTATTAAACTTTTTTTATTTTCTGTAAATTTGACAGCTTAGTTTTTAGCATTGAGAGATCAAATATTGTATATTAAAAAAATCAAATATTGATTTTGATTATCAAATGACTTGATAGGAAAAAAATAGTGTATTTTTTGTAGCATGTTATTGGAATGAAATATTTCCCTCAATAATTTAGTTTATCTTTTCTAGTAAGATTTTTTAATTATATTTTTTTACAATACTCGAATTAAAAAAGAGACTGAGTATAATATTAATCAAACTAGAAACTTGGTGATATCTTAATTTGTGTATGGTTTAAAATAAATATTTATTAACATGAATTTTCTTTATTTTTGGATTCATGTGTTAGGTGAGATATAAGATTTTAGTAGAGGTAAATTTTAAATGAATAAAAAATAAAAATTTAAAAATAATTTATACATGTTTATTTTTTATTTTATTATAAATTTAATTTCTTTCAAATCTCTTTAAGGATAATCGGGATTTTATTATTATTGCATAATATAATTTTAGGGAGGTAGTTACACGTGGATCAAGTTGATTTGATTAGATTTTGTCTGGGTAATAAGTTTATTTTTATAAAAGATTTGATTTTTCAGTTTTTTCTTTGATTATTTTGTTAAGAATAAATATTTTGGGTGTAGGATTTAACATTTGGGATTACCAAAAGTTTAATACGAGTCTTAAAAATGTTTAGGAGAAGTTTTACTTATAAATATCTCTTTAAAATATTTTTCTTTAAAAAAAATTATTTTTCAAAAATTTTCTAAAGTTGATTATAGTCATTTTCACAATAAAAAAAGTTTTCATATGTTTAGGGTTATAATTTTAATTAGAGTAAATATTTTTCTTTCCTAAAATTTCACGTTACTTTTTTTTGTTGATTGCACGTGGGCACATGCAATATCAAAGTTGATTACACGAATCTCCAATAGACTAGGTATGTAATAATATGGTTGCTTTGTTAATTAGGTATCTTGGGAATAAATTAAAACTTTTTTAACTTTTTTAAGTTTTAGGAAAAATTGTGGAATAGTACAAAAATTAAGGTAATAAAAGTTAATTTATTTACTTCGTTTATAAATTTGTAATTGTGGACATAAATTAAGAATATGGAAATTTTGTTGATTGAAATGGAGTTGTATTAGGAGAGTTGATTGAAGTGAAAAACTTACTAAATATAAAACTGAATTGTAGTGTAAATTTTAATGAATTGTTTTGATTTTGTAAAATGATCGTGTTGAACTAAAAAGTAATTATTAATGCTATGAATTGTAAAATAAGTATATAATAATATTTATTTTTTGTTAACAACCATTTTGGTGAAATACAATATTTGACCTAACTTTTTCATGATATTTATAAAATCAATTATTTGGGTGATCTCAAATATTTTTTGAGTCTTGAAATAATTTAAAATCAATTTGGCATTAATCTCTATTAGTGTGAATATACTATTGATCTTTCTCTTAGTTTGTGGTATACTTGTGTAACAACTTGTTTTAACTCTCATGGAATATTTTATTCACCTTTCTGTAAGCACACACAATCTTCTTCGTGATTTCACGATTTTCAAGAAAATCATTGGCAAACTCATATATTTTACTATCATTCACTCATTCAATAACTTAGTCAATTTCTTTCAACTCCTACCATGACTTATTTCTAAGTTGTTTTTCGCATTTTTTGCTACTTAAAACATGATATTGGAACTGGGATTTTCTTTTCTACTGACAACTCCTTCTGACTCAAAGCTTTTAGTGATTATGATTGGTTGATTGTCTTGATTTTCGTTACACCATCACTTGTTTCTCCAATTATATTGGTGAATTTTTTATTATATGATTGTCTAACAAGCAACCAATTGTATCTCACTATTCCTCTAAGGTTGAATACCAAGCTCTTGCCTCTTCCGCAAGTGAGCTTCAATGCCTCACTTACCTTCTTCAAGATTTTTGTGTCTCCTTCATTTCTGCAGCTGTTATTTATTGTCATAATCAACATACTCTTTACATTGTTATCAATCAAGTCTTCCATAAATACACAAACCACAATGATATCAATTGTCACATTATCTTTGAAAAGGTTCATTCCAATTTTGCTCAATCTTTTCCTAATATACTTGCTCATGCAATTCGCAAACATCTACATAAAATCTCTTTCTCCCAGTATATTCGAAACTTTTCATTCCAAGTTAGAATTCCTAAATTAGTGAGTTTTAAATTTATTTCATCATTGTATTTTATAAATTGATGTAAATGATATTTGATGATAAATAAAAAACATATTTAAGAAAAGAAAAAACGAGAAAAAAAATAAAAAAAGTTTAGAAGAATAAGAAACTATATAAACGAAAAATAAAAATATCAGATATATCACAATTTGTTAAGAATTTATCTATATGCGTTTATAAAATATAAGGACGAAATAGGTCTCAAATTTATTTTGCAAAACATAGTTTTGACAAATAATTTAAAAATTAAAAAAATATTTAACTTTAAAAAAATAATTTTAAAAATAATAAGAAAAATTAATGTAGAAGTGAATTAAACGGTGGCCCAAAAAAGTGTAGCAAAACTTAATCACATGGCCCACTAGAAAGGTTGGCAGCAAGGGGAACAGAGACCAAGTTGTTTCTAATCTGTTAAGAAATAAATACAATCTATTTCACAAAAAAAAAATTCAAATTCAAAAAGTGTTTTTGATATTTTTTTAATAGTATTGTTTTGAATTTTTCTCTAAATCTTCTATAAAAAAAATTCACTGATATCAATCTTAATTTTTTTCGTGTATATTTCTGTTCATGTTAATTGATCATACTTCCTCTATTATTATATACATTTTTTATTTTAAAAGAATATTGTTTTCTAATTATATATTTAATGTAATTAAAAAATAGAGAGAGAAAGTAATTATGATAAAATTTAATATTTACCTTTTATCATATTATGAGTGAAATGGGTTAATTATTTAAGCATTGAATTCGAATGATCATAATAATAAATGATGTTTAGAAGTGAATACATAAAAATTTTAAATCCATAAATAATTACTATTTATTTATTTTACAATGAATATTATGAATTAAAAATTGGTGATTTCAATTTTAGAGAGATGCAAATTAATAAAAATATTTTATATAAATTAAATAAAAAATTACTCATTTTATAAAATTAAAAATATTATTTTCAAATTTTACAGAATGAAAAAATAAATATTTTTTAAAGATAAAAATCATAACTAGTATTTTCGTACGCTAAAAACGTAGTGAAACAAAAAAACGAAAATATAAAATACAAAAAATAGTAAAACCAAATCAAGATGATCCATTTCCTTTTCGAATGATTCACATTTGAGGGAGTTTACGTCTTCCATTATTGGTTACTGTTTCACTTTAAAAAAAAGTTCTTAATAATAGTGCGAACAAGAGTTTACCCTAAAGTATGATAATTGCATAAAGAGAAAAATTATAAATAGTTAAAATTTAAAGAAAAATATAAACTAAACAAAATTACAATAGTTAAATCAAATTCTTAGATCAAATATGGGTAATAAAAATTAAATGACGAAGATTTCCAATTTTTTTATAACATATAATTTAATTTTAATAAATATTAAAACATAATGAAAGAATAAAAAAAACTGGTAAAATGTTTAAGAGAAGAAAAATAAAATATAAACTTTTTTATATTCATTGCTCATATGTTTTGTTCCATTTTTGAAAAAAAAATTCTCTCTTATCCTACTTGATAATGAAATATTAATTTTATAGTATAACATTTTTCATATATAAGTTACTAATGTTACTAATGTTTCTCATGCACATAAAAGGACTTTCTTTAATTTGTAGAGAATGTTTCTAATATTTTCTTTTCTTTTTTAAGTTCTTATAATTTAACTAATTTAAAATTTCTTAGTTTTTAAAATATTTTTGTATTACATTCTTTTTAGGAACATCATAGAATCTTATTTCTCAATATTTTTTATAACTTATCTCTCTCAATATTTAATTAGACTATTATAATTTACATTTTAGTTTTTAAATTTATTTCATTTTTTAAATAAGACAATAAGTTTATGGGTTTTCTTTCTTATATATTGGTCAATACACTCATTTTTTCTCATGTGACTTACACTCACACTTAGATTCTCAACAATCTCCCCATCAAGTATGAATTTTCCCCCTCGAGTGAAAGCATTTCCTAATCACGAGTAACTTATGGGTGACCCTTACTTGTATCATCGTTTATCTTGGAACCTCCACCAGGAAAACTTTTGATACATGGACTACTTCACCCACTTGTCTTAGTCGTCTAAGTACCGACTTTGATACCACTGTTGGGTCTTTCAAAGGGGGATAATCCACGGGAAATGACACCAAATGAGTCATAAGTTAATCCATATAAGAAAATTGACAACATCTTCAACCCAAAATCTTAAGGCAATGACTTTATGGGTTTTCTTTCTTATATACTGCTCCACACACTCATTTATCCTCAATGTGAGACTCTGACTCATGCTTGGACTCCTGATAAATATAATGTAATGGTAAAGTAAGTGATTCTGGTCGTGTAAAGGCCATAAGTCATATGACAAAATAAGCGATTTTAGTCGTGTAAATGCCAAAAGACAAAGGCGAAATAAGCAAGTATATTGATAGGAAAACTTCCAACCTAGTTCCTAACCTTATTGCTCGAGAGTAAGGGGCTTGTATTAATAGGAATTTTTTTACTTAGTTTCTAGTTCATCGCTCGTCTCATTGCTCGAAACTAGGGGATAGTGTATTGATAGGAAAAATTTCAAGCTAGTCTCTGATCTCATCGCTTGCCTCCTCGCACGAAACTGAGAGACTATGTATGTATTTTAAGGTAATTTTTTTACTCATCTAACACGACTTTAACACTTAATTTACGATATTAATTATAAAATCTCGTAATTAAAAAAATTCAACAATTAAACGTTCAACTCGTGTAATTATAGAAAAAGTTGATAATAAATAAATAGAATAAAAATTAAAATACATTATTTTTAAGACACCTATAATTTAGCTAAATTTTATTAAATAATAAAAATATATCATAATATGAAAAAAAATAAGTAAAATAATCTAATAATATAAATAACTGATAATATATCAAATGAATAATAAAAATAATTAAAAAATAAAATAAAATAAAAATATTCAATAAAAAGGAAAAAATATTTAATTATAAATAAGATTATAAAAATTAGATAAATATATATAATTTATAGTATTTTAATTTAGAAATTGTTATATCTATTAGCTAGGGAGATGTCCTAATACTTTTGCTAAGCAAGAATATATTTTGAAGTGCTGAAAGAGTTTAGTGAGGATATTATGATAATATATCTAATCATATTTTTGTTTTGAATATACCACATAGATAAACTACACATTCCCCTGTGCCACCTATGTCGTTAGACAACAAAATCTCACTGTGACTCGACAACATTAGACTGCAGCATTACACATGTCAGAGATAATTATACGTACATGTAAGAGTACTCTACCACTCTATCATCATCCATTTGATATCTTAGATGAGTTTATCAGACATAATCATTCCAAATTAAATAGATCATTTGGTCCAGATAATGAATTAATAGATCAAGAATATAACCAATTTTATTTTTGTGATATAATGTACAAAGAAGACAATACTAATTTTAATTAGTTTTTAATCGTTGAATTCGTTTTTTAATAAATGAGGACTATTAATCATAAATTTTTCATTAAAAAAGTGTTCAAAGATCAAGTAATTTTCAAAATATTTTCATTTTGTTTTAATTTAACAGTTACTTTATAAAAACTTTATATTAAAGAATATGAAAAATTAGAACAAAGAGATTCTTTACTCTTATTAAAGAATTTTTTTTCTTAATCACTCATTTTCTTTTAACTATTAAATATAAGTTATTTTTAAATCTATTAGATTTGAATAAAATAAAAAATAAAAACAATTTTTTTTTATTTTTCCTCGTCATATAATATTTGAATATCAATAATAAATTAAATAGCACTAAGGTTAAATTTTGTGTACTCTTTTTAAGTCACTCGTCACTCCAAATCACCATTGCAGTACTCATTTTTAATTATTAAAAAACATTGCACATTGCACACATACATATGTTAATTCAGAGTACGAGGTAGTCCAATTATATAGGACAAATAATACGCTTGTAATGGTATGCACTCCTATAATATCGTTTCTATTTTTTTCTTTAAAATTTTAAAATATAATTAAAAATAAAATAAAAACAATAATTTGTATACATTGAATAAAAGAATTCTTATTTGATACATTAAATTTAATTTTTATTTAAACATATTTTAGGTATATTTTAAAGTCTTTTACAGTTTAAGAATCAAAATTAGTTGATAATTATACATACTATCTTATAAAAACATTTTTAATTTTTAATATGATATAATGATCTATAGTTAGTTATAATAATTTATAGTTACTTGTTTAAACAATTTTCAATAAAAGTTGTTTAGTTATATGATTCATATTTATAATTCTATCAAACAATTTTAAGTGGAAATGCTCTAAGATAGGTAAATATATGATTATAACAAAATTTTAACAGCTCAATTAATACTGAGTAATTTAATTATTATTAATCATAAATTTGTTATAACTTATCATAATTTGGTAACTAACTCAATCTTTTAAATATCTTTATATATTTAATATTTTCACTAACTTTAAATATCTTTATATATTTAATATTTTCACTAACTTTAAATATCTTTAATAATTTATAAATATCTTTATATACTTTAATGTTAGAGAGTCTTGTGTAGGTAGACCACCTCCTGATCTACAACTCGAAAACATTTAGTCCAGTTTAGATTTATAATATATATATTAAATAAAGTCCGAATTTTAACAGTAGACCACTTTCCAACTTAAATGAATCCTTTAATCTCTTTTAAGTAAAAATAATATATAATTATCACATACACACAAAAAAATACCTCAAACTTAAATATAATGATTTTCACAAAATCTAATCAATATATTAAGTAATGAATGTTGTTTCTCTTAACTTGAATTATCTCAAGTTTATAAGATAGAACATAAATGAGAAAATGATGAGTCATCTTTATTTAAAACATCATTTTTAATGGTTAAATTTTTTTTAGTAAAGAGTGGCACACTATCTTATATATCACAAACCAAGTAAAGGAAAATTTCCACAATTTTGCTTTTTTTGTGTGCATATTGGATTCACTTATTTTCTTATGATATTTGGAAAAAAGAAACAAAAAAATCCCTGTCCCCTAATTTCTAAGTGATGAGAACAAACGTAGGTCCCCTTAAACAAAAGAAAATTATTGAGAAATTGAATATAAACATGTAGTGTGTGTAACATGAACGTAGCATGAAAAAAACCCAGAAATTTCTATGTACCAAATTCATTTCTATGCAATGGAGGACAAGTTACGCCTGCTACGTACCTTCTTCAATTATGCTGCCCCAACCTCTGAATGATATGAGATGTCAAATTTAATAAAATCAAATTTCTAATTTTATTTATTTATCTTCAACTAGTAATTTGTATGAAATTATCATGCTTGTCTTGTCACATACAATTTAAATATTTATCGACATATTAGAAAAAGAAAGACGTTGATTTTATCGTTATTACTTTCATTCTACATACGTTCAATTGTTAATTATCGAGTATTTGATCAATTGACATAATCTTGTTTTAATTTAAGTATTAGAATTTTTGAATTTGTATCTTCTTCATATGTAGTTTCCTTGAATATATGAAGATAGAATTTTGTCTCTCGTAAGAATCCCACCCGATTTAAGCATGATCGTTGTACAAAAAAATAAAAATTCAATTCATCACTATAAAAATTTATTTATTAAAATTTGATTGTTTGAAGTGATATTAGTAGGGTAGAATTTTTAACAAATAATATTTTTAGTATCATCAATACAATTTACATTATCAATAAAATATACATTTTTTTCACTTTAAGTAAATTTTTTTTCTTAATTATATTTCTTGTCTCAAGTTTTTTTTTTTAACTATTTGATAAGATGAGGTTTAGAGATGAATATTTACTAAAATTTCATATTAAATAATATGAAAAAATGAAAAATAAGTTTAAGTATTTTTACCATAAGTGGATGGGGAACTTGGATATATATAATGGAGAAGGTATGTAATTTTTGTTAGAAAAACTGTATATAAAAATTTGTAATTGTTATTAAAAAATTACACAAGAAAATTTAAATTTTTGTCAAAAAAACTATATGAAAATATTTGTAATTTTTACTAGAAAAACTGTTAAAAAATTTGTAATTTTTGTCATAAAATTTATGAGATGGTATTCGTGAATATAAGTTAAACTACTTTAAATTTATGTATTTTATTTTTACAATTTTATTTGTTGGTGTGCTTTTACTAGAAGAAATTATTTTATTTTGCTTGATTTTCAACACCATCATATATACAATAAAACATAATATGGTGTTGGATAGTATATATATATATATATATATTTTTTTTTTCAGTGTATATGTAATTATATATTCTTGTGTCATTATAAATACATAGTTTGCATTGATAATTTAAGTTTTGTTGTAGGAAAAGAAATTGAATTATAGTTAGAGAAATAGTTAGAGGATTAATTATAGCAATTAAAATTAGACAATTAAGCATTTTCCACATGCAACTTACGTTCATTTTATTACCATTTTAGGAAACTAGAAAGCATGCATGGATAAAGTTTAATTAGACGATCCTTGAGAAGAACAGTGTAAGAAGAGGGTCTGATGATCTTTTGTTTGTTGCAGATAGATATAGAGATTATTCTAATTAGAATTTTGAAGCATGAAGTGTTTAATGATTTGCAGAACCTCTTCCACAACCTGCGAGCATGAATCATCATGATGAGTGAGAAAGCCATGTTCCTTCCCCTTAAACTCAAAGTATTCAATGTTCTTCCCTAGTTCCTTTAACCTTGTTGCATAGTCTTCTGCTCTGTCCTTCAGCAATTCATTGCCACCAACTATGACTAAGATAGGGTCAAGCTTCACATGTGCAAGGTTTGGACTGCTAGGGCCAAAGGGGTTTGCCATTGGATGATCTCTACTCTCTCCCACAGGTATCGATAACCTCCAAAATCTGCTTCAACAAACGGTT
The DNA here is from genome assembly GCA_030347555.1 of Lablab purpureus. Taxonomy (NCBI): domain Eukaryota; kingdom Viridiplantae; phylum Streptophyta; class Magnoliopsida; order Fabales; family Fabaceae; genus Lablab; species Lablab purpureus. The sequence goes on from CM059260.1 coordinate 1,682,802, forward strand.
AAACCCTATCTATCACCACCTTCATTACCATAAAACCCTTTATTTTCATATTTCAAGTGTTTCAGATATAAAGCATGAACCATATACCAAATTTTTTAGCTTATATCCTTAACATTTAATATAAACTATTCCAATCTTCTTATCACCAAGTTAAAAATCACGATAAATTAAGATAAAATAGTGTTAACTTTCGTCTCATATTATTAGATAGAGAAAAAAATATGAAAAGAAAGGGATAAAAAAAACAAAATGAACCTAAGAAGATATTATAACAAAAATTAATTTTATCAACTTACTTAAATATTAATATTTTTTAGTTTATAAAATATATAAATTTTATTATAAGATTAATTATTTTTTATTTTTAAATTAGTTTATATTTAATAATTTTTTTTACAGAGAAAATTGAGCTAAGTGAATATAATTGATCGAGAAAACTTGATGAGAATTAGGTAATTAAATAGAAGTAATGTGAATGATTCAAATGTAATGTTCTCATAATAATAATAATAATAATAATAATAATAATAATAATAATAATAATAATAATAATAATAATAATAATAATAATAATAATAATAATAATAATAATAATAATAATAATAATAATTTTGAACAATTCACATGATGTGTTTCGTTGAATGAGGCAACCCTCAAAAAAGGAGGATCGAGAGTCGATAAAAGTTTCTAAATAATTATGTTGTTTGAGGATATGACAAGAGAATTGAATTTTAAGTGATTGTCGACATGCAGAATAATTTTGCTTTTGGTGTTGTACAAATATTCATCACTTTCTCATCTTGTACCCACTTCTATCATAGGTATTAGGTATTTTTCAAATTAACAAAAACCTTACTTTACACATCCACTTTCCCATTAATTAATTATTATTATTATTATTATTATTATTATTATTATTATTATTATTATTATTATTATCTTCATATAACTTCCCAAATTATTTTGTTTTTTCATATGAAAAAAATGAATTTAATCAAGTGGGTTGATTATTCATAATTTCACCTTCTTTCAATACTGTTTTGATGATACTAAAATGTAATACAAGTTTCTATGTTTCGACTATTAATTCAAATATTATTCACACAAACTTTAATCGATAATGTTTAATATAATTTGTCAATGGTATTTTTTTTTAACTTTTCTCATACAAAACTAATTAAATTAATTATACTCTAAACGTTTATAATCACTACAGAAAATCTGAGTTGAAATTTTTATTATCTATACTAGTTTCAAATAGTAGAATGCCATTTTTTTTCCTCTATGGCACTTTATGTGCTTTAAACGTTGCACTAACATGTGACATAAAAAAGGTTGTTTAATTTTAGATGATTAATATATCGATATTTCAATGGAAATTTATGACTTATATAAAAATTATGCCATATTAATTAACACAAAACTGAAATATGATACACTATTCAACATTAACTAACATTTTTTTAATAAAATTCCAAATAACTTTAAATTCTGCAATTTAAACCTACCAATATTATTTACCTCAAATAAATAGCTATTTTTACATAATAACCTCTTAATTACTAATTAGATAAGATGAGGAAGGACTAAGATTTCTTCATTTACTATTTATAAATGTAAATTTATTAAACCTATGCTAATTATTTTCATTTTCTGTTCTTGTCTAGGTTTATATCATTCTTCATAGTTTATTCTATATTTTCAAAGTTTAATCGAAATTAAGATTTCTCATTTTAATTGTTGTTTTGTAAGGGAATGTTTATCGTCTTTTTGTTTTTGTTTTACCCAACCAGCCTTATATAATGCTCATACAGAAGCATCAACACATATACAACTAAAAATTGACAAATACATGAAAAATTCACACATGCATGAGAATGTATTAGGTTGAATTTACTATAAATAATTTAAATTACAATCGAATTTTTTTTAACTTATTGATATTTTTTGAAAATAAAAGAATATATTTTTTTATGGTAGAGTAAAAAAAAATACCCTTCAAAATATGCATTAAAATTGAATAAACAAATATGCACTAAAGTAGAAGTTTCAACCTTTACCTGTCCAGCAAATCAAGTGTCAGCATTTGTTCCGGTGGGCCCACCTCGGACTTGGTCCGAACCACCCCACCGAAAAACGGACCCATCAACACGTAACCTCGTACTCGAACCGGGTCCATCTCTCTTGAACCGGATCCCAGCTGAACCGCCAAGTGGTGCGCAATGTTCCCGCCAGACGAGTCGCCAACCACAAACACGCGCTCAAAGTCAACGCGGCGCGTCGCCCAGGCGTCCCCGCCATGCCCCTGCCTCTTCAGCCACCGCACCGCCTCCACGCAGTCTTCCACCGCCGCGGGAAGGCGGTGCTCCGGTGCCAGACGATAATCCGGCGCCACCACAACCGCACGGAGACCCACCGCGAGACGCGCACAACATGCATGAATATGCGGCCACACGCGCGACCCGAAGCAGAAGCCTCCACCGTGGAGGAAGATTATGACGGGTAACTTCTCCTTGTTCTCATCACCATTATCATCCTTATCAAAGTTAGGTTTGTAGAGACGGAGGTGGAGGTTAAATTTTCTGTGAAAGACGTAATCTTTGAAGAGTACGAGGTTGCTGTGTTGTTGGGTGGGTGAAGGTTGTTCTTGGAACTGAATATTTGAACGAAAAACGGTGCCGTCACTAAAGAGTTTGAGGAGGCCCATGCAGTCTTCTACTATGTGTGGAGGAAAAGCCATAATGTTGATGTTGCGTGTTGTTTTGGTTTTGATGAGGGACATTGAATGGGAGTGATGAGGGGTTTAAATACATCAACACAAGAGGCAAATTCACTCCAAAATTCATCATTTGTTATTAGTGGGGTAAGAGAAATACATTTTTATGTTGAAAATCTCACATCCATCAATAAGAGATGAGTCAATTTAGTATATACAAATGTTGCAAATCTCGTTGAAAGTTTACTTCTTAATATAGTATTAGAGTCATATAAATCCATCCTCCCAAGTTTATTAGATCATCTGTTATCGAACTGCTATTGGACCATTCATAAATCTAGAATTCGTCGTTCGAGATGTTCAGTTCTCAATACGAAAAGATGTGTTGAAAATCTCATATTAATCTAGAGATGAACTCAATTTAATATATATAATATATATATATATATATATATATATATCGTATTTTATTTTTGACATGTTTTATAATATTTCATTCTAATTCTTATGATAATATTAAAGTAAGAAATATCTTGTGTACAAATATGTATTAAAAACTTTTTTAAACATTTTTAATTAAATTATTCTTCCCTTAATTAAGTTTTATTTTTTATAAAACTTGGAAAATTTATTTAAAAAGAAATAAATCATGTACCACTTAACAATTTGGAGAATTTTATTGTGTGTGCAACTCTCAAAAGTACCATGTTAAGACTTTTGCCAACTATAATCACCTAATATATTGATTAGGTTAAAAGAGAGTTTATATTGATCATCATTTTTGCAAAAAAGATCCATTTTTTACAACTTTTTCTTAATAGAGAGAAACACATAAAAGATAAACATAAGACGTACCTGCAAAAAAACTGAGTGCTGAGGTCATGTGATGACATATGCACAACACTTTCGTTGCTTTATCAATAATAAAATTAAAATGACTGTAAAATAATTAAAGCCAAAATCTAAATCTAACTTTTTTTTATATATATTAAAACCTAATTCAATAACCCATTGAAAGTGGAAAATAATAATTATGAAAGCATATGAATTTTGAAAGCAGTGAAGGGCCAAAACCATAAATGGTCATTTGACACGTGAGAAAATGATAGGAGGAAAACATGATATAGATGTGGTGGTGATGATGTGATGGAAAAGAGAAAAAAAATATGTATAAAAGATATAAAGTTAATGTAATAATTGAGGTGAAAAAAGAATAAAATTAAAAAAATGAAATGAAAAGTCAAAAAAAAAATAAGAAAAGTTCATGACAGTAACGTTTCTCTTTCTCCATTTTTGTTGAACGTGGCACACGAAGATGTGACATAAAGAAGCGAAAGAGGAACTACATAGCAAATGTTACTGTTGCTTGGGAATGACATGTTTGAATTTCTGGTCTTTCCAACCATGATTGCTATTTTGATTTCTTCACGTTCCCGAAACTAAAACATTGTATAATTTTATTTCAGATTGTTTCAGATATTAGACTAAGACATTATGTATATAAGATTTGTCCAACGGCTATTAGTCTTGTTTCAAAGGTTTTGCGTTGTTCTAATTAAGAATTATGTAGCACCATTTTTTTATATTTTTAAATTTATTTTAAGAAAAGTCTTTTAATTTAATTTTTTAATTTTAATACTAAAAAAAACTTTTATTTATATTTTTTCTATTTTTAACAAGTATTGTTTTAGGAGAAATTTTTTATTTTATATTATCTGTTTTTTTTAATTTTAATAATATATTACTTATATTTTTATTTTAAAAATATAAAAATAATTAAATATTTTTTAATAAAACTTTAATAAATTTTTTATTTATATTAATCAATTATTTTTTATTTTTTTAATTAATAAATTATATTTATTTCTTCAAAAATATTATTAAAGTTTATTACAAATAATAATTACTATTTTTATTATTTTGTATAACAAAACTAATTTTTTAATAAGTTTCTGGTGAGGTCATGTGATGGCTTATGCATTGGTTAGGCAGAATTTGGTATTATGAATATCTTTCTATATTTATTAAAGAATATATAATTAATAAAATTAAAATAAATAGATTTATATTTAAATTAAACTTAATAATAATTAATAAAAATAAAAATATTACATTTTAGATTAATTTAATTTTAATATAATATTAGAAAGTGTAATTTTTTTTATAATTTTATAAGAAATTAAAATTATAATATTTAGTCAAACAAGATACTCACTCTATTTAAGTCTTTCTTAGAATCAAAATATCATGTTTTATATTCAATGATAAGAGAAGTAATTTGAGCGCAATGATTATTTAATATTTTGAAATTTTAATTGATATAATTATATTTTCCCGTGACAACATATCTACCAATCATTTTGTTTCTAACTTTCCAAACGATTATCATTAAAAGTATTTTTTTCACTTTGGTTCATGTCAAAATTGAACCTCAAATAACTTATATATTCATAAGATTTCTTTATATTACTGCATTTTATTGTTTTATTGACAAAACGTGAATAATCAACATTTATTCTCTTGCTTTAAAAATAATATTAAAATTAAATAGGATAAAATATTTTAAATATTATAAATATTCTAAATAATAAAGATATTCCAGATATTATATATACGCATATAGTTTTTGTTTTTTTTTGTCCTTTTATTTTTTTACACTACTGATATAAAGACTAATTTCATAAACGATATTATCCGAAAACCTAATAAATATTTATATTTCCAAATATTGAATTTACATAATGTATGAGTGCATAGTGTTTAACTATGACGATTATGTAATAACTAATTATATTTGCATAATTTTTATAGAAACTAGTAATTATAACTTAGATATTTAAATAAGGAGATGGTATATTTAAATTAAAATTAATAGGTTTGTATTATTTTTAAAAGTATATCAAAGTTTAATCCCTGTGCATAGATGAAGTGGGTATGCTTGACCATGTTTTATTTTATAAAATAGAAAATAAAATGCAAGTAATATAATAACTATTCAACATTATTAAATTGAAACCTCAAAATCTGAGGACCAAGAGAAGGCTTAGAATCAGGGCAAAGAAAATGGTCTTGTTCTGTGATCAAATAGTAACAAGAATGATAGCGACCAAGAACATGGAAGAACAGTGAATGATTGGTTGGAATATTAGTAGAAGAAACGGAACCCGGTCTGTCCAATGGGTTTTACAAAGATGAATCTCATTCCCTTTCAAAATTCCCAACATTGAAGAATCACATATGCTGATCCAGCTCAATTTATTAATTAAAAATTAAAATTAATTAAAAAGTTATTCATAAATAGAATTAAAATTTATATAAAAATGTCATATAAACTTATGATGGAGCATGGAGAAAGAATGTGAAGAGTGGTGTTTGATGGAAACATACTTTGAAAAAACAAGAATATGAAAAAAAAAATTAATTTTGAAATAATAGGTGGTTAAAAAATTAATCTTTAAATATGAGATTGCCCGTAAGTTTTAGTGCATAAAATCTTTTACTTGATAATAAAATTGGACATTTAGACAAAAATCTCCAAACTACTCGTATTATTTGTAACTCGTGTAGGTGTAGGTTATACTTTATAGTAAATTTTTAGTAGAAGTTTTTTTATATTTAGTTTACACAATCCGCATATTAAGCGACTTTCATGTTCAGTTTTCACAAGTTACTCGTAATCCACCACATCAAGTCAAATTCAATTCAATCTAATGTTTATTACTTCTACTGTTCATCACCAAGTCTAATTCAATCTAAAATATGATATTTTTTTATTTTTATTGGATATCACAAAGGCCAATTCAATCTAAAATTTATTTATTTCGTTTTTATTAGTTTGTATTGTTTAATGGATTGAGTAAATTGTTATTATATAAGTAAATGTTAAAAAATCTCAATATATCTTTGAGGGTATAAACTTACCTATTTAAAATATGGATTTTGCAATACAAATGCAATTTATAAAAATAAAAAATAGTTTAAATTACAGACTAAATAAATAAATTTTTTTATAATACAAGTTTATACAAATGTAGATAAGTAGTTGCGCTTGTATAAGTAGTTCTACTTGAAATGATAAATTACCTATATATTATATTACCTAAATGTTTCCTCAAACTTAATAAAAAAAAATTAAACTCAAATCTACTTTCAGTTTACTTTTCTTATGAAAATCGAACTAAGTTGAATTAAATCTAAACTAAATTAAAGTGAGTTACGTTGAATTAAATATAAACTAAATTAAAGTGACTTATATCCAATTAAGCATGTTTTCATACCAAAATACAAATGAAACTATAATTAATCAATTAAACTAATTTATTTTTCATGTCATTTGTTGGTGGTCTCTAAAATATCTTAAACTGGTTTTGTGAGTTAACCCTTATGTTGAAAATCATATAATTCCAATAGGTTCACATCTCAATGTACAATTCATTTATAAGAGGAGTTGAAAAAAAAAATTACACAAATAAAAATGTAATTTGAAAATACATCAATAAAAAAGTAAAATAAAAATTTGATATCAATGATTTACTTTGATATATAGTTCAAATATTGAAAAGAATAAAAGAATAAAAGAATAAAGAAAAAGAGATCGAATGAAGCTATGAAAAATATTTGAAATTAAATTACTAATTTTTCTATTTATATATATAGCGAGAAAAAGTAGTTTTATTTTTCTATTCAAAAGTAGTTATTAATACTAAAATTAGTTGATCTTTCAATTTTAACTAAAAAGCCATTTATTACTTTTAAAACATAAAATCATAAGAAATGTGATTGAATTGTGATTTCAAAAGATTTTTCATAAAGCTCACGCACCATCATTTGATAAAAAGAGTGCTTAAAAATATATATAAAAAAAACAAATTTTTTAAGTGATTCGTCTCCGACCACCAAAATTACGTCCACTTCTTAGTTTATAATTAATTCTTGGGAAGATCATTGAACTAAAGAAAAAAAAAATTAAAATTTACTTAAATTAGGAACAACTTCTTATAGAGGAATATGATTAGGAGTATAAATAGGCAAGATGTTAAAAGTCTAACCTAACCTCAGCTGTGTATAAAATTAATTTTTTAATCTAAAAATGACTATATTTTTAGTTTTTTTTTAATTCAAATTAATCATTTTCATAGTTTTCAATAAAATATTGATTATTTTACTCCTAATTTTTTTATCAAATAAATCACAACAAAATTTATTTTTGTAATATAAAAGCAATATGTTAAAATTCAAGGTTATATATTTTAATCATGTCAATTCAATCCATAACAACTAACCATTTTTCTAATTTAGTTTTATTTACGACTAAATAGTATATACATTAATAACATAAGATCTTTACCAATAACTCATAAAATTTGTAAGATATGATAAGTTTGTTAATTTTAAAATAATTATGTTATTAGTCATACCTTTTTTATAATTCTTTACTAGTTAATGATTATATATTAACTAAAAAAAACACTTACATTGTTACCAACACGATTATTAAATTGAGATATTAATTTTTTATATTCATAATACAAATATTTATTATCTTTGTTAATAATTAATCTTAAAAAAAAGTGATTATATAAAAGACTAATTATCAATCATATTGTTTTATTAAAAAAACCCAGATTTAATAAATTATTTAAGAAAATTGAATTAATCAAGCAACACTTAAATAAATTTTTTTAATAATTCTACATTGCTTAATAATAAAACAATGATATTTTAATAATTCTACATTGCTTAATAATAAAACAATAATATTTTAATAATTCTACATTGCTTAATAATAAAACAATGATACAAATATATCTTCACTTAATATACATATATCTAAAGCTTTTTTTTTTCTATCGTTTTTCTTTTTATTATATCATATATCTTATAAATTTATAATTTTTTTAAAGTATGAATTTAAGATAAAAATCTTGGATGTTGATGAATATTTTCCTTAATAATAATAATAATATGTTACATGATAGTGGAAGAAGTGGTGAAGATGAAAATGTGTGTGTGATTGGAAATGAAAAGCATATTGGTAATGAAGAAAGAAAGGAGTAATGGTGTGGTGGGGGATCTCCTCCTCCTTTACAGAACAGAGGAAAGGAAAATGAAATCCCTGAAGAATCTCTCACACCTGTGCAATTCTTGTTTCCTTATTCGTTTTTTTGGTAGCATAGACCTTAGCCTTTAGAACCTAGATTGACACAAACAGAATCCTAATCTTGTCGTACCCACACTCCATTAGTCAACATGGTAATGTGCCTTTCCCACATACTATGATAGTTCAATGCCCATGCACCACAAGCTTCAACAAAGCTTACAACAACTCTCTGTTGTCGTATATACCCCAAGATCCCTTTCCTTTCTTTTTCATGGGATTATCTAGGAAAAGTGAAAAAGAAACATCTGAATGTTCATATTGGACCGACAAGGAAGGAGATAACGATGACGATGGAATCCAGTGAATGTTGGTGAGCATGATATTCTCAGAAAAAGGTCAAATTAGTTAGTAGGTGTATCTGAGTAGGAATGTCCAAATCCTCAAAGAATATTCATATGTATCTGTAGTGACTCTAGTAGTCTTATCTAACCATGCTATGGGGTGACTAAGGAATGGGGTCACCCCTGTGCAACCACTCATCCATCACTCACAATTATTTCCATCACTAATTACTATTCTTTCTTTTTTTCAATGCATATCATGCACCATTAATCTTCCTTAACACTTTCTTTTAAACTAATCTGGTTTAGGTTAGAAGTAAGTGAAACCTAATCAAAAAGTTGCTTTCATCAAAAACTTTAAATAATGTTCAAACATATTCCACCTTCATTCAACATATTACTTGCTTATGTTCAACTTCTTGATTCACTGAATAGTAACTTGCCAGCACCAGTGCATACCCTTTGTTCATCATTTTTACACAAAAATTCTGGATCATATTGTACCAATTTATCAGATTCGTTCTGGGTTCTTAAATTTTAACTTACTAAAAGAAAGAATATTGTTTCAATTTGTAAGACTAAGTAATGTATCGTCTTAATGTCATAGTTTTGAGGACTAAAATAATGATAATTTACTAACTTAAAGTGACTAATATACTCGTAATTTCAGAACCAAATTGAACAGTTAATTATCATGCAAGTTGGCGCAAAATATATATGAACATTTAAGTACGAGAGTGCTTTGTATCAGTCTATCAGAAGAATATTATAGGTGTCCCTGCAGCAAGTTCATCATCATACAATTACACAACACTTTTACACATTGTGATGCAGTTATATTAATGTATAGCTTTGCACCGATTTAACGAGAGTCAACAAATTTAAATGGTTTGAAGAATGAAGATTTTCTAGAACAAATGATTACACGGCACCAAAAGTATTCTGCAGACATGCTCGAGGTATGAAACAGTAAATAGACCAGTTTTTAATTAGAGAAAAGCATGTTTATCCATGTTCTGACATAGCAGTGTTGTATTTCAAACATGGTACTTAGGATAATGATACTATTGAAAACAGATTGTTTGATACCAATCTTAAAGAACAAGTGTTATATTGGTTTGGGATAATTGCAGTGCTAGTAAAACAGCAACATTCATCAATTAGTTTGATCGTTTATCATCATAAAGCACGCAGATCAGAGTTGAATTTAACTTCAGGGTAACATGAAATGAACTAAATTCTGCATGTTGTGATTCAGATTTCATAATCTTTAATGGTGAGTTTGGAGGGAGTAATCTCTTCTAGCGGCTGATTTGAGGCGCGGAATCGAATGATACTATTCAGATTTAAAATTGTTATATTGAAGAGACTTACGATGATGGAAAGGAAGATGAGTGAAGATGAGTGATGGTGGGTTCCCCTCAAAGATACGAAGAAATGAGAATAAAAATGGAAAATTATATATTTATTCTTCAAATATAATAACAATTATATATATATATATATATATATTAAAATAATTAATATTTTTATATACATCCATTTTAAATAGATCTTAATTTTCTTTTACTTGAAACTGAAATAAATTAATATTAAATTAATTTCATATTAACAATTTTAAGTTTGTTTTGTTGTAAAATAAAATTTAAAAATAAATTAGATTTATGTAAAAGTATAATATTATATTTAAAATTTAATTATTTGTGAAATTCATTTAAATTTGTGAAATTTTATTAACAAAATAAATTTAAATATTATTTTTAATTTTACGAATCAATTATTTCTTGATTAATAATTTTTAAAATTAAACAAAGTATATATAATTAACTAATAATAAATTGAATTATAAATTGGAATTAAAATCCATTAATTTAATATTTATATTCATGAATAGAACAGTTATAAATAGGAAGAAAATATGTGCATAATCGATTGTGTCTTCATCTTATCACATAATTAATTATGTGATAATATAAAACTTAATTTTTTACTATTCATAAATACAATTAATAGATAATTATAACAGATTTTAAAACATTTTAAATTAGTATATATTATTTAATATAAGTAAATTTTAATTATAATCATATTTTAAAATTGTATTGTTAATTACACCAATTTAAATATTATAATCTTAAGTTGTCTCTCCAATAACTTAATTACATTTATGAATAACAAGAGAAAATATGTATAATCAATTATGACTATAATATCTCATCATATATAAAAAAAAAACCAAGATGAAGATTAAATATAATTAAAATATGTGATATAAAAATATATAGGTATAATTAATTATAATAACATCTCTATATATATATATATTAATAATTAATATTTTTTTTATTTTAAAAAATATATTTTTTTATTTGAAACTGAAACAACATAATATTAAATATTAATTTTATATTAGTAATTTTAATTTTATTTTCTTGTAAAATAATATTAAAAATAAATTAAATTTATATAAAAGTTTAAATTATATTCAAATTTTGTTCATGTAATTTTCGGAAATGTTATTAATAAAATAAATTTAAATATTATTTTTATATTTATAAATTAATTAGTTTTAAATTTATAAATTAATTATTTCTTAATTAATAAATTTTAAATTTAGTTTATATTTATTTATACTATTATGACTAATTATGACTATAAAAGATAACTAACAACATAAAATTGAAATTGTTTTTGAAATTATCCATTAAATTTTGTGAATTTTTATTATATTATTTTAATTAATTATTCAAATATATTAAATTTTAAATTTTTAAATACTTTTTAATATTATTTGAATTTTTTAAAAATAAAATTTGATAATTAATCTATTTTATTATTATTTTATATTCATTCTTGTTTAAATTAAACAAAGAATATTTTAATCATTTAAAATATTATTTAATTATTAAAAAATTTAAATATCTCAAATCAATCTAAATTTATATTTTCTATTCATTTCGACTTTCTTTCTACAAATTTTCCATTCATTTTTTCTTAAATTAAAACAATTTTACTTTTTATTGACTTTTTTTTTCTTTTCTTTCTTTTTCACTTTTAACCTCATTCAAACAAAGTATAAATTTCTTGTACCATGGAGTTTGATTCAGCCCTTATAAAATTTCTTTAATAATTATGCTAGTGGATAAATTTTAGTTTAAAAAGAACTATGTTTAAAACAATACAAATAATTGCTAATTTGAGTATCATGCCAAAAGTTTCTTCTTAGTTCACTCCAAATGGTTAAGTGGATATATGATATACGATTACTATAGTTATTAAGAATATTAACTATATAATAATAAACCACTAATCATTTTAAATGTAACTATATGTATAAATAAATTATTTAAACTACAAATATCTTATTGATTTGTTTTTTCTAAATAAAATCTCTTATTCAAACTTTGTGATTAAAAGAAATATAATGAAAAAAACTTATTAAAGGTGATAAGCTACATTCTGATATTAGATTTAGTTATTAAAAAAAGTTGAGATTTAGTTATTGCAGAAGTTGATGAAGAATATTTAATAGTAATAGAGTTAAAAAATTATATTCTCATGTTGATTTTCAATTGATTATACTTCTATTTGTGGCAAAGAATATATCACTTTAATATTTTTTTACAACTTGTTTCTATTAAATTTTTATTTTAATATTTAAAACTTTATCTAATTTTAATTGATAAATAACTATGTGATATAATTTCATATGTTGATAGTAAAAATGTTAAGAATATCTAATTATAAAATAGGAGCATGTGGAACTACTTTTGGTAATCTACTAAATATATTCTTTGTAAAATATTTCTATAAATAAAACAAATTATAAAGTTTTAGGTGGCTTTGATTAGATATAAAATTTCTTGTACATCTACAACATCTATATTATCATGATTATACAGTTCCATAAAAATGGTATATTTTTTATCTACTTTTATTTCATTTTTCAACTTCAGCAATAGCAAATTCTTGTTATAATAAAGTCAAATGTGACAAATTATCAACATACATTTTTTAAATATTTTTATTATTAGTTAAAAAAATTAAATTTTTTATTAAATAAAAAACAAGATTTATAATTTATTTTCAACAAATTTTAATTGATACTGAAAGTGAGTTTAAAATTAAAGTATATTTTTTAGTATTTGTCATGTGGAGTAGTCTTATTTTTCATCTACCATTCTCTCATATTGGGCTCTTAGTGGACTGGTATTTTCTATTCCCACCCTAAGTTTTCTTTTAAGAAAAAATATTTTTTATGGAGATACAATTTTGTTGAACATTATATGCATCAAAATGAGGTTATATTAATAGAAAATAAACACATCCTAGCATAATAAAAACGTTGTTTTATTGATTACAAAACATAAGAAAACATATTTTCATTGTGTATTTTTTTTTGTCATACATAACATATTTAGTGTAAATGGAGTAAATATAATCTATCCATGGCTTTTGATAGGTTGTTTAAGAAAATTTTTATATTTATCATCTTTGTAAATGGGAATTATACATCTTATACATTTTTATTTATTTATATATGTTTTCGGCTCATATATAAAAATTATTGAATCATTAAGGCGTGAACAAGACACACATTTGAATTTATGCATAAGAATCTTGAATTAGTCAATGTAATTATCTATCTTTTGGTAAGTGCTTAATACTTGAAATATTACATATAAAAAATGATAAATAAAATCTGGATTTTTAATTGTCTAAATTTATTCTGATTATGACTATATATATATATATGGATGAAGAGTATGTGTATATTTGTTCTGTCTTTATCTTTAATTTTTTTTAAATTATTAAAATATTTTTAATTTATTAAAAAATATAAAAATTTATTTATTTTTATTTTATTTCATTTGAAAAGACTAAATTTTATTACACAATTTTTTATTATTTTAATTATTAAATTTGTTTAACATTCTCAAGTCCATTTATATTCTTGAGATACTTTTTTCTTGTTATGATTTCATTCAAATGATTAATTGTAATTGGGGAAATGAAAGCTTTTATTTCATCATCATAAATCATTTTTAAGCACACATTTAAGTATTTATACTCCTTTTTATATTTTTGTTTTTGTTATTCAAAAATGTTTGTCTCTCAATTATGAATGTTGAATCATATAAATCTTTAATTTATAACATAATTTCGAAAATTTATTTTCTTTATTCTCTTTATTTCTTAATTTTGTTTTATTTAAAGATCTCTCCTTTAATTATATATATATTATTTTCACTCAATAGTTCAACTTCTTCGATCTATTTTTCGTTGAAACAAATAATATAAATATTATAGTTATAATAGCCTTTTAATTATGTGTAAATATATTTTCTTATCTAATTATTATTTAATACTCTATTTTAATATTTATGCAAACTTTTTATTAATATTTAATATTTAATAAAAAATATATATAATTTTTATATTGAATTATTAATGATAGTATATTTTATTGGTTTTTATTTTTATTTTTTTATGAAAAAACTATATAGAAAATATTTAAAAATAATATGAAAGTGAATAGGAGTAGTGGCTGATGAAGATGGAGACAGCATATTATGAGTTTGTATTGATCCATATAGTATATTACAATTTTATCCCATACAGTTATATAGCGAAAAGCCTAGGATTCTATGGTTTTGGTGTGGACAGGAATGGCAACACAATAATTGGAATAATTGGACCTGTGTGTTAATTTCTTAGTTCAATTTTTATATGACCTTAATAATTTTCAATTCCCACCTAGCTAACATAATTAACAATTTAGGATTAGTTTATTTTTTAATTAATATTTTTTCACATATAAATTATTATTTATTTATTATTGACATATTCAAATATTCATTAATACCATATCAATGAAAATTTGTTGATATAGTTATATTTAAAATATATCTTATTCTTAAAATAATGATTAATTAGTTTTTAATATTTTATTTATTTTATTTTATTATATAAAAATTAAAATGTTATATAAGAACATTATTGATAATGTAAGTGAGATTTATTTCTCAATTTATACTTCCTCTTCATATTATTTAATATTTTTATTTTATTGCTTATTTATTGTTGAAGAGTGTTATGCATGTACAACCCCATTTAATACTCCAATATCATTTTAGCACAAATAAATTTCACAGTTTCATAACAACATTTGATATCCACATATTGGTAAAATATTCCCTAGTCACATGAACAAAAGAGTTTTTATTCTTTTATAATTTTTTTATGAAGATAAATAGAATTTAACTTTTTATTAATTAGAAGAAAATTTTTGTATGAGCTTGTCAATTATACATTTGTGTGGATGTAGTCACAACATTCTAGTCTTTATTACAATTTTTTACATTAATGCATCTTTTATATCCATGTCACCTGTAACTACATTATTGTGATTGAATTTTTAGTATAATTTTTTATATAAATGTATCTTTCACATTTGTGTAGATGTCATCACAACAATGTGGTAAAATTTTTGGTATGATTTTCTACATTAGCACATCTCTCACACACATACAAAAGCAACTATAGGCTTATTTCATGGTTGAATATTTGGTGTAATTTTTCTTAAGAGTGTACTTCCAATTTTCATGTGAATTTAGAGGATTTAGAAACACTCTTGTAGTTGAATTTCTGGTACATTTCTTTTTGTAAATACACTTCATACAACCATGTGGTTGTAAAAATACCTTGTGGTCAAATTTTTGGTGTAATTTTTCTAAATGAACACACCTCCTACAACCAAGTGAATGTAGACATATTCGTGTAGTTAAACATCTAACGAAAGTTTTTACACAAACTCCCACAACCATATGTGTATAAACACATCTTTGTGTTTGATTATTAGGTGCCACTTTTATGAGTGCACTTTTTACAATCAAGTCAATCTAACCACACTTTTGTGATCAAATTTTCTAGTATAATTTTCTATATGTGTGCAATTCCCACAACCATGTAGACACAATCTTTTTTGGTGTAATTTTTTTGTATGAGCACATCTCCCACATTTATGTTGGGGCATCCACACTCTTGTTTTGATACAATTTTCTATACTAGCATACTTTTCATATATATGAATGCAACCAAATCTTTGTGGTCAAACTTCTGATGTATTTTTTTTACATTTTCTACATTTCTGTAGACGAAACCACACTTTTATGGATAGACTTCTACTAGTACATTTTCCACATTCTTACTCTCGTGGATACAATTACATCCCTATGGACATAATCAAAACCCCTCTTAAAATAGTTAAACTCTCATAATCAAATCTTTAATGTATTTTTTCTAGTAGTGCATAACATTTCTCACTCTCATATGGGTGTGATTACACTTAAATGATTTAAAAAAAAGAATACTCCATAAAAATAAAAATTTGACTAAGTCATAAATATTTTCTTTATTAAACTTTATATATGTAACATATTTATATTTGTTTTATATGAGAATATTTATCTATATATGTCACATAAAATAGATATATGTGGTGAATTACAAAAAAATCTACTCATAAACATGATAAAATGCAACTAAAGATGTGCACCATTTAATTGATCTATTAATAAAAAGTTTACACTAATATCTTTTAAATAAGTACTAAAGAGTGTCTATTAAGCAATAAAAAGTTTACACCAACCTTTTATTAATGAATAAAACATATTTACCATTTAATTAGTTAGAAAATAAAATATTTGAGTTCTTTTTTTTAATTAAGTAGTATAAAGTATGCGTCATCCAATCAATTAAACAATAAAAAGATTGCCTTACCTATTTGATTATGACAAATTCTTGTCCACAAATATATGAAGTAACAATTGTGATTAAAAAGTTCTATTCACTGAAAATTATACTCTTAGCAAAAAGATTTTTATATACTAAAACTTGTACTATGTACAAAGACTAAAAAATCTCTTTTAAAATCATAGAATATAAAACTCATTCATTTTAAGAAAAGGAAAAATCAATTAAATTATTCACATATAAAATTTATTTAGATTCTAAACTAAAATACTTTTATAACAAGGTCTATTAGTATAGTTATTTTTAAAAATATATCATAATCTCTTATAAGTCTGTCCTAACATATAATAGAACAACTAATATATTACTTTTTTAGTAAATATTTTTTTATTATCTTATTAATCTTTACTTTATTATTCAAAGACTATAAACTTATATAAAAAGAAAGGATAGTATTAAAGAGAGTAAGATCTACTTCTCAACTAGTATATTTATATTAACTCTCTTTATATTATTTAATGTTATTTAATACTCTTTACTCAGAAATTTGAAGTTCTAATATTTGAATATCATATATCAAAAGTTAGATGAGTTATATGTTTATATTAACTCTCTTTATATTATTTAATACCCTTTACTCAGAAACTTCAAGTTCAGTATTTGAATATCATATATCAAAACTTACTAAGTTATAATTAAGAAGGTTCCACCCTTTCCAATCATTCATTCTAAGATTTTCACTTTCCACTGAAGTAACTTTTAAAAAGAATTCTAAAAAAATTTATACTAATGAAAGAATTTGAAGTATTATTTCTTCTATTAAGCTAGAATTGTTCTATATTAAAAAAAGCTAATTATATTTTTTTAATTTTTTTGAAATATAAAATATTCGCAACTTAACATTAAATTAAATCTAAATAATCTATCTTAAAACAAGATGACATTTTTTTATAAAAAAATTATTCTCTTTGTTTTTGTTTAAAAAAAAAATAAGGTGAATTAAAATTTTGAGACATAAAATCAAATAATTCCATTAATTTCTATCTATCTCTCTTATTCATTTTTAATTTTAATAACTAGTAAAAATATGTCCTGTTGTGTGATGCACAGTATAATAAAAGAGAGAATTGTTCAAAAAAAATTGTAAAAACATTAATAAAAAACAAGTTTTTATATAAAAGCTACTTTCATACTTATATTAATGAATTAGACCTAGTGAATCAACAATAAAAAAAATAACTTAATCATCCATCAATTATCTATTTTTATTCTAGTTCTCGTGTTAGTTTATAAAGTTATAAAATGTATATTATAATTTAGACTAATATTTGAAAAACTCAACTGATTATTAAATAGGTTAAAAAAATACTAGTTCAAGATTAACAATTCAATAACAAAATTATTTTAATAATTAAAATATATAAAATGATTTTAAGTAATATCATAATTTTATAATTCTAGAAAGTAAAACAAAACATAAATTTTGAGGGAACAATAGTTAGTGATAATATTTATTAACAATAACAACTTAAATTGAAATTTCAATAATGTACATCTATATTTATTAATAACAACAAGTTTATATTTAAAATAAAATAATAAAATAATATTTTATAATGATTTTTAGTTTTCTTAAAGATTAATATTTTTTGTTAATTACATAGGTTCCAAAGTAGGATAGGAACTTACATCACTGATTTTGCACCATAACTGAAGCAAACCAAAAAAATGTTTTATATAACCATCATTTTTCCAAGGTTAGTTTCTTATGTGGAGTGTTCAAATATCCATAATACAAATCATCTTGTGTATACCATCAAAGTTTACAAATCACCTCTTAAAAGTAAAGAAAAGAATATAATTAGCTTGAAGCTTACATGTGTATCATGTCTCTAATACAGAACAGAACAAAATAAACCTAAAATATATTTCTTAGACAGATATAGGTGTAGCAAGCATTTACTAATTGAGGAGCACTACAAAGTTTGGCCATAAAGAGTACATGATTGTGGTCCAGTGGCCACAACAAAAACAGTGAATTGAATATGAACCCTGCAATATTTTGATGGGTTTATTGTCCTAAATGATAGTGTATTCTTTCGACTATGAAACTCTGTCTGATGTGCATGGATGCTTGTGGAGGTGGTGGAGGCACGTAGCACAATCATGGTTGCATGTCACTTCCACCAATCTCAGCTAACTGAGACGTATCATGAGGTTAACCTTGTTCACTGATTTTCTTTTACTTTGTTATTATTATTATTATACAAGTTCATACAAAGACAAATCCAACTATGCTTACCCTAGTTAAAGTATACCTAGCTAGCTATCTCAAGAAGAAGAAAAAAAATCAGTGCTGGTTTAAAGAACAAAAACTGAGGGATACACACAGTCACACGTGGAGATGCTGAGTTTGGAGTCTGAGAATCTTTAGAAACAGAAGGGGTCACGCCATGGTCCATGAAAAGCACGTTACAATGATTGCATGGCTACCCTAGCACACATCTTTTCCAAAGAGAGAAATATTGGATGCTCTAAGTTAATGCTCTCCCCACTCACTTTTGGCACGGATCACCCATCACTGCTGCGTGGCAATCAAACAAAAGTGTGAGAAAAGACACCATTGATCATAGTTTATTCTCCACCTTTCCTTGTGATGTGTTGCATGCATGGTGCCAAATAATAGAGGTGGAAAAACATGAAGCCGTAAACAGACAAAGGTTTTCACGCTTGAGTTATGTGCAATGCCTGATCTCAGGGCCACTTTTGAGACAATTTAGGGGCCACAACTTTAGCTATTCTTGGAATCACTAAGTCGAAGATATATATGTACAAGAAAGAAACCAAGATATTCATGTGAGTTGTGACAGACTTTGCTGGTTTTGTGATCCACTTGGATTTATATATATGTATATATAAGGACATTTACCGCATAACACAATGCTGAGTATATAATCATATACAAGATCTACCGAGTGGTCCATTTGATAGGTATTTTTTTTTTCTTTACCAATATATTTAAGTGGTATGTATTGGTCTTTTTAAACAAAGTCTCTAGTTTAAGAATCATGTTTGAGAAGTGTCTACAATACAAGTGCTCACTTAGTTTTTTCAATAAAGATTAGTTATTTGTAAAATAAAGGAATACTGTGCATCAGAGACATAAATGATTAGTACTATAATATATTTCTCTTGTAAATGTAAAAAAATAGTCATTTGCATTTTATTTATTTTCAAGCATATGTAATTTTTTTTCAATTTTAATTTCTATTTGTGCTTTTGAATTCTAAGAACACTTAAAATATATGTGACTTTTTTTTTCAATAGGTTACACTAGTCAATCTCATAAAATAATCATGAATTAATAATATAAAATATTTACTTTTTATAATTTTCACTCGCAAAAAGTTAAAATAATTTATTTAAGTATAGTGAAAAATTATATTTTGTAAGAATTTTCATACCTCGTTTTAACACATGAATAAATATATGATATAAAATAATTATTATGTTTTACTTTTTTTATGCAATGATTAGATATTCTTATTCTATCATGATTATCATTATGGAATTTTTTCTTATCACCTTTATTTTTTATATGAATTTTTATAACATTATCGTTAATTTATTTTTATTTTTAATTCGTAATGTCTATAGATCTTTTTTTTTATTATATTTACACAATTTTTGTTTTTTTAAGTTATTTTCACAAAGAAAAATGATTATTATTAAACTTTTCTATCTCATATTTTGTTCTCAAAATGACTTATACAAATTTCATTATAAAACTACAATAGTGATATCAAATAGATCATGAACTAGTACACTATATTAGTTCCTATAAGAGTAATGGGGAGCATGTTTATTACTTGCTTGAGATGTACTTGAAGGTGAAGTTTGTACTTGAAGTGTTGAAAATCAATAACATATTACAAGTGAATTACAAATTAATCAATATAGTGAATAAATTTAATGCAATTTATAGATGACAAACAAATTATTATGAAAGTTAAGACATCTAACCAGGTTGACATGTATGTTAAAGATGTGGAGGATGAGTATATTTGGATGCATGTAAGGATAAAATAGATTGACTATTAGACTATGAAAGATAAGTAGTCACTTGAGTTTCTAATTTATACTTACTTGAAGTTACAAATTTTATTTTCAAGTTTTTGAAGGAATAATGTACCACACAAGTTTTAGTTGGAAGAAATTTGGTATATTTCTATTAAAAAAAATAAAATTTTATTTAGAAACCTTTTAAGCTAACAATCTAGATAATTTTTTTTAATTTAAATACATGGAATTAACTTTACAAATGGATTATTTATAATTACTTTTATAGAACAAGTTTAATTTTTGAAATACATATCAATGTAAATTTTACTCATTTAATTTTTTATCAGTCTCTTTTTATTTTTACTCATTTTATTAAAATGACAAGGAAAGAAAATTTAGAAGGAATATTTGTTCCTAAAAATAAAGTTAGATGGTTGAATTAAAATTGAGTGAGAATAAATAGTGGAATTAAAAATTACAAATCAATGTGAATGTTGTTGAGAGAAGCATGACTATAACTGTGGAAGAATCTGGAAAACAAAACAAGAGTAATGGGAGAGTTAAAATAATTTAAGAAATATTAAATCAGTAAAAATACATTATTAGGAATAGAACAAAATTTAAAGAGAAAATTAATAATATTGGTCATAAATACAAACACTTCATTTTTCTAATTTAACTGAAATTATTTTTATTAACTATGTCTATTTAAAGTGTATTTATTGTTGACTGTATTTAGGGAGAGACATTTCTACTATAAAAAAAATTATAAACAAGAGTTTTTACAATTTTAGCAATGTGCTTCTCCAAGAAAGGTGTTAATTAAATTAATATTTATTTATAATAATTAAATTATTTTTGAGCTGTTAAAAGATGAAATGTAATAAAGTATGATAAAAGCACAAGTATCTATAAGAATCATCCCTCAAAACAAATCATAAAAAATTAGAATGAGTTATTTAAGAATTATGTGTTATAATGAGTCTCTTTTTAAGTTAAATATGTGTTGTTGCTTATAAAAAATTTCAGAAGCTATAAAACTATATAAAAAATATAGTTACTAAAATAGTAAGATAAAATTGTAAAAAAATATAAAAAACAATTATCAAAATTGATCTCTTTAAATGTTAATTAATGTCATTATTATCACTTATACACTTTTGTATCCACATATTTTTATATGAAAATAAAAGAAAGTAATTAACACAATTAAAAAATAATATATAATCTTACTACATTTTTAAATATAGTAAGAGACTTGTTTAAAATATAATTATCAAAATTATATAGTATTAGTAGAAAAGAGACACTGTGTTTATAAATTTTTTAATTTCTTTTAACAATAATTATATAAAAATAGATGATTATATTTTTAAAAGATTTGTAATTATTTTTAGTATTTAAATAATTTTTTATTTTAAAATATAATTAAAAATAAAATAGAAATATAAAATATATATACTAAAACTAAAAATCTTTGTTAAGTATTATTGTAGATTTATTTTTACTTTAAAATATAATTAAGAATAAAATAAAAATGTAAAATCTAAACACCAAAAAATAATTTTTTTATTATATATTATTATAAATTATATTTTTTTTTATTTTGAAATATATTAAAAATAAAATAAAAATATTAAAAATAACATAAAAAATATTTTTACTTATAATTATAGTATATAATTATGAATTTGAAAATATATTAAAAATATAGCAAAAATATAAAGGATAATACCAAAAAGAAAAATTATATTTACATTTTTATATAGTTATAGATTTTATGAAAAAGTATAGATTAAGTATAAATAATTAGTATTTTTATGCTAATTTAACATATTGTCTAAAACGGATGAAAGGAATAAGTGTATTTATTGAGACTTGTTTGTTAATACATTTTTCAAACACTTATTACGTAGTATAACTGGTCAAAGATATGATTTTCTTTTTATAACATAGTAACGAAATGTTTATTATATTATTTTATTTTATTGAGATAAAATTTAATTATTATAATAACTTTTAAAATGGCTAGAAAATATCCTTGGAGAGTTATAGATTATAAATATTTTTTTAGGATTTTGTACCATTTACTCCAATATTACTAATTACTTTATATCACTTTCTTTTTATTGTATCATGTTTTTTTATTAAATTACACATATAATTTGTTTAAACTCTTTCTTTCTATTAAAAAAAATAAAAAATTGCTTAAATTGGAAATGCAGAATTCTATTAATGTAGATGATAGCTATAGCTATTCCAAAGGGTTCTTGCATGAATAATACTCTAACTAATATTTTTAACAATATATTACAAATTATTTATTGTTATAGTATAACTATGATTATATCCTTATTATATATAAAGGGATTATTTTTAATATGGATAAAAATTATTTTATTTTTTATTATGGATTCTATTTCACTCTTTTTATTTTATTTATTTTTATAACTTTCAACTTTTTCTTCTCACATATCAATTGTTCTTTTTCTAACTTATACCTTCACTTTTTTAATCCTAAATTTAAATGACTTAAATAGTATTTTAAATTTTAAAAATAACATAAACTAAATAAATAAAGTAAGATGCACGAATGAACAAGTAAAATAAGTTACTTTTAATACGAAATTTTAATTTTAGTTTATATTAACAATTAAACATTAATTTTTCATAGTTTAAATAATAACATCTCCTTTATAAAGTGTATCCTAGTATAACTATTTCAAATCTCTCTTTTCAATTAACGTATATAATATTTTTTAAAAACAAAAATCAAAGGCAAAAATAAAAGAAAAATCAATATATAGATAAATTTATATACATATATATATATATATACATATATATATATATATATGTATATATATATATGTATATATACATATATATATATATATATGTATATATATATATGTATATATATATATATATATATATATATATATATATATAAACAAAAGAAGGAGAGAGAATTATCCTGCATGTTTGTTTATCTTCCGAATTTTATTTTTCTTTTATTTTAATTTCTGATTTTAACAAATGTTTTCATGAAAAGTAATTAAGCTATCCTTATCATTTAATTAAAATGAAATATTAATGTAAAAAATAAAATAAAAGATTGGTAATAAAAATTAATTCATTCTAAAAAAAGTAGGTGGATTTCCGACTCTTTAAAATATATTAAAATTAAAATTAATATATATATATATAATAAAATTTAATAAAATAGAATAACATGGTAAAAGTACATTGAAAAATCATATATTTTCCTTAATAACAATAATAATAATAATATATTATTACAAATGATGATATTTGGTTAGAGAAAGACCAAAACTGAACTCCATTATTAAACTATCACAAACACTCCGTTTCAGCGTGATAAGAGAGCGTACTACACCGTTCCCAACTTCGTTCACCAACAAACAATGGTTCAGTTTCCTTTAAAACCTGTAACGGCATTCGCGGCCAAGCCGTCACCGTTGGTGACTTTCGTAACTGTAATCGTCATTGGCGTGGTGGGGTTTTATTCGCTGCATTTCCCTTTCCGTTCCGCCACTTCCCTCGACGCCTCGGGCGTCAACCACGTGTTCCTCTCCTCGTCCTCCAACGCTACGATCTCGAGCTACCTGCGCGCGCTCACCGTGCACCCTCACCTCGCGGGAACAAAACCCGCCTCCCTAACCGCGCGCTACGTGCACAACCACTTCACCGGCCTCGGCCTCCCAACCAAGACCGCCAGGCGTCCCGCGCTGTTGTCCTACCCGGTGCGGTCCTCGCTCGCCGCGCATTTTAGCGACGGTTCCAGTTTGGAGTTTCGGTTGGGGGAGGGAGAGGGGGACGGGAAGGTGGTGGCGCCGTACCACGCGTACTCGCCGTCGGGATCGGCGTTGGCGGCGGCGGTGTTCGTGAACTACGGCCGGGAGGAGGACTTCCGGTTGCTGGCTGCGGCGGGGGTGGAGGTGGCAGGGTGCGTGGCTGTGGCGAGGAGCGGCGGGGGATTGGGACGGGGGGCGGTGGTGGAGGCGGCGGAGAGGCATGGGGCAGTTGCGGTGGTGGTGTTCGGGGAGGGGGACACGTGGGGCGAGGGGTTTGAGAGGGGACACGTGATGAGAGGGGGAATAGGGGACCCACTGAGTCCTGGGTGGGGTACTGTGGATGGCGGCGAGAGTTTGCGTTTGGATGATAGCGAGGTTTTGAAAAGGTTTCCTAAAATTCCATCCATGCCCTTGTCTGGTGAGGCCGCTGAGAGGATCTTGGTCTCGCTTGGTGGAGCTCCTCTGCCCTTGAATTGGAGGGGTACCCTAAAGTCCTCCAAGGTTAGGAATGTTGGTCCTGGCCCCACTATCCTCAACTTCACTTATCAGGTTGGTCGGTTGCTTCCTCATGTAACTTTATTTTGTTTCTTCACATTTTAGTTTTCATGCTCTCACTTCAAAGATTGAGATTATTTTTCGGGCAAGATATCCATGCATGTAATAGATATTCAGATCAAATTTTATTTTGGATTTGAATCTGATCACAAATTATTGATATATATTTTAGAGTTTGATAGTTATTTATCATAATTTAGTTCTAGATCATCAACCAATAAAAATTTGTGTGATTTTTAAGGTAACTATTATGAAATACATGGTGGTTTGTGGTTGGCTTTTCCACTATCATAGCATACCTTTTTTCCTCTTATTTTTTACATGTGTAATAAAAGTGAAATAATTGTGATTATATCACTTATAATTTTTTATTGACTGTTTTAGAGAAAATAGTCCATGCATGCATATAAAGATTGAGATTAGTTCATGTTTTGTACTATTAATGTTCTAGAGAAAAAAAATTAGAATTTTTATTCTGTCTAAGTATGTTGACTTGTACATTTATCTTAAAACTCAAATAATTTTGAATATATTTATGATTATTAGCTTTTAAAAAAAATTACCTTAAAAGTTATACCTATTCTGATTGATTAACAGTGTGTGTAAAATTCCCATGTATCCATGCATTGAGAGTGAAGAAATTTTACATAGTCAATTATTTTGGTAGTAACTTTAAAGTAATAATTATTATAAAAATAAAGAAATTTGCCATACATATCCATTGATAGTTTACGCGGTGGTGTATATACCATTTTCTCTGAAAATCTTTCATAGTCAACTTACTAAAAATCACTCTAAATATAATTTTTAAGTCAGCTATCACAAAAGTGAACATATCTAATGCGTGTCTAGGTAAACATTTAACAAAACCTTGTAACACGAGAGTTTGTGATTAATTTTAATTGTGAGATATTTTGAAACAAGTTAAAAAGGATTTATTTTGACAAGTTAGTTTATAACTTAAATCCTTCTGAACATCCCGGATTTGGTATCCAATTTATTCGTGTCTGTTGTTGGTATGTTTTAATTATGACAGTATATCGAGTTTCTGATGCTCATCTTTACAACTCATAGACATTAATGTAGTACAACAATATTTGACTATGCTGTATGTTTTCTGTGCATGTTTTCAGTCTGGCTTATTTGGTTTTTCAGGGAGAAATGAAGGTAGCTACCATTGAAAACGTTTTTGCCATTATCAAGGGACGGGAAGAATCTGATCGATATGTTCTGCTTGGGAACCATAGAGATGCATGGACATATGGTGCTGTTGACCCCAACAGTGGGACAGCTGCCCTACTCGACATTGCTCGTAGATATTCTATTCTATTGCGTTTGGGGTGGACTCCACGGAGGACCATCATTCTATGCAGTTGGGATGCAGAGGAATTTGGAATGGTAGGTAGCTCCACTAATCTTGTGTTCATCATGGTTAACCACTTTCATTATGTGACCACTGGATTTTTCTAAATGACAAGTCAGTGAATCTGGACACATGGGGTGAAAGGGAAACTTTACTACCATTTGTCCTATTTACCTAAATTTGTTGCCATTATCTTGAGTAAGTCTCTTTCACACGGGTTAGAGTCTTTGATAAGCTTTTTGCTTTTAAAGTATTAATTTTCTTTAAAGAAAAAGTAATGCATAGTTTGTGCTTTTTATCAACTTAGATCGATTTGCTTTATTTCAATTATGGTGTCACTTCTAGTAATGTGCCTCTAAATCAAGTTTATCCATGTGTAGATAGGATCCACTGAGTGGGTTGAACAAAACCTTGTTAATCTTCGTTCCAAGGCTGTAGCGTACCTTAATGTAGACTGTGCTGTTCAAGGGCCTGGTTTCTTTGCTGGCTCAACTCCTCAGCTAGATGATCTTCTTCTCGATGTCATAAAAAAGGTATTTAAAGTAATTATACGTGCATATGCAAATCTGCATGTGGATTGTGTTTTAAATGTAGTTGATCATGGTATTTGATTAATGTTTTACATCATTTGCCATATATGTTCATTTCAGGTCAAGGATCCTGACTCTGAGGGTACAACGATATATCAGAATTGGGCAGCTGCTGGTGGAAAATCTAATGTATGACTTTTAGTCTACTGGCCAATTCTCATTTTTAAATTTATGAAGTTATCATTAGCTGTCCATAACTACTTTTTCACTTGAAGCTTACAGACCACGTTTCGAACATTTTCCTCGTTGTCTTTCTTTTTCAATAAAGTTAATAATAGTAATTAACTTCTTAGCTGTCTACCTGCCTTTTAAATTTTGATAGGTTCATATTTATTGTTTTCCCTTTTTCCTCTCACTGGTGCCAGTTATCTTTTTTTTTATTTTTAATGTGAAAAAACAAACAATTTATCTTTCGAAATTAATTAATAGTGACGAAAAATCATATATTTGTTGCTTAGCTGTTTTGTCTTGGTTGATTGCAGATTCAAAGGCTCGGTAGAGTTGATTCTGATTTTGCTCCATTTGTGCAACATGCAGGGGTTCCATCTATTGATATATATTATGGAAAAGGTACATACGTCATTGATATGAACTAAAAGGGTTCCATATAATTTGTGAAAAAGTAGTGCCAAAATGTATCACATACTCATGTATTTTGACTAATAATTGTGCCAGTCAATTTTAATTTATTAATATACCTTTTTTGGGGGGCACATTTAAGAGACTTGTCCAGAATTTGAAACACGCTTATTTTCTGCTGAGGGTGATATAGGTTTAGCATTCATGGTTTATTAGATTTGGCCATTATATGTGAGGTCATGGAAAGCTGTCATGATAGTTCCTTCTGTTTTTTGCTATCATTTTGTCCTATCATAGGATTTGTATCTAGCTATTGTCATGTAGGAGCCTTAACAGTAATGATCAGTATATACATTGTTTGACCATAGAATATTTTACACCACAAAAAAAGAAAAAATTGTATCTGAATATTCTTCTATATGCAAATAATTTGTCTTTTCTCTAGATTATCCTGTCTATCACACTGCTTTCGACTCTTATAACTGGATGACAGAGTTTGGAGATCCATTCTTTCAGCGCCATGTAGCTGGTTAGATTTCTTGTTTAACCCACATCCTACCAAAAATTTTGAAATTATTATTTTATTGGTCAATCCGTGTGTCAATCATAAGATGATATATCTTTTTTGTTCTTTGTTGTATCAGTTACTGGAATTTGGGGGCTTCTAGCCCTTCGCCTTGCTGATGATTCCATTATACCTTTCAATTATCTGTCTTATGCGGATCAGTTGCAGGTATGCATTTATCTTCATAAGTATTTTAATGAACTTCTTGCTAAGCACTACTTTTGATATTAGAATATCAAACCAGGAGGGAGTTTTAGTTAGACAGTTTCGTTCAATTATGTTAGTTTCGTTCAATTAGAATTCAATTTACAATATCATTAAATTATATTTCATAAATTAGTGAATTCACCACAATAATTATCCTGGATACAAAAGTTGTTTATACTACTTGAACCTAGGATCCGTATCACCCTAATCTGTTGAGCTTGGCTCAGGTGGTCGTCAAACCAAAATGGTTGTTAGTATTAATATTAATGAAGCAAACGTCATAAGATCTTAGTAACAAACCAAAAGCAGATTTAAGTACTTAATTTTTATAAAAAGAATAAAATGTGGGGTGAATTGAATAAAGTTTTATCAATTTTAATATTGCACCACTACTGTGTCTTCCGTCAAAGGCAAAGCATTCCTGTATCATATTGATTACTTAATCTTCCACTACTTTGGACAGGTGTACAATAACATATTGAGCAAGTTGTTAGACAAGCAAATTTATCTACATCCACTAACTGCGTCGATTCAAGAATTTGCTTCTGCTGCCAAAGAAGCTAATGACGAATCAAAGGTAAAACGTCACTGAAATGAATTGCAGTGTATTAGCATTATTTACCATTTAAATTTGACATAATTACACTTATCATCCCTTCTTCTACTTGTCTTCATGAACTGCAGAAACTGAGATTGCAAGAAAACTCAGATCATTTAGTGGATATGAAAATACGAGCATTGAATGATAGACTAATGCTTGCGGAAAAAGGCTTCTTGGATGTTGACGGGCTTCGAGGAAGGCAATGGTTCAAGCATCTTGTGAGTGTGTTTGCCTTCAATGTGCCGGTTAAAACTTTCATTGATGAAGTTGACAAATACTTTTGCACTTATGAAATTAGACTCTGTGTGCTTGTTGTATGTTGAAACACCAGAGATCCGTAGAGATCCCCAGATTATGCTTATATTTCAACTTTTCATGTGATGAATTGCTTATTTGTGTCATTACATTACATTACTGTACAGGTTTTTGGGCCTCCTAGTGACCAAGAAAGCAAGTTGGATTTCTTCCCTGGAATCGCTGACTCTATGTCTGAGATGTTAAAAATGAGTGAAAAAGAAAGGGTGGCGGCAATTCAGCATGAGCTTTGGAGGGTTGCTAGGGCCATTCAAAGAGCTGCTTCTGCACTAAGAGGAGATCTGGCCTGAAACTAGTGGAAAAGATGGAAATATTTATCTTAGTTGACCTGTAAATATCAGTTTCTATTTTGTGCAATAGTAACCTGTAAATGTTCAACTGTACATTAAGGTTAAAAGCACTTGGCTCGTTTGTTTATTGTTTCTTTTATTACAATTCACTTTTTTTAGTTCGGGTTAAATGAACTTCACCGTTTTGGCTAGGTTTGCCTTTTCCTTTAAAGATTTTTACCAAAACAATGTTGTAATTATGATCTGCTTTAATTATACAGGGAATCTTTTTTCAATGAAATCAAATTGATTTATTGCAAAACACTGATCTGAATAATATTTTGCCATAACAGAGCTGATGCAAATAAAACTTGCCAATATGTCATTCTTTGGTAAGGAAAAAAATAATTACTTCCAACTCATTCTTTGGTAAGGAAAAAAATAACTACTTCCAACTCATTTTTTGTTCTAAAATTGAGTAGATCGCTCTCATAGAAATGATTTCTATACTTTGGTATGATAACTCTTCATAATTAAAGAATGAGACGACAAATTTTTCTAACAAAAAATTTAAAATTTAAAATTTAAAATTTAAAATTTAAAATTTAAAATGAAAAATTAAAATTTATTTTTATAAGTTAAATTAACTTATGTAGTTAATTTGTATATATATATATATATGTAATTGTTAAAAATTTTATTTTTAATTTGTGAATAAATTAATTTAATTTATGAAAAAGTGCTTATAATTTTTTTATTTTATAAGTCTTTAATGAGAAGCTGATGAAAATAGATTCTGAAATAATTTGGTCATAATTTCTACACAAAACAAAAAGTAACACACACACTTCAACAAGTACGCGCGCCAGGTAGGGGTCGAACCTACGACTTTCTGCTTAGGAAACAGACGCTCTATCCACTGAGCTACAGGCGCTTTACGTCTGAATATACAATGCATATAGTTTTATTTAAATTTGTTTCAAATAGGATGATGCTTAGGTAGATTCTACTCAAAAAATTTAAACTGTAACAATCTATTTGTTATGATTGGATTGAGTGCATTTTATATTTTTCAAGTGATTTGAAATGAAGTTGGTCCTTACTTGGATCATTTTTTTTTTTGCTTCCATTTGAATTTTGTAATTATTCTTACAATAAAAATAGTTGGTTTTACTCTGAGTCTTCCTCGTTGCTATAGAATCATTAAATTAAAAAGTGTGATCCAATAAAATATGGATATTTTTGTGGACTCTTATATAAGGCTTTTGAAATGTTCTTGTTTAGAATAAAAGATTATTCTTAAAAAAATGATGAGAATATGAATCTCCATGATGGAACACTCAACTTCTTATCCCTCAAAAAGCTACCACCGCCTAATTGCCTCTTCATATAAATTCAATAAATTATTTACTTTCATATCAAATTTCTATCATAAAAGAATTATAAATATAAAACTAATGTTTAAATTAAATATATAAAACAAATTATATATATAATTTCACATAATATCTATAAAAGGTTACAACACAAACTTAACATAAGATACATTAAAATTGATTACTTCTAAAATACCAGAATAAAATTTAGGCTCATACAAATCAACTCATTATATCTATCAACATTTATACCATCACATATCTTGAGAGCTTATGTTCTTAACTATTAGCAAGTTGACAACTTTATTCATTACTATTTCATTTGTTATTTCTTAATTTTTATAAGTCTAATCTCAAGGAATAAATCATATCTAATATAAATTTCATCAAATTCTAAAACATGATTTGGTTTAGTTATATATTTTTTCGATTGTGATATATGAAAAATAATGTGCAATCTAGCTAATGGTGGAGGCAAGGCTAATTTTTAAGACATTATACACATATATTAAATGATTTAGCATAATCCACTAAACTTAGAAGTTAACTTATTTAACTTGATACCTTTTCTTACATATGTGGTTGTTGTAACTTTAAAATATAGATAATCTCCAACTAAAATTTTAAAGATTTTTTCTTATTAACAACATAAGATTTCTTATGACTCAAAAGATACTCTCATATTCTCCTGAATTTTTTTTTACTTTATCTATGATTTACTACAATAACTATGATCCCACCAAAACACTCTTTCTATCTTGACGCCAAAAGCGAGGGGTTCTACACTTCATGTGTCTCATAGGAAGTCATTTCAATATTAGGATGACAATTATTATTATATGTGAATTAGTAAGGATAAAATCTCACTCCAGCTACACAATTAATTCAAAATAGCATCCTTAACAAATCTTCATCCTCTTAGGCTAACCATCAATCTAAGGATGATATGTAAAATTGATCTAAAAATAATATCCAAAGCCTTATAGAGGGTCTACCAAAACCTGGATGTAAATCTAGGATATTTATCTAAGATTATATTAGAAGACACATATTCAACATCTCTTTGAGATACAAATTGAGCAAGCTTCTACATTTATATCCTCAATTAATCCTATAAATATTGTAATTTCAACATCTCTATGAATATAATGTTAATACTCAATTAATTCTATAAATATTTTAATTTCAAATATTGATATGACATGCTCCCACTACAACCCTGCATCTACATTACATAAATTTATAGAAATACATTGAGTTGATATGACATCTCTCAAAAATTTCATTTCAAATAACTAAAGCTCATTTTTGACAATTTATCATACAATTGTTTACCTCAACATTCAACATTATCTCTAAGTGTGATTCATGTTCTTTATGACTATGAGAATAAATAAGTATATTATTTGATAAAATAATTATCTAAGAAATCTCTAAAGATTTTATTCTTGAAGTCCTTGAATATGGTTGGAGCATTGGTCATAACAACATACATATAAACCCATATCAAGATTGGAATGTCATTTTTTGTACATACTCATTTTTCATGGTGCATAAATCTTAAATATATCTTGAAAAAATAATTGCACAATGCGATAAAATCATCGATTCGGGATTGGGAATACTTATTCTACAGTAAACTTATTTAGTTTCATGTAGTGAATACACAACCCGAAGAACCATTTTTCTTATTTACCAACAAT
This sequence comes from Lablab purpureus, assembly GCA_030347555.1. Classification (NCBI taxonomy): domain Eukaryota; kingdom Viridiplantae; phylum Streptophyta; class Magnoliopsida; order Fabales; family Fabaceae; genus Lablab; species Lablab purpureus. The sequence goes on from CM059260.1 coordinate 1,715,717, forward strand.
ACAAGTAGAAATGACAAATAAATTTGTAATAAATATATTATCTGAACTCGTTTTAATGTTGATAAAGAATATTTAAATTGATCGCATATGACTAAATGTATCAATGTTGGTAATGTTTGAATTTTAAATAAAATACGAAAACGAAGATGTATGTGTAATATCTGAGTGATCATCGTTTCTTGTACTAATTCTCATTTTTAACTACTAAAACAATCTTAGTTTGTTTGGTGATATATTTTTAAAATTTATGCAATTATATTCTTTCATTATAATTTTACATTGAAGAGTATAGAATTTGTGCCATTTTAATATTGGATTTTTATTTATAATATTATATTTTATACTTTAATTTTTATATTTCATAAAAAAGATATTTAGTAAATATCTTTGGAAGTAACGTGATTATGCATGCAAAACTAAAGGAAATAGTAGTTGTCAAAATACTAGTTTAGGAAAATTTGACTTTAAAATATTTGTTTTTTTAAAAATAAAATTAATATAATAATAGAAAATTAAACGAAAGATCGCGCCAGGTAGGGGTCGAACCTACGACTTTCTGCTTAGGAAACAGACGCTCTATCCACTGAGCTACAGGCGCTTAGATGAGTGTCTCGTGAACCAAAACTTATTTATATATTAATAAAAAAAGAAACTATGTTTATTTGAATTTGTTTCCAAATAGGTTGGGCTCAAAAAGTACAATTTGTGACAATCTATTAATATGTAAGGTTAAATGACTGCATTTTAGATTTTAATTTTTTTACTTATTTTTTAAAATAAAACAAATAATTAATCTTTACCTTTTCTTTCACGTTTTTAAATAATGTTTTAAGGTTAATTGATTTGAACTCATTGATTCATATTCAAAATCAAACACTGAACCTTGGAGATTCTATGAAATTTATATTAAAATAATAATTTTATCTTTAAGCAATTCTTGGAGATGCAGTATATTGGAAGTTGTTTTTACATTATCGATTTCTGTTTTCCAATGCTGGAAATTGAACACAATGACTCCTCTTAATGTAGTATTCTAGAACAATTTATTGATTTCTTTGGATGAAATATTGAGTATGATTCTACTTAGAAAAACACTTTTATTTATTAGGAGTGATACACAAGATTATAAAGTTAACACTTTTATTTATTAGGAGTGATACACAAGATTATAAAGTTAACACTTTCTTACTAGACTTTTTTTATTAAAATATGCTAAACATGTCATCAAATTTAAAACTTAGGTCTTAGATCACATATGAATAAAAGATAAGTTATAAATTAAGTTAATTATATTATTAATGAGAAAAAAATCAAAATATTAAATAAATTTTGAAATTAATATGGTAATCAAATTTATTAATCTTCAATATTCATAAGTAGAAGAGTAGGATTAAAACATGAAATAAATTTTAAAATATTTATAATTTAAATTAATACTCCATCCATTTCAAATTATAAGGCTGGATTTTTGAAAGAAAAGTTATTTTATAACAATAATTTTTTTTTCTTTTTTTTATATACCTCTATTAATAACATGATTATCTGTGCTAATATTAAATAGTAGAAAGAGAAATTAAACTTCGGAACTAAGAATTAATTATCTTTTATTAGTCTGACTCTTCCTATTCTATCATCATCTATTACTACTAATATCATTTTCAGGAATACTTATTTAACTTTTACCGAATCTATAATAACTGTCATTTTCAAGTTGTCATTTTCAAGTTGTAATACAGATTGAAGTTGCAGTACCTATGTTATTTTAAGTCAGCATTTCTATTTGTAATTTGGTAAAAATTAAAAATTTTAAGTGAAATTTTAAAATAAATTTTGAGCATAGTCATTTAGAATTTGATGAGAATTAAAGATTTTTATTGAGATTTTAAAATAAAATTTTAGTGTATAATTTTAAAAAAAAATTAATTTATTTTATAAAAACTTCTTATTTAATTTTAATTAATTTAGTTAATCGTAATTAATAAGAGTAAAGACCAAAGATTTATAAAAAATTAAATAAATTAATTACTTTTCTTGATATATAAGAATTTGTTTATAATTTGAAAAAGTAATTTCTAACTTGAAAAAAAGATAAAAAAAATTGGATATGCAATTTAGGAGAAACAATTTCAAGTTACAAAATTCATAGGACGATTAGGAGAACATCTAATTGTAGAGTACCCAGAATAAGCAACATGATCATAAATCATGGTTCTCCATATCCCAGTTCAGCATCCAAATCACACTCTTCAAAGCCTTCTTTTGCTTTCACCAACTCTCTTCTAGCTATTTCTTGATTTACCTCTGCTTCAACCATCTTTCTCTTCAATGTCTTTGTTTTCATCTCTAAGGTAGTCACATTCTCCTCCAAAGAAGTCACCTTCGCCTTCAAAGTAGTCACATTCTCCTCCAACCTTTTCACCTCCAGAGCTCTCTCAACACAAGCTTTCATGTCCAAGGCAGATTGCACATGAGGTTTCAGCCAGGCCAAATCAAATCCACAGGTCTCAAGTTCCTCCTACAGATTTTGCAGATGAGCACAAGCATCATTGTCCATATTTCTCACCCTTTTGGTCTTGAGAAAATGAAGAACTCTACCCAGTGCTGTAAGAGACCATTCAATAAATCTTTGACTTTTCTTCTTCTTATTATCAGTAAGTGAGGGATATCTTGAACAAACTTCTTCAAGCAGAGGAACAAAATTTTTCTCTACTTTTCCCATGCCCCTGAAATCCACTAGCTCATCAAATGTGGTTGAGATCATTTCCTTTGTTGAAAGATCGTCAATGCATTCAACAAGCTTGATATCAATGTTGTTGACAGATTGATTGACTTGTTTCTTAGGTTCTAACTTGAAAACCAATATATGAACTTCAATTATACAAGTATCATTCAGGATAAATCCACTACTGGAGTCACAAATTTCACCCAAAGGTATGAATGATGTGCAACCCCAACCAGCCTCTTTTCGAATGAACGTGTGATTGATTTCTGAAAAGTGCATATATCAAGACTCAATTATGTATCATATTTTAAACGAAATATATGATCATCAAATGACATATATGTGTAAGAAAATACCTTTTACTTTATTCATTGTAGGGTTGAGCTGATTAATGAGAATGAATTTGATATTTGCAAATTTCTTCTACCCCAAAGGCGTATTATCAGTAGCAGCATCCAAATAAATTGACAAATAGTTCACGTCATTCGCTTTTGGAATGATTAAAGCCCTCCTGAAAACATAGTTACAAAACTTAATAAGAAAAAAAAGTTGAAATCATGTGAAATAGTATCATGTGCAGTACAGAATAATTCAATGAAGCACCATAAATGGCCATGGAGGGAAAACTTCTTGGAGTAGAATTTGCTGCAGTCTAACGTGGAGAAGTTCTTTATTGTCCATGTAAAATTTTTAAACACTTCATCTTCATCCTCTGTGTTCTGATTCTCCATTTCAGTAACTTGTAAGCTTCCACCGGAACACTGAAAAAGTGCACAAAATAAGCAATATTTGATTTTCACTTACATAGATCAAACCAATGATTATCCACGAGAAATAAACAGTAACAATGAAGCCTCAAATAATGATAAAAAGATAGCTGTAAAATAGAGAACTATGGATAGAACTTTGCATATATAACAGCACAAAATGAGTGCCATAAACCCAGCACATACACCAACAACAGGAATTTTCAACGAATACGAGAGATTGTGACAACATGAGAGAGAGTGAAGGTATATATAGAAGGAAAAAATTGATGAACTCCTTATCAATTTCCATGAGCAACACTCTTATTTTATTTTTTAATTTTTTTTAACTTTTTATTTTAATTTTTTAACTTTTAATTATTTTAATCTTTCTAATAAAAAAAATGTATTATATGGTGTGATAAGTGTTGTTGGATAGAGGTAATAAATCTAATGATATGTTTATTATCACCCTATCTAAAAAGTCAAATTGTGCATGTTTTCAATGTTACTTAATCAAATTCACTTATAAATAAAAATTATTATTTTAGTAAATTTTAAATTTTAAATTCTAAATCTTAAATTCTAAATTTTATATGTAACTGATTTAAATTTTAAAAAAATTACTTATAAAAATTAAAAAAATTATTTATATAAATAACTTTCATTATAAAAAATTCATTAAATATAAATTAATTTAAAAAAAATAATTAATTATTATACTAATTAAATTAAAAACTATTTTATAAATTAAAAATTATTATCTAAAATAGTTTTTATTATAATAGAAATTATATTTTTTATAATTATTAATTTTAAAAAAATTATAAAATTATTTTTATATAATAATGACTAAATTGATTTTTAAATTAGAATTTAAAATTATTTTTAAAATTAATTACTGTAATTTTAATCATTTATTAAATTAAATTTTACATTAACTTTTAATTTAATTAGTAATTAATTTTATTGTTAGTAAAAACAAAATTTTTTTATATGAACAACTCCTTTTACTTTTTAACTATGTATATGTATGAAATTTATATTAAAATAATAATTTTATTTTTAAGCAATTCTTATAAACTTCTACCTTGGGGATTGCGTATTGAGAACAAGTTTTGGAAGTTGTTTTTACGTTATTGAATTCTTTTTTCCAATGCTAGAAATTGTACTACACGAGGGTTAGTGCAAAAGTCACAAATTTTAATAAACCTCTCTCTTTATGAATAAATGTGGATTCATTAAAAAAATATCTTTTTATTTTATTTATTATTTCTACATTAATTAATTATTTTTAATCATTAATTCTTATTTTTAAAAATATAAAATATAATTATGAAAAGTGGTATTCTATTTGTATTAATTAATTATTTTTATTTTTTATTAACATTTTCATTAATTAATAAATTATATTTAATTTTCTAAAAGTATTAATTAAAAAATTATAAAAATTAATAGTCTTAGTTATTTATATAACAAAATCTTAAATAATATTTATTTAGAAACTTAAAAGCAAGTCTTGTACGTATTATTTTAAAAAATTGATTAGTATTTTTGTAAGAAAAAACAGTTTTCTTTTTCTCCATTTCAGCTCTTTTTTATCTTTTTTAAAAAAAATAATTTTTTTCATGTAAAAATTAACAGTAAATTATTAATTCCGTTTCAAATTATAAGAGGTACTTCACATACCAATAAAAATAATTAATTTGTTCAATTTTCTATAAATTTTCCATTTTTACTCTTATTAATTACTATTAAATGAATTAATTGAAATTTAACCAGAAGTATTTATAAATAAATTAATTTTTTAATAAAATTATAAATTGATTCAGATTGGAATTTCAACAGTTTTGAAATAATTTATAAATAATTTAAAATCAGAACTATTAATTATTTTAAATAAATTTCAATCAAAATTTTTAATTCCCACCAAATTGCAAATGACTATACTCAAATTTATTTTAAAATTTCAATCAAAATTTTTAATTTCTACTAAATTGTAAATGACTATGCTTAAATTTTATTTTCAAAATTTCAATCAAAATTTTCAATTCCCACCAAATTGTAAATAGAAATAATGAATTAAAATTAGTTGCTACTGTAACTTTAATACAAAAATTAAAATATAATATTAGTAGATAATAATAAAAGATGAAGAGTCAGACTAATAAAAAAGAATTAATTTTTAGTTTCTAATATTTAATTTCTCTTTCTATTATTTAATGTTAATATAAATAATGATGTGATTAATAGAATATATAAGAAAAAAAAAATTATTGAAATTCTAAAACACTTTATATATATTATGAAATAAAATTTTCTTCCAAAATGTCTTATAATTTTTTATTTATTTTTTACATTTCTTTACATTAATTACTCTATCTGTATCAAATAAAAAGTAATGTATATTGTTTCAATCAATTATTTTAAAGAAAGTAACATATTTCTTATTATCATTTTTTTTCATCTTCTTAATACAACAATTTAATCGTGTAAATAAACAAATAATTGTCATTAATATTGATAAAAAAAATTTAGTCAATATTAATTAAAAAGTAATTTCCTCATGTTTTTGTTTTTTTTAAAGATGGATTTGAAGAGAAAAGAAAAAGGATTTAAAAAAATAGTAAATTATTTCTTTTAAAAAAAAATAATAGAAAATGAAAAAAAATAATGAATGATTTGATGTAATATAATAGATAAAATTTATTTTTTAATTAAAATTTTTATAATATAATTATTTACTTATTATTATTACTTTATTAAAAAATTTATAATATAATTTGATATAAAAAATAAATTTTCTAAAAATGAATCAAAGTTAAAAGTTTTAAATTAAAATAAAAAATTATTATAAATTTTTAATGTATAAAAAGTTATATTTTAAAATAGTCATATATTAAAATAAATTACATTACTTAAAACTAAAATTTAAATTGACTAATTTTATTTATTTATTATTTTAATATTTATTTTCAAGATATAATTATTAATAAAAATTAGTTATGTTATATATATATAATGATTATATTACTTTTTTATTAGTATTATAAATTATATGTTTTTTAATTATATCATAATATAGTATAAATATTAATAAATTAATAATAATAATTAAATAAATAAAAGAATCATTTATAATTTATAATATATACATATAGAATATAATATTTTATCATATAAATAGCGTAATCGATTATGAAATTTTCATAATTGGTTATGAAACTTGAATAATTTTTTAAAATATTAACTTTCATGCAAATCTTTGGAGTATTAACCGATTAAAATATTAACTTCCACGCAAATATTTTCAATTTTGCGAAAACAGTTAACTTACAAAATCTCGTCTTCTTTTTCATTTTTTTATTTCTTGGTATTATAATTTCCTTTGGTTTTCTTTGTTTTAAAAATAACTTAAAATAATTTCAGTTGACATAAATTTAAAAATATGTTTTACATCAACCAAAAAACAACATTAATATTAAAACTCAATGTTGGTTGAAAAATGAAATGACATGTCATAACATCAACACTAAAACAATTCCAATGATGTCTATCAAAAAATAAATATTGATGGACTTTAATATGAAAGAAACCTTCACTGATATTTATTAAGAAAAAATCAATGTTGATTATATAACACTTAAACATAACATCTATCAAATCAATAACATCTTAATTTTAATTAAGTTGACCATGTTCTTACCCAATTTGAGCTAAGGAAGTAATACCAAGAGAAAATATATGAATTTAAAAGTATTAAAATTTTTAAATTTTTATTTTTTAAGTGAAATTTGAAATTATCTAATCTTCAGTAATTTAATTACTCTAATAAAATTTTAAAATTTTAATTTCTTTTTAAATTTCTTACATAAACAAAATATTTTATTATAGAATATTTTCAATTCTCTGTAAAAATTAATTATATTCTTAAAATTCTCTACACAATCATTCTATTAACTTCAAGTAAACTTCTATTAGAGTATGTTCATAACAAATTGTATAAATAACTTATAAACTTTTTCTTGATTTAATGAATCATTTTGATACAAAGAATTGTCAAGGTCTATAATCATATTCAAATATTTTCATCTATCCAATTCATAAACAAATTACATGATACATATACAATGAACTTTTTAACAAATCTATTATCCTCCATATCCTAACCCATCATCCAAATTACATTCTACAAAGCCTTCAATTATTTTTGCTAATTCTCTTCTTGTTATTTCAAGATTTACATTTGTTTCTCTCATTTTTTCCTTGAGCATCTTTCTTTCCATCTCTAAAGTAGACAACTTCTCCTTCATTTTTTTCACTTGAAGAGTTCTTTCCATATAATTTTTCATACCCAAGGCTGATTGAACATGGGGTTGCAACCAAGTCAAATCAAATTTGAATGTCTCAAGTTCCTCCCATAAAACTTGGAGATGATCACATGCATCTTCATCCATATCTTTCACCTTTTTAGTCTTAAGAAAATTCAGAACTCTACCTAAAGCTGTGAATGCCCATTCAACATATCTAAGAGTTCTCTTCTTTTGACTATTAATAAGTGAAGGATGTTGTGAACATACTTCTTCTAATAGTGAAAAAAATTCTTCTTCTATTTTCCCTAAGCCCTTAAAGTCCACTAGGTCAACAAATGTTGTGAACATTTCTATAGGTAAAGGTTTATCAATATGTTTGGTAGGTTCATCGTTGATCTTCTTGTCTCCTTGATCTACTTGATTCTCGCGTTTTAACTTGTTGACCAAAATCTCAACTTCAATTATGCAAGTATCATTCACTATAAACCCATTGCTAGGGTTACAAAGTTCATCTAAAGGTATGAATCGTGTGAAACCCCAACAACTCTCTTTTGCATTGAATTGGTGTTCAGTTTCTACAAAAAAAACATAAATCAAAAGTCAGAGAGTGTTTGATTAAACTCAAATGATATGATCATGAAATGGATATAATATATATATATTATATCAATGATTATAAGAAAGAGAGAAAAGAAAGAAAATAGAAGATTAATTTCAAAAATGAAATGAAAGTAGGGAAAGTGTGTGTGGTTTGATTTCAATTCTAGGAGGAGAAGAAACTTCAAAAACAATGATTTAAAATGTTTTTCTAAAGTGAAGTGCATTTAGTTAATTAATACCTGCAAAATAAGTAATAATTTGTATGTATTGGAGTGTCTGGAAAAACTAGAGAAATTAGTCACCTGAAAGTTAATCTAACCTAAAATATAAGAAAAAGAACCTAAATTTGTAGAGACATTTGAAAACTATTTAGTTAAATTAATTGAATTAAAAGAACATGCAAAAATGAATTTAACTAAGAGTTTATTATCTTTAAATTTCTAATTAATTTTTTTAGATTTCTGTTTAGGCTTTCATCTAAATTTTGATACTAGGTTAGTATTTTTAGTCTCGTTTCATCAAGTAAGAATGTTCATTCATAATAAAACGATGTTAATTGTTCAGTGACGTGTCATGTCATCAAAATGTATTATAGAATAACTATGTATTTTGGATAAAATATTAAAAAAACAGTTCATTAAAATAAGTACATGTAACTATGCTATTAAACTCCTTAACTACATCATAAGTTAATCGATAGATAAAGTTGTTATCAGATAACGTTATTATTTAACAACGTGTATTTCAAGTAGTAATGAAAAAGTTTAGAGTTTGTCAAATTAATTAAGATTAAAGATTGAAATAAAAAGTAATTAAAAAAATGGGAGAACAAAAAGATAATAAAACTAATTTGAAATTTGGTAACTTTTTAATACTAAGTTTCTCCTCTTAATTTGGTTTGATATAAAAAGATATTTCAAAGTTTACATTTATATTAATACTTTATAGGTTAAATATGTTTTTAATATTTTAACTATTTATTAAAATTATATTTTATTTCTGAAACAAACTTTAAATTTGTTTCATTATTGTACTTTATAAACGGAGTAATCAATCTTTGATGATATATATTTTTTTCTTGTTTTCCTACCATATTATTATCTTTTTCCTATGTTTGTTTTATTATTATTTTTTTTTCTTTTTATTTTTTTTTATTTTTTTCTCTTTAAAGACATTTTTATATGTTATGAATACATTAATTTATAAAGTATAAGAATAAAATAGATAAAAAAATTGTTTCAGAAACACAATTTTAATAAATAACTCATATACTAAAATCATATTTAACCCATAATTTATAATCAATTTTGATTTTTTTTTAGTTTGAGAACAAAATATTAAACTCAATTGTGAAAAGAGAGAAGTATATGTAAGACACCTCTTGCTTTAGTCATGTTGTGGTTGATCTGATTAACTAAAGCCAACTTGAAATTTGCAAATTTGTTCCATCCCTCACTCAGATTTTCAACATTCCCACCACCATCTAAATAAATTGACAAGTAATCCACATTGTTTCCCTTTGGAAAAATCAGAATCCGCCTAAAAACAAAGTTACGAAACTTTCATTAGAACAAATCTATTAAAATCATCTCAAAACAACACATTAAACACTAAATTCAACCAAAGTACCATAAATGGTCATCAAGGGAAAATTTCTGAGAGTATAGTTCATAGGAGTCCAATTTGGAGAAGTCCTTAATCGTCCATGTGAACTTCTCAAACACCTTATCCTTTGTGTTCTCATTCTCCATTTCAAAAGCTTCACAACTTCAACCTGAACATTCAAAAGAACAATATTGATTTTACTTGCAAAGATAAGAAAAAAAAAGGGTAATGATTTAACAAAACTAAGGATTTCAAAACACTTAATATGAATAAAACATGACATACCACACATGATGATTTTCACGACCTAGCATATAATAAGGTTGTAAAAGGAAGAATTTTGTGTGATCGAAGGAGAGGTGAGTTTTAACAGCAAGGGCAATGTACCTTTGCATGAGTGTGAGAAAAGGAAGGTATACAAAGTCAAGAGGGGTTGCAAGTTTTAGAATGAAGAATGTTGTTAGATATATTAATAAAAAATAGTTTGATCAAATTCTTTACTTGATACTTTTAAGAATTTTGTTACAAGTTTTGAACTTTAGTCCTAAATATAACCTAAAGAGTTCTCCCACGTAATACCATTAAAAGTTAAGAAAAGTGAAAATGGTTTTTTGTTTTGATTGTTAAGAAATGAGATACCAACATAATTTTTTAATCATGTTATTCTAACTTATGTCTTATAAAAAAAGAGAGGTTTTGTTTTGGTTGTTGGATTTTGAACTTTTTTTTTTAAATATTACAAAATAATTTAATTTATTTCTAACATTAAATTCATTTTCTGTTTATTAGTATATTAAAACTATTTTTTTACGACACCAATACACGACTAATGTGTAAACATAAAACACCGTGATACCGTTAGTATATATAATTAAAATGAGAACAATTTTTTAATTCAATTAAAATGTATATAGGTTATTATAAAAATAAATTTGCAAATTTTCATAAATTTTCTGTAATAATGACGTTCATAGTGAAATTTTAGAAACATATTTTTTTAATAATTAAAATAACCAGTTAAGTCGTATAAAAACAAAATTTCATAATTAAATTCCGATACTCAATTTGATAAATTTAAAAGTAATTAAAATTTGAGTTAAATATGTTTTTAGTTCTTAAATTATTTGTTAAAATTATGTTTCGTCTATGAGGTAAACATTGGACTTATTTCGTCCTTATGCTTTATAAACTCGTATAAATATTCTTTTTATCTTTTTTATTTTTTTTACAGTTTCTTACTTCATTATCATCCGTTTCTTAAGCTTCTTTTATTCATTTTCTTTCTATTTTTTCTCATTTTCTTCTTTTTAAAAATATTTTTATTTGTTATCGAAGATCATTTACACCTGTTTATAAAATATAAGAACGAAATAGATTTAAAATTTGTTTAAAAACAAAATACAATTTTGATAAATAGTTTCATGATTAAAAATATATTTAATCCTTAAAATTTTGATAGTTAATTATGGAGATCAGAAATCTATATTTCGTAACAATCAAAACATAATTTAAAGAATAAAAATGCTCAATTTCTAAAATATTATATATACACTATTATGTCTTTGTCTTTTGAAAGCTATTTTTACATCAAGCTCTAATCCATTTATTACTTACTCAAAAAGTTAAGGTTTTAAAGTTATTTCGATTAAAAAGATTATTTTTACTAATATATTATTCACATATAAAATAATAAAAATTTAGTAATATTAAAAATTAATTTTAATTTTAACTTCAAACTAATTTAACTATTATTATATAAAAATTAATTTCATAACTTTTTAAGATAAATAATCATAAAAAATATATATTTTATTATAATGAAATTATTTTAAATATTTAATTTTTAATTTAATTATTTTATAATTAATTATTTTTAACTTTTAAATTAATTCATATTTAATGAATTTTTATAGTGTTCCTGAATAATAATTTTTAATATAAAATAAAGAATTTATATACTTTTCAAATCAATCTCATTTCTAAGTTGAAAGTTATAAAATTGCTAGATAACTAAAAAAATTCATCATCGCGAATCTATCCCACTGAGTTAAATAAAAAAAGTTGTTCGTCATTAAACACAATCAAGAGGGAAAACATAATAAGCTTTTAATCGAAAACTCCAACAAATTTATAAACCAAAAACAAATAATCATAGTAAATTTTTTTGTTAAACAGAAAAGTTATATTGATAAATGAGGTATAAAAGTATCCAATTTATACACAAAACTGAATATAGCTATAAGATTAAAGACCAATCAAAGAAGGAAAAAGAAAATTGCTTTATATTTGCACATAATCAAAATCATAATATGAAAAAAATAATCAACAACTAAAGTGTTATTTAGTGTCTCTTTTTAAAAAGAACATTGTTTTTTGTGTGATCATATTGACTAAACAGTTACAAATCCCACAAGCCACCAACTTTTAATTTTTTTTCCTAGATATTATAAAATGAGATATATGCTTGTTGTGTATAATTCTTTATAAACCCAACCAATTATAACAATAGAATCAAATTTTCAAAAAAAAAAAAACTATTACTCCCTCCCTTTTAAATAATAAGATCAATTTTTGAAAAAAAAATGTGTTTTTAAAATTAAATAATTTTATTTATTTTTCTCTTATATATCCATATTAATTATATTATTGTTTATGTTAATATTAAATAAAAAAATTAAAGATCAGAAATTAAGAATTAATTCTCTTTTATTAATCTCACTATTCATCTTTTAATATCATTTACTAATATCATGTTTTAATTTTTCATTGAAGTTGTAGCAACTAAGGTCATTTTGATTGAAATTTTAAAATAAAATTTGAGCATAGTCATTTATAATTTGAAAAAAGTTAAAAATTTTGATTGAAATTTTAAAATAAAATTTGAATATAATTATTTAAAATTTGGTAGGAATTAAAAATTTTGATTAAAATATTTAGTTAAAATAATTACTAGTTTTGATTTTAAATTATTTAGAAATAATTCTGAAATGAATTTAAAATTATTTAAATTCTAATTTCAATTAATTTATAATTTTATTAAAAAATTAATTTATTTATAAAAACTTTTAATTAAATCTTAACTAATTTATTTAATAGTAATTAATAAAAATAAAAATAAAAAATTTATAAAAAATTAAATAAATTAATTATTTTTTATTAATATGTGAAAATTTAACTATATCTTATAATTTTAAACAAAGAGAATATAAAACATGAAGTGATTAAGAATTTTTACAATTTAATTACAACATCATCAATTTTAGGTGACTAAAATTAGCAGTCAAACCCTAATGCTGCACATGTCCTTTTATATTATTGACTAAAAAAATTAGTTTGTAGACAACAAAAGTGTTGAATATCTAGAAGTGAAGAAATACATAAAAGATTTTAAGAGAAACGATAGTGACTAAAAGTTTTCATTGACTATATATGACAAATTCATTATTTTAATTAACATAACTATGCATGTAACTTTCTCCACAATTATTATGGCCCTTTATCATTCACTTTAATCATTATTTCATTCACATTATTACAGGACCACAAAACTTCAAACTTTAATCCATTACCAATTGTTAATTTCTTGCAACTATTAAATAATTTATTAATATTTATTACACTCTAATTTTTTAGTGCCATATTTTTTAAAATACTTTTATTTTTATTTAACTATCATTTTCCCTTCGAAAATTTTCTATTTAATTATCATTATTATTCTTTTTTTATTTATTTTTATAGTAAAAAAACGAAAAGAGTGACATAACATTTTATAAATATTTTATTAAAATTAAAAAATTATTAACTTTTTTCAAAACCATCTTAAGTGATATTTGAATAAGCAACATATAGAATAAATAAGATAACTAAATGTGTAATCAACAACATTTTAAATCTTCAATTTTCTACTAATCATTACATGATTTTTCTTTTCTCAAACTTTAATACACAGCATAATTTTCCAAATTTCACTGTATACTTATTTATCACTTTTAATTTATAAAAAAACAATTAAACAAATAGAATTATATATAAAGTTTAAATATATTTTTAATTATTTATCACAATTATATTTCATGAGACTTGCTTTATATCTGTTTTGTATTTATATTTTATAAATTAATATAAATAATTTTTAATGATGTGTGATAATTTTCTTTTTTTTTATAATTTTTTACTCTACTATCATTTATCTTGTTTATTTCTTAATTTTTTTTTGTTTATTATAAAAAATCATTTCTACCTATTTATAAAGTATAATAATAAGATACAGAAAATATTATTTTCACAAATATTTCATAAACTAAAAATTAAACCAATATGATGCATTAAGTATAGTTTGAATGATTATTTTTGCTTTCTTTTGAATAAAAACCAACACCACCATAATTAAGACTGAGTCAAGAGTTCTTGGGTGCAATGTGTTGAAAAGTATTGAGGTGGTTGTTCAAAGTGAAAGAAAATATGAGAAGAGAGTTTACAATAAATAACTAAATTAAGTACTTCACTATTTATTTACAGTTAAATATATATGTTTACTTAATTTTAAAGTTTATAAATATATATTAATAATACCTAATTATTTCTTGCATTCAATGTTAAAAACTCTTATTGAATTAAATATGGGAGAATTTTCTATAAGGAAATATTTCCTTTCACATTTTAAAACTATTTTTTGTTACTTAAACTTTAAAGCCTATAAATATATATTAATAGCATTTAATTATTTCTTAGGTTCAATATTAAAAATTCTTTCTAAATTAAGTATGGGAAACTTTTTTATAGGTAAACTTTTTTACCAATTTCAACAAATCAAAATTTATTAGCAAAGCTCATAATAGAATCACAATTCAAAAGAGTGACCCTCTAATTTATGCTCATGTAAGAAGAGTAAATTTTTTTTCAACTAAATATTTATGTTTATTCATTTTTTAATTTAAATATAAAAATATCATTTACTAACAATGAAAACTTTACGTTATAAAAATAATTACGCAAATATTAATGCCAATAAATTTGTAATATTATTAAAATAACACAGTAACTTCAAAATAAATAATCGACTCATAGTTTAAAAGAATATATTAAAATTTAAGTTGTCAAATCAAATTATTAAAAATATTAATTAAAAAAAATTCTCCATTTCTTTTTAATTTTTTAAGATTCTTTTAAAGAAAGTAAAAAATACAATAATTTTTTACTTAAGTAAATATTTATTTAATTTCTATTCTGTATTTTTTAAAAATTTTATATTACACTAAATATTGTCTAGAATATTTTATCAGGTGAATGATTATGATACAAATGACAAATATATGATTCATATAGTCTTCAAAAATAAATAAAAAATAGGACATTTAAAAAACGAAAAATATAGTAAATTTATGATTTAAGAAAAAAATTAAATATAGTAATTTAATTATTATTTTATTTATATCAACATTTGAGTAAACACTTCCAATCATGCTTAAAATTAAGAAAAAATATTGCAAACTATAACTTCTTTTTAGAAACACAAACTATAATCATTTATCTCGATATATCTATTTCTCATCTATAATTTTTTTCAGATATAAAATAAATCTGTCAGAAATAGCTCTAATTATTTACCATTAATTATCTTTATTTTAGTATATTTGACTTCTGTTTGTGTTAATAACAACTACTACATTGTTATGAATTGACTAATATAATATGCATATTATTAAGAAGGTGAAATAACAAAAATACACATTAAAATTGTAAAATTATATCACTTTTTCCTTCTTCAATCTTTTTTAATTTTCTCTTATCATAGACATCCAAACACGTCATAGGGTTATTACTGTGACTCTAGTTGACTTTATGATTTTTTTATACATGATATTATATTATTATGTTAGGAAATTAACTCTCTAAATTAATACAAAGAATTAATAAAAAAGTCATTTTATATATAAGTATTTAATTTCAACATTTTAAAGATTTTATTAAAACATATTCGGCCTGAATTAATTTGGTAGTCCACATCTTACATTAAAATTAAAATGCCACCTGTAACTTTGACAACTTCTGTTTGTTTGGATGTCAAAGTTTAACTCTGCTTATTTTGTTTTACATGCCAACTATTATTTTGTTCTTGTTAATATTTATTGAAATTTATAAAATAATTTTATTATTATATAAAATATAATTAGTTTTTTGTAATTTTTAATGAATTTTAATCAATACAAAATGTGTTTCTAACACTTTTTTCTAGGTTTGAAATACCTCGAGGCTTAACCTACACCACTTATTCTCTTTGACAATATTGAACCAGCTTCCTAAGTCATAGGACTTGTTCAAAAACAATTATAATACAAGTAAAAATATAAAAATTTCAAGAACTATATATACAAATATTTTTATAGTTTAATTTGTATATAAGATAATTTTAAAGTTTAATAGACTATTTAGTTATAATTTTTTTTTAAAATTTTTTAATGTGTTGTCACTATTATTTTTTTTTTCAATTAAGTCTTCATTTTCGTTAAAATAAATTAATGTAGTTCATTCTATTAAATTGATGTAAATGACGTTAAAAGAGTAATAAGGTGGCACATAATAGGACACGCATCAAAAAGAGAGAAAAAAAATAGAAAAAATAATATTTTGACATGTGTCATCTCATGTATCAAGTCATCACTCTTAAAAAAATAATAGTAAAAATACATTGTAAAAACTCACAAAAAATTAAGACTTAAAAGTTTATTAAACCTAATTTTAATTTATAAACAAATTAATTTTATATTTTCTTTCTATTTTTGTCATAAAATTTATAGAAAAGAATTCCTCTAAAATATTAATAATTGTGTTTTTTAAATATCATTTTAGATAGTTATGAGTAATTTAAAATAATTTATTATTAAAATAAAATAATATGACATGAAAATTATTTATTATTTTTTAAAATAATTTTTAAGAAAGAATACTTAACTATATAATTTATATTTCACACTTCCAAAATTAATAAACAAATTTTCCATTCAAAATGTGTTTAGTAGTCCCTTAAAACTATAAATAGGAAATGTCTTATTCTTAAAACTATAAATATATGTATTCATTTGATAACCAACATTGTACGTCCTTATTATAATAACAACATCGTGTTTTCAACATCGTCAATCCTCACATCTTCAACATCTAAGCTTATACATTTATATAATTGTCACCTTGGAATGCAATTATTTCCTACCTGTGACACCATTTTTGTTTCCCTTATGATAAGCGTTTAATTTATATTTGTTTAGGGTTTATGGTTTCGAATTTAGAACAACACAAACAGTATATGCATGTGTGGTCTTCAAGTACACCTGTAAATCAAGACCATATCTGATTCTGGATTATTTTAAATTTGGAAACCATAGTACCTTAATTTTCTTTATAAATTAAATAATATAGTAATCCTTTGATGAGTAAGATCAGTCTAAACACAGGTAAAAGTTGTAAGCTCTTAAAGCCAGCAAAATCAAATGCATCATTATGTTAATAGTAAGAATATCTTAATTGTCTTTACTTGCTATCATTGCTTTATTTGATTTTGGGATAAGATATGTTAGGTTTAAATAACTAACAAAAAAATATACAAGAATGAGAGAAAGAAAAATTAATTTATAAAATATTTTATGTACAGAAAACATGTATCATACCATCATCATAAAAAGTTCAACACGATTTTATATATAAAATTAAGAATAACAAAAAATTTTCAAACAATTAAGATAATAATTGTTTCTGAATTTATAAGAGATAGACGATCTAATTATTTAGACAAGTTGGATGATAATGACATACATACATTAACTAACTAAGTTACACATGATCATCTAATTTTAATATTACAATATATATATGTAATTTTCAATCTTTTGTATTCTTCACAAGACAATCATGATTTGAAAGCTAAAACATTACAACAATATATCTTGACTCCAATTCTTGGAAAAACTCTCATTTCATACTTGTCTATGTTCTCATATCCATCTCCATTTTAAATTATTAAAACACCTTTAGTTTATTAGATAATTTAAAAATTTATATTATTTCTTTTGTCCTTAATTTCATAACTTGTTTCTAGGCACACATTTAATTATTTATACTATTTTTCTATAATTATTTTACTTTTATCTAATGAGAATTTAAGCATTAAACAAAATTAACATTGTTTCATGCAGATATAGTCGTTTAAGAGACGAGAGTTCACCCGAATGAAAGAGGTGTCATACCTATTCTCTCTCTCCACTAGAACTATATCATTAAAGTAAGGAAGTTTTATTTTATGAATAGGTATAAGATCACTCAAGAGACAAACTTAATCAAGCGATGTACATATATTGATGTGATGTATATCGATGATTCATTATAATTTATGTGAGAATGACCAATATATGTTGTTAATGGTTATAATGAAATACATGCTTTATGTAATTGTAGGATACATTGATGATGTATATTTTATATGGTATTTGTATGATATCATGACCCTTTATAGGTGTGTTGTCTTTTATAAGTGTGTGGTGAGAGATATATGGGATGGTATTTTAGTCCCAAAGGTTGTAGGATTAAGCACAAAATTCATCATGAAAATTAGATATATTATATTTCATTGATGATCTTATCACGTAGATTAAAATATCAGGTGGTGAGAAATTAAAGGAAGTTTGTGTATCAGGTTGTTAGAAAGTATGTAAATGAATTATCCTAAGTTGAAGATGTATTTTTCAATATGTTTATGATGGATCAAGTGTTAGTTTTTTGTGACACATGCTTAATACAAATCTTCTGAAAACAAATGACACTATTTTATTGAGATACAGTTTAGGTTTCTTGTAATATTGGATAAAAGTGATCTAGTTATAATTTCATGTGTGTGCTCTTAAGTGAAAATAGGATGTGTCTTATATATGTATGTGAGGTTATATGTATATCATATGATGTGAATGATTTTACAAAATTTGTATATCCTTTTATATATATATATATATATGTCATGTGAACTGTTATAATCGTATTTAGTATGAGAGTATATAATATTATAAGAAGTAGTAGTGGGACTACGTAAGATAAATAAGCATTTTTTTTAAAAAAAATATTAGAATTTATGTGCATATTATGTTGAAAACTTAATACTCCAAATATACGTAATATATACTATAAATGTACTTCCTAGTATTATATGTTATAAATAATGTTTTATATGAACTAGTCTGGTTAGATTAAAAGGTACATTACATCTTATGTCTACAGCTTTATTATATAATTGAAATAATAATTATTAAAATAAAAAAAGTTATTAAAAAGTAATTTTAAATAATATTAGACTAAATAATATCTTATAGGTAGAGGATATTTGATGTGTCTATATAAAAAATAAAAAATAAATATATCATTTATGTAAAAGAAATGTGTAAAGAAGAAACTATTCAATATATTCATTTTTATATGGGAGTGGTATAAAACTAAGAACATAATCAATTACTCTATATTTTAATAGTGATGTTTTAATGTTGACTTTGTTTAATAAAATTTTGAAAAAAAAATGATACAAATACTTATAAAAGTAAGATTGGATGATGTGATAAAAATGATAAGTTTAGATCCAATACTAGATTGTATTATTTAGATAGAGTTTTTAATATGAATATGATTTTTTTTTTTGGATTTTATCACATTAAATATTTTGTACTTTTATTTTATTTTTTAAAATAATTACAATGAACAACATTCCATTACTAAAAGATAATTTATTGATGAAAAAAAAGTATACAATACAAAACACATATAATACATGCAAATATTGTAATTTCGCTACCATCCATTTAAAATAAAACTCACTTTTAAATAACATAAACCAAATTTAAAAGATTTAAAATAATGAGATAAAATTGATAAAAAAAAGGTAAGATATTAATAAAAGGAACTACTAAGCCTTAAACCAATTACATAGCTTAAAATACAGAGATAATGTATGTGAAATAAAACAGTCACATCAGCTTATTTGATTATGAACCTAATTATATGTGAAAGTGAAATGTACCAGTAAAATATTGACGGAATCATATACAGAAAACGATTGGAATTAAAGTTTATGACAGACAGACGAATTCTAAATTAAGTTATAAACTTGCCTGCAGTTGAAAGTTCATGCAGTTAACATCTAATGGTCCAAAATCCTTTAGTTATATTTTCTCTTTGTTTTTAATATATATGTCTCTTTCCAATGGCTACTATTCAATCCATATAATCTGCAGTACATGCTTTGACTTGGTTTTAAAATTTCTTAATGCTTAAGCCACACTCAAATTTAAGTTATTAAACCTTATTTGTGAGATCAGATCATACCACTTAGGACTTCCCTGAAAGCAATTGAACTGGTATATTATTAATAACATTATATGTTCTCTACCATGATTCATGGTGACAAATATAAAACTGTGTTTAAGTATTTTTTTAAAGGAGAGATAAGCCTTGGAAGACCATTGTTGTAAGTAACCTCAAGTTAATCGACCTTCAAATTAAATCTTCCTATGTTCTTTCCTTGAACTTTCATAAGCCTAACTTTGTTCTTCATAAAGTTATAGACTTCTCCAGTTCAGTTTCCTTTAACTGTTGCAGTTTGAAATTTCTACACATTAAAAATACTAGTTTGATTCCTTACACCAAACGATCCTAGTTGCAATTGACTTGACTATAGTGCCATTATTTTATTGCTCTTTAGCATTCAATATCTCTCTCTTGGTCATCTTTCTCTCAAAAGCATTCTCTCTTTCTTTCTTTCTCTTTCTTTCTCTCAAAAAGCATTCTCACTCTCTCTTTCTCTCAAAGTGCCAACAGGCATTCATGATTACAAGCCTTTGATTTCCTTCTCTTCTCATCACCAGCAGAACCTTTTGGAGGATCTTTGTGAGTATATAAACTTCTGGGGTTTTCCATTACGTGTGTGTGTATATATATATATATATTATGTATGTTCTTGCTATTTTGTTTGTGTTTTTAATATTGATTTCTTTCGTTGTTTTTCGTTTGCAATTACAGCTAGCACCAGATGAACATACCGGAATGGTGAATGACTTGAACAGAAGTGTTGACTTTGAGAAATTCTCATGGAAAATTGAGGATTTCTCTAAACAAAATGTCATGAAATTGAGCTCCAAGCCTTTCAAAATCCGGGGCTGTACATGGTACGTGAAAATGATAAATTGAAAACAAGCATTGAATAAATGCCAATAGTGCCAACAGTTAAAAGTTCAGATCACATAGTGATATATATAATGATTTCCTTACCTTTCTGAAGAAAAAGAAAAATTAAACCTTATACTTCACTTTATCCTTTGCTGTGATGAGAGAGAGAGAGAGAGAGATTCATGAGCCTTTATTTGGAGAATTTCTATGAATTAATGATGGATTTTCATGATGTCACAGGAGGATCCTTGTGCATCCACTGAGGAGGGATGTGAACCATTTTTCAGTGTATTTGATGGTTGCTGATTCTTTACCACCGTATGGATGGAGCAGAAACACGTTTTTCAAGTTGGTTCTAATTAACCAAGTGGATAAGAGTAAATCGATTGAAAAAGGTATACCTTCCGGTGATGAAGTTTTTGAATTCTATTTTGAGATTTTTCGCCTTCTGATTTATAGTTTATTTGTATTGAAAAGTGATTCTTGTTATGTGTTCGTGATTTTCAGAGACTAAACAAAAGTTCAATGGAGGACATCGTAGCTGGGGTTCATTTTTCTTGGATCTAAGTGATTTCCACAACCATAAGCAAGGATATCTTGTGAGGAACACATGCATCATTGAGGCACACATTTGTGTCTCGGATTTAGCGCCTAATATTCAAGTTCACCCAAATTGTTCTCTATCCCATGACTCTTCATTAGGTGGTCAAGCAACAGAATTATCCTCAGATGGGGACAGCATTAGTCCAAGAACCTCAGGATCTAGTGCAGCAGAAGGGGAAGCTCAAGGTTCAAGTAGTTTGACACTAAGAGAACTCATAGATTTGGAAAGATTAGGAGCAGAAGAAGAAGCTTTCATTCCACTGCTGGAAGAGGTTTGCATATGGCATCCTAATCTTATACAGTGCCAGAAGGAAAGAACTCTCAGGTTTAGGCAATGGGCCTTCACATCATTAGGCCAAGTTTTGCATTTTCTCAAGACCAAAAGGGTGAAGGATATGAGTGAAGAGGACATAAAGCATCTTAATGGTTTGTGGAAGGAACTTGTGAAGTCCTCAGGATTTGACTTGGCATGGCTGGAGCCACATGTTCAATCAGCATTGGGTTTGAAAGCTTACATGGAAAGAGCAAAGCAATTGAAGAAACTCAAGGACACTGTGGTTGCTTTGGAGATCAAGATGAAGAGGCTGAGAGGGGAATTGGCTGCTGCAGAAAGAGAGTTTGAGGTGGCAAGGAGAGGGTTATCAGAAGTAAGAAGAGGTTTCAACGAGATGGATATGAATTCTGCAATTGGATATGCTATGTTTTAGTCCAAACTGTTTGATGCATATGATCCTGGTGAACTAGTTTTGATGAGGACATGCACAAAGTTTTCATTTCTAGATCTGTACAAATTATGTTGAAACAATAGTGGCTTTGGTATAAAGCTAGCTATATTTTTTTGTTCAGTTCAAATTTAATTAATGTAGATGTAGATTTTTCTCTGTTTTCTGATTAAATTTAGAGACAAATTTTTGGCTACTGATTATTATGATTGATTATATTCTATTTATGTTGCAAATACTAATTAAGGCCTGATCATGATAATGATTTTAATTTAACTTCAAGACAATTGATAATATAAAAAATAATTATGCTATCAATCAATTGTACATTTATTTAAAATTATTTTTAAAGCATTTCTTATAAATAGATGAGAAATAAAATAACACTTGTAAAATATTTAGTTAAAAAAAGGATAAAAGTAAACAGAAATAGAAAAATACACAGTAAATATCACCATTTTCAAAATTATTTTAAGTTTATTTCTCTCTCATCAAACACTTAAACTTATTTTTCATCCACCGATCTAACATTCATCATCTACCATTATCCGATTGATATCCATCATTCTCACCATCTAAATGATTTCGCATGGTTTGGAGAAAGTAAACAACGACCAGTTTATACTCATTTGATATATAGAAAGGGAGAAAAGAGAAAACAAGAAAAATTAAGAAGTGGTACTTTATCTAATTTAATTTATTTTATATATACGATTGGGTTTGTCAAGTAGACATGCCGAAATATCAAAAAAAGTCTTATGGATCAGGGCCAATCCATGAGTAATTTTTTAAAATAAAAAAATATTATTTATAAATAAACATGAAACAATACACATGAAGAACATTTACTCAATTCAAATTCAAGCTTAGTATAGATAAGGTTTAGTTGGCCTTAAAGTTTGGTCAGATCTACATAATGTCAAATTGGTCAAATTCGTGTTAGACTGACTTAACTTAGGTTCATATCACTTGATTCGAGTCAAGAACACACAAACCAAATTGAGTTAGGCCCACGTGGCCGAGACAAGTCAAGTCCACATCGATCAAGACAAGTTAAGCCCATGTAGGCTAAGATGGGTCAACCCTACATCAAGCTGACTCAAGTTGAGCCTAGCTTAAGCCGAGACAAGTTGGACCCACCTTGGGCCAAGTTGAGTAGCATTAACCTCGGACTAAGATGATTCGAGCCCATGTTGAGTTGAGTAGATCCCATGTGGGCCAACTCAATTCGATCCCATGTCAATCAATTCAAGTTTGGTTTGTATCGATCTAGATGAGTTGAGATTGTCTCGGGCTAAGTCAACACGAGCCCATATTGGGCAGAGTCGAGTTAGGTCCATGGTGGGCTAAGTAGTGTATGACCTATGTTGGACAAAGTCATGTTGAGCCTATGTTGGGCTAAATTGTGTTAGGTCCATGTCAAGTTGAGTAGAGGCGGGTCAAGTTAAGTTGGACTCACATCAGGTCGTGTCAATTCGGACCTATGGTAGGTCGAGCCATGTCAAGTCTACATTAAGTGTGGTTGAATCCATATTGGGTCAAACTGAGTCAAACTCACGTAAAATCATGTCAAGTTAGGCCCACGTCTAACCAAGTTTAGCTTAGGCAATGTTAAGTCAGATCAAGACAGGACTGACCAATGTCAGGTCAAGTTAGACCGAAACCAGGATTGGACTGACTTAGTTGGGCAAGTTGGGTTGGATCCTAACCTTGAAACTGAATTAAAAATGAGAAAAAATTAATGATTGTGGTAGAGGAATCTCCGTGAATATAATATTTGGTCTAAAGTTCATGAATGGAAATCAAGAAAATGAGTAAGAATAATTCTAAACAGAAAAAAAAAAAGTATACAAAGATAAAATATTTTTACTCCCAAAAATAGTTTCTTATTTTCTTTAATTTGTATTTCTTGGATTCATAATTAGAAGATGTTTTGATTGTATTTTCTTGGTGTAATTAGTATTTTGTAGTGGAATAATCTTGCCTCTTTAGTGAAAGATTTTGGACAAAAAAGAAGGGGGTGCACTTGGAGCTTCATGAGTGCAAATAGAAGACAACGAAAGCTTGACTTCTTGAAGAAATGGTGATCCAAACATCACATATGTCTCTCTCAATTTCCATGCAAGCCAAGGGAATTTTAAGTTTTATCATTCAAATTTCCCTCATAAATTTTAGTTAATGAGTATTAGATTAGGATTTGCACTTAATTCTTCTTATATTTATATTTGCATTTGAAGATTGTTTCTCCTCTAAATAGTTATGTTTGCTATCTTCTAAAACACTTTTGATATAATGAATTTTGAGAAAGAACTTTTGACACTTTAAATGCCAAGAAAGTTCTTTGAGTCTTATCTAAATTCTTTGAGTCATGTAGTGAGGTTTCAAACATAAAGTCATTTTCCAATCGTGAACACCATTCTCCATCTTATAAGTCTTTCTTATCTTTTCTATTTATTTTTTATATCCGTAAACAAGATTAAACAAATCAAAATTTTTGGCTAAAGCTAATTCATTATCAAATTTTAATTTATTTCTATTTTTTATCATTAATATTATTAAATGTAAATGATCAAAGGTAACTAATATTTTATTAAAAATTAAAATAAAGAACTTATTCCTTTCGTAATATTCCGTAGTATCTATGACATTTATATTATGAAACAGTAGGAGTAACAATTTAATATATATATATATATTATTCCAAATAATTTAATTTTTCTTTATTGATTCTTTCAACACAAATTATCTAGTCTATATATTTGTCACATCTAAAAGATGAATAATCAAGGGTTACATATGCTTTCTTCTCTATTTTATTTGTTAAATTTGATTTTGGTTTTTGTATTTTAAATATTAATTAATTAGTTTTTAAATTTTAAAATATATAAATAATCATTTTATTAACTTTATGACTGTAGAAAATCGACACTAAATTATTATTATAATTCTTAATATTTTACAGAGCTTGTGTTGTAAATTTTGTGTAAAAATTTGTGAATTTTTTTATTTCTATGAAATTTAAAAGTTTCATACTAAGAAAGTGACATCAAATATAAAAAAAAATATAAATTAATATTAAATTTAGATATAAAGAAAGACTAACATCACATTTATCTAAATTTAATATTATTATTTTGTGAGAGTAAAAAATCATCATTAAATAGTATAAAAAACTAAAATACTTGAAGAAAAAATAAACCTTAATTTCAAATTACAACTAACAAAAAAAATATTTGAAAAAAAAAGATTGAAACCAAAAATATTCTGTCTTTTTTCAATAATAAACGTGAAGTATTGATGTGTGCAAGGGTTACACGTATTGACCAGTCATGCAAACATGAACTCTGGAGCTGCCAAGTCTCAAACATTTGCATGAGAAAAAAGACAGAAAAACCTCAAAAGAAACAAAAGTGTGAGGGGGCAAAACCGTGAGAATAAGATGGTGTAGATGACATATAATTAATTATAAATGGATTGAAGTGTTAACTGATAAACTGAGAGAGAAAGAAAGAAAGAAAGAAAGAAAGAAAGAAAGATGGAAGAAAGTGGTGCAGCAGAACAACGTAGGATGAGGATGAAGGTGATGGTTGGTGTAGATGAGAGTGATGGAAGCTTCTATGCTCTGAAGTGGGCCATTGATAACCTCTTCACTGCCATGGCCACTGTAGGAGAAGCAACAGAGGAGAATGAGGGCATGGTGTTTCTGGTTCATGTTGAACCTAAAGTTCATAACTTTGTCTACCCAGTTGGACCTGGTGGAGCTGGTTAATTTCATTCCCTATTATCACCTCTTCTTACAAGATTATTTATTTTGTTTACTTTGTTGTGTTTGTTATTTATCTATGTTATTATGTTTTTTATGTGGTTAATTATGTTGTTTTTTTAAGTGATTTCAAAAATAAATAGGGACTAACAATTGAGAAAAAATATTTCAAATGCAAAAGAATATAAATACATGTATGTTTTTTCTTGGTGTGTATTTTGTGGTAAAATATGATTCTTATGGTGCCTTCAACAGCATTTTATCCCGCAAATGTAGTGGTGGATTCAGTGAAGAAAGCACAAGAAGAAAAATCAGCATCTGTTCTCTCCAGGGCATTGAAAATGTGTCATAATAAGCTGGTAAATGTCTAATTTTTTATACTAATTATTGATTCTTATGTAAGCAGAAATTTTTTAGGTAAAGTAATTATTATATAAACTAGAAATATAATAAGTCTTTTTTTCTGAAAAAAATAAACAAATAAACCAATTTTTTTAAGTTATTAGATTTGAGATTAATTAGCATTATAGAGATAGTAAAAAGATTGCATTTAATCTTATTAAAATATAATTTTAGTTTTTTTATCTGATTTTAAAAAGTTTTCTTTTTATTAAGGGTATTATTAATTACGAATTATTGACATTATTTATCACATAGTTTGTCAAATGTTGTTACATAAGTTGAGCAATTACGTGAGTTGATTCAAATTAATGTAATAAATTATTGAAAACGCCAACATGATTTAAAAATTAATTTAAAGACTAAAAAAAATTAAATATACGATCCAAAAATTTCTGAGGATCAATATTATATTTTACCTCCTTTAATCATAGTGTTAGTAAAACTCACTTTTTTGCCCCTCAAAACCTATTTTAGACTATCCAATATGCATACATAAGAATAAATCATGCATACAAGAAAAAAAACAGGGAATGCAATAATCATTTACAAAGATAAGAATGAATTTGGAACAATTTTAATCATAATCTTCTTTAATTTTAAATACATTACATTTATATTTTTTAAAATTGTATAAAGTTAGTGTTCACGGATATGTTATTTATAATTGTTATTTGGTATTTTTTAATAATTTTAGGGTATGCTTTTTGGAAAAAAAAACATAAAATCGTTCGAGAGAAAAACAAAAACAAAAACTAAATAATTTTTTTCAATTCGTTAAATGATTTACAAAAATTCTTCTATATTTCCCTACATTTTCAATAAACCCTTATAAGAAAAGTTCTCTGAAACAAGGTTTTACAGAAAAGCTTTTTGAAAAAAAGTGTGCAGAGTATTAGAGAATGATTTTCCATAAATGAGAAATATAGAAGTAGTTTTTGGTATGTTAAAGATAATGAAAATGCAGGTGAAAGCAGAAAGCATGATTCTGAATGGAGATCCAAGGGAAATGATCTGTGAAGCAGCAGACCAAATGCAAGTTAATCTCCTTGTTTTGGGCAGTCGTGGCCTTGGTGCCCTCAAAAGGTTTGTGTTACTGACCTTAACTTAACAGAAACTTTTGCTTTTTTATTAATATTTTACATTTTGAGTTTTTATTGAGTTCTCATATTTGAATGAAATTAATTACTTTATTTATTTATTATTGTTAAAATATGAAGTGTTTTCCATTTTTTTCTCACGAATTTGATAAGGGAGTGCTACAACAGCATTAAATGTTGGATGTTATCTTAGCATACTAAAATTTCATATTTCATGAAAATAATAATAATAAGTAAACCTATTGTTTATTTTGGTTTTCTTTGGAAGATTGATGATTCTATGTATTCACATATTTGGTGGCAGGACACTTCTTGGAAGTGTGAGTGACTACTGTGCACATCATGCAAGAACACCTATCCTTATTGTCAAACCACCAGAGCAAAATAAAAAGCAGTAACCTAGTTCCCATTTTCTTTTGCTTCTTATGTTTGATGATCAATAAAAAATGTTTCTAATGTTCTTTTTGGCCAAAAATATCTTTTAATTTTCGTCTGCATTAAAATAATTTAAATGGTGTCCCTTTATCTAATACTAAAATATTTAAATGGCACTCCAAATATCATATCACTCTTACATTCTATTTGTATTTGTGGTTTTACTGTTGAAGATGAATGAATGACTAAATTTGGATTTGCCATAAAAGCTATACTAGCAAATGCCCTCAAGTCTTTATGCTCATCTTTGTCTTTACATAAAACAAACCTCGAAGTAAAGAAACATAATATTAATGTTTTTATAAAAAAATAAATATAAAATATTAAAATAGAGTATAAATAAATCAAAAGTGTCTTGTTAATTTTTATAAAAAAAAACTATAAGGGGATTTAGGGTTACATAAATCACTATTCTTGCAATCATTCATGTCAACTATATATATATATATATATATATATATAAGAAAAGAAAATGACATATATAAGTATGCCTAATTTCATGCAGACATCTACGAACTATATTTTGTCTTGTGCAACAGAGTCAATTATGAACTGTTGACAAACTATTATTATTTCATATTTTGAAATAACCACGTTGAACAAAGATCCTTGCCCAACCACACCATTAGATTCCATATGGAAATTACCCTTGGCAGCACATGCTGTTATTCACAATAATCTTAAATTAGTTGGGTCAAAGATTTACCTCAACTTGCAAATATCAGAAAAGATAAGTTTGATGGGTCCTTTGAAACAAATTTCCTCGTAATAATCTAATACGACCCAAATTTGTACCTCTTACAAGAAATTGAGACAAATGGAAAATATCTTGGATCAGCAATCTCAAAAATTCAAATTCACGATTGTTGCCTAGAGGCTAATATCAATCCAGAGAAACGTTGATATTTTATCAGTATTTCTAGCATAATAACTTCAGTGTCCTTGAAGTGGCAGACAAGATCATCCAATCAACCCAACGTCATAAAATATGCAACTGCAGCTTCATACACCTACATCATATTCCAACTATCATTTTCAAATTGGAAAATCCCGAAATCGACCACCAATTTATTCTATAAACACACTTTGATATGCACATTCCTTGTAGAATATTTGGGATGAAATTGACTGTCTGAGTATAGGGGGAAATATGCTTCATAAATTGGTCGAAATTCGTAAATTTTTCTAAATTTGGTTTCAACCCTCCTAAAAATTTATCTTATTTTCGTCCCCTTAATTTGGGAATATTTTACTTTATTTTTTATACTTAAAGTGATTTTTGTAACTGTTTATAACTGTCATTAAATGTTAATTATATAGTTTATAACCACTTTCAGGACTAAGAGTAATGTTAATGTTCAAATAAGATAGATAACAATAAGACAATATTTGAAAGAATAAAATCAAATTTGGAAAATTTTAAAGGGACCAAGAACATATATCCAAATTTATTTTAGTTCCTATATCGTAGAAATGTTTGTTTTGGCCTTGTATTTTCTAAAATGTAAGGGATTTCGTCCCCGTTAAGGCAATGAAGTATAGATAGAGTCAAGAATAAGATCTTGAAAATCACCGTTTTCAAAATAA
This sequence comes from Lablab purpureus, assembly GCA_030347555.1. Taxonomy (NCBI): domain Eukaryota; kingdom Viridiplantae; phylum Streptophyta; class Magnoliopsida; order Fabales; family Fabaceae; genus Lablab; species Lablab purpureus. The sequence continues at coordinate 1,745,508 of CM059260.1, forward strand.
AGGAACTAAAATTAATTTTGATCAAATTCTCAGAGACTGAGAACACAATTTATCCGAATCTCTACACCAAAGACAGCCAAAGGAAAAGTATGTACCTATTTTTCCCACCCTCCTAGTCTAGTTTCAGGGTCATAGTTTGAGAACAAGCGAAACTCATTTCCAAGTTTGCTGGAATGCTGAGGCCTGAAACCACATGGATACAGGCCCAAGATCTCTGCTGCACTTTCTTTCTGCACTTCTCCTACAAGAAAGTGTAATAAAAAAATTAGAATACCCAACAACGGATACAGTTTTAATTTTTAGTAATTATTCAGGCTGATTATCTCGTCATTAATAAACATTATGATTAAATAATCATGTTTAGAGAAATGATAGAAACACAATAGGATAAAATTTCGTTGATACCTGTGAGCAGAAGCACAGATGACTCTCCAGGTTGTATGAGCAGACGAATCGTTTCAGCAACTTTCTCTAAGCACTCTTTGCTCTACTACCAAAATAATTACGTTAAGAAAATCATTAGTTATGTCACTTTGTTATAAGTTGAAAGTATTGTATACAGTCGGTCTCATAGTTCACACTTAATGTCTTTTCTATCTCTCCCCCCTGACAAAAATTTCATTACAAATTAAATTACAAAGGCTCATCAATTACACTCACTCCTATTCGTAGATGTTGGAGGCATTTGGATGAACTTCTAAGGAGACATTATTCGGGGATTATGAGATTAGTTCAAGACTCATGTTTTTTTATCTGTGGTTAAGCTATTCACCCAAACGAATCTTTATGAAGTAATATAACTTCTTTACTTTAGATTAAAATGGAAGGAAAAAAGATTTGTCATGTCTTAAATAACACTAGAATTTTCTTATGGTCTTGCATTGTGAGTACCCCTTCTGGTAACAAGTAATTACAAATACAAAAGTGAGTTATGAAAAAATAAAGCAGAGAGGTGACTCATTGCCAGATGCTGTAAGAGAATACACGAAACAAGCTTTCAGTTAGTCCACATTGAGATATCGGAACCTATGTATGCATGAAACATGCCATTCAACTCATTGAAAAGAGATGTTAAAGAATGCACCATACAGCACAGCCTTTGGTTTGTCCAACACAGGATAATTTTCTATAAAGAAAAAAAAAATTAGCTTCATAGTGATTTCTGATTGCAATCAAACGAACAGGGGAGGAAGGAATATCAGCTTCAAATCACAGTACTGTTATTACTTTTAATCAGGAAATGATGGGGGAAAAGTATACAAGGCAAGGAGGAATCCAACTTAAGAGAAGTCCAAAAACATTAGTTTTGTAATAAATAAATCTTAGAAGACTGGTAATGTGTTTACAGAACTAAGCTATACAGTTGAAACTATTTTACAACTTGCACACTAAAGTTACAAAAATCCTCTGCCAATCGAACCATTTATAGTTTTCCGTGAAGTACAAAGCAATTGGCAGAAATGGAAGCAAAAGGTACAGAAGATGCCAATTTAAAAGGTAAAACGTCAGCAATTAATCTTACCAAGTAAGGAGGATCTGCAACTACAATTTTGCAGGAATGCTTCAATTCTGACGGTATTTCATCAGGGAGATTGTAATCATAAAATGTGTAATCACTTCCATATTGTTGAAAACGTTTGTCATACTCAAGAAGTTGCACAGACGCATTAGGATTCATTTGCTGAAGATTGAACAAAGAAAAAAGAGAATGTTACTAATAGCGCAAAAGCAAATCGAAAGAAGTTTCATAAGAAAAAAGAAAATGTTGCTAATTAGAAACCAGCAAACACTCTAAATATGTTTTTTTAAAAATAAAAAATCTTATCATGCATGAATTTAACAAATCTATAATAGGATGAACGAGTAAAAAAATTATTCAGTCAGTGTGTTCTGATAGAAGTAATTAGTTAATACTAATTGCTGAAAACGAGGCCTACTTCAGTTCTTTACCTGTCTCAAATGAGCTTAATTTTCATAGACTGTTAGTGTAAAGATTTTTACTCTGTCAACAAATTAGAAATCATCTCAAGCATAAAAGTCCACAAATTTAAGATAAATGGCAATACATGATCCAATGCATTCTATATAAATTATTTTCACCGATAAGGATTTGAAATTGTAAACATCTTCTACACTGAGACTTTATATTACAAATTAAACCAAGACCACAACTCACTTCATACATTTTTTTGGGTAATCATGTTATTCCTCCAAAATGTCCAGACCTAGCCCATGACTAATCTTCTCGGAAAAACCTCACCGAGAGTCTTCCTTCAGTTGCATCTTTTGCATACACTACAATCGAACTCGAACATGAGATCATGCTTAAAGAATCTAAGTTCATTTCAACTGGAACCAACTAAGGTCTAAACAAATTTCATACATAATCCAAGCTCTTAAGACAATGCTCAATAACTTTTCAACTATCATGCAAATTTCATACCAAAATCATGAACGGTAATGCCAATGACTCTCACTTAAATAAAAAGGTAAATACATTTACTAATTAAAAGAGAAATAAAAATCAAATTATAATAGCAGAGGAGCAGAAACAAACCTTGAGATAAACATAGAGAGTAGGACAAGCAATGCAGGCAACGCGAGCGTGGAGGCCACCGCAGAGAGTGAGAACTTCCTCGGCGACGGTTTTAGCTGTTTCGGGACTGTACCAGAATTGGCTCAACCTCCAATCCTCGGACACGAGAGAAACTTCGGAGCCTCCTCCGGCGTCGGAGTGATGCTGCTGCTCGGCGAGGAATTCTTTGAGGGCGGCGAGAGTGTGGGAGCTGAGAGACGGTTCGTCGTCGTCGGAGGGTGCGGAGGACTCAGTGAGTCCGGTGACCGAGTTAGGGTTGAGTTGGAGTTGGTCGGCCATTGCTCTAATCCGGTGTGGGGAGGAATAGGTAGGTAGGGATTTAGAAATACAAGCTGATAATATTATCGGGTTCGGGTTTCAAATAATCGGATCCAAACCGCACCAACATCAAACTAAAGATTTCACCCTATTTTAATTTCAGAGGTCACCAACTTTGGTATTTGGGTTTGATTTTATCATAACTTTCTGTCTAAAATAATATTTAATTTCAATAACATTTCAAAACTATTTTTTTAAATTAATGTACATAAATTAATATATTATTTACTTATTATACTTTAAATGAAGCATATAATATCTGATTTTTCTTCCACTTTTATATGTTTTATTGTGTTTATTAGAAATGGGCTTCTAAATTATTATTTTTTTCTCACAACCATTTTATTATCTCTCTCCCATTTGCATAATCCTTATCTTTTTATCTCTTCACATCACATTTGTCTTTTATGCATTCTATCTTTCTATTATCTCATGACATTTATATACATTCTATTATGTTACTTTTAAATTAGTTTATTTATTCTTCTCTTTTCCTCGTAGTCAATTCTTCTCTTTCACTTTTTCTATCCAAAATCATCTCATATTGTCTCTCCCGTTTGCAAGTTAATTTCATAGCCCTTTTTTTCCCTCTCCTTATACCATTTGCTTTTTTTATGGCTAACATCAGTATCTATATGTCCAAAACCAGGTATCTGATTCATTTTGCTCTTCGGACGTGAATTTCATAACCCTAATTTATTTTCTCTCCACATACCATTTGTCTTTTTTATGCTTTTAATCATTGTATTATTTCAACACATTCCCATGCACTCAATGTGATTATCTCCACATATAGAAATTTATTTTAAATTACTTTACTTCTTAAATGTTCTAATTAAGTAAGACAATTCAACTCAATTACTTTAATTTTTTATTTAAATAAATTATTTTAACTTTCACTGAAGATAAACAAAATACTAAAATATCAAATAATAGTTAATAACTTAATTATAAATATTAATGAATTTCTATTCAAGATTCACCTTATTTTCCAATCAAAACATATTTATCTTTACAACACTCGAATCTTGATACTCTATCAAATTGTTTAAACATACAAAAACAAAAAGTAGGCAAATTTAAATTTAGAGAAAAATTCAAATTTTATTATTTGGGAAATATAAAATCTCTAACTTTAAATAATCAATGCATTTCAATGACTACTAAAATTCTTCACCTCAGCCATATACTTTATTATAAACCATTTTAAATTTTCTATAAAGACAATACAAAAAAGTTCTCGGAGGATAATGACAACAGTTAACCATAGAGTTATTTAACATTGAGAAACACTACATTTAATCTTTCGCAAATTGTCTTAAAAAATGGGCTTTAAATTGTAAAATAGCTTTACAAGATTACATTATTTTTATATCGACATTACGCACATAGTAGTCAATAATCATCACAATAATATAAAGGCAGGCAAGGCAGACTTGGAATATAAATTATTTACTTCCAAGAATCAAAATCCTTCATTTAAATCCCTTCCTTAAAGGAACTAAAAATTAAAACTAAAACCAGAGAAAGTATTACACAATATCAAATGAAGTTCAAAGATAAAATCAAAATCTTTCTGGTAAAATACAGCTTCCAACTGCTTAACGATTAGCCTTCGCGACTCTTTCAATCTCATCTTTTTTCTTGATGGCATAACTGAAATAAAGAAGCACTTTTTAAATAATATGAATTATAATTACATAGGATAATATAAGCTCAAATAATCAGAGAGAGTTTATACCTGTTGGATGAACCTTTTGCGGCATTAATAAGCTCATCAGCCAAACATTCAGCAATTGTCTTGATGTTTCTAAAAGCAGCTTCCCGTGCACCTGTTGTTAGAAGATAGATGGCCTGATTAACACGTCGAAGAGGTGAGATATCAACGGCTTGTCTCCTAACCACTCCAGCAGAACCAATTCTGGTTGCATCTTCACGGGGACCACTGATAAACAATAGCAAATAAATCAAGTCAAACAAACAACTGAAAAGTAACAAATTATTTTAATTCACAACAGAAAAAACTGAAGAGTATTTCACCAGAGATAAAAAAACAGAATATTATGAGGACATTTGAAATGCAATTTACAAACTAGTGTCACAGGAAAACATTAAATTCTAACACAACAAAATAAAATAACTCAGTATACTAAAAGTAAAACCAACAATAAGTATTACAAACCCATGTAAGAGAATGATCAGATAGAGCTAATACACTAGCGCCATCATCCTGGCAATCAAACCAATAGGGAAATAATTAATCATCATGTCATTCTCCATGGGCTATAATTATTGTTCTATCATATCTATGAAACTTAGATTTCCTTTTTCCAGAACTTGTAAACTAACAACCCTAAACCCTAAACCCCTAAAACCTAAAATAAAAACCAATAAAAATAAGTAGAAAAATTAAAGCACACAAGATAAATGTCATGAGCAGAGTATTATTAAATACAGGAAATAGCCTGTTTCAAACAATATTATATACTAGTTCGAAATGTATACGATAAATAAAGACAATGATCAAGCATGGTTCACAACTTTGATACATCCAGTAACACTTTCCCTCAATAGCAAATACAATATTCAACTCAAATACACACAATTCCTAAGATTGTTCAAATTTATTTGTGGAGAATGATCAGATAGAGCTAATACATTAGTGCCATCATCCAGGCAATCAAACCAATAGGGAAATAAATGATCATCATGTCATTCTCCAACTATTAAAAACCTTAAACTATGTTTGGATGTCCTTTACTAATAGTATAATCACAGTATACCACTTCAAAGAGAAAAAAGTCACATGCTCTAACATCAACATATGCTAAATATCTCCCAGACCATAAATCTTAATCACATACACATAACTAGAGATAACAAATATAATAACGAGAATGGTCAGATAGAGCTAATACAAAACGCCATCATTGAGGCAATCAAACCAATAGGGAATTCATAATCATCATTCCATTCTCCAAATCCATACAGACAATAGCCCACAAAAAAATTTGACCAATAGAAACACATTATAAATAAGACTAATTTTAGCAATATATCAATTTCCTATTGTGTTTCCAATTATTTATCACATTCTCTAAAAGCTACAGGTGGACAGCATCAGAATTGACACATACACAATTAAAACCCAATAGAAAGTCATCTAAACCTAGAAACAAAATCAAAAAATCAGTTCCCCGTACAGCAACATACCTATTGATGACGGCATCGACAATGACTTGAATTGGATTCTGGTCAGTGAGCAAGTGGATGATTTCCATGGCATGCTTGATAATCCTCACAGCCAAGAGCTTCTTTCCGTTGTTTCTTCCATGCATCATAAGAGAGTTGGTGAGCCTCTCCACAATGGGGCACTGCGCTTTCCTGAACCGCTTCACAGAATACCTACCGGAAGTGTGTGGAACATAAGTAGCATGCTTGGACGACACCACTCCGATATAATCGGCCAGTGAAATATCATTAACCTAAAAACACAAAAAATCTCACATTAAATTATAAAAACAACTTTTTGCTCAATTTAACAAATCAAAGTAGTACCACTAACCTAATCACAAAAAATCTCAAAATAAACTAAATGCACTGATACGCACAACAATATTATTCACAAAACGTCGCGTAATTTTAAGATATAACAAGATTAACAACTAGGTCAGAGTAAGCGACAACTGCCTGAATGTCTTCAAAGCTCCATCGGTTGAAGAGTTTGACGTCGATTTGGGAGGGATCTGGAACGACGCCAGCTTCGGGGACGATGTCAGCCATGGCTGCGGAAGAAATTGAACATAGTTAGCAAAGAGAAAAATGAGAAAAGGAGAAGCAGAAAGAAATGTGAGGGAACGAACTCGTTGGTGTTGGTGAGGCACGGAGGGTGCAGACAGTGGAGTGGCGGAAGAAGCTGCAAGTCCAATTGCAACGACACTAACCCTAGGTTTTCTGCTTTGATATTTTGGTTATTTATAGTGATAAAAAACCCTAAGTTGAATGGTTAGGCCCGGCTCATTTAGGTTTGGGTATTTTTTTTTCAGACTTGGGCTTGGTTGTTTTCATGCTACCCATAAAAAAAATAGCATAGATTGTGTTTCTTTTTATCGTAATATTATCTAAAAGATGTATGCTATATTATATATCAACTTAAGAAAAAAAAATGTTTTTCTTCTTGACCATACAATAATATTAGTTTATTATGAGTATTAAAAATCGAACTGATCTAGAAAAAAATGCAAACCGGTCTAAATCAAATCAAATTATAAAAAATCACAAATTTTTTTTTTTTTTTCTAAGAACCACAATTGATTTGGTTTTGTTTAAATTTTTTTTTAAATCAAACTGTATATAATTTTTATGTTTGATTAGATCGTATTTTTAATCAAACCAAACTATATATAATTTTTATGTTTGATTAGAACGTATTTTTAATCAAAAATCAAACCAAATATCAAACTAAATCGAACCACGAAAACCCTAAAACTTAGTAGAAGAATAAATAAGTTTAATTTGTTGTCTTGATGAACAAAAGTTTGGTCTCTAAGCTAATCAACACAGTTGTTTTTCTATTTGAAAACAAATTCATTTTGTCAAGACCGAAGAGTTCATATTTTAGGAAACATAAATAGAGTCCCGTTAAAGGTACTTTTGAAAAGGTTTATATTTGGGTCACAACAGATTCTGCCTTTATCTGAAGAATAAGCAGGTGATTGTTGGATTGATTTAGGGAAAATGTTTGGAATTGCTTTCGCTTATAATGAATTAGCTTTGTCAAGTTTTTATGTGATCATTTCAAGTTTTATGATGATGATTGTTGAACAAGAGATTCACGTGGAAATCAAGTGCATGTCAAATTAGAAACAAAATTCACGAGACAAGGCAATCTGTAGAAAGCATGATGCTTCTCTGAAATACGAAAAAGTAAAAAATTGGTCTGAAAACTGAACTCACAATAGTGAATAACATTCTGAATAAATTAAAATCTTAGCTAAGGTGGTTAAACTATAAAACAAATAAATTTACTGCATCGCTATTGAGATAACATTAGTAATATTTCTGATAAAAAGAATACGCAAAATTATATTGGACCACATCCATATTGCAAAACCGAACATAAAAGGAATAGCAATACATAAAACCCGAAGCACAATTTTACTCAAAAACTCTCTTTATACCATTTGTTTTTTTTATGGCTAACATGTGATTTTTTTTTAATTCACTTCTCTTTTCCTGTTTATTCATTTTGCCATTTGTCTTTTTTAGCTTTTAATCATTGTATTATTTCAGCACATTCCAATGCACTCAGTATGATTATCTACACATAGAGACATTTATTTTAAATTATTTTACTTTCAAAATGTTCTAATTAAGGCAATTCAACTTAATAATTTAATTTTTTATTTAAATAAAATATTTTAACTTTTACTGAAGACAAAGAAAATACTTAAATATAAAAAAAATTGTTAATATTTTAAATTTTAAATTTCATGATTTTCTATTCAATCTTAATTCATCTTATTTTCCAATCAAAACCTATTTATCTTAACAACACTCGAATCTTAATACTCTATATAAAATTGTTTAAACATACAAAAACAAGAAGGACATAAATTTAAATTAAGACAAAAATCAAATTTTATTATTTGGGAAATTTAAAATCTCTAACTTTAAATAATCAAAGCATTTTTAGAGTTATTTAACATTGAGTAACACTACATTTACTCTTTCACAAATTGAGTTCAAAAATGGGCTTTAAATTATAAAATAGCTTTACAAGATTATATTAGTTTTATACCGACATTGCGCACATAGTAGTCAATCATTTTAAGAAAAATAAAACACAGGAGATCACACGCCTTTTAATCATCACAATAATATAAAGGCAGGCAGACTTGGAATATAAATTTACGTCCAAGAATCAAAATCCTTCATTTAAATCCCTTCCTTAAAGGAACTAAAAATTAACTAAAACCAGAGAAAGTATTACTCAATATTAAATGAAGTACAAAGATCGAATCAAAATCTTTCTGGTAAAATACAGCTTCCAACTGCTTAACGATTAGCCTTCGCAACTCTTTCAATTTCATCTTTTTTCTTGATGGCATAACTGAAATAAAGTAGCACTTTTTAAGTAATATGAATTATAATTACATAGGATAATATAAGCTCAAATAATCAGAGAGTTTATACCTGTTGGATGAACCTTTTGCGGCATTAATAAGCTCATCAGCCAAACATTCAGCAATTGTCTTGATGTTTCTAAAAGCAGCTTCCCGTGCACCTGTTGTTAGAAGATAGATGGCCTGATTAACACGTCGAAGAGGTGAGATATCAACGGCTTGCCTCCTCACCACTCCAGCAGAACCAATTCTGGTTGCATCTTCACGGGGACCACTGATAAAACAATAGCAAATAAATCAAGTCAAACAAACAACTGAAATAAAAGTACCTAATAATTCACAACAGAAAGAACTGAAGAGTATTTCACCCGAGATAAAAAGCAGAATATTATGAGGGCATTTGAAATGCAATTTACAAACTAATGTCACAGGAAAACATTAAAATCTAACACAACAAATTAAAATAACTCAGTATACTAAAAGTAAAATCAACAATAACCATTACAAACCCATATAAAAGAATGATCAGATAGAGCTAATACAATAGCGCCATCATCCTGGCAATCAAACCAATAGGGAAATAATTAATCATCATGTCATTCTCCATAGGCTATAATTATTGTTCTATCATATCTATGAAACTTATATTCCCTTTTTCCAGAACTTGTAAACTAACAACCCTAAAACATAAAGTAACAACCAATAAAAACAAGTAGAAAAATTAAAGCACCCTAAAGTAACAACCAATAAAAACAAATAGAAAAATTAAAGCACCGCATAAAAATGTCATGAGCAGTATTATATACTAGTACAAAAATAATTCTATAATAATACGATAAATAAAGACAATGATCAAGCATGGTTAACTCTAAAATATCATCGTACAGCAACCATAACACACTTTAAACAGAAAAATAACTTCACGGTTCACAACTTTGATACATCCAGTAAAACTTTCCCTCAATAGCAAATACAATATTCAACTCAAACACACACAATTCCTAAGATTGTTCAAATTTATTTGTGGAGAATGATCAGATAGAGCTAATACATAAGTGCCATCATCCGGGCAATCAAACCAATAGGGAAATAAATGATCATCATGTCATTCTCCAACTATTAACACCCCTAGATGTCCTTTACTCATAGTATAATCACACAGTATACCATTTCAAAGAGAAAAAGTCACATGCTCTGACATCAACATATGCTGAATATCTCCCAAACCAAAAAAAATCTTAATCTCCTACAGATAACTAGAGATAACAAATATAATAACGAGAATGGTCAGATAGAGCTAATACAAAATGCCATCATTGAGGCAATCAAACCAATAGGGAATTCATAATCATCATTCCATTCTCCAAATCCATACAGACAATAGCCCACAAAATAAATTTGACCAATAAAAACACATTATAAATAAGACTAAATTTAACAATATATCGATTTCCTATTGTGTTTCCAATTATTTATCACATACTCTAAAAGCTACAGGTGGACAGCATCAGCATCGACACATACACAAACCCAATAGAAAGTCATCTAAATGTAGAAACAAAATCACAAAATCAGTTCCCGGTAGAGGAACATACCTATTGATGACGGCATCGACAATGACTTGAATTGGATTCTGGTCAGTGAGCAAGTGGATGATTTCCATGGCATGCTTGATAATCCTCACAGCCAAGAGCTTCTTTCCATTGTTTCTTCCATGCATCATAAGAGAGTTGGTGAGCCTCTCCACAATGGGGCACTGCGCTTTCCTGAACCGCTTCACAGAGTACCTACCGGAAGTGTGTGGAACATACGTAGCATGCTTGGACGACACCACTCCAATATAATCGGCCAGTGAAATATCATTAACCTAAAAACAAAACAAAATCTCAAATTAAATTATAAAAAAACAACTTAATTTAACAAATCAAAGTAGCACCACTAACTTAATCACAAAAAATCTCAAAATAAACTAAATGCACTGATACCCATAACAATACTATTCACAAAATGTCGCGTAATTTTAAGATATAACAAGATTAACAACTAGGTCAGAGTAAGCGACAACTGCCTGAATGTCTTCAAAGCTCCATCGGTTGAAGAGTTTGACGTCGATTTGGGAGGGATCTGGAACGACGCCAGCTTCGGGGACGATGTCAGCCATGGCTGCGGAAGAAATTGAACATAGTTAGCAAAGAGAAAAATGAGAAAAGGAGAAGCAGAAAGAAATGTGAGGGAACGAACTCGTTGGTGTTGGTGAGGCACGGAGGGTGCAGACAGTGGAGTGGCTGAAGAAGCTGCAAGTCCAATTGCAACGACACTAACCCTAGGTTTACTGCTTTGATATTTTGGGTATTTATAGTGATAAAAAAATTGTTTTTCTTCTTGACCATACAACAATATTAGTTTATTACCGGTATTTAAAATTGAACGGATCTTAAAAAAAGTGCAAATCGGTCCAAATCAAATCAAATTATAAAAATTATTAAATTTTCGTTTTTTTATTTTTTATTTAGGAATGACACTATTTAATTCAATTTACAGTTTAAAATTTTAAAATAGATCCAAGCCAAACTGCAATACCCATTTAACATAAAAATATTATTAATATAACAATAATAATAAAAATAATAACAATAATAATAAATTATTGTTGAAAATATATATTTAATATTTTTTATCTAAATTAGATTTTAGAAAAAAATTTAATTTTTATTTTAGAATTTTTTTATAAAAATAATAATATATTTAATTATTATTTATATTTAAGGAATTAAGATCGAGATATTGTTAATATTTGATATTTTATTATATTTTTGTTTTATATATAGAATACATGAATAAAAATAAATTACAACTCCTCTATATAATATATCTATTATATCTCATATATTTTTAAAATATATTTCTAAAAATCCCAACAATTATACATTTTAACATAAATCTCTTAATAGAATTGTTTAGTCTGTTTTAATGTAAATTACTATCTTGTTTGATAACGGTGTCACCAACTTCACTATCTCGTTTGATTTCTTCACCATGTCACTATCAATTTCCTCAGTTAATGTCATTGATTTTAACACACTATAAATTCTTAAAATAAAAGTGTTTACAAATAAGAAAAAAAATAATATTTTGACAGAAAATAAACAAAAATTAGATAAAGCTTGAAAAAAATCATATTCATGAAAAAATAGATTTACTAGCCAAAATCATGAATAAAATGTAGTTACTAGACAATATAAGAACAATTAACTTTCATATGTTTTGATTGATTTAAAAATATTGTATAAGTTAAATACTTAAAAAAATCTATAATAAGAATTTATATATTTTTCTTATTCGATTATAAATGAGTTTATATATATCTTTGTAATTATTATTTATTAATTTTTGAGTAACATATTTTACATTATATTATTATATTTTAATTTAAAAAATGAAAATATAAAAAAATATTTAATAAAAAATTATAAATTAAAAATCGCATATATCAAGTCAAACCAAACTTTTTTAGTCAAAAATTAAACCAAATCCAATCACAAAAACCCTAAATATTAGTAGAAGAGTAAATAAGTTTAGCTTGTTATCTTGATGATAATATTGTATACAACAAAAATTTGGTCTCTAAGCTAATCAACACAGTTTTTCTATTTGACAACAAATTCATTTTGTGAAGACCAAAGTGTTCATCAATTATAGGAAACATAAATAGAGTCCTGTTAAGGTACTTTTGAAAAGGTTTATATTTGGGTCACAACAGATTCTGCCTTTATCTGAAGAATAAGCAGGTGATTGTTGGATTGATTTAGGGAAAATGTTTGGAATTGCTTTCGCTTATAATGAATTAGCTTTGTCAAGTTTTTAAGTGATCATTTCAAGTTTTATGATGATGATTGTTGAACAAGAGATTCACTTGGAAATCAAGTGCATGTCAAATTAGAAACAAAATTCACGAGACAAGGCGTGTAGAGAGCATGATGCTTATCTGAAATACGAAAAAGTAAAAAATTGGTCTGAAAACTGAACTCACAATAGTGAATAGCATTCTGAATAAATTAAAATCTTAGCTATCGTGGTTAAACTATAAAACAAATTTACTGCATTGCTATTGAGATAACATTAGTAATATTTCTGATACCAAGAATACGCAAAATTATAGTGGACCACATCCATTGCAAAACGGAACATAAAATGAATAGCAATATATTAAACCCAAAGCATAATTTTACTCAAAAACTCAGCCGGCTCAATAACATCAAAATTAAAGTCACAACGTATAATGATAACATAGATTCAGGGCAATTAAATATGGCATTGCTAATTACCACAAAAAAAACAGCGTTGTTTCACTTGAATACTTAAGCAAACAATCAAGAGACCCTCTAGCGCAACCTCCTGGCTTCTCTCTCAGACTCAAGAAGGGTGAGAATGTCTCCCTCTCTTACAGGTCCCTTCACATTCCTCATGATGTGACGGTTCTGATCATCCAAAAACTTCACTCTAACTTGAGTCACCTGCCCTCTAGAACCAGTACGGCCCATAACCTTGACAACAATAGCATGTTTCACCTGAGATTCCATCCTGCTCAAATATAAGCAAAATTTACTAGGTTATAATAAGGTCCACATACCAAATCACTGATATTACATTTGTAGGGAAAAGAGAGAAACATACAAACAACACAATCCTAGCCTAGAATCATGAATTCAACATCAAATTGAACAAAGGAAGTGAAAATCAAACATTTTCATCTCGTATGATAAACCATTTGTTCAAAATGGAGTGATACAAGCATATAAACAACTTCTTATGGAGAATGATCAGATAGAGCTAATACATGAGTGCCATCATCCAGGCAATCAAACCAATAGGGAAAACAATTAATCATCATATCATTCTCCAACTTAACATTGCTCTGCCTCCTAAACCCTAAACCAATGAATACATACAAAATTTCATAGCATTACATGAAAATATATGTGCATTAGGATCAACAGAACAAACAGCTCCATTTCACTTCCAAATCTAACATCACGAATCGAACATCCAACATTTAGAGCCAGTTTAAATAAACTTCTTTACTAGGATTTCCACAAGAAAAATATCTAAAAATCAAGGTAATAAAGTTAAAAAAAATCGCCCAGAAATTAAAGACATTCTAATTACTTTAAAGAGTGTTCAGGAGTTTTTTCTAAACTGAGCCAAACAAAAATGAATAAAAGACCCCTGGGTATGGCGAGAAGTTTATTATCAAAACCATCGCAACTCAGCAACTATAATAACAGAGAGGCTTCACAACATCATCGATCACTAGCCAAATGAAAATCATTAGGATAATAGACAGCAATACAAATCACAGTACTCTAAGATAAAATAAACTATCATGGCAAAACCCCAAATTAAATTGTAAATCAAATTCAACAACACATATGTATAATGCAAACCATAAGCTGAGTCAACACGATCACCAGAAGCACAGTCACAGTCATGAAATGCAGAGAAGCATAAATTAACGGAAAATCAAGAAGAAAAAAGCACAAAAACAGGGGAAGTAGCACCAGAAAGATCTTTAACTCAATATAATTCGGATTCATAATGAACGAATTAAACGTCTAAATTCAGTGCAGAATTCACAAATCGAATTAGGTACCTGGTAACAAGAAAGGGGAAGAGGCTAGGGTAGCAGCCGCAGCTCTCACTTCAAACTTGCACAGAAGAACAGAAGTCACAAACCCTAGTTATTGAAATTTATAGAATCACGTTGGTTTGCAAAGGACATTTTTATCCATGGAATGGCCTGAAGGTACATAACATAACATGAGAGGACCTTATTGTAAATTCTCATATTCAATTTTATACATTATAACATGCTGCTAATATCAAATATTTATCAATTTTATCGATAATGCTTTTGTTTAAAAGGATTAAAAATGAGTAGGGTTTAGATTGAGTATTATAGTATAATTCCAACACCTATAATTTAAAAATATATTTATGTTTTAACTTATATCAATACCTTAACTCATATTTTTCTAATTTTTTTATATAAATAATACTTACTAATTTGTTTCAAATCTCTTAGAAAACAAATGTATACATGAATATATTTATATAATTTCATATACTTATTTTTATATATTTGGAAAAGTGCATATAACTTGTTAGACGACAATATAAAATTTAATAACTATCAATTGTAGTTGTCATATATTATTTATTGGACTAATATAATATATAATGTTATGATAATGTTACTTTTAGTTGTTAGAAATAGGTGTGTTCATACGATAAGCTCATTATATATATTATATTATATGCACTCATAAATGTAAAGTATAATAGTAACTAAAGCATAAAAAAACATTTCTTACTTTTCAAATATTTTTCTACCAAATATTTGAATCATAGTATTAATTTTCTAAAATTGATATAATTTATTTATCTTTTATAAAAATAAGTATATAAATAATATTAGTTGTTTAATATTTTTATTAATATTAATTTACATTTCAATGTACATAATAATTTTCTATTTAACATATTATATCTTATATATATATATAATAGCTAGTTAGATAGATATTATTATGACACATAAATTGAAAGAAAATATAACTTATTATAATATTAACATTGAATAATATTTATTTAAATAATTTATTTTAGTTTATCTTATGTTATAAGAAATAATACCTTGTTTTAATAAAATATTTTCCTTTAAAAGTTAAAATTTCACTCTTATTATATCATCTAAAACAAGTTTTGAAATATTCAAGAAAAAATAAGTATAATTATAATTTAATAATATTGTAAACGTAATCATCATTGTATTATACTATACAGTGAATTATATTAAATATTTTAATAATACTAGTAGGTGCCTCTAAATTTATTAAAGAGTTACATAAAAAATAGTTTGAATGATTTTTTTATTTTTATTTAAAAAATATATTTAAAAATAAAATATGAATATTAAAAGTATATAAAAATGAAAATTTTATTATATATTATTATAGATTAATTTTTTAAAATGTATAACTAAAAATAAAATAAAAATATAAAACGTGAAGCATTTCTTATAATTGTTTGGGTACGATTAAGTCCCAAACTTTTTCAGTGCTATCCACAATATGTCAATATATCAGTATTTTGGGATATATTTGAACCAGATTGATAGAAGAGTCTTATGCAGGTACGGGGTTTCTCCTTAACTTTGGTGTCTACTATGCCACTAGAGCTGCTGCCCTTGGTCTTGCATTTGAATGGAGGTGGGTTATGGCTTATCATTTGTTGCTTCATATCTGTAATTGGTAACGATGAACAACTGAACTGAGCTCATGGTTTCTGATGTTTAAAGAGAGGATCTCTGAAGAGTATACTAATTATGAATTTTTTATGTTTCAACCAACAAAATAATTGATCAAAAGAACAAAATATCAGGTAGAGTTGCTAAATCGAGAGCTCTGCTGACTTATAACAGTCACAATGTTAGAAAGACAAACTCCACCTTCAATGTAAATTGTGCTTCCCTAACATCAATAGTGATGAAGCTTGTAATGGTGTTAGCTTTTCATCAAATTTTTTCAAGTGTCCAGCTTATAATTTACGATCTTATTATATACTTGTTTTTGTATCTCTACCTGCAGCTCTCCTGTGGTTTTCATCACAGAAGTTTTTTACCTTTGCTGTAAAAGTTGGTGCTAGTATGCAGTCTGTGAAATCAGTGAACTCCGAAACCTTTTCCATTACATTTGGAAGTCCATTTAAAACAATCTAATGTTAAGATCATTTCGGAATAAATTTGAAATTTGGTTTTACTCTGAAGCCCAGAGCCTACTTTCTGAGATGGCATGAGATATAACCTATAAGACTGCAAGTGCTTTAGGATATTTATGGCACCATAAACTGTAGTATTTTCCCTGTATATAGCATTCTTAAGATTGTGAGCATGCTATGCTGATTAGAGTGTATTTACAATATATGCTTCTTGATATTACGAAGCAAAGCACCCGTTAGTCTTGTTGAGATTTTGCCTATCTCATGCACTATATGCTTATTGGGACCTTAGTGCTATGCAGGAGAGACTTGTCTGGTGCTTTCTCATTTTTTGTTTCTTTCTTTTTTATCAAAATGCACGCACAAGTGGCTGTGAAATTGTAAAGTAGCCATGACTTGTTTTCTTATATTTCAGGCACGGATATTAGAACAAGCAAACCAAGGTAATATTGCATCTTCTCCGTAAGAAAATGATTGAAGCAACTTATTAACTGCTTTTAATGCTCAGATATTGGACCTCTATTTTTGTCTATTGTAATATGGCGACTTCGTATGACACGAATCACCTCAACTACTTATCAATCAATACCTGAACCTCCTTATTATAGCACATTAGTTAATATCAGAACTTATTTGTTGGTTAAATAGTCGTATTGTGGCACTAAAGAATAGGTTGATTGATACAATTTGCGTGCAATGTAGTTTTATTAGATCTGGATAAGATAACATAACCATGTAACTGACTTTTAAAAGAACTTGTTTTGCTTATTCTGGTACACTATGTCTACTGGCCTAAGAGGTGCACTTTTTATTCCTTATCTTTTTCGCTGGTGTTTAAGCTGCTTTTAAAATGTCTGCCCGTATGCCGCAGGATGAAATATCAGGATTCTACCGATTCATACGGAATCTGTTCTACGCTGAATATGCCATATCAGACTCAGTTCCGTGGAAGCACAAGACATTTGGAAAGATTATAATGTGTTCAAAGTTATTAAGTACTGCACTGCAACAACAATAATAATTTTATCCAAGCAAGTAAGGCCAATTATAAGGATCACATGATGCTATCACAGGCTTGGTTAAAAACTAAATTCTCAAGGATATTAATTACGCATAAATGGGATGGATTAATCATGAGCAGCAAACATTAAATGCAACAATCTATGCCACTCCGAGAACAGAAGCTATTGTGACATATATATACCAGTAAAAACATTCTTCGAATCTCAAAATAGCTCGAACTAATGAAATTCATTCTTCCAAACACAGAATATGCAGTGGATGACAAACACCAAGTTACTAGCGCATTACGAAGCACGATTAATCAACTGTGTAATATGCAGGGAAAGGAGATGTCAACTATATTTCAAAACAAAATTCTAACAATTTTCAAATTAATAAACAAAGCCTGGAGATAACATTTTAAGGCTCGACTGTTGTGACCTGTTGCCATTCCCCGTCTACAGCTTCCTTCCACAATGTCACATCGTTGTTCCCATCAGCCACAGCCAGTATGTTTCCTGTCAGTGACCAGGAGACTCTCCAAACAGGTGTCTTGAAATCATTCAAAACCTTACCCTCCCACTGATCACCCTCTTTTGCCACGGTCCATATAACCACCTTACCATCCTGTGATGCACTAGCAATAGTAGATTTAGGTAACCCTAAATTTGGTGCCCAAGCAACATCTCGAACCCAATCTGTATGCATATGAAGAGCAGGGAAGCAGTCCATCTTCCACAGTCCATTGCTGAGCTTCCATACCTTCACAGTATTATCACAGCCACCAGAGCAGAGCTTTTGCACAGGATCAAGCAACCCTGCACCAACAAGGGCACCGGGTGCCATTGATGGTGCCCATGACACAGAAGTGACACCAACTGGGTGAGCCTGATCAATCGCTGCAGTGTCCCAGCCACCATCTGCTCTTGCAGTGAAAACAGATACATTCCCATCAGATGAACCACAAGCCAAGCAGAGACCCAACTCGTGCGGTGCCCAAGCAATAGAATTCACAGATGATTTGTGCTCATCAAACACATGAGCTTGAGTCCATTCATTTTGGTTACCCTCCTTCCAGAGAATGACACGGCCATCATAGGAACACGATGCCAGCAGAGAACCAAACTTAGGGTGAGCCCATGCTACTTGCCAGACAGGTCCTTGGTGACCAGTCAATGTTGCTAGATGCTGAGAGGCCGTGTTGCTCACTCCAATAATCTTAATTGTGTGATCTGATGAAGCTGTTGCCAGCCTCTTACCATAGTAATCCATCGCAACATCATGGACCGTGTCTTGGTGACCCGTTTCAACCTTCTGAGAAGGCATATTTCTGCTATCAACACACACACACAATGCAAATAGTTAGTTTCAAACAACAATTTGCAAGTGAAACTAATATTCTAAACTAAACTAAACCCTCCGTTAACTACTGACTTCTAAAGTGAAAAAGGTAAAACAAATCTCAAATAAAAGACAACGAAGGAATAACAAAAGCATAAGCATGAGATTCAATATCAAATACACAAATATATAACATTTTCCAAGCAAGCAACTAATCAAACTTCAAAAAAAAAAAATTATACATGATAATAAGAAACATAATACTCAAAAGCAAACCCTGTTCGCAAGCTGATGAAAAGTGAAAACCCAGCCAAAGGTTTTTAATTTTGCACAAATATTCATCGAATTTAGCATTGAAGAAAGCGAAACACAATTCCGTGTAAGTCATGATCTATAAATGACCATAGAATCGCAAGCAATTCGCAAAATTAAAAACATCAAACACTGAAAACTAGAACGATGATTGGGGGGGATGGTTTCACTTTGAAAATAAACCGCATCTGGGGAAACAAATGGGGGGAAATCACGTAACGGAGGTGAAGTGAGGAAATGTCCCAAAAAGAAGAGGTTTAATGAACAGGAAGAATCGCAAAATGGGAACGGAATTAGAAGATCTAAGTTGAAATTTGAATAGATCGAGAGAGAAAGAGAGACAAAGAGAGAGACGATAGAGAATGGACCTGAGAAAAAGAGAGATAAAGCGAGGGAACAAAAGGTGGGTGCCGGAGCTGCCATGGACGGTGGCGCGAGTAAGGGTGGACCGGTGAGTGTAAGACGAACGAATTCAGATTTATAGTGAACAAATTACGCGTTGAAATCATTAGGATCATAAACAGCGATATAAATCACAGTACTCTAAGATAAAATAAACTATCACGGCAAAACCCCAAAATAAAACGTAAATCAAATTCAGCTGTGCATATATATAATGCAAACCATAAGCGGGGTCAACACGATCACCAGAAGCACAGTCAGAGTCATGAGATTCAGAGAAACATGCATACAATTAAAGGGAATCAAGAAGAAAAAAGCACAAAAACAGGGCAATTAGCAGCAGAAAGATCTTCAACTCTATATAATTCAGATTTATGATAAACGAATTAAGTTGAAATTCAGTGCAGAATTCACAAAAAGAAATGGGTACCTGATAACAAGAAAGGGGAAGAGGGAAGGATCGCAGCAGCAGCTCTCACTTCAAACTGGCACAGAAGAACAGAAGCCACAAAAGCACACGTTGGTTTTCAAATGACAACTTTATCCATGGAAGAGCATCAACTTTGTGACAATATTCACCAGAAGGCTACACGACACTTTTTATGTACAAACGAGAGAGCTCTAGTTGACTAAAAAATTAATATTTTTTTTTTGTAAAATTATATATATAATGTAATATAAAACAACATTTATTATAAAAAAAACTGTAAATCTTTATTTAACAGTAAAAAATTGCTGATAAATGATAAAATTTGTTTGTAATATGCATTTCGTAACTGCAAAAATCAGTGACTAATTTCACTTTAGGTGATGAAATTTATCATTAGTATTTACCTATACACATTTTCATGGAAAATTATTTTAAACGATTATGAATTAATATGTGGGTAGATGGGTGTACATCCGTTTAGTCCTAAGTAGTGTACACAACATTATAGATAAATTGATTCGTGAATAATTTCTTATAGACATAAATTTTTTAGGTAAGTTTTTAATACATATACACAATTTTCATGGTAATTATGGAATGCACATACACAATATTATTAGTAGATTATATTTTCTGATAAATTGTAACTATCTTTATTTATGCTAAATTTTCATATAAATTTGTTTTGATTAAGAAATTAATATTATAATTTTCGTATACTTTCTTTTCCTTTTCAAATTTATCGAGTTGTATTATATCAAAAATTTAAAGTTATATTAATCATGATAGTATAAAGATGATTGAGGAAAAGATTTCAAAACATATCAACATATTTATTATTTATTAAGATTATTAATAAATAATAAAAAATTTATTGAAGTAATGAAATAAATAAGTAAATTTTCTTTTAAAATTGAACTCATAAAGGTATTTGTTACCTTATTAATGAAGAATATAATGTCTATGTAGTTTAATTTTTTTAAAAAAAGTTATCGTCAAATGAAATTTTATATAAAAAAAAGAAATTCAATATATTAAATATTAAATTTATTCACATCAAATTTATTTATATAATTAAATGTTTATATCAGGAAATTTTGATGTTTAGATCTTCAAATTGAAAAAAATGAATTACATTTACAAGTATAAAAATTGTTGATGTCGTATTCTTAAAAGATTTATTATTATTATTATTATTCTAATGTAGGTTTAGTATTAATAAGTTGAATTATAATAAAAAAATAATAAAAGTACATTCATCACTCTTATAATTATTTGTTAATAAACAATTATATGTTTATGAAGACATCATGACAATAATAATTTCACAAAAAAAAATTTATATGGTAACGGTAATATAGAAAATACATTTATGTGAAAAATATTGATAACTCCTAAAACCAAAGATATATAACCTTCCATCATGAGTTTTAGAAATAAAAGTTATTCTATTTATAATATATTTATTTCTTATTTATTTTTTCTTATCACACTTAACTTCGTAATTATTTATTTAATCAAAGACAAATATATGAAGTTTGCAAGCAAAGAAAACTAGTTTTCTTATTTAGATACCCAATTATTATTATTCTATTCTTATTTCAAAACATTTTGATTAAATACCTATTTCAAATTCATTTAATTGGGTTTAATTTATGAGAGAAAAACAAATCCATAAGGAATACAATTCTAAATTACAAAGAAGAAAACAAATTCACAATGTCTATATAGTTCATATTTATGTATAACTTTAGAACTCTTTATTTTTGTGCACTAAAATATAATTATTAATTAATACTTCATTTCAATTTGGATTCTTACATTTGAAAATCATCTTCTTTATAAAATGTGGATGAGTTAGATACATTTCTACTATAGAAATAGACAACTATTATTAAATTTCACAAAATAGAATAACTATGTTATATTTTAATTTTTCATAATTTTTTCATTAAGTAGTCAATACAATATTTTTAAATAAAAAAGAAAAACTGAACAGTAAAATATATATAAAGTTGGATAATAAAAAGAACGTACTTAGAAAATGGATTTAATTACAATAAGTTTTATAAAATATTACAGTTTACTTAGTTTTAAAATTTAAAATAATAGCATTATTTATTTAGTCAATGTAAACTCATTTTAAGGTTTCATTAATTCAGCTGACATTTTTTAAAAAAAAATCTCAAAAATTATTTATGTTATGTATTTTATCATTATTTTTTTAAAATATATTGATATGCTAAAAAAAAATCAAAAGAAACATTTTTTTTGTTACATTTTTATGACATTATGAGATGTTTTGATGTTGTATCTTTTAATATAACGTTACACAAAGTGAAAATAGAAATAAATGTTAATGGTAAATTTTGAGATTTTTTTATATAAATAGTAATCTAAATATTATTATTGTTGTTATTATTTAGAAAAAAAAAGAAAAAGAAAAACGTGATCTAAGGTTAGTGGTGGTGACCATAGAAGAATGCTAGCTTGTTTGAGTGACTGATAGGTCTGCCAAAACAACATCAATGCCAATGACTGTAAATCAATCCGTATCAGAAAACTATGTTGCTTTTCCCAAATTCATGTTCTTAAAGTGCTTCTGAGGACTCACCATGATCTTCAACGTATCCTACCACACTATGCAACTGTGACTGTGTTTCAGGAAAGACTTCTCAGATCATTCTTTTGCCTTGTGTCTAAGATTTGGAGTGGCTTTTTTGGTTTGCTGTGTTCAGCTTCGCATGGAGATCTCACTCTCTCCAACTCTACATCGAGTTCCTTCCGCAATTCCCTCTTTGAATTCAGTTATACTATGCAATAAGGCTACACTAGGATTTTCCAGTCACTTCCACTCAATTGGGTTGCGACATCAACACAGGTGCTGCTCAATTCCGGTTCCCAAGAGACCCCAGAGACTCAGTTCCATAAGGGTGTGTTTGCTTTCCCTTAAAGTTTCAAATTTGATTCATTTGTTTGTGTTTTGCTGAGAAAAAAAAAACAATAAAATTGATGGGTTTTGCTGAAAAGTTCATGGTGAATATGGATTTGGTATGTGATTCCTGCTGTGCTTGGAATAATGGGCAAAATTTTTCAATCTGTAAATAATGAATGTCTGGAATGCCATTTCTTTTGAGCATGTTCCACTCCTCTGGTGTTCATGACTTCGTGTAAGGGCTGGTTAAAGTAATCTGATTGTTCAGAAACTGGTGACTATGGTTGGTTCTATGATGCTGACCCAATTACCTTTTTCATCCTCCTTTCTGTTTTTTCAATATACATATATATGTGTGTGTATTTATATATATGTGTCTGTGTTACTTTTATTTATTATTAAGAGAATATGCAACTGCAACATAAACTTGTTATTTTCATTGAATATCAGTAGGTTTGGAAAGTTCGTTTCAACCAAATGTACTAGAGAGATTGTAGAGTTTCGTTAGTGAAGTCATTGACCGGAAGGAAGTATAGCATTAATGTTTGGGTTTGGAGTGAACATTTAGCATTTGTCAAAAGTAAAATATTATATTAGACATGTACAAATCATGTTTGAGATGATACCAATGGAAACGTGGTAGGAGTAAGATAGAGGCCACTTCTACCTTGGTAAGTCATGGGGTGAGGCTTTTTGTTTAGTGGTTAATAGGATCAATATAGCAATAATAATATGGCTTTTTGTTTAGTGGTTAATAGGATCAATATAGCAATAATAATATAGTAAAACTGTGGTAGCTTGACAACAGACTAAATGATGGCATGGGCATGGAAAAATGATTAAAACAGTACAATGTGGTAATGGAAACATGCGATGCTGCTGATAATTGTAGTGGAGCGAGGAGCAAAGAAAGAAGTAACAAATATGAACTGACAAATGTTTTCTACAGTAAGAGTGTTAGTGGATTGTGGTTGTCACAATGTTAACTAGATATACGATTGTAAATGTTTTCTTTTTGTGATTATTTAATACAAATTACAACAACAGAACTTGGAAAGTTGGGCATAGAAGATTACAGTTAAGCAGCAATTGCAGCCATTTATTATTTCATCAGTCGCTTTAACTTTGTTATAATTGACTGTATTTTGGTTTAAAAGACATTTTTTACCCTACATTTTGGTTTTGGATGAGATTTGAGTCTTCTTTATCAGTTTAAGTGAAAAAAATGCTGGCAGGCTTGCACTGGAGTTGGAGCTTCTGGATCTGATCGTCCATTAGTTGAAAGACTTTTAGATTTGAAAGATGCTTGCTGGAGATTTTTAAGGCCACATACTATACGTGGTACAGCTCTAGGGTCATCGTGAGTAACTTTATAACTAGCTAGCAACTGTTTCATGCAGCTTCATGCCAAGTATACTTTGCCTGAGCTTTATTTTCGCTTTGTTTTTTCAGTGCTTTGGTGGCGAGAGCATTGATTGAGCACCCAAATTTGATAAAGTGGTCTCTTCTGTTCAAAGCTTTCTCTGGTCTTATTGCCCTGATTTGTGGAAATGGTTGTATAGTTGGCGTCAATCAAATCTATGACATTAACATTGACAAGTATAGTGCAGAAATATGAACAACTGTCTTATTACTTGCTGTCTTCCACTTGTCCTTTTCCTCCCTGTCCTTCCCATTTCACATTTCTTTCAAAGTTTCAATATTTTGTTCTTGAACATGTTTAACTGCACAGGAATTTCATTTTAAGATTCTTCTGCTCTGGTTCTAAAAATTTTCTAGTTGTAGTTACATGCGTATTAAATAAATCCTGATTGTAATGTTAATCTAAGTTGATTTTATATTCTTTTTCAGGGTAAACAAACCTTACTTACCTATAGCTGCTGGAGATCTTTCTGTCCAATCTGCATGGTTCTTGGTTATATTTTTTGCAGTAGCTGGCCTGTTGATTGTGGGGTTCAACTTTGGGCCCTTCATTCTATCTCTTTACACACTTGGCCTATTCTTGGGTACCATCTATTCCGTTCCTCCGTTTAGAATGAAACGCTTTCCTGTTGCTGCATTTCTTATAATTGCTACGGTATGATAAGTCCCAAACTTTTCAGTACTATCAACCATGTTTGTTTTTCGTTTTGGGATAAATTCAGTTGGCAATTGAATTTTAATTTAAGTATTTTGCTGCATTTCTTATGCAGGTACGGGGGTTTCTCCTTAACTTTGGTGTCTACTATGCCACTAGAGCTGCCCTTGGACTTGCATTTCAATGGAGGTGGGTTATGGCTTATCATTTGTTGCTTCATATCTGTAATTGGTAACGTTGAACAACTGAGCTCCTGGTTTCTGATGTTTAAACAGAGGATCTCTGAAGAGTATACTAATTATGAATTTTTGATGTTTCAACCAAGAAAATAGTTGAATCAAAAGAATAAAATATCTAAGGTAGTGTTGCTAAATTGAGAGCACCCCTGACTTATAACAGTCACAATGTTAGAAAGACAAACTCCATCTTCAATGTAAATTGTGCTTCCCTAACATCAATGAATGAAGCTTGTAGTAATGGTGTTGGCTTTTCATAAAAAATTTTTAAGTGTCCCGCTTATATTTTGTGAGCTTATTATATATTTGTTCTTGTATCTCTGCCTGCAGCTCTCCTGTGGTTTTCATCACAACCTTTGTAACATTTTTCGCTTTGGTAATTGCTTTAACAAAAGATCTTTCTGATGTTGAAGGAGACCGCAAGTAAGTTTTGGTACCCAGTTGCATGCATATTGCAGGTTCATTGATCTTATTTTCCTGAGCTGTTGATTTTTCTGTTCACCTCTATTTCAATAAATATGTACTTTTGAATGTATGTGTGTCTAATATGTGTGTGTGTGTGTGTATGCATATGCTCTGTGTATAAAGCATAATCTGCTTTCACACTTTAATTTGGTGCTGCATGTCTTAACTAACTTCAGGTATCAAATATCAACCTTTGCTACAAAATTAGGACTTCGGAACATTGCTTTCCTTGGTTCTGGAATTTTGTTGATGAACTATATTGTTTCAGTATTGGCTGCTATTTATATGCCTCAGGTGAATATCAACTTGCATCATGTGCCTAGCCTGAAATTCTTTATTCAAGCATGAAAACAAAACCTCATGGGTTTTCTGGAACTGTTGACAGGATTTCAGGAGTTGGTTGCTCATACCAGCTCATATGACTTTTGCAATAAGCTTGATTTACCAGGTTTGTTAATTGGATTAATAACTGTTACTAAGGTTATCATTCCAGTTTAGTGGATTTTCATAAATATTTTATTATTCCCAATTACTCTGAATAATATTTTGCTATATTGGTTTAGAGAAATGGGGCTGTTGTTAAGTTCTGTTCTCTAGAATTTCTTCTGAGTTTAACTTGGATCCACGTGCTCCTCCTGAACAATATGAAATATAGTATTATATCACTCATCCATTATTAGACACCTTTTCTTTGATTATCAGATTTATTTTTTCTTGGACATTTTGAGGGTGGGGAATGTTGGGGGAATAAACAAACAGAAAGAGAGGCGAAAATGGAAGAACATGGAGGAAAAGCATCAGCTCTATTAAGTCAAAATTCATGACCTGAAACATGCAGGTGCTATGAAAACAAGCCACTCCCTGCGAGAGTGTGTAGATAGATATTCTAGCCAAATGCATCATAGTCCAACATTAAAGAACCCGTTTGCGCTAGGCTTTACCCTCATTGAAAGAGGATAAGGACAAGAGACATGTAAAGTGAAATCGCACAGCCAATGTTCTTAGTCACATGAAGACACTAAGTAGGATGAATAATTGTTACCCTAATTACCATAATTATATTAGCTTATTATATCTTATTATATCCCTAATTACAATATTTCCCTATTTACATAACCTCTAGCATAACACAATTCTACGTCCAAAACCAATGAACTAAACATAGTAGCATCACACAATTCACCAGATTGTTGAATCATTCAGTGTTAACTTCACAGAAGTTTTCTGCCTTTGCTGTAAAAGTTGGTGCTAGTATGCGGTCTGTGAAATTAGTGGACTGCCCAGTGCCTACTTTCCGATTTTAAGTCCAAAACAGAAATTGTTCACATGCAAGAAACCAAAATAGATGGCATGAGATATAACCTATTAGGACGGAAAGTGCTTTAAGATATTTATGGCACCATAAACTGTAGTATTTTCTCTGTATAGAGTATTCTTAAGATTGTGGGCATGTTATGCTGATTAGAGTGTATTTACAATATATGCTTGTTTATGTTATGAAGCAAAGCACCCGTTAGTGTTCTTGAGATTTTGTCTATCTCATGCACTATATGCTTAATTGGGACCTTAGTGCTATGCAGGAGAGACTTGTCTGGTGCTTTCTCATTTTTCCGTTTTTCTTTTTTTTTTCAAAATGCACACACAAGTGTTGCGAAATTGTAAAGTAGCCATGACTTGTTTTCTTATATTTCAGGCACGGATATTAGAACAAGCAAATTATACCAAGGTAATATTGTATCTTTTGTAAGAAAATTATTGAAGCAACTTATTAACTGCTTTTAATGCTCAGATATTGGACCTCTATTTTTGTCTCGTGTAACATGGTGACTTGGGATGACATGAATCACCTCAACTTATCAACACCATGAAACTCCTTAACATTAGTTAATATCACCACTTATTTGTTGGTTAAACAGTCGTATTGTGGCACTAAAGAATAGGTTGATTGATACAATTTGCGTGCAATTTAGTTTTATTAGATCTGGATAAGATAACATAACCATGTCAACTGACTTTTAAAAGAACTTGCTTTGCTTGTTCTGGTAGTTCCACTTTGTCCTTTTGGGGTCTATTTTGACCAGATTTTTTTATCAGTGCAATAATAGTTCAATACTTGGTTACTGTAGGTGGTAAAAAAAAACAGTGGCAATTTTTTCTCAAAAAAATATGTAGACTCCCACATCAGTGATTTTATAATAGGACTAAAATCAAAAACATTTTGCGTATATAGCTTTCTGTACACTGTCTCTACTGGCCTAACTGGTGCACTTTTCATTCCTTGTCTTTTTCACTGGTGTTTAAGCTGCTTTTAAAATGTCTGCCTGTATGTTGCAGGATGCAATATCAGGATTCTATCGATTCATATGGAATCTGCTCTATGCTGAGTATGCCATATTTCCTTTCATATAGCAAACATCGCTATGTTTCTCTTGGAAAAAGGTGCACACCTGCATAGTTGGAGAGATCTTCTTTGTTGTATCAAGTATCAAGTAATAAACTAGCTATTCTTTTAGTATTTTTATATATAAATGTTTGATAGTATTTACTTTTACTTTGATGTAATACCATTAACATATTTCATAATATTACACTGACAATATTTTGTACTGTTTTTATACGTATAAGCTATTCTTTGTCGATAATGTTTAGCTAAAACATCTATTTTTAAGTTGCATGTTCAGTGTAGGTTATTTTACAAGCATAGAGATGTAAAATTTAAAAACAAAATGTGTATATGTGGCATCACTCAATTTTTGGATTTCCCTTTTGGGCATTGGGCCTGCTCACCACCAGGGTGCATAATTTCAGGGTATTACACCCAATAAAATCTACCTCCACTACTTTTCATTAGAAGGCTAAACATCTCAAACCTGAAGTGTATGTTTGGATTTCACTTAGAAAAACATTACACTTGCACCCCCTTATAAGGGAGGTGTTATGTACCTAGTGCAAAAATAGTCTAAAGAACAACAAAAGAAACAAAGCAATACTAATTGTAAATCATATCAAGAGACTCACAAAGCAAGATAACTATGAATAAAAGTGTCTCATTTATTAGCTTTATTGTGGGTACTTAATTGGAACTCAGCATATACAATTTTTGTGTTTACAACAGGTACATGTCTCCCTTATAAAGGGCTACAAAATGTTAGTTAGAAATACACGATAACCTCTAATTAACATTACATAATGTATACAATGATACTGGTTCATCAAACGGTGTATATTGAGTTTGTTTTCAGACGCTCATACAAAAAGACGAGTATAAAAGTATAAGATACTCTACAATATACGCTGTTGCATAACTCAAATGACCCTTGTATCTAGCAAACGTCATCTACAATCAGTAGGTGTACCATCCTACAATAAGTTCAGTAGACCAAGATTTACAAGATGTCACTGGTAAAAAAAGCAAAACGTGCAAGTGTAATTTGAGAAAAACTTAGATGATATGAATGTAATTTAGCCAAACTTAAGTTTAATCCCATAAAAGCAGATTACCAAGGGAT
Source organism: Lablab purpureus (assembly GCA_030347555.1). Taxonomy (NCBI): domain Eukaryota; kingdom Viridiplantae; phylum Streptophyta; class Magnoliopsida; order Fabales; family Fabaceae; genus Lablab; species Lablab purpureus. Next base: position 1,775,032 of record CM059260.1, read on the forward strand.
AAATCATCCCTCCTTGTATACTATTTTGGTCATATTAGTCAACATAGAATAATAACAACATTAACTTGAAACAAGAATAGCGAAAGATTTTCAAAACCATTTGAGACTGAAACAAGTCAAATTATAATCATAAAGACCATCACAACAATAAATCCTCAAATGCCTGTTTGTTTAAAAGTTAGGTAAAATGAAATTGATAAAATAATTTTTAATTATTGAATATAATTGAGATGCTTGTTTAAAATTAATTTCGATCACAAATTTCACATTGAAATAGGGTCAGTGAAAAAGTTTGCTTATAGCTAGAACTTATTTACCAAACAAAACACCAAACTTAATGATTTTTAAAATGGTGACAATAAGGTTTGAACTTAAAACTTGATGCAAGCTACCCAAATCTCTCACCACTAGATCCATATAATGGTTAAAATATTTCACTGTTTGATACAAAAACTTTTCTGACATGCTTTTTCAATATTAACTATAGAATATTTCAAGTACAATTTTTTAAATTTAACTAGAATAAAATTATAAATAAAGATGAAATATGTTTAAAATTGAAGAAAATAAATATACTTAAATTAAAAGAAAGTTTTGTACCAAAACACGAGAGAATTTCTCAAACCAAAGTAAAATGCATTTAAATTTAGAAAAGAAATTGTAATAATAGGATACATACTGTACTTATAGGCTTTGGTTGTTGATAAACTCTCCTGTTACTCCTTTGTCGAATGAAGTATGACATTGAGCAACAAAAAGTTTAACACCAACTCTGATACCAACCTAGAAATTTTTTTCCTGAAGGCGATGTAGAGTACTGAAAACACTCATGTGGCCGCCAATTGGGAAGAGGTGGAATTCTTGTAATAAACTGGTCTTCCATTTGGATAAGTATAGATGTTGCTTTGAGACATCAAGTCCTTAAAACTTTTGTGATGAATGACAATGTGTTCAAGAAGTATCAAGATGTTCCAAAGGTATAAAAGTGTCTAAGATATATTTCAACTACTTTAGTACAATTGTTATCCAAAAAAAAAAATTCGGGTAAAGACGACGTTTAGAGATAATTATTGTAGATGTCAACAAATTTAGCATTCGTAATAGTTTGTGTAAAGTTGTTTATATATGAACTATTTACTCTTATCTTCTTTTATTTGGATTTCACTTTAAATTTGAAATAATATTTATATGCATTAAAGATAGAAGCATTGTAGAATAGCAAAAAAAATAGCTGAGATGATTACACATTATGAATAACAGATTAAGGCACTTAAATAGTAATAATAACGAAAAAAAGTGCAAATGCGTGATATGACTAATATTATTAGCCATGGAATTTGTGATTTGCCTGTTATGCTGTTGCTACTTTCTACTCCATCATCAAATACATTCATCACCGGTTCTTATTTTAATTTTCACTCATACAAATTACCAAAGTACTTCATTCATAATGTATTTTTAAGCGCACCTCTATCACTCATAATTGAACTTCAAAATATAGAGGCAGGTATTATTATATAGTACATTGTACATATCTCAAATCTCTACCTAATCAGTGTGTTTCTTTATATTAAGGATTGAAAACCACTCGGTAACAATTTTGGTGTTGGTAACGATTAATATATTCTGACTCTACCTATTTCTTCTGGTCTATTCCCTTTCATGCTATCATATATAAGATAAATAGAGTAGATACTTTGAAGGATAACACAAAGGTGGTGACACCAGAGAAATTTGCTGCATAACTATACATGTTATTAATGATTTGCAAGTTGCTATTATCTCAATCTAGATTGGATGAAAGAAGCCAATCAGATTCTATCTTCATTTGGAACTAGAACATACAAAGTTCTTTTGCTCCTATCCATCACATGACCTACAAAAACTATATGGCTTTGAAGAATGGCACTAAAAGCATTTCAAAAAGAACTAATATGTCATTTTCTCAGCAGTAGCGGCACCCTTAATTGCCACTTCATCCTATATATTGTCAGCTGCTACACTAGCTGCTTAAGGCACTTGGAGCATCAGGCAAAGGAGGTGGAAAAGCGACACGAGGGCTGAAGCGAGATAATGGTGGTAGCCGGGGAGATGGAGCTGTTGTTCTTGTCCTTGGAGACAAATTTTGCTGCTCCAGAATCAAATTCTGAAGCTCTAGAGGGTAGTCTCTCATGCAACCAATTCGAGGGCCTGCACCTGTTGTCCATTTAGTAGACAAGTGATTAGCCAATTGATATGATTTCCTTCCTTTGTGTAAATCTATCCTCTTCACGATTTTCTCCTTTGGAATAGTATTCTCATGTTCTTCATCTTGATTTTCCGCAAACATGTTTGATTTTGAAACCATGAATTCCTCCTCATTTATAAATGATTCTTCTGCTGTCTCATAACCATAGTCTGATGCCGCAGTTGGAGAATAAAATTGGGTACGTGGACCGTTTTCTTGCTCTTCAAAAACTTCGGGCACTATGATTCTTTTCGGTATCTCAAGTTTTGCTATTTTCGATCCTAGTCTTACAGACAATCTTGACAAGGGTGGTTGAGAGGTTGAATGAGCTTTAGAATCCTCATTTCTCAAGTCAGGAAGCTTTTCAGCTAATGTGTTGGGACTTTCAGTTTCAATGTTTGGAGGTTTCATGGCCTCTAAAATATTGTGTTGGAAGATATCTTGGTTCATTTCTGCTATGCCTTCTTCTGCTTCATCTGGATTTTTCTGGATATAAGAAAATGGCAATCAACACTCGACAAGAATTTTCATTTATGTTATGTAACGACATGAGGATGTTATGGCTAAAATTAAAATCTATCTATAATATTAATATGATATAAGAGGCATTTCATAACATAGTATTAGAGTTATTCACAGATTAACCAGACTCCTGTTGAATCACCCATAAATATATATTCCCATACTTGAAATTACCAATTCTCAAGGAGAAGGAATGTGTTGGAGATTCTACATTTACAAAAGATAAAGTCAAAATATAATATATAAGAAGGTGTAAACTCCACTTTACCAAACCGGTTTTGTGAAGTTAAATTATACTTAACACCATTTTCTAACAGATAATTCTATTCCAAGTAAACTATAACGATATAATAGTGAATCTGTATTTATGTTAATATGTGAGTTTAATTTTCTTAAGTCATGCTGAATGGAAATTTGCATTAGATTGACAGATGCTATATCTTACGCTGAAGCAAAGTTACCATTTACTCATTTTACCTTTACATCTGTAAGATCCACATTATTCTCCGTAAGGAATGACATGAGTTCCTCAAAATTTTCTTCTGTTGGGAGATAATGCCCACTGTGAGGCCAAACAGCCTTTTGAGTTGAAAAAGTCTGTTGTCAGTATGCAATACAACAGCGTGTAGAAAGAAAAGGAAAACAATACAATATATCTGTTGTGAAAATATGGGGTTTATGTCTTTTTTCATACCTTGAGAACACCATCCTCTGCCACTAGTCTACCAGCAGACAATGTGGCTCCCCCTGCTAGGAAGCTTGAATGTTGAAATGTGCCCTTATTCTTCTGCCCTGCATAAAGAGTCTTGGATGTACTAAGTACAAAAATCCACTTTGCATTTCCTGTTGTGTCAACAGGTTTCCCACTTTTCTTGTACAAGAGCCTTCCATCCTCAATAACTACTTCATAATCTATTCTTTCCACCTACAAAAGAAACAACTTTTAAAATTACTTTTACATGTTGCTTGCCAGTTAAGGTATATAAATAGCTTTGAGTTTTTCTCGAAAATAGAATATCATGGCCTGTTCATGACATTTTAACATGATATTGATCCATCTGGTTGAAAAAGACGAAAAAAGGGAAATCAAAGGGAATAATAAACTCACTGGACCCAGATATTTGATGCACTGCTGCTGAAGTTTTAACCTGGAACATCTCTCAGAACATACATCCTTGCCTTCCCCAATATCAAGCCTACACTTGTAGGTTGATCTATCCATTAGTTTGATTAAAGTTACTTGTTGAACAGAAATTGAATTTTCATTCTTGTTTCATTCTTACCAATAGAAAAAAGGTTCATAGCTATCACAACGAAGCCATTTGACATAATAAAATTGAAGATTGTGACCATAGCGATGTCGAGGATCAATCTGTTCAAGTCGACAACCAGTTAGAGAAATTAGCAGTTTATTTGAACAATATCACTTTAGCTGTGAGACTTACTGCCTCTAGCCAGTGCTGCAAAGCAAGTTTGCGAGCCTTAATATCCTTAGATAGACCCTTTCCAACCTATTATTAAACACAGTAAAAACAGCTTACTAGTCTTTCAATCTACATTATTAACAACTGAAACATACTATGATACAAGTCATGTGAAAACCTACCTTGGCAGCTCTCTTTCTTGCCCTTGACCACCGTGAAACGGCCGTCTCAGGTTTCTCAATGTCAAAAAATGATATTGAACTGCGTTTCAGTTCAGCAAAATCCAAAGCCTTCCACCTATACATATGAATCTAATTCAGTAACATAAACAATATTACGGACATCTTTGTCTTTGATAGAGATCACAAGCACATGGGTTATGAAAGCTTTTTCTATTCCCTTATCTTTCAACTTAATTTGACAGTACTTTATGATATTGCTCTAAAACTCCTTATCTAAAAGTGTACACTCATACAATAAATGAGTAAATAGTATATGCATTGACCATGTAAATTACTTTTATTCTGTCATTAAAACACAAATGGTATGGTAAATTTGTTGTCATTTACAAGAATTGTCTTAAAAATTATACCTACCCTGATTTCTGGTTGGTTGAGTTGACAGTGTAAAAAATTAATTGACAGAGGAAGTAACAAATAAAATGGACAATGTTTTATGTAAATTCCAATTGTGTTTACCCAGGTACATGTGTTGAAACTAACCATCTCTGCTCTGCAAGAACTGCACAATCTGCAAGTTGCCTCCTTGTCCTAAAACTTTTGTAAACTTTCTGCAACCTCAGTGCAGCTTGGTCCCATAGACTCTGTGGCCCCCGAAATGGCAAATATATGTTCTTCTCCAACCAGTTACCACTACTGTCTCTACTCTTTGCGTTTGCTGGTTTACCAAACAAGTCATTTTCCATATCTGCTTTAGGAGATCTTAAAGAAAACATGGTCTCCAACTCAACCGAACCTCCGACCATCATCTTCCCTGCACATTTGCATTTCTTTAAGTCAAGTTTTAAGTCTCAACCATGGAACTAACTTACGAAAAAATATGCTCTATATCTCCCCCTCTGAAGTTGATTCACCTCAAGAGAAACTTTCAGAATAATATCCAAATCAACTAATGTGCAAAGTAAGGTTTTTCTTATTTAATAAATTGCTATAAATATAACTCAAATGAACAAAATTTAAGGAGTACAAAACAACCAAGTTAAAAAAAGTAGGAGAAAGGCACAAAGCTTGGAGCTATGCTTAGCATTTTATTACATGTTGGTGACATTAAGATCTTCAAATCTTCGCCTACAAAGGTTTATGAATAGCTTCATGGACTCTTAGCATTCATGATCCTTTATAGAAAGAAGAAGAAAAACCAATGCATAAATGGGAATAAATTCCAATAATTTTTATTTGGATTTCTGAAATATTCAAAGCAAAAAGAGAATAAATTCCAATGAGTGCCAGATAAAATTACTGGCCTCTAAGCTTTAATTATATTTTCTGTCTCAATATCTTATGCAGCGAAAACCAAATCCAATAATTCCATAGTTTGAAAACTGATACGCAAAAGACTTATTCGTTGCTTCATCAGATAGGTTTGTATAGAATCCAAAATATGAGATGGAGAATAAGCAATCAAATCTTGAACAGTGAATGTTACAAAATGAAAAATCAAATATTGTCTTGTCTAACATTTCAGAAAAGGGGTAGAGGGACATTGTCATTGTTGGTATCAGTTTATAATAAACCAACAAAAAGAATGATCAAATTGCCCCTTAATTCCCTTATCGATGCTTTGAGGCCATTTTTCTCCTCCCTTTACCCTCACTTACACCTCCAACGTAGCAAAAAAAAAATGCCATGGTTGTCATCAAATGCAACCAACATGGTACATATTCAATTATAAGAATCATAAAACATTGTCACATCATTATACATGTTTGAAAAAATTGAAAAAGACAATGACAATATATATACGTATATATCCAAGGCCAACACCATGTGAAAACAACAGCATCAACAGCAATGTTTCTGTTATTGTTATTAATATGAAGGAACATCAGCATACCTGAATATGTGACAGTGGGACAGGGAAGAAAGGCCGAAGGATGTGTTCGGCAGAGAGAGAGAGAAAGAGATGAGAGATTGAACAACAACAAACAAAAGGGTGGAGAGAGTAGATGAATGGGAAGAGAAAAGAAGGAAGGGACCCCAGAAAGGAAGTGGCACAAATGGAGGGTGGCAATGCAAGAGAGAGATAGAAAGAGAGAGCGAAGAATGTGGGAAGAGAGTGTGAGGAGAGAGAGAATGTGTTCTTTTTTCGGAGTTAAAGGGTGGTTAGGTGTATTGCTATGCTGTGCTCTCTCTCTTCCTTGCAATGCTCATTGCAAACAAACACGTTATGGCATGTTATGCTATTCTTGCACCACCCTTTTATAGAGAAAAATAAGATTGGAAAACAAAAATAATGAAAATACTTTGGAATGACAAGACCATGGAAATGGAAACACTAAATTGAAAAGGTGTTTTTGTTTGTACCTTGAAGTTTGGAGTGAAGTATGACATGCAAGCTGTCTCCCCAACTCTGACTAACCCACATGAAATGATGAATTTTTTCCTTTTTCATTTTCTCCAGGCACTTGCATGCTACACTTCAATCACTTCATTCACCTATTTCCTCGATATAATTAATGTACATTTTTATTTCATCATAAATTTTACTCCTCATACAAGAAAAATGTTCATTTACACTTTGAATCTAATTTTTTTTGTTAAGATATTACGTTTTTTAAATAAATTTAGATAAATATATCCTCTCACATCTTATTTACTTATATTTTACTGTCTATATTAAAATTCTTCACGTTAGTTTATTTTGAAATTTAGAATTTGGTTTTTTGAAAATCGAATTTTGAAAAGAATATTTTAATTTTTTTTTCTTACATTTGAAATTAGATTTTCTGAAAATTAAATTTTGAATAGGTTTTTTTTGTTTCTATTCCAGTGAAATGCATAAAAAGAAATCCAAAAATAAATTTTGAGTGATAAAATCAGTCAATAAAATCACATTATAGGTCAGAATTCGATTATCCGATAATCAAATTTTGATACGAATAATAAAGTATGATATTTATGTAAATAATGTGAGAAAAGATATATTTAGATAAATATTTTAGAAATAATAATGTTTAGAAAAAAAATCTTGAATCATGTTAATAAAAAAATTATATATTTACAAAGTATAGTGATAAAAAATATATTAAATAGATATATATTAAATAATATATATATATATATATTATTATCTTAAGAAAAAGAAAAAATAGTTACTGAAAATGAAAATTTTACCATATTAAAGAAAATAAATGTTTTTTATCAATAAAATGGTCATGAAAATTTACTTAAATTTAATGTTTGATTTTATAATTAAGGTATTTTTAACTTTCAAGTTGTCAATAATAAATTTTATGGACAAACAAAGTTTGTACAACTAACATGGTTATAATTAATATTTAATTGTTTGGAACAGCTGCAAGTTTCTCAACCTACATTATGACTAATATGAATTTTTTTATAATTTTAATCTAAAATTTGAGTATGTTATATAAATAATAATTTAATATAAGTCTAACAATTTAAAAAATTAAAATCAATAATTTAATATTTACTATAAATAAATAAATAAATATTATAAAAATATATATTAAAATAAATCACGAAATAAAATTTATAAATATATTATATAAATAAAACAATAAACTAAATTATTTAGTTATATTTCAATATATAAATAATTCTACATAATAAAAAATTAAAAAATAATGTGTGTGGTGGGTGAGTTATCCCACATTTTCTCTCTGTGTGCCTATTGATAATCTTAAACCTTCAATTCACTTCATTCTTTTTTAGAGTAGATTACAAGTTAGTGTACAAAATCTGTCTCATAATTCCTATCTAAAAAATAGCTTTTAGAATTTTATTTAATTCTATCTTTATTGTAACAGATGTGTAATTTCAGTATTATATATTTTTTTAATTTTAATAATTTGTTTATGCAAGGTATTATAAATAGCTAGGGTTGTTAAACAAATTAGGTTTTGTCAATTTGGTCTAACCTAATGAGTCCATCTTAGTTGTTTTTTAATCATATAATTTTTCGATTTAGTCTAATCTCATCTTGAGTTAATAACTTGTTTTGAATTTTTTAAATAAATAAAAAATAAAAATCAAGTACACAATTTTAAAATTTAATTACATTATTAAATTTTGAATTTAAATTGTAAATATAACAAATTGATATATAAAGAAATATAAATTACAATACATAATACGTGTTTTTAACAAATAATATTATTTTATAAAATGAGAGTTAGTTATTTGGTTGAGTTAAAATCCATTTAAAACGTGAGTCAAATATATTGAACACAAAATATTCGATTTAATTTAGTTCATAATTTTTAAACTTGACTTTATTTCAATTTCAAATTTTTTAGGTTTACTCTTGGACTTAATTTATTTTTGAGAAACATTATGTTTTTTTTCATTGAAAATATGGTACATTAAATGTATAATTGCAAAAGTTTATACACAAAAAAAAAACTAAAAAAATATGATAATGGAAATAATAATATTATTAAATTTATGGTTATTAAAACAATTTAAAAATTTAAAAAAATTGTCTATTAATGTATAGATATTATAAAAATGAAAAAGAACTTAAGAGAGTGACACTTATATATTTACATATAACTTTCATTATATGCATATATTTTTTCTTCTTCCAATTATTCAAATTCTTAAGTGTTATATCTCTCTCATAGTATCATTAGTTAATTAATTAATTAATTGTTGCATGTATAATTTTTTTTATTATACTTAAAAAGAAAATAATCTTAGTCATAAAACATAGCTTAAAGTGCAAATAAAAATGTTAACCATGTCATCCATGTATATGATAATTTTATTTACATTTTCATATAACTAGTTTGGTCATAACTAATGATTAAAATAAGGAAAATTTTAATCACTTGCTTTCTTAAAACGTAATAATACATTCACATTGACTCCACTTTCGACCATGATTACATAAAGTATAAACACAATCATATTAGCCTTTTTACACTGTTTTTCTATATAAAAAACTATATATATATATATATATATATATATATAGTTTTATAAAATAGTTTTTTAAGGTTAAATTATACTCGATATAATAAAATTTTCGACCATATTTTTTATGAAAAATGTGGAAATTGATTTTCAATTAAGAAAATTAACTATGTTTTGAATCTTCAAATTTTGAAGTAAATTTGAATCTGATATCATAAATTTTAAAAAATATTTTTGTTCGTTAAATGACCAAAAATAGTCTTAAAAGTTATTTTAGTCTATCTATTATTATTATTATTATTATTATTATTATTATTATTATTATTATTATTATTATTATTATTATTATTATTATTATTATTATTTTCTTTAAGCTTGAACTAGGAGTTGGTGGAACCGTGTACAACAATAAGGTACAGGTGTTTCTAAAGTGTATGATGCAGACAGAACCACCACCTACATCAAAGTATGTGACTTTGATTTAATTTATTTCATAAAATATATATATAAATATATAAATTTGTAAAATGGGTATCTTTTTTCAAATTAAAACATTCATTTCTGAAATCAAATTCTAAACACACGCAAAGATGTAAAATCTTGAAAATTATAAACATGGTATATGATGATGTAATAAAAAAAAAATATAAAAATACAAAATTTAAATTAAAAGTGTTAAAGCTTAATCAATATTGATTAACATAAACTCGTGTCTTTAAACTAAGTATTTCAAGAATCAATTTTAAGTGAGGTGATCTTGAATGTGAAATAAAACATAATTAAGATTATTATAGTCATTAATGATAATAATAATAATAATAATAATAATTTCATAAACTATGTGCTTTTAAATTTTCTTAAAAACTATATTATGAGTAGTAATTAGCATTATATATGTGCATGACGTTTGCATGTATGTCATATTTAGTGGGTTAGGGTTTTTGAATAAAATGTTGTAACATGTTCATAACACATAAGAATGTGTAGAATATTGAAAATGAATTCAAACTGTTGCTTTTCATTTGTTAACCGTCAAAACTATTCAACGCGTTTTATTTTCCTCTCACGTCAAATTCCCGCCACACACCGACACGATTGCTATTAGGCTTTCACACGTGTGATTAGTTTCACAAAATTTAAGGTATCTGTATCTTTCGCTCCTATACCCAATACCCAAGTCAGACGAACGATTTGCACGTCAGTATCGTTGCGGGCCTCTACCAGAATTTCCTCTGACTTCGTCCCGCTCAGGCATGGTTCACCATCTTTTGGGTCATGATACGCTCTCACTCGAACCCTTTACAAAAGATCAGGGTCGGTTGGCGGTGCAACCCACAAGGGGATCTCACCAATCAGCTTCTTTGCGTCTTACGGGTTTACTCACCCGTTGACTCGCACACATGTCAGACTCCTTGGTTTCGTATTTCAAGACAGGTCGAATGGGAGCTCATAGGCCGATGTCCAGAGCGTGCACGTGTCGTCCACTAAAAATTTTACGTCGACTAAAATTGACTATTAGTGTATATAAGTGACTGCAAATCTCATCATATTTTATAAATCATCAGTTTTGTGGAGTTGAGTTAAATTTAAAATTCACTTCTTAATATAATATCATATCCATATACTCATTATCGAATTATCCATATATCTATAGTCTTACACTCACAATGTTCTGTCTAGGTTAATCTAATATATATAAATAGGTTAAAAACTTAACTTATAAGTTAATTTTGTGAAAAATTTTGTTATTTAAAATATGACACTCAAAGGAAAGAAAAACATATACTTGTGAAATCACTTTAGAATTTTAAGCTGTTTTCCTTATATACTAAAGAATCTTTATATAAAGATTAAAAATTATTGTCGAATGATCTTTTTCGGAAGAACACTAAATTTATCTCAAAATTATTTTTCTGGTAGAGATAATTTTTTTGTTAAGTCAACTAAGTTAATTTTTTTTTTATTTTGTATTTTCTGGGTGCAGCTTAGGGAGATATTACTGTGTGGGAAGAAAAAACTTGGGTTTAGGTTTAAGAAGGCCCAATAGTGGGCAACGGGTGTTTCTTTTTCTACCTCTATAGCTTCATCATGCACCTCCATAGCTGTCTTGTACACTACGCTGCCATCATACCTCTTACACTTCTTTTATTTTCCTCTTTCATTCGCACTTAGAGGAAAAATATAATAAAGATTGAGATTTTGTCTTTTAAATTATATATTTTAAAAGATAATTTGAAATTTTTAATTGTATAATTTAAACTACTATGAATTATATAATTTGAGAACAATTTAGACTTTTAAATTATACATTCTAAGAAGTAAAATTTTAAGTATATATTAATTTTTGAATTGTATAATTTGAAAGTGAATTTTAATTTCTTAATATCAAAATTAACTTTCAGATGTATAATTCGAAATTTAATTTTTTTTTCACATTAGACTTTCAAATTTTGGATTACTGAAAATAAACTTTAACCCAAAAATGATAAAAAAGTTAGAATAGTTTTGAAATTTTAAATATTATGAGTTGAAGGTGTGCAGAAAGGAAAACCCGTGGGCAACGCGTCATTCAAGCCCAGGCCCATTAAAAAATATCTGGAACCCCTTCTCTGCTTCCTTTTATTCAATGTCTTTATTACTTTAGTTCAAGTACTTTTAAGTCCTAACGCAGAGTAGTAGTGTACTGTACTGAACGAACCGGACACAAACAACAGGTTCTGTTCTGACAACAATCTTCTTCTTCTTCTCTTCTTCTAATTTCTTCGTTCGCATATTGCGATTCTTAAAGCTTCTTCGTAATTTGTCTTTCTCTGCTTTGCGTTTTGTTTTTTCAGATTCGTCGTGTTTGTTTCACAAGTTTTTCCGTTTCAGCCATGGTGGAGAATAATCTCTTCGAGGATATTTTTAGAGTAGAAAAATTAAACCCCGATGACAAGAAATTATTCGACAAAGGTATTATTATTGTTATTTGCAATTCTGTTGCTTCTTCAATACTTCAATTTTCTCCATATATTGTTTCTTTAGTTTAACTTGCCATGCTTTATTGTTATACATGTCTAGGGTTCTTCCCTTTGAGCTCCCGGTATATTATTGTCTTTTGATTTTTTTTTTCTCACTGTAGAACGGAACCTCGTTTTTCTTTTTGTAAAAATGGATTTCAAAATTTCGTGGAATTTAAAATGCATGACACTGTTAGTGCATACGCATTCAGTCTATCATCAGGAACGAGGGTGACAGTGAAAAAACCCTCGGTGCATGTATGCATAGACTATTTTGCCTTTTGTTATTTCAATTAGATTCTTTTGATTTTTAAAATATTTAGTTTGGATAAAGGCGATTAAGTTTAGTATGTTTAAAATACTTTTGTTTGATACCTGATGTTTTGATTTCGACATAATATATAACTATATGACAATGTTTTTAATAAGATAAAGAATATCCAGTGAGACCATGAAAAAGATAAAGAATATCCTAAATTTTCATTTTAGGTGTATAATTTCTGCCATTCTAAAAATTCTTTAGATTTGATGTCCAACAAGTATTGTTGATGTATGAGATTTTAAATTCACTTAAAATTGAATTTCCTTTCTTAAAATTCCCCCATCAAAACTCATCATTAAAGTTTGTCTGTTGTTATTCTATTTCCATTTGTAGCGTGACACGGTTATTTGGTCTTACTAGAGATGTTTTTGATCTTGTTCGATGCATTTCATTCTAATGCTTTGATTTTTGTGCATCTCAAGTTACTCGCATTGAAGCTAGAAGTGAAAAGTTTGACATGTTTATGCACCTTGATATCAATTCTGAGATATATCCATTAAAGGTCGGTCAGAAGTTCACCCTTGTGCTTGTTTCATCACTTAATCCTGATGGAACGCCAGACACTGGCTATTATACTCAGGTAAGAAATTTATTATGTACAATGAAATTTTCTTTTTCTGTGAATGATTATTATTATGATTGCCAAGTTAAATCATGGTCCAAAACTTTAGTTACTGTTAGAATGTGCATTAAATGCTGTATGGTTGTACTTATTCTCGTTAAAGCCTCAGGTGTCTGGCAATCTTGTTTACTTTACATTTGTTATTTTAAGTTTTCTGTGACTGGGAGCTTCTATCCTTCATCATGATCTTGTAATTCAAACCATAAATTGGGTTAATGTGAGCGTAGACATGCTTGATGTGGCAGGAGTTGTTTGTACTTTTAATGTATGTATCTTGATGACCACGTGACACTCTTGCTTAATTTAATGCTGTAGGAAGCAAATTTTCACTGTTTAATACACAGTTTGCTCTTTCTAAATTTTTTTAGTGCCTTTTTATTGAGTATTGGAATATTAAGTATCTATGGTTGTATCTAACCACTTGACAACTCTGTTATTAAACAAGTTTCAAGTATCTATGACTCTAAAATACTCCAGCATATCAATGTTTTACCTGTATGTGGTTCTGGTATTTGTGTGATACACCTGCATACATATTGAGGGAGTGTCTTATATATATATATATTAATTATTTTTAGTAATACATTTGGGATATAACTCAGCTCGAATAATTTAAATAGCACTAAAACTACACATTTCACAATCTGTTCGTCTGTGTCCTTAATGCTATACTAAATAGCGCAATTTTATAGTTCGAGAGTTAGGTACAAGAGCAAATGATGGGTTTAAAGGGATATGAATCCCAACCCAAAGAGGACCATTCTTCTGGTTAACGACCAAAGAAGAAAATAGATGAAAAACTTTGATTATTTTTATCAAGCCCTCAGACTACCCTTAAGCTCAATTCCTTTATATTTTTATCCTAACTAAAGATGTTTCTTTGTCCTGGTAAATCATGATAACTGGGACACTGGTAACATACAAAATGAGATTGCTATAGAGCACATGCCATCAAGTTTGTCAAATTAGTCTAGACAAGCTCATGGAGCCTCACATCAGAGTATCCCCAATATAAAAATATTTAAATAAAACCCATGATTGCATCATAGCATTCAAACCTAAAGTAGAAACAGTTTCGATAGATACACAAACACATGGACCTGCATGGCTGTACACTATTTTTATAACTCATTTCTTGCTCTGGAACTAAGGAAAAAAAGGATGTTCACACTATGACAAACTACATTTGTATTTGGTTCCAACATGTGATGTTTCCTATAAGGATATATTGGTGTTAATCCAGAGAATATTCCATATAAAAGCTCAATACCTTAGTCCTAATGTCTCACCTTCAGTAACTTTATGTGTACATTTAGAAATGTTAACTGCATTCCTCTCTACAGTGAATAAAAGAATATTGATAGAGATCCCACATCGTCTAGAAATAGGGTCAATTAAGTTTACATAAGTTGGTGCAAATCCGATCTTACAAACTGGTTTTGTGGGATTGAAATAGGCTTAAAGTTTATTTCTTAATGTGGTATCAGAGCCATACAAGTCCATCTTAACAAGATTGTTGGGCCTATTGGGTCATCTGTTATTGGACCACTCATAAATCTATAGTCTCACGCTTGAGATATTCAGTCCTCGGCGTGAACGTGGTGTATTGAAGATCCCAGATCGACTAGAGATAAGGTCAATTAAGTGTAAACTTTTTAATAAACACCAACTCCAAAATTGAAAGAAAAGAACCCGAATTTAGAATCGAAAACTTAAACTCTTTCCTTCATGTTTTAAGTACTCTATTTTGTAGACATCTTCCATGGTGTGTTGGCATACTGGGTTATTGTGCTTTTGAGTTCTTGATGGACACAGGGTTCACAGTTGTTGTGATAGAAGAGGGATGATAGGTTTACAACAGTATGTCAAATGGTGTAAGAACATAATGTCGTGTCCAAGTATCAATTGATTCACAGAAAACCAACAGCCAATTTGAGAAGGCTAACAACAACAATGAGGGTTTCAATTTTTGTGAGTGATTTTTTCTCTGCCTAGAATCTTAAGCTCAATGCTAGTCTGTGTTGAATCGTGAGCTTGATGACAATATCCCATAGTGCTTTTAACAAATTTTGTGGATGGTGGTGTGATCTTATACATAACCCCAATCTATTACTAATAGTTCCATTTGTCTTTTGTAATTTTCTTTCTATTTTAGTATTTTTTTTCTCTATTGATTTTCAACTGAGTGAAATAATTTAATTTGGCTTACGGAATTCTGCTGTATATTTATTTTTTCCAGATCAATCGACAATCACTGGCCAACAATTTTGAATACGTCATGTATGGGAAGCTCTACAGGATAACAGAGGGTTCTGGGCGTGAAAAGGCGTATGTGTATTTCCAGTTTTGAGTTTCATATGCATATTTAATAATTTACTAAATAACCAAATTAATGTTAGAAACTTAATTCTGTATGGCCTGCACGTGTTGCCAAATAGGCATTTAGAAACTAGTTACTGGGAACAATGGGTTCTTCATATACTGCCGATTGACTCGTTTTGTCTGTAAATAATACTGCTCACTGAATAAAATTGACAATTATCTACGCATTGTGTAATTTTGTTGTGCCGATCAGTTAGGAATTATCTTAGATTATGAGATAATGAGTTATCTGAAGTTACAAGATTGTGTAGTGGGTTTTATTCCTAGTAGTAGCTTCCCTGGTCAGAGATGAATCGATCATTACATTAATAATTTAATATTGCAGTGAATCTTATTTTTGTTGTTTTTAATAATAATAAATTTTATGTGCTTTGAATTGTAGGGAGCTAAATATTTCATTTGGTGGGCTTCTGATGCTGCTGAAGGGAGATACCTCTCATTGCAACAAGTTTGAGCTTGATCAGAGGTTGTATCTTCTTATAAGGAAAGTCTGAAAATTGTATTTAAAAAAGAAACGAGGATGTGAATCCTTGTTGTAGCAAAAACACAGCAGCTACTTCCAACTTCATGTTTCACTACTTTTAAGTGTCGATTATCTCATTAATGAGGGTCTTTATTCCTTAGTTGGACCCCAAGTTTAAAAACCAAATATTTGGTGATTTGCTTACTCTAATTTTCTCGCATCCGTTTTTTTGTTTGCTTCTGTTTATTTTACACTCTCACCTTTTCTTCTCCTTTTATATTTAATCGTATTTCTTTCACATTCC
Source organism: Lablab purpureus (assembly GCA_030347555.1). Lineage (NCBI taxonomy): Eukaryota > Viridiplantae > Streptophyta > Magnoliopsida > Fabales > Fabaceae > Lablab > Lablab purpureus. Next base: position 1,791,414 of record CM059260.1, read on the forward strand.
TTTCTCTCTGCACGTATTTCACATCCATTGTTTGATTATACCCATTCACCCGGCGTGTATTCACGTCTTTAATCTAACTACTGTTTGGATATTTGTCTTAAAGAAAAGGGTTTGCATTTCACATTTGTGTATTTCAGGCTAATATCGGCTAAAAGTAACATTAACCTACATTAGTTAAAAACCTATCAATAGTACAGGTTGAAAAATATCCTTAATAGAGTAGTCTAAAACAAATCCCTCCCAAAACATCAATTGGAAAAACAATGAAGTGACAATGCTCCAACCTTAATTGCATTGTCGATGCCTTAATCTTTGCTAAATCGATGTCGTTCCAACCTTAACACAACGTCTCCATTTCAGCCAAATACACATTGTCCGGATCTATACAATTTGGTAATATATAATGTTGTTTAATAATTGTAATTCAACACTTTATTATTAAGATGAAATTTCATGTGTTTTATTCACCTAGTAGTAAAAGTTTAAATGATAGTACAACAATGATAAATGTTAAAAATATATTACAATTATTTCTTTAAGTATAAAAATTCAATTGCTAATCAAATATCCTAAATTTGAAACTAATTAAGAAAAATAAACAAAGAGCATATAAATAAATTTTGAATTCTCTCTCTCTATATATTCCCCCTCAAGCTTCTATTTAACTTGTATATTTCATTTTTTAAAATCCTAAATCTCAACAGATCCCCCAAAAAAATATAGTAATAATGCTGGACAATTACATGCAAGAAAAAAAATGAAAAATGAGTAGAAACATAAGAAAATTATTTATTTTAAAAGATAATAAAGTACGGAGTATACTTTTAGCCTTTTTTTTACTATACCACTATCATTTTGTTTTACCAAATACAATATAAGTCATGAAAATAAAACGATAAAGTTATTTTTAGGTTATTGAATCGATTCCAAATTAAATAAATTCATATTAAAGGATAAGTTGTGTAATAATTTTGTCAAACCCTTCACATAACTAATTTAAAAAAACTTCGATATAGCTTCCTCATTTAACGTGTTCCTATGTAGTTAATAATGGAAATTGCAATTCTAGGTTCTCAACACATCTCTAAGCCTTTCAACATCTATATTCACACTATAAAAACACCAAATTTGTGTCATATAGTTTGAAACAACATCAATGCAATCCCTTCTCATGTAACCAACCATTTTTGCATGCATCTGGAACCCCTCTTCATATCTCACTCAAAATCATAAAAGGAAAAGGAATCATATATTTCTGTATTATTCATGGGATTTGAGATAGTACCCATCGATTCAAGTTTCGAAGACTATCAAACTCAATATGAAGAGTGGTTCAATTATGCAGATGCAGGTTTTGTTATTTGAACAACCTTTCAATCTTTATTGTTTTTATGATGATTGCAGGGTGTTACTTGTTTTGGCATGTTTCTGTTCACAAGTTTTTAGGGTTTGGTTCATTCCATTCCTTCGTGAAAAATATAAATGTGCAAAATAATAAAATGTTGAATTAGTTTGAGTGAAAACCTTCTTGATTTGTCATTCGTGTGATTGTGTTATGCAAAATAAATTTATTTGGTGTCTTCAGATGGGGATGGTCGCTTTACAGGGAAGGAAGCCATCAAGTTGTTTACCATGTCAAACTTGTCAAGACAAGAATTAAAGCAGGTTTTGTACTTCATAGATTTATTTTATGCTTAGGAACAATAGCTAGATATTGACAAGGACAATGTATTTGTGGATTGAAGTTGAGACATAACATTTTTAGAGTGCTTGGTCACACATCATGGATGTACTTTTTCACATTATATTGAATAAATTACTTGCCTCTATTCCATCATTTGTTTATTTTTCCTTTACTTAATGTAATTATAAGCATATATATGGTTTGTTGTTAACTAACAACACTTACCATTTATTAGAGGGTCATTTTTGAAAAGGAGAAAACTTATATACAATATCATAATATCAATTATGATTAGTGTTATTTTCTAATTATAATTAGTGTTATACAATTCATTTAATAAGACGTATATTACCAGTGTGAAACTTTAAATATGATTAGATAACATCACATCAAGTACTAATAAGTAATGTATGAAAGTTTTATCTTTTTGAAAACTTTCAGATATATCTAAATAAAAGTTGACTAAGATAACATTTTCCCCATTAGATATGATATTGTATAAAATCAAAGATGAGTTATTTATTTCAGTTACATTATTTGATACTTTTTATACCTTTCTTTTGATAGATTTTTTTCTTCCTTTTTAACTAATTTGTTTCTTCATTACTCTTTTATTAAATAAGGTATGGGCCGTTGCAGATTCAAAACGAGAAGGATTTCTAGGTTTCAAAGAATTTGTCATTGCTATGCAGGTAGGAAACTAATTCTTTTCTTGAGAAAATGTTTCTTAAGTTTTTTACCTATTTCCAAAATCTAACCCATTTTGAATTGTAGCTGATCTCTTTAGGACAATGTGGATACTCAATAACACATGATCTGCTAACTAGTGATGGTAACTTTTGTTTGTTTTTGTATTGTTTTGTTTATTTGTTATATTGTCTACATCAATTAAAATTTTGCATTTTCATTTTTATCACTCATTAGATTCTATATTATAAAAGTTAATACCATATGATTGACTTTGATTTCAGCTATGAAATATGTAAAACCACCCACAATGGAAGGTTTGGATGTATTAGTTGCAGTAAGTAATTTTTTTTTATGATTCTATACATTCATTTAGTGAAATGACTTATCATTACATGGTTGTGTTTATGCAGAAGAAAAAACGCAAACAGAAAGGTAAAGAATTGAGAAGTAATGTATACTAGTTTAATTACTAAGGGCATTCATTCACATTACTTTTGTCCTTTCTATTTCGTTATTTTTTATCAATTTCACTCACTGATACTCATGCAGTTAGTCCTCAGCCATCACCTACGAGTAATTGGTTTTCTGCAAAGTCCACAAAAGAGGTAAGCATTTTTTACTTTGATAGGTACTTCATTCTAGTCCTTTAGAATTAACATGATTTGGAAAGAAATTTTTACTTTTGATAGGTACTACAAGTAATAATTGGATGTTTGGCTAAAATTAATTATGAAGAGACCTTGGAGTTGCATCATGCTACAATAGGCATATACTTACTAGTTTTTAGTTTCTTTGCTGGTTTAAGTTTTTAATATTGTTTAGATAAAGATTCACTCAAACATGTTAATTTTATGTATAACTAGAGAAATGAATCAAGAGATTTTATTTATCTTTGAATTATGTATTAGGTTTGTCCAGACTATATTGGGTTTAAGAACTTCAAAGGTTCTATTTGGAATATTAGTTAACTATTTTATGACTCTATATTGAAGATTGACCCAACAAGATTGACTCTATATTGAAGGTTATGTTAAAGTTGTAATTTGAGATTAAGTTATTTGGGGACTAAAGTCATCAATATATTTGTATAAGGAACGTAAATTAATGCTAATTCTTCTTTACATTAAACAAAAGATTCCTTTTAAGGAAACATTTAACAAAAGATATTTGATGTAACAACATGAAATTGTAAATACCTTAGTTTGGACTACCAAAGTTATGTTTTTCTTTCTTTATTCTTTTAATTTATCTTCTGATATTTTTATATGTGTGTGTAAAAAGGAGGATTCAACTGAGAGTTACTTGTTATTTTCACCTTTCGTTTTCTTCTAGTATCTTTAATTTTTTAGCATATGTTCATAGGTGTCTGCTTCTTCAGTGACATCAGTTATAGATGGTTTGAAGAGACTTTACCTTCAAAAGTTGAAGCCTTTAGAAGTTGCTTACCATTATAACGATTTTGTCTCTCCTTTATTGGTTAGTAGGTGGTTCTATTTTGTTGTGTTTACTCATTCATGTAATGACCACCATTTATATATGGAGAAGGATACCTAATTAAGTTTTTTTATTGATTATTATTCTTTACTTATTGTAGACAAATAGTGACTTTGATGCCAAACCTATGGTTTTACTTTTGGGTCAATACTCAACTGGAAAAACAACATTTATTAAGCATATGCTTAAAAGTAGTTATCCAGGCAAGTGATTCTCCAACCTCAACAACTTCTATGTGTATATCCGAGATTGCTCAGACTAGTTACATAATTTACGTTACTGATTTGTTTTCCTTACAAATTAGGAGCTCATATTGGACCAGAGCCAACAACTGATAGATTTGTTGTTGTCATGGTACGTGTCAAAGTATTCAATATACATAAGTATTTATGTGGTATTTGAATGTCACTACTCTTATATGTTAAAATTTGTAATTATTTAAATGATTTAACATCTTTGAATAGTTTATGATTGGTGACAAAATCAGCATGTTTACCTTTTTTGTCATTTTAAAGCTTAAACTTGTAGTTACAACACATTTATTAAATTTATAAAGTAAGATATAAATATAAATACAAAATCATCTCTGTTCAAATAAAATGAACATATTTTAATATTGCTTATTGTAAAATCTATTACTAATAACTAGATTAGCAATGAGAGAAATATATAAGGTTTACTTTAGTTTTGCAGAGTTAATGGTAGTTCTGTTTGCACAGTCTGGACCTGATGAAAGAAGCATTCCTGGCAACAGTGTTGCTGTTCAAGCAGACATGCCATTTAGTGGTCTTACTACATTTGGCACTTCATTTTTGTCCAAATTTGAGTGTTCTCAAATGCCTCATCCTGTAAGACTCTTTCATACCTAATTAAAGTAAAATCAGGAGATTTTGTTTGTAGCATTTGAAACTTACCTCTCTCATTTTTGATGAATTATTCAAAGTTATTGGAGCACATTACATTTGTTGATAGTCCTGGAGTTTTATCTGGAGAAAAACAAAGGACACATAGACAATATGACTTTACAGGTGTAACATCATGGTTTGCTGCTAAATGTGATTTAATACTCCTTTTGTTTGATCCTCACAAACTTGATGTTAGCGATGAGTTCAAGCGTGTGATATCATCCCTAAGAGGACATGATGACAAAATTCGAGTGGTCCTAAACAAGGCAGACCAAGTTGATCCTCAACAAGTAAAAACATATATTACCAATATGTATTTTTTTTACTTAATCTGATGTAATTTCACTGAAGGGAAAATTTGACCTATATTTTGTATGATCCATTGTTGCAGCTAATGAGAATATATGGTGCATTAATGTGGTCACTTGGGAAGGTATTGAATGTTCCTGAAGTCATGCGTGTATATATTGGGTAAGTTACTTTATAATATATATGTATGTGTTAACTTATGGACCTTAAAAGGTTTTTCTCTACATTGAGAATTAGTTTCTGATATTTTTTATTTACATACTTTGAGTTTGACATTTTTTTATATAAAGGTTATTCATATGAAAGCAACACTGAAAGATTTCCATTATGTTCACATCTTAAAGTTCAATAATCACTTGCTGTCTAGTGAGATAAATTATTAGAAAGGAAAAAAAAAGAAACAACATAGGAGGATCAAACCAAAGTTCATGTATATCAACAAAATCTAAACTCTGACAAACTATATCTATTTCTAAAAATAATCTCCTTGAACACAATTTGATGAATTGTAAAATCACGGAAAATCATTCTTAGAATCAACATCTAGATTTGACAACTTATTAGTACATCTATTTCCTTCCCAAAAATATGGGTAACAGAACAATTAATAAAATTACATATGGCCTTATAACAATTCTAGCTATTTCTGATAGACCATTGGACGATATTAGTTTCTAAAAAACTTTAAGAACAAGCATTGAATCGCATTCAAGTAAAATATTCGATCAACCATGAGCAATTGCAAGTTCTAAAGCAAGAATTATCCCATTCAACTTTGATAACAAAAGCTATACCAATAGAAAAAGTAAAACTACCCAAATATTTTTCCATGTATTTATGCAAAATATCACCATGTGCTGTTAAACCAGGTGCTCTCCTTAGTAGCTCATCCACATTACATTTAATTACACCCCACATGTGACATTATCCAAATAACAGCTCCATTATAAGTGCTTTTTGAAGCATGAATACTAACATTAAATTTGTTTAGAATAAGTAATTCCTTAACATTGTTATCCATAACCCATAACCCCCCTTAATCAAACTACCAGTTAACGTGTAACTTGTAGTGACCAAAGCCATATCCAACTTAAAATAAATAAGTTTATCAAATCTACAAGAATTACGCATTTTCCATCTCATCCAAAATATATTAACAAATGTTAATAATCTAATGTTCTTCAACTAAGAGCCATACCTATAGAAAAAGAAAATTCGTAAATTTATAAAAAGTAGTGTTAACTTGACAGTTAAAATACTCAACCAACCAGTTCCAGAATTTTCTAGCCACATTGCATTCCAGAAATAGATGTTGTAAAGTTACATATTTTTTATTTACATTCTTGTGTAATTTAGATTGGATTACACTTCTTTTTCATTGATTATTATATAAAATTGTTTTGTTCTTTTTCGAACCTTTTTATTTTGCAGTTCTTTCAATGAGCATTCTATACATGATTCTGCCTGTGGTCCACTTGGTAATGAATTGTTCCAGAAAGAACAACATGATCTTCTGTCAGATCTAAAAGATATACCAAAGAAAGCTTGTGATCGTAAAGTGAGTTTTATTTATAATTTTCATCAAACATTACTATATTACGATGATTCGTGCTTCAATATGCAGAAATTTTCGTTAAAAGCTTTTTGAATGTTTTTGATGAAAATATAATGATAAAGATAACATTTGTGTATATTGCAGATCAATGAATTTGTAAAACGAGCTAGGGATGTTGTCATACACGCTTACATTATTAGCCATCTTAAGAAGCAAATGCCAACTATGATAGGAAAAGCTAAAGCTCAACAAAAGCTCATTAATAATTTGGATGTTGAATTTGCAAAGGTATGGATTTGGCTTTGTATAAATTCAACTCATTGAAGATTGAAATTTTAATGTATAACACAAATCGAAATCAGGTACAAAGGGAGTTTCATCTACCAGCTGGTGACTTTCCAAATGTTGAACAATTCAAAGAGACCTTGAGCTCTTATAACATTGACAAATTTGAAAAATTGAATAAAAAGATGATAGAGACAGTGGATGATATGCTTGCCAATGATATTCCTAATCTCTTGAAGACATTTAGAAATCCCTATGGTTTGTGAGCAATTTATGATGGAAGAAAATAATGCAAACAATAATGTTCAGGCCAATGTAAATCTTTATGTACATATGATGCATATTATTAATATTAATATGCTTCAACATTTTTGTAAAGTTATGCAATGGCTTCATCAACATACTTGTTTAGATGAAAATATGTAAGACATGTACTAATCTGATGAGTAAAAGGGAATTTTGTTCTGGAAATTTGTGTTCCTGTTACTTCTTTTATATGTGTATAAATTTATTGATTTGGTTGTGTTGCTAAATTTAGTGAAATACTTGTAACTAACATTTTAGAATAGTGAAATGTTCAATGCCAGTCATTTTTAATATCACTTAAAGAAATTTTTTATTACTTTTTTCAAGTTAAAAGTGTTTTCCAGCCTTTCATAAATTATAATTAAATAATTTTAACTTGTAAAATGCTAGGACAAAAATATTTTAAATCTCACTTACTAATTTTAAGGAAATTTTATTGAATCAAACCCAATTTTATCAAATATTTAAATAAAAGTATATTCCAAAATTATAATTAATTGTCCAATTTAACTTGATTAATAACAAAGTGTCCCTTATATTTAATCTAAACATTAAGTATATTTAAAAAAATTAGTTAAAATTTTCTCTAAAAGTTGAAAATCTGATTGGTAGTTGATAGTTTTCAGTTGAATTAGCTTATTAAATTATAAGTATTTAAGGAGAAAATCTAAATGGAATTTTGCTTTGAAAGCTCATCTCTTAAAGTTTCATATAAAATTTTAATGGTATGGCAGGGCTGAACCAGTGTGGTTGATGTGCATGCTGCACTATTTAACTAAATAAATACAGGAAACGGGTAGATTTCTTCTACCGCACAGTTATCCACACAATCTTGGCTAAATAATCGTATAAAACCTAGAGCAAGCAACAGACATGAGTTTTGTTGCTTGAGAGAACTATCAGAGCAAATTAATTCTATCACTGCTGATTATGTTTGTTACTAAATTAAATCATTCTTATACCATACATCAAACTCAGTTCTGTGGAAGCACAAGACAGTTCGAATTGAAAGATCATAATGTATTCAAAGATTTTAAGTACTTTTCCCCTACCTACTTAGATATGACCTGAAAATAAAAATAGTTTTATCCCAGCATGTAGGGTTATAGATCACATGATTCTATCACAGACTTGATTAAAACCAATTCTCAAGGATATTACGAACAAATGGTGAAGAATTAATACTGAGCAGCCCAAATTAAATGCAACAATTTATGCAACTCCCAGACAGAAGCTAACATTATGTACTTGCAAACATTCTTCTGATCTCAAAATAACTCGAACAAATGAACTTCATTATTCCAATCACAGAATATGTAATGGATCACAAACATCAAGGAACAAGTGCATTATGATTGCACAATTAATCAACTATATAATATGCAGGGAGACAAGATGTCAACTACATTTCAAAACAAAAATTCTAACCATTTTCGAATTAATAAACAAGGCCGGGAAATCACATTCTAAGGCTCCACCGTTGTCACCTGTTGCCATTCCCCGTCTACTGCTTCCTTCCACAATGTCACATCGTTGTTCCCATCAGCCACAGCCAGTATGTTTCCTGTCAGTGACCAGGAGACCCTCCAGACAGGTGTCTTGAAATCATTCAAAACCTTGCCTTCCCACTGAGCACCCTCTTTTGCCACCGTCCATATAACCACTTTACCATCCTGCGATGCACTGGCAATAGTAGATTTAGGTAGCCCTAAATTGGGTGCCCAAGCAACATCTCGAACCCAATCCGTGTGCATATGAAGAGCAGGGAAGCAGTCCATCTTCCACAGTTCATTGTTGAGCTTCCATACCTTCACAGTATTATCACAGCCACCAGAGCAGAGCTTTTGCACAGGATTAAGCAACCCTGCACCAACAAGGGCACCAGGTGCCATTGATGGTGCCCAGGACACAGAAGTGACACCAACTGGGTGAGCCTGATCAATCCCTGTGGTATCCCAACCACCGTCTGCTCTTGCAGTGAAAACAGATATATTCCCATCAGATGAACCACAAGCCAAGCAGAGACCCAACTCGTGCGGTGCCCAAGCAATAGAATTCACAGATGATTTGTGCTCATCAAACACATGAGCTTGAATCCATTCATTTTGGTTACCCTCCTTCCAAAGAATGACACGGCCATCATAGGAACACGATGCAAGCAGAGAACCAAACTTAGGGTGAGCCCATACTACTTGCCAGACAGGTCCTTGGTGACCAGTCAATGTTGCTAGATGCTGAGAGGCCGTGTTGTTCACTCCAATAATCTTAATTGTGTGATCTGATGAAGCTGTTGCCAGTCTCTTACCATAGTAATCCATCGCAACATCATGGATCGTGTCTTGGTGACCCGTTTCAACCTTCTGAGAAGGCATATTTCTGCTATCAAACACCCACAATGCAAGCAATTAGTTTCAGACAACAATTTACTAGTAAAACTTATAATCTAATAAAACTAAACTAAACCCTCTGTTAACTAGTCACTTCCAATGTAGAAAAGGTACAGCAAATCTCCAATAAAAGACAACGTAGGAATAACAAAAGCATAAACATTAGATTCAACACAAAATACACAAATATATAACATTTTCCAAGCAAGCAACTCCACAAACTTCAAACAACAATTTACTACATAGTAATAAATCCATCAACAAAAATATAATCCCCAAAAGCGAAATCCTATTCTCAAGCTGATGAAAAGTGAAAGCAGAGCCAAAGGTTTTAAATTTTACACAAATATTCATAGATTTGGCATTGAAGAAAGCGAAACGCAATTTCGTGTCAATCATGATCTATAAATGATCATAGAATAATAAGCAATTCTCAAAATTAAAAAAATCAAACCCTGTAAAAAACGAAAATTGGGAGAAAATGGTTTATCTTTGAGAATAAACCGCATCTGGCGAAACAAATGGGGAATTTCGTACCTGAGGTGAAGTGAGGAAATTGTCCCAAAAGAAAGAGATTTCGAATGAATACAAAGAATCGAAAAATGGGCCGGAATCAGAAGATCTAATTTTAAATTTGAATACTCGAGAGAGAAAGAGAGAAAGAGAGAGGATAGAGAAGGGACCTGAGAAAAAGAGAGAGAAAGCGAGGGAACCAAATGTGGTTGCCGGAGCTGCCGTGGATGGTGGCGCTAGATAGACTTGGCGGGTGAGTGTACGATTAGATCTAACGAAGAAAGGAAAATGGAAACAGGATTTCTTATTAGGGAAATATAATACAATTTACATAATATAATTATAAATAAATATAAAACTCTTTTAAAATACACTATTAGACAAATTTTTATCAAAAAATTAAGATACCTTTCATTTGTTTCTTATTTTAATTTTAATTTATACATTCTTTCTTCATACAAATGACGCCTTTTTCTTCTTCTTCTTTATTTCACTTCATAAAAATTTCAAATAAAATTATAATTATTAAATATTCAATTAAAACTACTAACAATTCTAAAATTTCTATGTTTATTTTAGTATCACGAGAAGAGAAGGCTAATTATTTAAAAATATTGTAATCTTTTTAAATTTTGATAAGTTTTATTATGGTTTTTTTTTTTTTATAATTTTAGGTGGGGAGAATAATTTTTGTTAAAAGCTCAACTTGAAATTCTTAGGGAGGAAAATAACATTGTATTATTTTTCTTTTCCATGTTTTTTCAAGACCTTGTTCCTCATATTATGTTATGCATTACCTTTGCTTTCCATTTTCTTTACCTTTAACATCCTCTTTATTGGCAGCATTCTTTGCACAAGTTTTATCTGAGATGACAGTCACTTTATCTTTTTCCAAAGAATTTAAATTTTTTTGTGTGCTTCTCCTGCACTTTTGTTTTAGTTCTATTGTCTTCACAGTATTTATTTTTGAATGGTAAATAATTGAAAGTAATTTTAACTAACATAAAAAAATTCAAAGAAAAAATTAAATTAAAAAAATAATCAATAAGAAGAATGTCAAAAATTCAATTTTAGATAATTTTTTTAATTTTAATAAATTAAATTACGCTCATAAATTTCTAAAACCTTAATTCTTTTAGAATCTCCTACCTATAATATATTTTATCATCAAATATTTCAAATTCTCTATAAAAAAATATATATATTCTAAAAGAATTTTTCATCTAAATACACGGTGAAGGTTTTCATATAAATAACTTAATAAAATTATTTTTTAACTAATATATAAGTTTTATAAAAACACACACACACACATATATATATATATAATAATAATAATAACTGTTAAAAATATATTACAAATATTTCTCTAAGAATAAAATTCAATTTAGAAATTTTATATCGTTTCTTGAAGTTGTAAATCTCAACAATACCCAGAAAAGAAGTTTACTCAATATTGGACAATTACATGCAAGAAAAAAAAAGAATTGATGCTTCAATATGATTTAAAGGATAATAAAGTATAGAGTATAATTTTAGTATTGTTTTTAACTATACCACTGCTCATTTTGTTTTACCAATAAAACTAAATAACTATTTTTAGGTGCTTGAATTTATTCCAAATTAAATCAACTGACATTAAATGATGAGTCGTGTAATACTTTTGGTCAACCAATTCTTATACTAATTTTAAGAAAACTTCAATAAGGTTTCCTCATTTAACGTGTTGATATGTAGTTATTTATGGAAATTCCAATTCCAGATTCCCAACATGTCGTTTAGCATCTAACATCAGTATTCACAATATAAAAGCACCAAATTTGAGTCATATGTATGGTTTGCAACAACATCAATGGAATAACCAACCCCTCTGCAAGCATCTGGGACCCCTCTTTATATCAACCAAGGAAAATAAAAGAAATCAATTTTCTAAATTGTTCTTATCATGGAACTTGCCATAGTACCAGTGGATTCAAGTTTCAGAGATCATCAATCCCTATATGAAGATTGGTTCAATTATGCAGATGCAGGTTGTTATTTGAACAACTTTCCAATCTTTATTATGATAATTGAATTTCACCTGGTGTTATATACTTGTTTTGCCATGTTTTGTATTCACAAGTTTTTTAGGGTTTGGTTTCTGTCCATTAATTCCTTAGTGAAAAATAAATATAATGGGATTGTTATGCATTTTGGTGTCTTCAGATGGGGATGGTCGTTTTACTGGAAATGAAGCCATCAAATTTTTTTCCATGTCAAACTTGTCACGGCAAGAACTGAAACAGGTTTTGTACTTTATAGTTTTGTTCTATGCATAGGAACAAGGAGTAGTTATTGATAGGGACAATGTATTTATGGATTAAGGCTGAGACACAACATTTTTAGAATGTTTGGTCACGCATGATGTATTTTTTTCACATCTACACTGAATAAATTACATCTATAGAAGGTAAAAATGAACTAAGATGGTATTTTCCCATTAGATATGATATTGTATAAAATCCAAGATGAGTTGTTTATTTAAGTTAGATTATTTGATATTTTTTACAATCATTCTTTTGATATATTTGTTTCTTCCTTGTAACTAATTTATTTCTTTATGAAAATAAGGTATGGGGCATTGCAGATTCAAAACGAGAAGGATACCTAGGTTTCAAAGAATTTGTCACTGCTATGAAGGTAGGAAACAATTATTTTCTTGAGAAAATATATGTTTTAAGCTTAATGTTTACCAATTTCCAAACCTAACTAACCCATTTGAACTATAGCTGGTCTCTTTAGGACAATGTGGATACTCAATAACACATGATCTACTAACTAGTGATGGTAACTTTTCTTTGCTTTTTCATTGTCTGGTTTATTAGTTATATTTTCTATATCAATTAAAATTTTTCATTTTCATTTTTGTCACTTATTAAATTCTATATCATAAAAGCTACTTACTAACACATGATTGACTTTTATTTCAGTAATGAGAAGTGTAAAACCACCCACAATGGAGGGTTTGGAGGCATTAGTTGCAGTAAGTATAAGTATTTCTTTTTTTATGTTGATATTGTATATCCATTAACTGAAATGACTTATCATTACATGGCTTCGGTTGTGCAGAAGAAAAAACGCAAACAAAAAGATAAAGAATTAAGTGGTAATGTATACTAATTCAAGGGCATTTCACATTACTTTTGTCCTTTTCATTTCTTTATTCTTTTATTCAATTTCACTTACTGGTAGTCATGCAGTTAGTCCTCAACCATCACCTGCAAGTAATTGGTTTTCTGCAAAGTCTGCGGTAAAGAAGGTAAGAATTTTGTTACTTGGATAATTGCTTATTCTAGCCATTTAGAATTAGCATGATTTGAAAAACATTTTGTTTACTTTTGATAGTTATTGTTAGTAAATAATTGGATGTTTGACTAAAATTACTTATGATCGAAGTGCTAGGAGTTGCATCAGAGCCACAAAAGACATACACTTGTTATTTTAGTTACTTAATATTGTAGATATCTTAGTTCGTACTAAAAAATTATGTTTTTCTTTCTCTATTCTTATGATTTATCTTCTAATATCTTTAGGTGCCTGCTTCTTCAGTGACATCAATCATAGATGGTTTGAAGAGACTTTACCTTCAAAAGTTGAAGCCTCTAGAAGTTGCTTATCGTTATAATGATTTTGTATCTCCTTTATTGGTTAGTAGTTAATTCTATTTTGCTTTGTTTAATTACGAAATACAAATATATAGTTTAGATTCAATTTCATTTGTTTACTCAGTGATGTAATACCCACAGTTTATATACACAGTGAAGTTTTCTATGATTATTATTTTTTATGCATGCATTACAGACAAATAGTGACTTCGATGCCAAACCTATGATTCTACTTTTGGGTCAATACTCAACTGGAAAAACAACATTCATCAAACATATGCTTAGAACCAGTTATCCAGGCAAGTGATTCTCCAACCTCAAGTTCTATGTGTATAATAATATATATTCGAAATTTCTCACACTAGTTATGTAATTTATATTACTGATTTTATCTTGACAAATGTTATTATAGGAGCTCATATTGGACCAGAGCCAACAACAGATAGGTTTGTTGTTGTTATGGTATGTGTCAAAGTGTTCAATCTGCATTATTGTTCATATAATATTTGAATGTCACTAATCTTCTATATTAGATTTTATAATTGTTTAATGATTCAACATCTTTTAATAGTTTATTATTAGTAACAAAATCAAGCACTTTCACCTTTCTTGTTATTTTAAAGCATAAGCTTGTAGTTGCAAACTATGTATGTGCATGTCTATAGTTTCTATGGTAACACTAAGTTTGATATCTTAAAATGTTTGTTATCATGCTTTAGTTTTGAAGAGTTAATGGTAGTTCTGTTTGCATAGTCTGGACCTGATGAAAGAAGCATTCCTGGCAACACTGTTGCTGTTCAAGCAGACATGCCATTTAGTGGTCTTACTACATTTGGCACTTCATTTTTGTCCAAATTTGAGTGTTCTCAAATGCCTCATCCTGTAAGACTATTTCACACCTAATTAAAGTAAAATCAAGAGATTTTGTTTGTAGCATTTGAAACTTACCTCTCTCAATTTTTATGAATTGTTCAAAGTTATTGGAGCACATTACATTTGTTGATAGCCCTGGAGTTTTATCTGGAGAAAAACAAAGGACACATAGACAATATGACTTTACAGGTGTAACATCATGGTTTGCTGCTAAATGTGATTTAATACTCCTTTTGTTTGATCCTCACAAACTTGATGTTAGCGATGAGTTCAAGCGTGTGATATCATCCCTAAGAGGACATGATGACAAAATTCGAGTGGTCCTAAACAAGGCAGACCAAGTTGATCCTCAACAAGTAAAAACATATATTACTATTTTTTTTTTACTTAATCTGATGTAATTTCACTGAAGGGAAAATTTGACCTATGTTTTGTATGATCCATTGTTGCAGCTAATGAGAATATATGGTGCATTAATGTGGTCACTTGGGAAGGTACTGAATGTTCCTGAAGTCATGCGTGTATATATTGGGTAGGTCACTTTATACTAATATCTGTGCACTTATGAACCTTCAAAAGTTTTTCTCTACATTGAGAATTAGTTTCATATTTTCTTTTTTATTTACATGCTTTGAGTTTAAAATTTTTGATATATCATGGAGTTACATATTTGTTTATTTGTGTGATTTAGATTTGGTTACACTTTCTTTTTATTGATTATTATATAAATTGTCTTGTTCTTTTGTGTTCAAACCTTTTTTTTCTGCAGTTCTTTCAATGAGAATTCTATACATGATTCCGCCTGTGGTCCACTTGGTAATGAATTGTTCCAAAAAGAACAAGATGATCTTCTCTCAGATCTAAAAGATATACCAAAGAAAGCTTGTGATCGTAGAGTGAGTTTTATTTATTAATTTTCATCATACATTACTATATATTACCATGATTCATGCTTGAATATGCAGAAATTTTCATCTATTTTGAATGTTTTTGATGAAAATATAATGATAAAGAAGATAACATTTGTGTATATTGCAGATCAATGAATTTGTCAAAAGAGCTAGGGCTGTTGTGATACATGCTTACATAGTTAGCCATCTTAAGAAGCAAATGCCTTCTTTGATAGGAAAAGCTAAAGCTCAACAAAAGCTCATTGATAATTTGGATGTTGAATTTGGAAAGGTTTGAATTTGGCTCTATATAAATTCAACTTACGTGCATGCATGCATGCATAGTTATGATAATGCTTGAAAATAATTGAAATGTTAATGTGTAACACAAATATTGTAATCAGGTACAAAGGGAGTTTCATCTACCAGCTGGTGACTTTCCAAATGTTGAACAATTCAGAGAGACTTTGAGTGGTTACAACATTGACAAGTTTGAGAAATTGAACAAAAAAATGATACAGACAGTGGATGATATGCTTGCCTATGATATTCCTAACCTCTTGAAGACATTCAGAAATCCCTATGGTTAAGTTTGTGAGAAATTTATGAGGGCGGAAAACAATTTAAGCAAGTTATGATGCATATTATTAATATTAATATGCTTCACCATTTTTTCAAGAAAAAAAAAGTTATGCAGTGGCTTCACCAACATACTTGTTTAGATGAAAGTTTGTAACATGATGATTTTTAATGAGCAGAGGGAAATTTTTTGTTCAATAAAAATATATTATTCATGTTTGAGTTATGAAAAATAAATGTTTAAAAGTAAAATATATATATATATTTGGTAGTGTTACTAAATATATTGAAATACATAATTTTGTTACTAACATGTTAGCATAGCAAAAAAATCCGATGTTAGTCATTTCTACTATCACTCAAGAAACACTATCAATTATTTTTTTCAAATTAAAAATGTTTTCTAAGCTTTAATAAATTATAATTAAATATTTTTAACTTGTAAAATGCTAAGATGAAAACATTTTAAATCTCACTTGTAATTATGGTGAAATTGAATCCAATTCAATTTTATCATATATTTGAATAAAAAATATATTCCAAAAATTATAATGGATTGTCCAATTTAACTTGACTAGGAAGTTGCCGCTTATATTTAATTTAAATATAGGCTATATTTACTAAAACTAGTTAAAAATTTATTAGGAGTTGAAAAGTTTATCTGGTAACTGAAAAACTAACTTATTAAATCACAGTTAAATCATGCTTGAATGTAAATAATAAAATTAGACATGTTTGTATGTATTATTTCATAAATTTTAATTTTTTATTTACAAAACATATTATGAAGTAATTTTCAATTTTCAATTTTAATTTTTAGTTATTATTTATATATAAACTATTTAATTATGTTTATTTTAATGTAATTTTTTATATATTTTTATATTGTTTATTCATTATCAATCTCATAATATTTTTATTCAAATTTAAAAAAAAATAAAAGAAATTAAAAGCTATAATACGATACTAAAAGTATTTAAATATATATATATATATATATATATATACCATATCAATATTAATGTATTGAAATATAAGTTGAAAGAATCAAATAAACATTATAAATAATATAATAATTAAAATAAATTATGTTATATAAAAATATTCTATATATTCATAATAATAATAATGATAGTTATAAATTTTATTTTATATCATTATCAATATCTTTTAAATAATAAAAATTAAAATTACTTTTTTATCTTATATAAAAATAATAATATATCATGTGCTATATAAAAGTTAAATAAAAATTAATAAATATTTTAAGGATAAAATAAAAAATATTAAAAGTTGTATGCTATCTTTATTAAACAAAAATATATTAGTTCTAATAGCTAAAAAATTGACACACATCACGAATTAAAACCACAGTAAAAAAAAAATTAAATAAACTATTTTTAAATAATTTTTTACAAGGAATAGAAAAAAAAATAAAAGATACAAAGATAGAAGCTTAAAAATATTCAAAGTAAAAGGGGAAAAAAAAAGCATGATTTGCATGAGTATGAACAAAGAATATATAAATTAAAATAAGAATGTGATTATTTGTCCACTGCTTAAAAGAATTCCTGTTCTCCATTTTTGGTTTCTCAGTTTATTCCTTAGATCTCATCTCACACTCACCGCCTCACCCTTACTCGCGCCACCGTCCACGGCAGCTCCGGCAACCACCTTTGGTTCCCTCGCTTTCTATCTCTTCTTCTCAGGTTCCTTTTCTATCCTCTTTCTTTCTCTCTTTCTCTGGCGATCTATTCAAATTTCAACTTAGCTCTTCTGATTCCGTACCCATTTTACTATTCTTCCTATTCATTCGAAACCTCTCTCTTTTTTTGGGACAATTTCCTCACTTCACCTCCGTTACGTGATTTCCCCGCATTTGTTTCTCCAGTTACCGTTTATTTTCAAAGATAAACAATCCCCCCCCCTCCCAATTTTCGTTTTTAACAGGGTTTGATGCTTTTAATTTTGCGAATTGCTTGTGATTCTATGATCATTTATAGATCATGATTTACATGGAACTGCGTTTCGCTTCCTTCGTTGATGAATTCGATGAACATTTGTGTAAAATTTAAAACCTTTGGCTGGGCTTTCACTTTTCATCGGCTTGTGAATAGGGTTTTGCTTTTGAGTATTATGTTTCTGTTGATAGATTTATTATTATTGAGAGATTCTAAGGAGGAAAATGAGTTACAAACAAAACTAAATATCTATAAGACCACCTTTAAGCTAAAACCTTAAACCTTAAATCTTGGAATAAATTTATGGATCTTCTCATTTCTATATGGTGTTTAACTTTTTCAATTCTATCCAATATATGACTCCAGCTCATATTTGTATCTTAACAATCTTTTCTTCAAGTATGAGTCTATCTACATTGGTATATTCTCATTTTTAAACCATGAGTACCTTCTTGGTGACCTTATTCTGTGATACATCACTTCACTGGTAGCCTTAATATGGGATCCCTAATCTGGGATACTTCACCTCACTAATGAACTATTCTGGGATACTTCACCTAGACATTCAGTCCAAACCTAGGTTCTAACACCATTTGTTGGGAGATTTAGGGAAGAAAATGTGTTACAAACATAACTACACAAGTGTCTATGATACCACCTCGAACCCAAAACCTTAAGACAATGAGTTTATAGGTCTTCTCACTTATATGATGTTTAACTTTCTCAATTCTACCCAATGTGGGACTCTAACTCATAGTTGTATTCTAACAATCTCTCCCTCAAGTATGAGTCCATCCATATTGGTATATTTCCCTTTTTAAACCATGAGTACTTTTCTGGTGATCCTATTATGATATACCTCACCTAGATACTCAGCTCGAACCTGAGTTATGATTTAAGACATTCTAGAGAGGAGAATGAGCTACAAACACAACTACACAAGTGTTTATGATGTTATCTCTAACCAAAACTTATATAGTGTTCAATTTTTCCAATTCTATCCAATGTAGGACTCCAACTCATATTTGTATCCTAATAATTATTATGTATAAATTGTTTTTTGAAGTTCGATGAGTTGCTTGCTTGGAAAATGTGATATATTTTTGTATTTGGTATTGAATCTTATGTTTATGCTTTTGTTATTCATTCATTGTCTTTTATTAGAGATTTGTTTTACCTTTTCTACTTTGGAAGTGAGTAGTTAACTGAGGGTTTAGTTTAGTTTAGTTTAGAATATTAGTTTCACTTGCAAATTGTTTGAGACTAACTGTTTGCATTGTGTGCGTTGATAGCAGAAATATGCTTTCTCAGATGGTTGAAACTGGTCACCCAGATACCGTCAAATGTGTGTTGATGGCAGACACGCTCTTTAAAAAAAACTCATAATTTTTTGGACGACCACATGTGATGATCATGATATTTTGAACGAATAAAGAAATATAATGTAGTATTTAATCTAGCTTTCTTCTTTTGCTTAAAAGATGAAATAACTTAGTCTTTTAATAAAAGAAAAGGAAAAACTAGCTTTAAGAAAATTAGGTGATGGATATTTTTTTTGTTAAAAATTTGTTTCTCTTCTCTCTTGGATCCCTGTTGAAGGAAATGAAAATTGCTAGAAAAACTTCTACTTTACTTTTAAACATATTTGGATTTTTAACTTTAAATTAGTTTTGTAAAAAATAAAACACTTCGAAATAGTTTTTTTTAATGGGCAAAAAGTAGCCTTCGAGAGATCAAATGAAAAATAAAAATCTCTGGGAGCATTTGATTACTAAAGAAGAACATTTTACGAACGTGTAGAAGTAGGAACTAAATGGGGTAGTTTAAATTCGTTGTTCTTAACAGTAAGACTGGGCATTAGAACAGTTTGGGTGTAAAACAGAAAATTATAGAAAAGCATAAACATTTCTATTCGTAACGTAAAATTAGCTGCGCCATTAACCTCAATCAATCAATGTGTTACACTCTTACTTTGGAATTTATGGTCTTTTAGATCTCAAACGTTGAGCTTGGTATTTTTTTTGGTGGAACAGCTTAATAGGATGGATTTCCACGGATTTTAGGAATTTAGGGTTGAGTTTCTTGGAAATTAGTCAGAAGAGGTGGAAAAGGCAGATTTGAAAATTTGATTTGTTTGTATTTGCCATCAATGGTTTTAGGTGCAAATATGATGTCGATATTTTTCTCTCTCTCTTTCTCTCCGCTCTGTGTTCTCGATGAATGATGATGATGTATGGAATCATGAAGTTCAATGATGAGAGAGCTAGTCAATGTTGTGCAGTAGATGATGAAAAATTTCTTTTATTATAGGAGAGCTAGAACTTACTATGTTACAAGGGTATAAATAAAACAGAATTTTATAAATTTAGAAGAGTTTTGTTTCTTGGTTTTGGTTTTGGTTTTTCAAGGTTATGAGATGAAAGAGTGTATGGTGATATTTTGTTTTTGAAACTTACTTTTAGGTTTTATCAAGCATGGAGTTGCCTACAACTAATGCGGATCTTGGCCCTAAGAAGATTGAACATGAGAAAGAGGAAGGTCCCTTGTTGCATTGTGATTTTTGTGACACAGAAGTAGTTCACAAGTTGGCTCAAATGTTCATGCCAGGACTAGCCTCTGCCTGTGTTGATAGCACAACAGGGGATCCCTTCAAGACCCCTGGTTCTGTGGCTGTTGATTTGAGAAAGGAGATGATAGAATTCGTCACTCAAAAGAGTGAATTATTTGTTGCTGAGTCTATTATCTCTGAGGGTGGTCCTGATTGTGAATCGTTGGAACTCCCTTTTGATATCATTTCTTTTTTTGTTGACGAGTTTGTTAATTCAAAGAGGAATTTGTTGAGTCAGTTTTCAGAGTGGTTGCTAAGTGATAAGAGAGAGGACAAAATAGATGATTTTATTCAGGAGATGGAAATAAATGGTTTTTGGCCACTGGATAGAAGAGAAACACTTGCGAAAGATTTGCTCAAGAATGTTGACTTCAAGAGCTCATTTCATTGCAGTATGAGTTTTAAATCTGGAGAAGATCTTGCCAACCATGTTGATGCTTGCAACTTCAGGCCTGTGATATGCCAAAATGATGGGTGCAATGTTAGATGCAGTGCTGGTCAATTGAAAGAGCATGATTCAACTTGTGATTTCAAGATAGTTCCATGTGAACAAAAGTGCACACATAGCATGTTGAGACGTGAGATGGATAGACACTGCATTACAGTTTGTCCAATGAAGCTTGTGAATTGCCCTTTCTCTGCCATAGGTTGTAGATCTACAATTGCACAAAGTATGATTAGAAAACATTGTTCAGATGATATTGAGTCTCACTTATTGCTAATGCTCAGAGGCATCCACCAGCAAGCATCAGGCGAAGATCTTCAAAGACGTCTGGCGCAAATTGTACAGGTTAGTCAACACAAATTTTATAGTTGCTTTTGCTTTAACAAACAAATTATGGGACTGAATGAAATCCAGTACTGATATTTTTTTATTTAAAAATTTTCAAGTAGTAAATTTTGTGCTTGAAAACATTATAAATACTTGAAATGGTTTCAATTTAACTGCTGAGGGAATACTACTGGAAAATTTAGTCATTTATAAATGAATGGGTGATTGATTAAACTGAGTTTTTTTCTGAAGTATGGCTACCAATCCTTTTCCCACTTTGCATTCCTTTTTTTGTTTAATTAGTTGCAAACATCATTAAATAGTTTCAAGGCTTGTTTTTCGTTTTATACTTTTTGATGTGTTTCCAAATATCCTATTATTTATTTTCAGTTTCAAAGAGGTCTAGCCTAATGTGAGGAGGTGGAGAGTAGGTTAAAGTTATGCAAGTAGCTTTTGAGATTGTAGAATTGTAGCTGTTAATTTAAATTCCTTATGTTCATTTGCTCTACCAACTTACTGTTACCGAAGTATGGTTGGCTTCTTTGGCCTTCAATGCTGTTATATTTCTTACGTCTGTTGTCTGATAATTTCAAGAATAATTGAAAGTTAGACCTACTTCATGTTTAAAGATACTCATGAGCAATAATGCTATGTTGTTACATTTTATAGTCTTGACAATATTAGTTTTCAAACATGAGGGTAACTCTTACATTAAATATTTTGATTGTGGATATGCTTTATTATGAGTATTATATTACATTTTAGTTGTTTGTGAACATTCTTGTTAGAATTCTGCTGCAGAATAGTTCCTTGTTTTCACGTCTAACTCGTGTTCCCAATTTCTGTTGCATTTCCTTTCTATACTTTGGTTTATGGTCAGAAAATACTTTATAAGTACAGAGGTACCATTAAAAAGTGTTTTGAGGGGATGAATTTGGTTTTAAGCTAAAATTTATAGGCATTTTTATGGCCGTAGACCATCCCTTGATGGAGTAAGAAATTGTAAGCTTTGATCATTAGTTGCCATTTGTTTTCCTATACTGATTGGGAAGAGGTAAATAAAATTTTCTTGGTATTATTAATATTCACACTTTTAGTTTTTTACTGTAGACATCATCAAGAAGCAAATTAGCGGAGGCTAAGGATGCGAGATCCTTTAAAAATATTGTTAAGGACCTTGAAGCTAAGCTAGGGTCTTTGGAAGTTAGTGCCAAAGAGAAAACTAATGCAGAAGAAGTTGCCAAAAATGAAGATCAGGAAGACAATAGAACCAAAACAAAGGACTAGGGGCAGCACACACAAGCTTTGGATTCTTTGGACAAAGTTGAAGTGAGTGAAAGAAAAATGGAAAAAAGCAAGGGTAGTGCATAACATAATCTGAGGATCGATCAAGGTCTTAAAAAGGATGGTAAACCGGGGTAATACAATATCATTTTTCTCAATAACAAGACGATAATTAATAGCATGTTGTAAGTGTATAGCATTATATTGATTTTTTTTATTTGTTAATTCATTAATATCACTTTTGGGATAGATTCATAATATTACTTCTGATTCAGTCTCATTATCAATGTTATTTTTCATAAGGTATGGATTATTTATGTGATTCTCGGTTATGCATTTGTAGAATTAATTTTGAATAAGTGTTATTTTATAGAATCGTTTTTAATTAGATGTGATTTTTGTTTGGATGATAAATATAAAAAAATAATTGACACATTATGTTGTTTAGATCTTGCAATAGAAATTGATTTTTAAGTGTATAATCAGCAAAATGACTTCACTTGAGTCTACTGGTAATAATAATGTATTGAAGTGTAATTTGAAATAGTAAAATAAATATTATAAATAATATAATTTTTAAAATAAATTATATAATATAAAAATATGTATGTAATAATAATAAATTTATTTTCTATTATAGTCAATATTTTATATAGCATTTCTTTTAAAATTTTATGTATTGTATGGAGAAAATGATATATATTATGTCTTATAAAAAAAAGGGCAAAAAGAAAACTTAATAAATAAGATAAATAGAAGTAAATATAAAATGTCAGAAGCTATCTCTATTAAATAAAAAAAATTATATACTTAGAATTAGACCTAAAATAACAGGACATTAATTATGACATTTAAAACATAAATTTTTTATTTAAGGTAGAAACCTAAAACATATTTAAAGCAAAAATTAAAATATTATAAACATAAATATATGATATATTTGTTTTATATTTAAAATTCAAAAGTTAGTTCTCAATTATCCAAGGTGTTATATATGAGCTTCTATTTGCATCAATATAAACTTTTTTTAAAGTAATTAAAATATGTTATCTGACTATATTATACAATAACTTATATTTATTTATTTAATGATGTTTTTTACTAAATTGTTTTACCTTAAAACTAATTCATATTCTTTAAATAGTAATTATTTTTCTATTATTATTATTTTTATTCAATTTTTATCATTTGACTATGATTTTTCATTTTTTTATATAAATATTTTTTCATTCATCGTTATTATTATCATTATCGTCAATGTCATTGTCATTGTCATCGTCGTTATCGTTTTCGTCCTCGTCGCTGTTGCTTTTATCGTTATCATTATTGTTATTGTTATTGTTATCGTTACCGTCATGGTTACCGTTGTTGTTGTTGCCTTTGTCGTCACGGTTACCATTGTCGTTGTTGTTGCTATTGTCGTTGCCGTTATTGTTGTTGTTGTCGTTATCATTGTCATTACCATTATGTTCTTATTCCTGTTACCGTTATCCTTTCCATTACTACTTCCATTATAGCTCCCGTTACTGTGATCATTATCATTAAATTATTGTTACCTTCAAGGTCATTAGTACCATCATCATTACCGCTACCATGATTGTTATCATTTCAATTTTCGTTACTATTACCGTTACCTTCACCGTCATCGATATCATCACCGTTATCGTTATTGTCACTATTAGCCTCACTGGTACCATCACTGTCACCAATACCGTCACCGTTATCGTATTGACTATCACCGTTAACATCACCATCATCGACCGTCACCATTATCGACCATCATCGACCGTCACCGTTATCGACCATCATCGTCATCATCACCATCAATGTTACCGTTATTGTTATTGTGATTAATAATTTTTTATTAAGAATGTTCCATAATTATCAATCTACTAGTGTAAACATAGGTCGTGTCTCCTGTGTCCACTTTTTTTACTATAAATATATAATAGAGATAATTTTGATATATACTTATAATTATTTAGGATAAAAAAGTTTACTTAAAATTAATATGCATGTTCATGTATAAATTATTCTTATTATGTACTTGTAATAAAAGAAAGTGGACACTCATGTCTATTTGCGATAGTAGTTAAGAAATAAAATCTCCTTTATTAATGTTATAGAAATTATAGAAATATAGAAATGTTATAGAAATTATAGAAATAAAAAATAAAAAAATTATCATATAAAAATTTAATGTTTTTCGTAACTTTTATATATGATTTTTATTGATGAGGAGCTTGATTCGACTAGCCCAATTTCAGTTGGATTGGGGTAGACCTAGGTCGACTCAACTCTAGGTGAGTCTGGGTCGATTTGGCTCAAGACAGATCCAACTCTACACGACCTGAGGCGCACTTGGCTTAACACGACCTGAGACGCACTTGGCTTGACACGACCTGGATAGACACGACTTGGATATACCCGACTTGGCTCAACATAGAGCTGGTGTGGCTCAACTCAGTTTGCGATAGACTTGACTCAATTTGGCCCAAGGCCGACCTGACTCTACTTTGTCGGGGCATACCCAGCTCGAGTTGGTCTAAGTTGGAAACTTGATTCAACCCAAGGGCTCGACTTGACTTAGTTACAGGAGGGCTTGACTAAACTCGACCTAAGGCAAGCCCAACTTAATTTAGCCCGGAGCAAGCCCAACCTGACTTGTCGTGGGCGAGCCTAACTCATCTAGTGTTGGTCGTGCCTGGCGGGATTTCTACCATGGACAAGTTTGACTCAACTCAACCTTAGGAGGTTCCAACTTAGCCCTAGGGTTTACCTAACTCGATTCAACCCCAGATAGGACCAACTCGAGTTAGTTTTTGGATGGTCTCATCTCGACTTGGTACAAACTCGACTTGACTCAGCATAGGATGAGTTAAACTCGACTCTACCTAGGATGACTTGGGCAGAACTATAAATATTTTTCATAATTTTTATATATGAATAATTAATTTAATTTTAAAAAATTTTTTTTACTATAATTATGATTTTTGAATTTAAATTTGAAAAAAAAAGTAATTAATTGAATTTAAAAAAAGAAAGTGATTTTTATTATAATTGTGATTTTTAAATATGAATTTGAATGAAAGATAGTTAATTGGATTAAAAAATATATAAATAATTAATTAAATTTTTAAAAAATTATCATAATTCTGATTTTTGAATTTGAATTTTTTTTAAAAAATTAATTAATTGAATTTAAATTTGAAAAAAACATAATTTTTTATTACATTTTTTTAAATTTCCATTTGAATAAATCGTAGTTACTTCAATTTAAAAAAATAATTATAAATTTTTAAGGATAAAATAGATAAAAAAATATGAAAGAGGAATCACTTTATATATTATTATAAATTATAAATTATTGATTATAGATTATAATTTTTGAATTTTAAAAAAAGTAATTAATTGAATTTAAATTAAAAATAAATAAATTTCTTATATTTCAAAATTTTAATTTTTCATTTAAATAAAAAGTAGTTCCTTCAATTTAAGAAAAATAATTATAAAATTTTAAGGATAAAATAAGAAAAAATATAAAAAGAAAATCTAATTTATATATTGTTATTGTTATAAATAATAATTATTATAGATAATAACTAAAAATCAATTCCAAATTATATATTTTTTCCAAAATCTTTCATTTCAAAACACTCTTCAAAATACTTTATAAATATGTAATCCCAAGCATCTAAATAAATTTAAGATTATATTTTTTCAAAAAATATAAAAACTTTAAAATATCATTTTTATCATTAAAATATAACATAAAAGTCTGCAAAAAATGAAATAAGAGAAACAATTCCCTGAATGCCTCGAAGTAGCCCATTAAGTAAGGCCCATTACGACAACTTCACGGTAACCCGTGCGATTGCATGTACCGGATCAAGCCTCGCAGGGAGAAGTTTCGCGAATATAGAAGAGTGAGGTTACAAATTTTGCCAAGGAATTTGCGTTTCGGAATCAAACTCTCCCCGACTCTGCAACAGAGATTGCGTTTAGCGAATTGTGAAGCAGGTAAAGTTTGATCTCTCAAATTCTTCTCATTCGATTCTTGCGTGTTTCTGATTCTTGTTTCTCCATTCGTTGCATCGTTTGGGACGAAATTGATAATTCGTAAAATGTTTTAGTTTCGTTAAACGAATTAAATTACGAGAAATATCGTCTTTAGGTGGTG
Source organism: Lablab purpureus (assembly GCA_030347555.1). Taxonomy (NCBI): domain Eukaryota; kingdom Viridiplantae; phylum Streptophyta; class Magnoliopsida; order Fabales; family Fabaceae; genus Lablab; species Lablab purpureus. The sequence continues at coordinate 1,818,333 of CM059260.1, forward strand.
GAATCTTCCGTTTTTTCTATTTCTCTTTCGAATTTGAATTGATCATGATTAGTTTTTCTCTGTTTTGAAGCTGTTGATTCTCCAGTATTGTTTTGGAAATCGCGGTTCTCTAGGCGTGGAATCCTCTGCCTTTTTCTAATTTCTTTTGAAAAAAAATCGGTGGAAAGTGTTTTCCGTTTGGATATAATCAATAATGGTTATTTTCGCTGTTTTTAACTTTTTGATTATCAAAACTGTTTTGGAAATTGCGGTTCTATAGGCGGTGGATTTGCTTTTTTCCAATTTTCTTTTGGAATTTGGTGATGGGTAATTTCGGTTCTGGATCAATTTAATAATGATTAGTTTTCTATGTTTTGAACTTGTTGATTCTCCAAAATTGTTTTGGAAATTGCGGTTCTCAAGGCGGTGGAATCTTATGCTTTAAAATTTGGGTGAGAAGTGATTTAGGTTTGGATAAAAATAATTGGGATTGATTTTCTCTGTTTTGAACGTGTTGATTCTCCGGATTTTTTTTTAAAATTGCGGTTCTCTAGCTCTCTTCTGCGCTTTCTAATTTTCTTTTCAAATTTGGGTGATAGTAATTTCCGTTTGGATAAAATTTATCATGATTAGTTTTATCAGTTTTAAACCAGTTGATACTCTAGAACTGTTTTCCATTTTATTTGCTGTTGTTAGGATTTGTGCTTTTATTTCATCAAAGTTGTGGTGTGTTTTCTATATATTTATATATTTATGTTTGTGTGGTCGTAGGTGAAATAGCATCAAATATGAGGGGAAGAAGCTACAGTTACAGTCCATCACCTCCAAGGCATTATAGCCGAAGAAGGCGCAGTCCCAGCCCTAGGGGCCGTTACAGAGGACGTGATAGGGATTTGCCAACTAGTCTTTTGGTTCGAAACCTCCACAGAGATTGCAGGTATGTTTGTCGATGAAGGATTTTTGCTTTTCCAGTAAGTATTCTATTTACCGTGGTTGTTGCAGTGTTATTATTGTGTGTAATGTGGATCAGTATTATTGGGCATTTTTCTTTGTTGCTTGTATGCTATTCTGGCTTATCTTTTGTATGTAATGGAAGAAGTACTGGTGCTAAACAGAGGGTGACAGAGAAGGAAATGCGTTTCCCCCTCTTGTACTACATCTATGTAGAATTTGAACATTTTTTCCCCCAGCTTCCTGATGAAGCTTTATAAAAAACGTTTTTTTTTGGGGTACGCGGAATTGAACATTCTTGGATTATTTTAATTTTAAAGAAATAATGGTTACTTATTTGTCAGTATGCCGAGCGAGTTCGCTTGTAATGCTAAAAACTTTTCCACTCATTTTGCAGGGCGGAAGATCTGCATGGTCCATTTAGCCAATTTGGTCCTGTTAAGGACGTTTACCTGCCTCGAGATTATTACACCGGGTACGTGTTTTTTCATTGACTAAAACATGGTTCCTTGTGTGTTGAAAGATTTCTCAGCGGCGACTTCGGTAAATTGCTAGTGATATTAAACTATTATGAAACTTTCAATGATGAGTTATGCCTAAATTGGGATTTCAAAAATTGTGGTGGCTTTTGCATAAGTATTTAGTTTTGCCACTTCTTTCTCAGTAGCAATTAATACTCCAATTATTTTATGGGAATTTGGCTGTTTTATTGAAAGAGTTGAAGACACAAATGAAGTAATAAGAGTACTGTGTTGAAGAGAAGAAAGAAGTAATAAGAGTACTGTTTTGAAGAGAAGAAAGAAGTAATAAGAGTCCCGTTCAAGGTTATGTAAATATCCTTGAAGGTTTGGAAGGTTGAGTTTGTTGAATTCATTGTGAAGAAGTTCAAGTCTTGAAGAGAGTTCAATCTCAATTAATTCTTTGGCTTCTACAAGGTTAGCATCCATGTGGTGTTTATTATTGATTTCTATGGAGTGTTGAGAGTGACTTCTGATAATTTGGAGTCGGTTCATATTTGTGGATATCTGCTATAAACCCACCTTCCTCCTAATGCTGGTGTGTTTACTTTATTTAAACCATGCTCATAGTGTATTTCTGATGACTTTGAATTTTATGGTACAGGGATCCAAGAGGTTTCGGGTTTGTTCAGTATGTGGACCCAGCTGATGCTGCGGACGCAAAACATCACATGGATGGTCAAATTCTTCTTGGTCGCGAGTTAACAGTAGTGTTTGCTGAAGAAAACAGGAAGAAACCTTCTGAAATGAGAGCAAGGGAACGGAGGAGGTAAGGAAATAGACATTTTGTTGTCGAAATGTTGTTATATATAGACTTGTAGAGTCACGTATTGTCATGTCAATATGAGAAGTCCTTTTGTTTACTGTTACTTCATGTTTGATTCCTTTTTTCTTTAATTTGATCAATCTCTCTAGGGATCGATCATATGATTACAGGCGATCGCCTCGAACCTATTCGCCAAGTCCAGACTATTCACCTTCCCCAAGACGAAGACGACATTACAGGTATAATTTTTTTGTTATCACATTAGGTTGTGTTAAATTTAATTTCCGATGTAAAGAATGTTAGTGTTTGTACTCACCACCTTTATTTTTGTTCAGGTCAATCTCACCAAGGGTCAGAAAGTATAGCGATCGATCATACTCTAGATCACCTTATGGGTCAAGAAGCCGCAGCAGGAGCCGTAGTTATAGCAGGAGCCGTAGTTATAGCAGAAGCAGAAGTTATAGCAGAAGCAGAAGTTACAGCAGGAGCTTGAGCGCAAGTCCTGGCTACTCTAGATGAATAACTTGATAAAGCTTGGTGGGTGTGGTGGAAAATGCTATTTTCATGTTTTTGTCCATCTTGTGTGCTGATGTAATTTAGATTCAGAATGTGAGTATTTTGTTAATTTGGTAGAAAGGATCTGTCGTGGGTTTCTTTCAGCTAATGACTTACGACATTCATACTCCATATTTGATTATAATAGTTCTGTTGAACTTATGGTTAAATTGAGATTTTGATCCGAGTCATATTCTTTTCGTTGGGTTATGTATTTTCCTTGTGACGATGTTTTCATCGAAATTGTGATGTCAAAATTTGAGAGTTGAGAAATTTTATAGTGAAAATGTACTTGTTATAAATTCAATTTTGAACGGATAGAATCTGCGCTATGTTATTTCTTCAATCCCTTAGAATCACCAAACCTGAGATTAGGAAATACCTTTACCATGCTAATGTTTCTAGCACACAAGGTTCCATTTGAGAATTTATTATAGTGCTGACTGATTTCAAAAGATAATTTATTTTTTATGGAATTGTATCATGCTCTAGAGTATGTTCTAGGTTAAGTACATGCTTTAGGACCTATTCTTGTGAGAATTTGAAAAAGTCTAATAAATTTAGGAGTTAGTTTCCTTAACTTGATAGTTCTTTTTACACCAGTGAAGGGAACTATGAGGAAGACATGATCATCAACAAAAAAGCTTAAAAGGATTTTTTTACATTCGTGAAGGGTGCTATTTTAGTACTTGAAAGATTTTCTCTAATGATCGTATAATATTTGTCCATTCAAATAAGTCTTTAGTCTTTCCTATTTTAGTACGACATTCAAAAGCAAGTCAGATCTAATAAACAAACTTTCATTATCATGAAAGTAGCATATATATATATATATATATATAGTGGTATTGACACTTCTTACCATACAATGTTAGGTCTAGTGAACAAACTTTCATTATCACCTACCATACAATATCTTATAAAAGGTTGCTTTAATGCTTGTTTGGTAGATATTATTATAAGCAAATTTTATTAAGGATAATATTTTATACAAGTGTTTAAAACAAGTTTTGTAAAATTGAATTATCTTCATTTATCTCAGGATAATAGTTTTAACTTTTGTATATAGGTTATCAAATTATGAGTAACTCATTAAAAGATTAACTACATCTACAAGTGTGTCATACTTTTTTAAGGTATTCTAATGCATCAAATTTTAATAAGTTGGTTGCAGATTTTTTTTCTTCAAAATAATAAAATAATAATATATTAGATGTAATAATAATATATTAGGTGAAGCACCAATATTTGTAAAAACAATTTTTACATACTTTAAAACAATTGAATTATTATGTCACACTACTTCTATGAATGAGTTGCTACAAGCAACTTCAATTATTTTTTTCAAATAATTTTACTGGATATGTTCTTATTATACATAATGAATGAATTGACAACATTTGTTGAAATGTTATTTCACTCCAATAGAAATATTATACAAAGATTATTGTTAGTTAACTTTAGACTTTTAATAAGTTAGACAAGTTGATACATATATCTCGTTTCATATGAAATTACAAATATTTTTTTTGAATATTATAATACATATTTTTCATACAAGGATGTAAACTGATTATGTTTAATAACTATATATTACAAAATTATATATTTCAACTCAGTATCTAGTAAATATTTTATCTACATCTCAAAAAGTTACCTAGTTCTTAAGGATAAATAAAAAAAATATTAGTATCTAAAGAATCATGGTACATTTCAAATTTCTTTTTTATTTTCTAAAGAAAATTATTAGTTACAATTAATATATTACAGACTGGTAAAACTTTCCTATCCAAGCTTATAAACTCTTCAATTAATTTCAATTATCTAACAATCAATGCTACTACATTAAATTTACTAAAATAGTATATTAAGTAAAATTTATAATCTTTAAGGAATTTAATCTATTTATCTCTTTCTGATGTTTGTATAATCATAGAATACTAAGTTGTGAGTTTGACAATTTCTTTCATGCACTTGCATCTTCTAAGAAGTATAATTAACAATCCCCTTTTCCTGCATCATAATATACTTCAAACCTTGATAAATAAAATCAAGAAAGGTTTCAAAAGACTTGTTTCTATAAAAAAATTGTTAACATTCATGTACTTATATGATGGTAATCTTAAAATCTTATCATAAAATACATCCATGAATTCTTACATGGCAAATATATGATTTTTCACTACGAAAATGTTGAAAAATTATGGATATGAATTAAATTTTTTTATTATGAAAAGGAGTTAAATTATTTTATTTAACATAACTTTAAATGAAGAAGTTGTGTTTTACAGCATGATTTTTTTAATTTTTTAATTTTTAAATGAAGTTGTGCTTGAATTTTTTTTTGTCAATTAGTAAAATTGTGCTAGTACTTTTTAACCTACAAATACTATTCTTATTAGTAATATAAAACATCTTTATGTAATTAATAAAATTTATCACAATTTTATATATAATACATATTCATAAACATTTTGAATCATTTTAGTTGATATAATTAAATTAAAGATGAAAATAGAGTCAATTTATTAAGTAAAATTCAATTTACTTAGTAGATTAAATTAGAAAATTTTCTATCTGTTCTTCTTAGATTGAGATTGGTTGGATGAAATTGTATCTAGTTCAATTATTTGAGGAGGTCAAAATTTGTTAAGTGAATCAATTTTGAAATTAATTATTGTTCTATGATGAGATATGTTGAATAGACTTTGCAAAGTCAACAATTATACATAATATTTCAAAACTAGTTTTAATTTCTAAGATAACTAGTTCATTCATTTTAACAATTTTAAAATGCACCAAACACACATATAAGGTCTAGTTTTCACGATAAAATTGATATAATTCAATTTGCTCATGTAAATCCAACTTCAAGTTCTAAACTATCAAAATATAATAATATACTATTTCAATTCCAACATACTAAAATTAATTTCAATCTTACTAAAGAATCATACACTTCATAGACATAATCAATTACACTAATTAAGTCAAAATAGTTTTTGTTTCTTAATAGAATAATACTTTTAGGAATCTAATGAAAAATTACCAAAACAACCTAAATACAAATTAAATGTTATGAAGTAATATTATTTCTCAATTAATAAAATAAATAAAAATTTAAAAAACTTATCATTATAGTTAAAAATTTGAAAATAAAGAGATTTTATATAAAATAAATAAACTTCTTATAAATTCAATTCTAATAAAATAAAGTTGCTATATACCCTATCTTGCAATTAATAAGATCAGTTCTTAAACAAATATACACAAATTTTATTAATTAAAATGAATAATGTTCAAATTTAGTAATATAATAATAGTAAGAGTTATTTGAAATAATGTTTAAAATATTTTAAACCAACATCTATATTTTGTATTTTATTAAATACCTCTAGTTTATAATATATATATATATATATATATATATATATATATATATAATACTCACTTTACATATATGAACACACCATTTTTCTTAGAGAATTGTTCTAAGAGAATTTTTGTTCAAGAAATTGAAGTTGAAGAAAAGACAAAGTTAGGTTTTCATGTTACTCAACATCTCTTTCAGTTCCAACTAGTTGGTGAAACTACAATTGAACACAAAAACACAATCAAACTATTTTGCCTGATATGATCATAAAGTCATTTCATGTTAATATAATCTTTTTAATTTTTCAGAAAACATAAAAATGCAGTAAGTGTTTATGATATAGTTTTTCAATTAAAATTTAAGTCTAATGTTAATAACTAAATTTAATATCTAAAATAGCAAAATTTTTAAAGGCTGAAATAAGCTTAATTTAAAATAATGAATAGTAAAATAGTCCATCAATAATATAACCAAATTTTATATTATTATTCAAAGTTATCGGTAATTTATCATTTAAAAATCATATAAAACGTTTATTCATTAATGGTATACATTTTCTATATACTAGCATTGTATAAAAAAATTCTTAAAAAAATAAGATAAATACTTAAAGTATAAATAGTTTTACGTAAACTTATTTTGGTTAAAAAAAGGCTAGAAATAAAAAGTCTTTTAAAAATTTAACAAACCAACCTTTTTAAGTAAATATAAATTTTTTAAAAAATTTCAAATTTATAAGATTATTAAAAAGTAAATTTATATTTCATCATTATAAAAAAAGTTTTTAAATAAATAATTTATTATATTATATTATATATGCATACTATAAAAAATTTATTAAATATAAATTAATTTAAATAAAAAAATTATTTTTTATATTAATTAAATTAAAAATTATTTTATAAACTAAAAATTATTAATATTTAAAATAATTTTTATTATAATAAAGTTATATTTTTTTAGTGATTATTTATTTTAGAAAATTATGAAATTGACACCATTTTAATAAGTTTATAACATTAACTGCTAAAATTTTAATTAGTTATTAAATAAATTTATTAAAATTTTAATTAGTTATTAAATTAAATTTTAAATTAATTTTTAATTTAATTAGTAATTAATTTTATTATTTAATAAATTATTAATATAATTTGTAAAAATATTTTTTTTAGTAACACAGTTATAGGTAAAAAATAATATATTACAATAAAGTCCTAATTATCGATAAGTGTTTAAATTAATAATAATGTATTAATAAGTATTTAAAGCTTTGAATTATGATTGCATAACTTGTCTCACATTAGGGTTGCAGAAATTTGGAACCAAAAATTCTATTTTCCATTGTTTTGTACCAAATTATCAGAGACAAAAAACATTATTACATATAGAAGACGATGGGGATGCTTCACCTGCATCACATTGCACTGCATCCCTTAAAAAGCTTCTTCTATTTATATTATTATGTCTATATATAAAAGATATATATATATATATATATATATATATATATATATAAGTACATATATATACATATATATATATATATAAGTATTTTCTAACATATTTTTTAAGTTTAACTATATTTTTAATCTCTAAAATTTTTAGGGGTATTAAATTTTTTTTAGTTTAGAGGAACTAAAACAATATTTTTAAATTTAGATAACTAAAATAAAAATTAACTCAAATTTAAGAAACTAAAAATATAATTAAATATATTTTTAATATGTGATTTATTACATAATTATATTATGTTTAATCCATTTTAATGATAATCAAAGTGTATATGTTTAATAGAGTATAAGAGAGAGAAAGTTTGTTAATTTCATTTTTTTAATTAATTAATTTTAGTTTATATGGGTGTTCAAAACCAAGTCTCTCTATAAAAATAATCAAAAGTTGATTAAAAAAGTTAAAAGCCCATTAAAATTGATTTTTTATGTATTTTTAATCTATTTTTTAAACATACCAATTTGGTTAAAATTTCGAATTAAAAGTCTATAATTGAACTAAAACTAAACGTTTATTATGTTAGAATATATGCTTTGAGTTAATAACAAACATATAGGAGCATACTTGTTTTGAAATTATTATACGATTTGATTATATTTAATTTGTATTTATATTACATCTACACAACAATTTTGTATTGTGATTTTTAATTATGAGACTTTTTATATTTTATTTAAGATGACGATATAAATAAATAAGACAATAATCAAGAAAATTTAACAATAAATTCTTTTATTTCTTACAAACTTTTGTAAAAATATTGTAAAAGAATACAAAATAAGAAAATTCTAGTGGTTTTTCTTAATTTCATTTTTTCCCAGTTTATTTTTTCTCATTTTTAGTTGTAGAACATGTTATATATAATATAAGATGAAAGTTAGAGAACAACAATCTTCTCGATTAGTGAATGTTTTCTGGAAAACATGCCTTTAGTTTAAAAAAGTATGCAATGTATGATTTTAAATAAATAAATAAATAAATATACTTTTGTTCCTACATTACATTGAAATTTTGGTTTTAGTTTTTATATTTTGAAATTGATTAATTAGTCTTCAATCTTTAAAAAAATTAATTCATTGTATGATAATAGGTTTGAGTTGAATGTTGGTTGTATGCATATGTCAAAAAATATTATAGAGAATTTTTTTTTAAGAAATATTATTTTTTAAAATATAAATCAAATATAAGAAACATAACTTTTTAGTTCCAATATAAAAAATGTAATATTTAAAAATATAACAATTTAACAACTTTTCACTTAATTATTAGAAGTAAAATTATTAACAAATAATGTTAATAATTTTAATTTATGTACTACAATGCAATTTATAACTTTTTCATGATTTATTTAATATATGAAATCAATATATTTAAAACAAGAGAGAAATTTGATTCAACTTTAAAATAATCATATTTATTGCATATGAAAAACTTGATTGAAGTTAATATTATAATTTAAGTATAGATTACATGCATGATAATTTTACTCTAACCTTTCATAAACTAATTATGATATTACTGCTTCTAATTTTATGAAATAATCAAAAGTTAAATATCAAAAACTAATCACTGCACCATATGATAATGCAAACCAAAAAGCTCAATCAAACTTCTATTTTATCTCATCGTTTCTCAGTTCTTTCTTTTCTCTCTCTCTTTAAAACTGGATCCTTTCTGTCACATCATAACATTCAATATTGCACTTAACTTTTGGTGCAACCCTTTTGAGTTTTTCCCTTCCTTTTTTTCCCACGTGCACCCCACGCGTGCTCAAACCTCTACAATTCACAACACAACAACAACAACAACCAACGCAGTGTGTTGTTCCTTTGAAGCATTGTCTTAAGTCTTCCCACGGATTTTCCTCTTTCTGTGTTGTGTGTCTCACGTTTCAACAACCAGAAGAAGCTGTGATGGGTAGACTTGCACCGTTATCTGAAGAACCCATCAATGAAGAAAATGAAGGAAACAACAACAACAACAACTCAAAGAAATGTCTTCAGTCATGGAGAAACTGGAACTGGATCAAGACTCATTTTTCCCTTGTCTTCAACAAGAAGTCTAATCTCAAGATCCTTCTTAGTGTCTTGGGTTGTCCTCTCTTTCCTCTTCCTGTCCACCCCTTATTACCCTTCAATGAGGCAAGCCCTTTTCTTCTTCTCTTTCTTTTTTTTTCTCACTCTTTTGTTTCTGAATTCTAATGCACCATCATCATCATGCAAGAGAAGGTGGTGCTACTGTTGTGTCATCTGAGAACTTCTGTTATAAGCTATATCTTACCAGCATCAATCTTTGTTCAAAGAAGTGTCCATATTTAGTTTTTGGCATATCTAAAACAAGATTATTATCTCCAAAGAAGAATACCTTGTAAAATTGAAACCAAGAAAAAAAACATTATATGAACAAAAATCATTACAAGAAAAAAAAATATACCATCATTTTTTTCTCGTGTATTCTATGAAAAATGAAGGTTTCTTTTGTATGTGTTTTAAAGAATCATGGTAATTTACTTTTCTTATATTAATTATTATTGAAAATTATGTTCTTTCTTGATCAAGATTAAAAAGTTAGCTGAAAGTGTTACTTCTAACACCTTTCTTTATACAATGAACGGAACCTCTTTAATCTTTCTGTGTTTGCCACCGATTTCATCATGTTACCATGTGATTACTGTAAAGGGGTTTGTAGTTAAATATGCAAGGTTGATGTATTTTTTAATGGAGAAAGGAAGAGACATTTCAATAAATTTTTTTCTTCTTTTGTCGTGTAATAATAGGTGTCATCTTCGGCACAGTACATTATACAACACTTCAGGGCCGCAACAGGGTGTAAGAAGTTGGAGGGGACAGTGAAGAATGTGTTCACAACAGGGAAAGTGACAATGGATGTGGTAGATGAGCTTGGATCCACCAATGGTGGTATCAATTTGGAGAAAGGGTGCTTTGTGATGTGGCAGATGGTTCCAGATAAGTGGCAGATAGAGCTGGTTTTGGGTGGTCAAAAGGTTCTGGCTGGTAGCAATGGTACCATTGCTTGGCGCCACACCCCTTGGCTTGGCGTGCACGCCGCTAAAGGCGGCGTCCGGCCTCTCCGCCGTTCACTTCAGGCAAGTTCTTCACCTTCATTATCATCACCTCCATGTCACCAAGTCACCATGTCTTGTTTTAAATTTTCCATCAGATTTGTTGTGGTGTTTGTTACTAGTCCTGTTATGCTGGTTGGTATGATGTTATGCATTGGTGACACCTTGAAGGTGGTTTTAGAGATGAGTTACAATTGACAGCTAAATGTTACTGTTCATGTTAGACATGATGATGAGTTGAAAATATTGTGTCAGTTTTCTCATTATAAAGAATTACTGGTATGACTTATGACCTAATCCTTGGCTCCATGAATTGGTGTTGTGTTATAGCATAACATAAAGGCAAGGGAAGAACCCCTTTTGTGTTATGATGATGTTTGGAACTTATAATGAGAAAAAATCAAAGAAAAATGTTGTTGACACAGATATGTAACATATATGTATATGTGTACTGTACTCAAATCAAATACTTTTAATTTGTTTAAATAGCCATAAATGCCAGTTAACACTATTGTTCATTTTAATTGAGGGCTTTCAATATCTGCTACCGGCCAATTTAATGAATATATATTTGATTACCTACTAAATTTCATTCATTTATTCCATCTAACCACATTCCTGTGTTTCCTTTTCATTATTTCTCTGCTTTCTCCCACTATATAAATGATCATCACATCAACCATCACATGCGATTATTTTTGGCTTAACTTTTCAATTAATATTCTTTAAACCAAAGCCAAAGAAGACTAAAACAAGGATCGAATTTAATGTTCAGACACAAAACATGGATCTCATTGATGATTTTCTAGCTTCTTCCACTCTGCAGTGAGACTCAATTCATCAGCATCTGTAATTGTCTCTTGGTCTCTCTACTATTTGGCACTGATTTCAGTGCTTCTGTTCTTAAGTGACGCTATGGTTGTGCAATGTAGGGACTAGACCCTCTGGCAGTGTCTGCAGTGTTCTGTGCAGCACAATACATGGGGGAGAAACAAATCTCAGGCATAGATTGTTTTGTGCTAAAACTCTCAGCTGATCAAAAGGACCTCGTTGAACGCAGTGACAACACAGCTGAGATGATCAAGCATGCCATATTTGGTTACTTCAGCCAAAGAAGTGGACTTTTGGTGTACCTAGAAGACTCTTATCTGACCAGGATTCAAGCACCAGGGTCTCATCCCACATACTGGGAAACCACTATGTCAACAAAAATTGAGGACTATAGAGTTGTGGATGGTGTGATGATTGCACATGCTGGCTCATCAACTGCACTTATCACCAGGTTTGGGGACAACCTGAAGGCTGGACCAGCCATCACAAGGTTGGAGGAGTCATGGACCATTGATGATGTTGCATTCAATGTGCCAGGGTTGTCCTTGGACTGTTTCATACCTCCTCAGGAACTGCACAGAGATTGTAGTTCAGATGATGATCTAGATTGGAAATCATCACACTTGCATAGATGATATATTTGTAACTGTTTACTGGTTTATCTTGAGCCAAACAAATGGTTGATGATGATGCTAATTGTTACTTAACATGTATAATAATGCTTTTGCAATTGTATCACACATGCTGAGCTTTTAGATGCTAGCTATTGGTTGTTGATATCGAGTTTTTAATTTTTTATTTTAGTTTGTTGTTAGTGTTGTATTGATAAGAAGTTCTCTTGTGTATGAACTCATATTTGTTCCTTTTTTTTCTGTGTAATGTCTTAAAACTGATAAAAAGCAGAAGAAAAAATATAGTTTTTACATTGTTATCCAATCAATGGTTATATATGATAATTTTATCAACTTTTTCAAAAATAGTTGTTTTAAAAGTTACATTAGATTTTTTGGTGATGGATAGTATAAAAAAAATAGATTGAAAAAAAACTTATAACATTGAAGACGATAGACATAAATAATCTTAACCACTGTAATAAAGGCAATTTAAAATACTACTATGCACTGTGACATTGCTCACATTTTGATCTTTGATAAATTTTATGCACATACATGAATATGCCTAAGTAAAATCTACAATTAATATTAAATGAGTATTTTCACTAATAAATAAGTAAAGATAGCCTTAAACATTCACATAAAATCATTATATTGAAAAAGAAAACCTAATAAATGATGAGAAGGGTGTATATGCAAAGCAAAAGAAATCCCCAACTTCAAAAACATGTTAGTGTACTTAATCAAATTTCAGTTACGTTTAAAAAGTGTAAAATTTAAACACTAAAGAACTCGAACTAGGTTTGCTAGATTTATTTATTTACAGCAAAAATTTAAACGTCTACTATAAATAAATGACTATTATTCATTATGTGTATTTAGACTTTTTTTATTTGGTTTACTTTAATATAAAATATTTGCATTCACTATATTGTTTTTATTTAGATTAATGTTACTACATTACTACTATTATTTAGTTTAGAGTTTACTATTATATGGATATGATGTGGAATAATATTAGTAATTACATCTTATTAACTGCAGCCTAATTTATTTGAATAAACGAATAACAAGTCAAAAAGTTAATAAAAAACATGTTTAGAGTTGTTAAAATAGGTCTGGTCCGATGGACTGACCCGTATAGCCTATGATTCAGGTTAGGTTAGGCTTAAAAAATTGTGGCCTATATAACAATAGACTTTTTTTAGCCTGACCCATTTGGCCCGATGTCTATATGGGCCACGGCCAGGCTGGCCCGTAGGCTAATGGGTTGACCCGTTTATTTTTTATATTAAAATTTTGTTCTTAATTGGTATGTTGTTATACCAAAGAAAGAAACCCTAGTATCTCAGAGTCTGTGTTTTCTTCTTCATTTCTTCTCTTCCTTTCTCATAAGCTTTTTCATCTTCTCTACTGCACTACTCCTCTAACATTTCACAAATCTCTGTTGTTTAGTAGGTGCTTGACTCTTTTGGAAGTACTTAGTATGTGATCTAAGTTTTTTTACAAGTTGTTCAAATGTAAACAGTTTTACACACACATTCATGTAAATATATTATATATTTATATTCATATTGTTGATAAAAAATTATATGGTAGATATATTGTAATATTTTTTTCAATTTTTAATTAGGCTAAAAATAGCTCGTTGGCCTAACATAGGACCAGGCCAGATTATCAGATTTTCTAAACTTGCCCCCGTAGGGTCAGGCCAGACTGGGTCAGACTGTCCATTTTGACAGTTCAACATGACTATGCATTTAATATAATTAATTACCTTAATTTTGTATCATATATTAATTTAAATACGCAAAAAATAAAATAACCATAATTTTTATATCATTCCTCTTAAATTCAAACTTCAAATAATGATTGAATAGTAATATTTAAAATAATGTAAAGTTATCTAAAAATAAAATAGTGATAGTATAAAATAATTACTAACAATATTTTATATTCTTTAAAATAAATGGCTTAATTTACAAAACTTTGTAATTATTATTAAACTAAATAAAGTGAAGAAGTAGCCATGTGTCATACAATTTAAAAAATAACGAATAAATTTATCTTTATTTGTACTTGTCTTATTGCTATTATAACTAATTACATATTTGTATTAAATCTTTTAAATTACATATTAAAATGTGATATATATATATATAAATATTTATACATGTTTTTTATTTATGTTTTAAATTATTAAAATATTTTTAATATAAAAAAATTATATTATTTTTTAAAAAAATTCATAATTTACTTATAAAGTATCTACTTTTTATTTATAATTTTTTAACTTTTATTTCATCATTATTTAATATTTTAAATTTATATTTATGTAATTGTAATTTTTTATTAAAGTTCAATAAGAAAGAAAAAAATTAATTTATTGATATTAAATTTTTAAAACATTATTTTTTAATATTTATTTCCTCATAAAAATTATTTAATTAATATTTCAAACCATTTATGCAAAAACTTAAAATTCTGATAATTGGAAACCATTTATTTGAGAGATGTAGTCTGAAGAGGTTCAGAGGAATAGAAAATGACAGTGGCCTCTTCATTCTCACGCCGCTTCTTCGTAAAACCGTTTCCCCTCTTCTCCTTCTATTTCTCATTCTCCACCGCTTCCGAGTCGCCGCCTCCCATCCGAGTCGCGCTCACCGAGTCCGTAGGCCGCGCCGTCTTCGCCACGCGCCCTATCGCGGCCGCCGACTTCATCCACACGGCGACCCCAGCCGTTTGCCACCCCTACTCCGCCCGCGCCGCTTGCTACTCCTGTCTCGCTGCGCTCCCCCGCTCCCAACCTCTTCATGCGCCCTTTTGCTGCCAAAACTGCCACCAACGCTCCAAGGTTCCTTGTTTCTCGTCTTTTCACATTTTATACACACGCATTAAGCACAAACTCTCCTTCAAAATAGAGAAAATTTGGATACTGCGTTATAGGTATTATTATCAGTAACATTCTTAATCAGAGGAGTTTTGCTTCCTTATTATGCAATAACAATTAATGAAGAACTTTATTGTGCAGAATTGTATTTCGTAGATTATAAAACGTGTTTTTCCCTTATACTGTCATAGACAATTTTGATGAATATTTTACAGCAGACGATATTTGAATATTTAAAAATGTGTTTAGTTAAAAAAATTGAACATTTTTAAGCTATTTTTAAAATTTAAAATAATTGAGTAAAAGATGAGTTGAAATGAAAGTTAAAAGTGAGTTAAAATGTAACTCTTGGAATTTCCATCTTCCCTCAGTTTCATCCCATGGAGTTTGAAGCACGTTTCTTTAGTATGCCCAAATCTTTTACAGGATGATGAGCAACAACATGCTCTGTGGTACCCTTTTGCTGCGGACATTCCTCCCGTGTTTGATCCCTTGACATCCCCTTTTCCTGTTGTCATGGTAGTGTTAGAGGTTCCTCCATTAAGTATCACAATCCTCCGGGTCTCTTCTCCCCTGAAATACAGAACACCTCCGACGTAGGAGGCAATTTTTCTCTCCCTAAGATTTGTACTCTAATTGAGTCTCATAATTGTTAGACCATGTAGAAATTTAAAGATTCTTCCTCTTTCAATGACTTCAACATGTGATGCAACATCTGTCTTGCACATGTTCAAATTTTGCTACTAATCTAGTTCTATCCACAACCCTTTCAAAAATCCTAATATTCTTGATATAAAGACAACCTTGTTTGGTATTAACCACCTTGCTTTCTGTTAGTAGTTAAGTATTTTGAGTTTCTGTTTTATAAGTAGTAGGTTTTTCTAATTCAATAAATTAGGTCAGTTGTTGACCTATTCTTTAGGAAATTGGAGCTAAAATTTAGTTCATCAATTAGTTAGGTATCAACCCACGATTTTCTGCATGAAAGTAGTGGGGTTGAAACGATTTATTTGTTTTTGCTTGGCTATAAGGTTGTAATACGTTTCAGTATTCAATAACATAAACCAGTACAAAAATTCAGGAAAATATCTTGTTGTGTTCACAATTTGGTATCAGAGCTCCTTCATAGGGTGAGAGTGAGAGAAATGTCTCGCGAGGGGTCTGAACCAGAAATTGGGTGAGAGTGAGTGAAAACCCTTGTGAGTGTGAGTGTTTAGAAGTGTTTTGAAGCAATGGAAAAATCCAGTAAAGAGGTTCAGAGGAATAGAAAATGACAGTGGCCTCTTCATTCTCACGCCGCTTCTTCGTAAAACCGTTTCCCCTCTTCTCCTTCTATTTCTCATTCTCCACCGCTTCCGAGTCGCCGCCTCCCATCCGAGTCGCGCTCACCGAGTCCGTAGGCCGCGCCGTCTTCGCCACGCGCCCTATCGCGGCCGCCGACTTCATCCACACGGCGATCCCGACCTGCTTGCCACCCCTACTCCGCTCGCGCCGCTGCTACTCTCTGTCTCACTGCGCTCCCGCTCCCAACCTCTTCATGCGCCCTTTTGCTGCCAAACCGCCACCAACGCTCCAAGGTTCCTTGTTTCTCGTCTTTTCACATTTTATACACACGCATTAAGCACAAACTCTCCTTCAAAATAGAGAAAATTTGGATACTGCGTTATAGGTATTATTATCAGTAACATTCTTAATCAGAGGAGTTTTGCTTCCTTATTATGCAATAACAATTAATGAAGAACTTTATTGTGCAGAATTGTATTTCGTAGATTATAAAACGTGTTTTTCCCTTATACTGTCATAGACAATTTTGATGAATATTTTACAGCAGACGATATTTGAATATTTAAAAATGTGTTTAGTTAAAAAAATTGAACATTTTTAAGCTATTTTTAAAATTTAAAATAATTGAGTAAAAGATGAGTTGAAATGAAAGTTAAAAGTGAGTTAAAATGTAACTCTTGGAATTTCCATCTTCCTCGCTTCATCCCATGGAGTTTGAAGCACGTTTCTTTAGTATGCCCAAATCTTTTACGGGATGATGAGCAACAACATGCTCTGTGGTACCCTTTTGTCGCGGACATTCCTCCCGTGTTTGATCCCTTGACATCCCCTTTTCCCGTTGTCATGGTAGTGTTAGAGGTTCCTCCATTAAGTATCACAATCCTCCGGGCCTCTTCTCCCCGAAATACGTAACACCTCCGACGTAGGAGGCAATTTTTCTCTCCCTAAGATTTGTACTCTAATTGAGTCTCATAATTGTTAGACCATGTAGAAATTTAAAGATTCTTCCTCTTTCAATGACTTCAACATGTGATGCAACATCTGTCTTGCACATGTTCAAATTTTGCTACTAATCTAGTTCTATCCACAACCCTTTCAAAAATCCTAATATTCTTGATATAAAGACAACCTTGTTTGGTATTAACCACCTTGCTTTCGTTAGTAGTTAAGTATTTTGAGTTTCGTTTTATAAGTAGTAGGTTTTTCTAATTCAATAAATTAGGTCAGTTGTTGACCTATTCTTTAGGAAATTGAGCTAAAATTTAGTTCATCAATTAGTTAGGTATCAACCCACGATTTTCCGCATGAAAGTAGTGGGGTTGAAACGATT
Source organism: Lablab purpureus (assembly GCA_030347555.1). Lineage (NCBI taxonomy): Eukaryota > Viridiplantae > Streptophyta > Magnoliopsida > Fabales > Fabaceae > Lablab > Lablab purpureus. Next base: position 1,836,015 of record CM059260.1, read on the forward strand.
TATTTGTTTTTGCTTGGCTATAAGGTTGTAATACGTTTCAGTATTCAATAACATAAACCAGTACAAAAATTCAGGAAAATATCTTGTTGTGTTCACAATTTGGTATCGAGCTCCTTCATAGGGTGAGAGTGAGAGAAATGTCTCGCGAGGGTCCGAACCGGAAATTGGGTGAGAGTGAGTGAAAACCCTTGTGAGTGTGAGTGTTTAGAAGTGTTTTGAAGCAATGGAAAAATCCAGTAAAGAGGTTCAGAGGAATAGAAAATGACAGTGGCCTCTTCATTCTCACGCCGCTTCTTCGTAAAACCGTTTCCCCTCTTCTCCTTCTATTTCTCATTCTCCACCGCTTCCGAGTCGCCGCCTCCCATCCGAGTCGCGCTCACCGAGTCCGTAGGCCGCGCCGTCTTCGCCACGCGCCCTATCGCGGCCGCCGACTTCATCCACACGGCGACCCCAGCCGTTTGCCACCCCTACTCCGCCCGCGCCGCTTGCTACTCCTGTCTCGCTGCGCTCCCCCGCTCCCAACCTCTTCATGCGCCCTTTTGCTGCCAAAACTGCCACCAACGCTCCAAGGTTCCTTGTTTCTCGTCTTTTCACATTTTATACACACGCATTAAGCACAAACTCTCCTTCAAAATAGAGAAAATTTGGATACTGCGTTATAGGTATTATTATCAGTAACATTCTTAATCAGAGGAGTTTTGCTTCCTTATTATGCAATAACAATTAATGAAGAACTTTATTGTGCAGAATTGTATTTCGTAGATTATAAAACGTGTTTTTCCCTTATACTGTCATAGACAATTTTGATGAATATTTTACAGCAGACGATATTTGAATATTTAAAAATGTGTTTAGTTAAAAAAAATTGAACATTTTTAAGCTATTTTTAAAATTTAAAATAATTGAGTAAAAGATGAGTTGAAATGAAAGTTAAAAGTGAGTTAAAATGTAACTCTTGGAATTTCCATCTTCCTCGTCTCATCCCATGGAGTTTGAAGCACGTTTCTTTAGTATGCCCAAATCTTTTACAGGATGATGAGCAACAACATGCTCTGTGGTACCCTTTGTCGCGGACATTCCTCCCGTGTTTGATCCCTTGACATCCCCTTTTCCCGTTGTCATGGTAGTGTTAGAGGTTCCTCCATTAAGTATCACAATCCTCCGGTCTCTTCTCCCCGAAATACGTAACACCTCCGACGTAGGAGGCAATTTTTCTCTCCCTAAGATTTGTACTCTAATTGAGTCTCATAATTGTTAGACCATGTAGAAATTTAAAGATTCTTCCTCTTTCAATGACTTCAACATGTGATGCAACATCCGTCTTGCACATGTTCAAATTTTGCTACTAATCTAGTTCTATCCACAACCCTTTCAAAAATCCTAATATTCTTGATATAAAGACAACCTTGTTTGGTATTAACCACCTTGCTTTCGTTAGTAGTTAAGTATTTTGAGTTTCTGCTTTATAAGTAGTAGGTTTTTCTAATTCAATAAATTAGGTCAGTTGTTGACCTATTCTTTAGGAAATTGGAGCTAAAATTTAGTTCATCAATTAGTTAGGTATCAACCCACGATTTTCTCGCATGAAAGTAGTGGGGTTGAAACGATTTATTTGTTTTTGCTTGGCTATAAGGTTGTAATACGTTTCGAGTATTCAATAACATAAACCAAGTACAAAAATTCAGGAAAATATCTTGTTGTGTTCACAATTTGGTATCGAGCTCCTTCATAGGGTGAGAGTGAGAGAAATGTCCGCGAGGGGTCTGAACCAGAAATTGGGTGAGAGTGAGTGAAAACCCTTGTGAGTGTGAGTGTTTAGAAGTGTTTTGAAGCAATGGAAAAATCCAGTAAAGAGGTTCAGAGGAATAGAAAATGACAGTGGCCTCTTCATTCTCACGCCGCTTCTTCGTAAAACCGTTTCCCCTCTTCTCCTTCTATTTCTCATTCTCCACCGCTCCGAGTCGCCGCCTCCCATCCGAGTCGCGCCACCGAGTCCAGTAGGCCGCGCCGTCTTCGCCACGCGCCTCTATCGCGCCGCCGACTTCATCCACACGGCGACCCCAGCCTGCTTGCCACCCTACTCCGCCTGCGCCGCTTGCTACTCCTGTCTCGCTGCGCTCCCCCGCTCCCAACCTCTTCATGCGCCCTTTTGCTGCCAAAACTGCCACCAACGCTCCAAGGTTCCTTGTTTCTCGTCTTTTCACATTTTATACACACGCATTAAGCACAAACTCTCCTTCAAAATAGAGAAAATTTGGATACTCGCGTTATAGGTATTATTATCAGTAACATTCTTAATCAGAGGAGTTTTGCTTCCTTATTATGCAATAACAATTAATGAAGAACTTTATTGTGCAGAATTGTATTTCGTAGATTATAAAACGTGTTTTTCCCTTATACTGTCATAGACAATTTTGATGAATATTTTACAGCAGACGATATTTGAATATTTAAAAATGTGTTTAGTTAAAAAAAATTGAACATTTTTAAGCTATTTTTAAAATTTAAAATAATTGAGTAAAAGATGAGTTGAAATGAAAGTTAAAAGTGAGTTAAAATGTAACTCTTGGAATTTCCATCTTCCTCAGTTTCATCCCATGGAGTTTGAAGCACGTTTCTTTAGTATGCCCAAATCTTTTACGGGATGATGAGCAACAACATGCTCTGTGGTACCCTTTGCTCGCGGACATTCCTCCCGTGTTTGATCCCTTGACATCCCCTTTTCCTGTTGTCATGGTAGTGTTAGAGGTTCCTCCATTAAGTATCACAATCCTCCGGGTCTCTTCTCCCCTGAAATACAGAACACCTCCGACGTAGGAGGCAATTTTTCTCTCCCTAAGATTTGTACTCTAATTGAGTCTCATAATTGTTAGACCATGTAGAAATTTAAAGATTCTTCCTCTTTCAATGACTTCAACATGTGATGCAACATCCGTCTTGCACATGTTCAAATTTTGCTACTAATCTAGTTCTATCCACAACCCTTTCAAAAATCCTAATATTCTTGATATAAAGACAACCTTGTTTGGTATTAACCACCTTGCTTTCGTTAGTAGTTAAGTATTTTGAGTTTCGCTTTATAAGTAGTAGGTTTTTCTAATTCAATAAATTAGGTCAGTTGTTGACCTATTCTTTAGGAAATTGGAGCTAAAATTTAGTTCATCAATTAGTTAGGTATCAACCCACGATTTTCTGCATGAAAGTAGTGGGGTTGAAACGATTTATTTGTTTTTGCTTGGCTATAAGGTTGTAATACGTTTCAGTATTCAATAACATAAACCAAGTACAAAAATTCAGGAAAATATCTTGTTGTGTTCACAATTTGGTATCGAGCTCCTTCATAGGGTGAGAGTGAGAGAAATGTCTCGCGAGGGTCCGAACCGTAAATTGGGTGAGAGTGAGTGAAAACCCTTGTGAGTGTGAGTGTTTAGAAGTGTTTTGAAGCAATGGAAAAATCCAAGAAAGAGGTTCGGAGGAATAGAAAATGACAAGTGGCCTCTTCATTCTCACGCCGCTTCTTCAGTAAAACCGTTTCCCTCTTCTCCTTCTATTTCTCATTCTCCACCGCTCCGAGTCGCCGCCTCCCATCCGAGTCGCGCCACCGAGTCCGTAGGTCGCGCCGTCTTCGCCACGCGCTCTATCGCGCCGCCGACTTCATCCACACGGCGACCCCAGCCTGCTTGCCACCCCTACTCCGCTCGCGCCGCTGCTACTCTCTGTCTCACTGCGGCCCCGCTCCCAACCTCTTTCATGCGCCCTTTGCTGCCAAACCGCCACCAACGCTCCAAGGTTCCTTGTTTCTCGTCTTTTCACATTTTATACACACGCATTAAGCACAAACTCTCCTTCAAAATAGAGAAAATTTGGATACTGCGTTATAGGTATTATTATCGCAACATTCTTAATCGGAGGAGTTTTGCTTCCTTATTATGCAATAACAATTAATGAAGAACTTTATTGTGCGGAATTGTATTTCGTAGATTATAAAACGTGTTTTTCCCTTATACTGTCATAGACAATTTTGATGAATATTTTACAGCAGACGATATTTGAATATTTAAAAATGTGTTTAGTTAAAAAAAATTGAACATTTTTAAGCTATTTTTAAAATTTAAAATAATTGAGTAAAAGATGAGTTGAAATGAAAGTTAAAAGTGAGTTAAAATGTAACTCTTGGAATTTCCATCTTCCCTCAGTTTCATCCCATGGAGTTTGAAGCACGTTTCTTTAGTATGCCCAAATCTTTTACAGGATGATGAGCAACAACATGCTCTGTGGTACCCTTTTGCTGCGGACATTCCTCCCGTGTTTGATCCCTTGACATCCCCTTTTCCTGTTGTCATGGTAGTGTTAGAGGTTCCTCCATTAAGTATCACAATCCTCCGGGTCTCTTCTCCCCTGAAATACAGAACACCTCCGACGTAGGAGGCAATTTTTCTCTCCCTAAGATTTGTACTCTAATTGAGTCTCATAATTGTTAGACCATGTAGAAATTTAAAGATTCTTCCTCTTTCAATGACTTCAACATGTGATGCAACATCTGTCTTGCACATGTTCAAATTTTGCTACTAATCTAGTTCTATCCACAACCCTTTCAAAAATCCTAATATTCTTGATATAAAGACAACCTTGTTTGGTATTAACCACCTTGCTTTCTGTTAGTAGTTAAGTATTTTGAGTTTCTGTTTTATAAGTAGTAGGTTTTTCTAATTCAATAAATTAGGTCAGTTGTTGACCTATTCTTTAGGAAATTGGAGCTAAAATTTAGTTCATCAATTAGTTAGGTATCAACCCACGATTTTCTGCATGAAAGTAGTGGGGTTGAAACGATTTATTTGTTTTTGCTTGGCTATAAGGTTGTAATACGTTTCAGTATTCAATAACATAAACCAGTACAAAAATTCAGGAAAATATCTTGTTGTGTTCACAATTTGGTATCAGAGCTCCTTCATAGGGTGAGAGTGAGAGAAATGTCTGCGAGGGGTCTGAACCAGAAATTGGGTGAGAGTGAGTGAAAACCCTTGTGAGTGTGAGTGTTTAGAAGTGTTTTGAAGCAATGGAAAAATCCAGTAAATATGTGCAGCAAGCAATTCCTAAATTTGATGGACATTATGAACATTGGGCAAAGTTAATGGAGAACTTCTTCGATCCAAGGAATATTGGAACTTGGTAGAACATGGAATTGCAGTTGTTTCTAACAAAGCAAATGCATCAAAAACGGAACTCAAGCTGATGGAGGAACAAAAGCTGAAGGATTTGAAGATTGGGAGCCAATGGCAATGGAAACAGAGCCCCCCAAGATTGGGAGCCATGGTACCTACATGAATAATGAAATGGAGAAAAGAAATATTCTATTAATTAAAATTGTGATAATTACATTCTTAACTCCTCCTCTATTTGTAATATTTACGTTCACTTAATACAAAAATAAGATCTGTTGAAATAAATGTGTAGATTCTTAGGATATTTTCCGAATTACTAGATATTAGGATATTTTTATCTCAATAATCCCTTATTTACATCATGACATGACATCTTTCATAATTTGCCACGTGTTATTGAATTAGTATAGGAAATTGATGGAAGAACCAACTTGATTTGATAGAAACATTTTAAGAATTAGAGTGAAGTTTTTATACTAAGGGAATGATGTTGGAACCAAAAAAATAAGATGGACAGAAGGTATATTTTAGTTTTTTAAAGTTTTAATCATAGCATTTTAGCTCTTTATTAGTTTTGGAAAAATTTTATAGCACTTTTACACTGCCAAAAGGTCTTTGGTGAGCTACATGGGCCAAATTTAACTTTTATACACTTGTAAGGGCTAACTTATTGTTTTCTTGTATATGGACTAAAACGTTTTAAATATGGGCAACTAGAGGGACCAAGTGAATATTAACTATTAATGAAATCCCCATTATATGTGATATCAATGTCGCAATTAATATCTGACTTTGTGCTTATATGCCATAAGTATGTTTTTAACTTACGGTTCTCTCATGTGTTGCATGGTCAGCTTCAGCATTAAAAATGCAATGTAGGAGTTTTGCTGTGAACAACTTTAAGTTTTTGCTTCTTTGCAGATGTGTACTTATTTTGAGATTTTTTATGTTATTTAGGGATACTACGATGTTGAGATGAAAGCAAATTGGGTGGCTTTTGATGACTATTGTGGGTATGAGTTTTTTCTCTAGCATCAAATGTTTGGCATCTTCAATTGTGACGAGTTTCAACAATCTCTTGAACATCTCTTGTGGACAAAGATTTATACATAATTTTGTATTCAGTGTTTTTGGAACTAATATTTCTCTTTGATTTTCTAAGTAAGCCTATTAGGTTCTATGCACTACAATTCTTCAACTCTCGCAAAAGAAAAGTTGTATATGTTCATCCCTTGTTAACCTGATTGAATGTGGTTAGAGATATGATTTAATTAGAGTAAATTGGGAGATATGATAGGAAAATATCTTACCAAATATTTCTCATTGTTATGTTAGATATTGATAGTGTTCATTATTATTGTATCTCTTGTTCATTATAAATAAAAATACTCATGTTTGTACATGATACGAAGAATTCATTATATTCTTTTTTTATTTCTCTCTCCTCAGTATGGTACTAGAGTGGTATATCCTCTAAGACCTATTTTGTCACTAATCCTTTCAACAAATACTTTTGTCAGCTGTTGATAAATTTTTGAAACACTTTTGGTGTTTGTTAAAACTTAACACCTTAGCTTATCATTTACTATTTTACTGTACCTAAAATATATAAGTGACAATTTCCTGATCTTCTCACAAAGGACTCGTGGTTTGAAGTATCCCTTTCTGGTAAAGCGATTGGCTTGCATGGTCATTGCAGGAGATTCCAGAAGTGACACTCTTGACATACTCCAGCCTGCCAATTTAACGCCTGAGATGGTATCAGAGGTGAGACATTTGGAAGTTTAGGATAATGACTACAAAATTCAGATATTGGTTATTTTAGTTAGCGGGTTTCTTCTTAAAACAATGATAACCTGATTCTAAAAGTCAATTAGTTTTCTTGTGAACACTTGAATGATAGATACACAGCAGCTTTTCATAATTATTCTCTTTTTCACTTGCTCCTACCGCAGCTTTCTGCTTAAGTGGTCACTTTTTATATAAATTATTCATTACAGCAGGAGGAAACAATTATTGTTGTTTAAATGGATTCTGATTTGACATCAGTTTTTTGCTGATGTGATCTTTTTATGCATAGCATCATTTTTCAGATGGAAGAGGAGTTTGTCTTGCTAAGGAATGCCTTCGCGGAGGCACTTATTGGAGATGATCGCATTGCCTGTATCCTTCTTTTTGTCAGGAACTTTTTGTACGAAGTACGGCACACATATAAGAGATAGAAGTTGAGGGACTATTTTTCTTAACATTTAAAGTTTTAACTAAGCAATGGTATATTAACGTTTTGGCTCGAATTCGAATCAATGCATTTCGCATCGAGTTGGCCGGAGGACTGTATGAAGATCTTCTTTCATTAGCTGTTGCATCTGTGGAAGCTGAGGCTGCTGTTGGAAATGCTGTCTATATACTCCATCCTTCTACAATCATGATTGTGGTGGGTACAATTTTATCTATCCCTCAATTTCTAGTATTCATACATGTACGACTGTTCTCTTTTCCCATCTTTTGATTGCTTGATCAAGATTTCCAACCGGATCAGGTCTTTTAAAATTTCACCAAGCACAGATGACTGGAAACAAGAAAAAGTTCGCTTCTAACAAATATTTGCATTCCATGTTTAGGATAAGTTGTTACTAAAATGTGACACACATGCGTGCACACACAGTGTTGACCTTCTAGACCGTAAATCTTGTTTTTCATCTTGAGAAAGGGGCAATCTAAGTCAATTTGTTTGCAGATCCCAATGCGCACATCGTATGGATAGATAACGCTCATGCAAAATTGAAGGCACTCCGTGACATTGATGAAGGTTTGTCCGAGGATACACTTTATTTAATTAAATGTCTTTTCTCTTGTGACTCTGTAGGTTGCAAGTAGTGTGTTTGATGATTGTTGAAAAAAATGTGCTCGTGCTGATGTCTTGAATGTGACATCTATGGGGTTTTTCTGACAGTAGTTGGCAATCTGCAATCAAAAGAATCCTTTGTGAAATCATTTGTTTTATGCCATCAATCTGTGATAGAAAACTTTAGCCGAAATCATCAAATAAAGACTTTGCTCTGAATGGTCGTATAAGGTTTGTTTGATAGGACCCATGGATGGTTTGACTGATCATTCTTAGAAAAATTAGTTCCATTTTTGCACGTCCATTTTTCTCGTTCTTGGTGGTCCATCGAAATGTTTCATGCATCATTACAAGTAAATAAAATATGGAATTTAATTAGGGCAAACAAGTTTTAAGACTTTATATTATTATTAAAATAAAAAATATTGGTCTTCTTCGCAAATAGCAACTTAGTACTTCCCACTTATTTGAAATACTTTTGCTGAATTTGCAATGATGCACTACAATTCTCTTTTGGTAAACTGCAGGTGAAGAACTCAGAATCTGCTATATTGATGCCAGCCTTGACCGCGATGCCCGAAGAGAACTACTGTTTCGAGGTTTTGGTTTTCAATGCAATTGTACTAGGTGCTTGCATGGCGTTTAGTTATTCTTATGTTTTCTCCTGGATTTTGCAATATGTAGTGGTTGTGACATTGCAAAATTCCCCTAGTTATGAGGTGCAATTTTTTGGGGAGAAGGGTGGGTTGGAACTAGTACCAAGGATTTTCATTTTCGATTTACAGATTTGTGTTAGGCATATCCCATTCTGCTTCCTGCATTTGTGAAGTCAGAAGACTGAAAACATTCTTCAGAAATCACATTGTCATTTTACACGTGTTTGGTTTAGAACTTAGGACTTAGACCAAACTCATAAAAATATGGAAAAGCTGAAGCTATTGAACGTGGGAAAGTTGATGCAAGTGTTTTAAATCTATTGCAAAATCAAACACACTATCTGTCAGTCGTCTAAATTTTAGTGGACGGTTCCATAACCTGCTGCAGAAGCGTTGTCCACTATGGAATTGCTCAATAATTATTTGTCCAGATGAAGTTAATTTAAATTTTCACTTTCATATTAGTGAACCAATAGCGTAGCAAGAAATTTGTGTCTGTGAATTGTATTGAATCTTTACCCATCATAAACAAATTGAATGTGAGCAAAACAATTTTTAAGCCCTTTCTCAATCATACCCTTTTCTATCAGCTAAAATTTGAGTTATCAAGGTCTTACCAAATGTTTATAAGCCATATATTTCCATAAGAAATATGGTTGGTTCTAACATAGTAAAAACTAGAAGGATCAAGGCTTTGTAAGGTAACAATGACCTTGTGGGTGTCAAATTAAAAATAATTCAATTTGGCTCTAAACATGATGCGCCTTTAGGGTTCAAACTTAGTACACCCTTTTGCTTGGTATATCTAAGTCAAATTATTTATATTTATATCTTAGGTATAATTATTAGGTTTGATACCAGCTTAACTAATAATAATAATAATAATATACTAATTGAACTAATGTTACGTTAAATAATAAATATTAACTAATATAATTGAGTTAATGCAAAATTTAATTAATTTAATATTACACACAAAAAAAATATTAATTAATGTAATTAACATAATTCAATTAAAAAACAACATGCGTTTGCCGGGAGTCGAACCCGGGTCTATTGCTTGGAAGGCAATTATCCTAACCGTTGGACTACAAACGCTATTTTGTTAAGTCATTAATCTATTCAAAATAATTATTGTTTTTTTGTTTCTATAAGATGATATAATTATGTTATTTTTTTTAAAAAAATATGTTCTTCGAAAAATAGTTGTATATTCAAATTTTTGGAATAAATAATCAGATTCTATATTACATTTTAAATTATGGCATTAATTTATAATCACACATTTATATTTTATGAAGGAAAAAAAAAACTATTGGAGCAATTGACTTCAAAACTCACATTTAATCCACTTATAAGTTCAAGTGAATTAGGTTTTCATGAAAATTTTAACCCATTGACTCTTATAATCTAATTTAGCTAACTCTTTAATTCAACATATTAAATAAATAATTGGATTCATGAACTTCATTGTTTTCTTTTAATTATCTATAACTTATCTACTTCAATAATTTACTCAGCACATTTTACCTATTTCTTTTACTATTTGTTTTGCACAAATTTGAATAATTTTATTCCAAAGAATATTTTTACTTTTAAAAATATTTATAAACATTCAATTATACAAATTTAACATATAGATCCCTGATATTTATCTTCTTTTTTTCCTAAAAATTTATGAGATTAAGTTTGTCGAAAAATTAACAGAAATCAATTTGAGAGAGCAAAGATGTCAATAAGCTAAACTGGAGAATAATCAATTACAGAAATTTGATTATTGTTATATTAAATTACAGTATAAATAATGAAGCATGTCCTTGTTGTAGTTGTTGCCACACCCTATATGGTTGAAGGAAAGAAAGAATTGAAATGCACATATATATGAATACAGTTTGTTCCTGCATAAAAGTAGTGATTGCATGGTTGAGTCAGTGGCTACTCATTCCTCTTCCTTTCATCACATGTCTCCTTAGTCCAGGTATATGGACATTGGTGATATAATCTTTCCAATCAATGCTCTTTACATCAAACCCAAACTCCCTCTTTTCTTCATCAGACATATTTTCCATCAATCTTTGTGTGTTACTGTTATCAAACCTGCATCATAGTTTTTGGTTTAAAATCAGTAAATTATTATATAAACCTTTTTGTACTGTTATGTATTGTAATTTAAATGTAGTAACACTATAAACTTTTTCACTTTATTATTTAATCATAAACTGTTCTGTCTTGTAAGATTCTTGACTTACATAGTAGAGTTTTACATTGTCAATCAATCAGAAATCATCATTGGTCTATAACTTTTAAGATTATCATTGTATATAGAAAGTCAATAAAGTTTTTATAAATAAATTAGATGACAGTGTGAAAACTCTTTTCATGGTTCGTGTATATACTATCTACTTTTTGTAATAAGTACTGTAAAAGTGATATCAACTGTGATTTTTTTCTTCCTATAAACCTGAGTACTAGTGCTGCCACTAGTTGAAGAGTGTGAAATTAAATGAGTATCTAACCTTCCACCATAAAAAGTGTATGGTTCATAAATGTTGGCCAAGTACTTTGCTTGCTCCACTGACTTTCTGCACATGTTTTCGAGTTTTTGAGACATCTCCTTGGAGGAGGCCATAGCTGTTGGGCCTCTTTTCTGAATTGCATCTCTCCACAGGTGACCAGAGAATTCTTCTGTGGAGCTGAACAACTTCATCAATGGAACTTGAATTGGCCTACCTTTTGAGTCAATGCATGGTGAGGAGCTGTAATGTTCATAGAGAAGCTTTGCCAGGTCTTGGAAGACTAGAGGGTTCACCACTGATGAAGCAATTTGGTAGACATTGATATCTGGCTTTTGGGTCACTCCATGCCTTGCCATTGCTGCTAAGGTTGCATTCACAACCATGTCAGCTGGGACCTATGATGAGAGCAAATGAACAACTGTTTTTAGTGTGAGAATTGAGAATTATTGATTAATCTATGGAGTTTGAGAATTGCTTAATTCTCTTTTACTTTTCAGACAAGGATCATGTGAAACAATCTAATTCTTTAATGTCCCTCACCACATCCAGTACTCCATTTGGATCTACCAAGAAACCTGTTAGCTGTCCTTTCCCATAGCAGAGAACTATTGGATCCATCATCCTGGTAGTTGAAAGAAAAAGTTTTAGTTATATCAGACAAATTTGAGTACATTTTGTTCAGATTCTTCTTTTATAAGATTCACTTTTGAAACATGTTGAAAGTATTTGGTAAGCATTTAAAAAAAATTAGAATCTGAAGAAAGAAATCAGATTTTAGATTCTTTTGAGAAGTTATAAAACAGTAACTCCTGAAAAAAGTCTCTGAAAGAAAATTGCTTCTTTATGCTATCTTATAATCACTTTTTTTAAGCTTAAACAAATGGTCCCGAGTTCTTTAATTTTCTTTGGTTCAAGAGCCGGTAACGTACCTATTTCCCTCCATCCACCCAGGAAATGGTTCACTGAAAGTGCTCTCAATGACACTTGGTCGTATTACAACAACTGGAATATCTTCTCTCAATTTGTCAATCATCATTTCTCCCATAGCCTTTGTGAACACGTAAGTATCCTGCCACCCATATCTTCTGGCCCTGTGAGGGAAATAACACAACAATCAAACTAGATTGTGCATTTCAAGATCAAAATCTAAATAGGAGGGTGAACCTTTTTGTTTCTTCTACTGTTTTTCTTGATCTTATTGCAAAAAGATGAAAATTGCAAAGATAAAAAATGAGTAATTAAAGACATAAAAGTTGTTAATAAACTGTCTGCGACCACATTTGGGGTTGTAATAATGTGGTGTTTGGAATATCCACAACAGTAATTGTGGTTGCATTAGTCAGATTTATCTGTAATTTTTTGTAATATCTAGGATTGGAATGAAACCACAACCACAATTTAAAACCTTTTAAAAGGACACTGAATACCTCTCTAGACCAATCTCCTTCATCTTCTGAGCTAGTAAGTTGTCTTCAATGTCCCCTTTGTAATTTGAAACCAGATTTATTTCTCCTTCGATGTCCAGTGTGGGAAGGTATTTTGGGGAAACTTCAGATACAAATTTTTCTTTTGCTATGCACTCTCCAATGCTAAATGGTCTTTCCATGATCCTACCTTGCCTTTGTCCATTGACATATGCTGTACATTAAAATAAAGGATTTTGTCATTATGGTATGCATGAAAATCATACATAGCACATTCATTTGATTTTTAAGTTCTTTCTTGTATTTTTACCTGTTGAAACATGAAGAAAGAGCTTAAGCTTCTTGCACTTTTTGGCGATGTTCATGAGACGGCATGGCCCTATGGTGTTTATGTTGATAGCAGTGTCATATCTGATCACATTAGTCAAATGATTAGACAAAGAAATCATTATTGGTGGATAAGCTTTTGGAGAGTCAGAGTCTAACCTTTCATCAAATGTTGTATTAGCTGCAGAATTTACAATGACATCTACCTCCTCTTCAATAACATTCGATATATCTTCATCTAGTCCAAGATTGTGTTCACAGATATTGCCTACAACAGGAACTAGCTTGCTCAACATAAAGGCTTGGTACGATTTTCCATGGACTTGTTGAAGGCATCTGAAAAGGTCTGTATTTATGATCTAAACCACGCCAACAAAATTTTAATGAGATCAAGAAATGAAGTCATTGTACTTTGACAAATGAAAGCTGAAGAAACAAGGGCTTGTTGGCATGAGAAAACATTTTCAAAATTACAAAAACATCATCTTATTTTCATCTTGTTCTATATTTCCAAAGAATCATATATATAGAAACATCGAAAACACGAAATAGTGTAATTACTATTATATGTACAAACCTTGAAACAAAGCGAAATTAAAATGCCCTTGTGTAATTATATGTGAAAATAGATTTTTTTTCTCAAACCAAATACACTCTGAATTTCGTAAAAACCGTACTTCATTTTGCAATCTATCCATAGCAGCTTGCTTATTCTTTGCCTTGATCAGAAGGTACATTTTTCCCACATCCGGTTCTGTCCTTAGAATCTTCTCAATAAAAACTGAATTAAAGCAAACAAATGTCACTATACATCATACTCAAACCAATTAATCCACTGAGGACTCTAAAGATGCTTAGCATATTATCTCCACAAATGATTATATTTGACATATATACCTTTGGCTAGAAAACCAGTTGCCCCAGTAATGAAAAACTTTTTCCCTCTCAGAAATTTGACAATGCCTATTCCATCTTCCAACCCTATCAATGTTGTTGGTCCATCATAAGGCTCCAAATCCTTCACCGCAATCTCTGCCTGACTTTTCCCATTTTGTGACAAGACCAAACTCCCTGCATCCCTTAGAGTTGCAGCTGCATGATCTGTGCCAACCAATGATGATCTTTCTGTCAACATAGAAGACAAGCCTGAGGACTTGATCACATTCCCTCCTCCCTGGCAATACACAACATTTGTTTTCCTCCTTGAAGAGTGCAACATACTGTTTTGTGGCACGCCAATGAGTTTACTGCGTAAACTTGAGGAATAAGAATAACCTATGGACAAGACCCCCATGACTAGCAGGGAAAATGAGAAACAAAGTCAAGAGAAAAAAGGGTAGTGATATCTGAATGTGGTGCAGTTAAAATTGGTTGACTTGAAAGCTTAGCTAATTTGTTGCTGAACCAAAAAAAAAAGCTAGTAAACAAACTCAAGTCTATAAGATAAGAGAAAGGTTTGGTTGGTTTGGTGCACAAAGAGAATGAATGCAGGGAAAAGAAAGGTGGGGTGGATTTAAGGATGAAGGAGATGAGGGTTAGGTACTTATAATATTGTTTTTTGGGAAAAGTAAGAGTATATCTCATGACAAACTCTCTTTTTGCCGCATTGTCACACCTCACATCACATGAAGACACCTAAAGCTTAGATGAAGGAAGCACTCTTTCTTTCACCTGTTTGATTTTTCTCTTCTTGGTAAGTGGTGGTTTCCTATGATCTATCCTTTGCTTGAAAATATAGGAGAAGAAAGGGTGTGAGTGTTTGTGTGAGACACTGGTTGGTTTTGTTTCCCCTTCAGATGCAACTTGGCTCTAGCCACCAAGACACGTATAAAAGTTACTTAGACTTAACTGCTTTTTCTCTTTTGTTTTACACATATATCATCTCTTAGAGTCAGCATGTTGGATCATACACTAAATATTAATTAGATGTTATTTTTTGTTTCATTTATGCATTATTTGGTACTTTCGATTTTTACTTTTGTAAATATGATCTTGTATTTAGGTGTGTGGTTTTGATTCATCTTTTAACTTAACCTATAATATTTAATAATGCAATTAAATATTGAAAATTAATGGATGAATTAAAGTTACAGAATTGAAATAATAAAGGATCAAATTCATAAGAAAAAATCAAATTTGAAGCTTTAAATGGGTAAAGAGATTAGGTTATGAACCCAAAAAGTTAAAGTTTTAAATGTATCATAAATATCAAATGTGTTACATGCCTTTTTTCTTTTTTAACCCCAAATGTATTACATGATTGGAAGATTATGTATAAATTTAAAGAAAATCAAAGGGAGAGAGAAGTGTGAATTAATGGATGAATTAAAGTTACATAATTGAAATAATAAAGGATCAAATTCATAAGAAAAAATCAAATTTGAAGCTTTAAATGGGTAAAGGGATTAGATTATGAACCCAAAAAGTTGAAGCTTTAAATGTATCATAAATATCAAATGAGTTACTTGTGTTACATGATTGGAACATTATGTATATCCATTTAAACAAAATCAAAGGTAGAGAGAAGTGTGAATTGGAAATTATTAACTCAACCTAATCAATGGAAAATATGTAAGGTGAAGTCAAATAATTATATAAAAGTTAGTAAAATATAGGTTAGATTTGACATGAGATAAGGGAAAAATGATTTTTATGAGAACTAATATGTACCATTTTTGTAAGATTTTTTATAATCACCAAATTTGTAATCTTTCATCCTTGTGTACCCTATTTACCAAATTCTACCTTAGTATCACAATTTTTTCACAATCACAGATTTGTAAGACAAGAAGTGCATGTTTACATATTTTATTATTAGGACATAATTAATTATGACTAATATTATTTTTATATATACACTGTTATAATATAATTTACATCAATGGCGTTTGTAGTCCAACGGTTAGGATAATTGCCTTCCAAGCAATAGACCCGGGTTCGACTCCCGGCAAACGCATGCAGTTGTACAATTACTTTTTATTTCAGTTTTCTAAATTAAAAATTATTTTTTTAGTTCATGATTTTTTTAAAATTTTATTTGTATGTTTTATGATTAACAATATATATGTAACTTAAATAATGATGACAAATTAATTTTAAATTTTTTGGATAAAATACTTTTTTAATCCTGAGTTTATGTTAAAATTTGTTTTATTCCTCCAAATTTAAAATTGACTTTTCTTTAAAATGGAAAAATGAAGCGTAAAAATTCATAAATATATTTAAGAATAGAAGGGGTTTAATGGAAATGAAGTATGAATACTTTATTATGTAGAAAAATCTATAAATAGAAAAAATTAGTATTTCAAACTTTATTTTATAAAAGTTATCATCTTTTTAAAATATTTTTTTCCGACTTCTTTCTAAATTTCTTAGAAATTTGCTCATCTTCTTGTTGATGAGAGTTTACCTTAGGAATTCTAGTGGAAAATAAAAAAAAATTTAACAAATCAGAATTTATTTTTGAGTAAGTTTTTCTTTGTTCTATTTTTCTTGAGTTAAATTTTATTTTTTGTTACATGGTTGGATAGTAGTGGTTTCATGTGTAGTTTATAGGACAAAGATAAATAATTATTTATCATTGAGCATGAAGGTATGTTTAGATTGTTAATAGAGTCTTTCATATACGTGTTTAGTTGTCATGTGAGTATAGAAGATTTTGGAAGCTTAATCTTGAAAAGCAAACCTTAACAGGTAAGAAAATCCAAATATGTTCTTAATAATACCTTAGGATAGATGATGCTAGATCTGAAAGTGATATGGTCACACTACCTTGATTTTGTGCAGGATTGTGTATATTTAAACAAATTGAAAATGTTTGAGATGTAATTTGAATTGTTATATTGAATGAAATAGGTTATATGTTTATTTGTTATATGTTACAACATTACAATTAGGGTTAACTTGGTTCAAGTCATTGTAATTTTGAAACAAAATATTTATTTTAGCATAAAACATGTAGTATAACTCGGCTTGAACCAAGTTAGAATGCTTGTAATATTTTGTAGATTTCTTAATTATGTAAATCCGTATGGTAAGTCGATTCGTTGAACAAAATTCAATTAATTAATAACTTGAGAGCTTTTTACATTGGATGAGTCTGCTACTCACTGGACAAGTCAATTTTTTGCTGGAAAAATTCATCTAACTAAAAATTAGAGAGTTTTTTTGTTGGACGAGTCTGCTACTTGCTGGGCGAGTCATTACTTTTAGAATTAGGTTTAGTGGTCTTCATAAAAGTTGTAGCCTTGTATATTAGTTTTCCAATGGCTTTGGGATTAACTGAAAAGGATGTCTAGAACTCAAGTTATGTTTGTTTTTATGAGTAAAGGTCAATCTGTCAATTTTAGTTGGAGTTGTAGTGTTTTTTAAACTTTTAAGCTAAGTAAATATTTTCTTTACAACTTGATGTCTTCATAAGACTTTTAAATTACTGTTTTAACTTTCTTATGAGTTATATTTGAGCTTGTTTTGATGAGTAGAACTTGATATGATGAAATTTCAAATGTTTATAGTATTTATGTTGAGTATGATTACATGAGCATAATATGGTATGAATTGTTATCTTGTATATGATTTGAATTGAGTTAAAATATATATATATGAATAATAGTATATAATGTTATAATTATCATATAATATGTGATGTGTTAGAAATATAGTTATTTCTAGGGAGGAAATAGTATAGGTTTAGGTTATGTATAGAATGTGTGATTCTGAAAAAAATATCCTCACTATTAATATTGGAATCACAGAGATGTATCAAGTAGTAAACGTCGAAAGAATCCTATAACCCAAACATAGTTGGTAGTTCTCCTTCACATAAAACTTAACTTTAGCTACTCGGACACATGTAGATGTTACTTAAACTTAACTATATTCTCTTTTCTTTTTTATATTTTTACACATAGACAATCATGTTGGATCATACACTAAAAACTTTTTTGTTTTAATTATTTTTATTTTTACATTATTTGGTAGTTTTAATTTTTATTTTTGTAAATATGATGTTGTATTAGTGGTGTGATTTTGATTCATCTTTTAAATTCAACATTTAATATTTCATAAAAAAATATTAATGTGACAGTACAATTAAATATTGAATATTTGACAATCTTCAAAATATGTAAGCTGAAAGTTAATAAAACATAGGTTAGATTCTACATGCCATTAGGGAAAAATGTTTTTAATGAGAACTAATATGTACCCTTTTTGTAATATTTTTTATAATCACAAGATTTGTAACCTTTCATGCTTGTCTACACTATTCACCAACTTCTACCTAAGCATCACAATATTTTCACACATGTTTGTAAGGCAACAAGTGCATGTTTAAATTTTATTATTAGGACAAAATTAATTAATTATATATATATAATTAGTTTTAAGACAAAATATAAGCGTTTGTAGTCCAACGGTTAGGATAATTGCCTTCCAAGCAATAGACCCGGGTTCGACTCCCGGCAAACGCACATCTTTTAAAGAAAAATAAATCAAACAAATAAATTACTTATCTACTCTAAACAATTAATAAAGTTGAATCTAACTTATAACACCTTAACAATGACATATGTAAGTAACTTAAATAATGATGACAAATTCATTTTTGAAAATTTTGTATAAATAATTTTTTTAATTCTTCAAATTTAGGTTACATTTTATTTTAGTCCCTCAAATTTAAATTTGACTTTTCTTCCTCAAACTGAAAAGGTGAACTAAGATGTCTAATTCAAGTTACACTTAATGTGAAGCTTTTGTTTTATTTAATCCTTTTATGGAAAAAATTTAGTGATGAAAAATTTTAAGAAAATACCCAAAACGTTTATGCCAACCGTTTATATTCTATGAATAGGTTTGAATGATTAAAAATATGTTTTCAAAAAAATTTGGATAAATTATCGAAAAAATGTTTTATGATGTATTCATGATTTAAAACCGTCAAATCAAGTGAAGTCAAACGAGATAGTGCATTCACATGTTTAATAATCTCAAAATAAAAACTTAAGTTAAAAGTCGGTTTAGTTTATGACAATGTGATAAACAACAAAGGATATAAAAGATTAGAAAATAGTACATAATTGTGCTCGGATTAGTAATCACTCTCCGTTATTAGGATACAAAAAATTGAAAAAGAAAGAAATAATTCAAATTGTCTTCTCAAATTAAACGTGTTTACAAATCTTCAATAATATTTATTTTAAAAATCAAAATAAATTATGTCAAATTAGAAGACTTAAGAAACCACTTTTAAATTTGGGGACTGAAAAATATTTTCAATATGGAGGAAAAAAATACTTTTAAATTTGAGGAACTTAAAATGTTTATTTTACGTATGAGAAACTAAAAAAATCATTTTCAAATTTGAGAACTAAAATAAAATTTATATATTTATATATCTTAAAATGATGTTTATTTAGATATCTTTAATCCGTCAATAATGAGTCTAACATGTTAATAATCGGGGGCATAAGGACAATTTCAATATTTTTTTTTAATTTGGAGGACAAAAAAATGACCAAATTTAACAGACTAAAAATGTGTTAAACCAAACATTTACCTTTAGAAATTATACAATTAAAACAAAATGTGAAATTAATCAAACATTAATAAATTATCTCTTTACTCTAAATAACTAATAAAGTTTAATTTAACACCATGTCTAAGTATCTGTCACTTAGAATACAAATTTAATATTTATAAAACATAAATTTTAACTATTCATAACTTACATTAATATATAAATTTAATATTTATGGAAGACAAATCTTAACTACTTCTAACTGAATCTTAAGTACCTCTAACTGAAAATCTTAACTACCTGTAACTGCAAATCTTAACTACCTGTAATTTCCATTAATTTTTACTGTTTATAGTTTTGGTCTTAAATCTCCACCATCAATAGCATTCTAATCTTTATTTTCGAAATCTTAGAAAATAAAATTCGCGCGTCAAAAACACCTAAGTTTATTATGCACATATTGGGTGTTAGTTGATTTGAAATTCAATGAACAATTCCCGCTTTCTAATGGTCCGAATAAAAGGGTATAGTTGGATTAGAACACTAAATCCTTGAGATGCTCACTAGAAGGTTATGTGCATGGGATTATGTTGCAACACGAGATGTTTGACGTTGATTGCAACAAAATGTATTCAGTTTACAGGCCATGCTTTGGCTTTGCTCGATCATTTTTTTCATTCGTGTCTGCTAAGAACACGCAATGAATGAATCTACGACTACTTTCAAAGGAATTCGTCTTTGATGTAAAGTACATTGTACCGCTGGTCACATCACGATTACTTAACAAGATAAGCAAATTTTATTAAGCTATTATAACAAAGGGGGACAAGTTGAAAGATAACTCCGTCTAAAAAGCAATTTCTCAGCTCTCGTAAAATAATTTCAGTGCCAAAAACCTGTTTAGAAGCTCATTGCTTTCACATTTAGTTCCGTTAATTACACAAAAAAACTTTGAATTCGTACCAGAGAAAAAACGTAATGCAAATTTTGCTGTTAGGCGTAAAAATCGAATAATTTAAAAAAATGTTTTTCTTAAATTGCTCATGCCACGAAAGAATGTAGGTTAGCAGGATCAAATTATGAAGGATTAGAAATGAAAACTACAGCGGAGATCATTTACTGACCTGGACAACTGAGGCAGATTGGTTGATAACTTGCACGAGTCAGCGAAAGGTTGACGATCCAACAGCATCGAAGACAATAGGCAAGCGAAAATCCTATCTCCTTTCGTTCACGACTACTTAATTTGACTATAACTAAAAACAAAGCTTGACGAGTTTATATATATATTCTTTTTACTGTCTATCTCAGACCAAGGCATACATATCGACAAAGCTCTATGCAATGAAATTTAACATAATTAGTAAGAACAAAACTGAGTCACTATCATCATGCAGCTTTAACTGAAAATTGATAGAACAAAGCAAAGCAAATCATCAACAGATATAAAATCCCTTGCTACTAAAGACGGGGAAACACAAGCAAAAAAATATCCACATTTTGCCGGAATAATACATTCTGACACGGCCATCAGCTAGGAGATTTCTCCAACAGGATGTCCAGCAAGTTCTTGTGCGTAACAAAAAACTGGAATTTTGCCTGCCTATTTTACATCAAAGCAGTATTGGGCAGTCACCAAAAATGTTTGGAGTGCGTACCCATAGATTAAGTGCTTACAGCAATCTCATCAATGAGGATGAGGATGAACAAACTACCCGCAATTTGTGCAGAATGAGTCGTAACTATGACACCAGTAAGACATGCAGCAGCAACATCATAGGAAGTAATCAGGCGTTCTACGGGTAACATCGGGTTCTCCTCTTCTGGGAGCAGGGTCAAACTGCAACAACATTTCAAATTTAAGCTCAGCGCACATGAAAATATTTTACCATGCAGTACTAAAGCAAATTTATGTTAAAAGAGAGGAAGGGAAACCTGGATAAATGTGTGGCCCTTGGAATCGTCAACCTCCAAAATCGAAGCCATATTCCCACATCGGTAACAATAGTTAGGTGCACTAAAAATGGTAACCACCTTCTGTTCCTGTTTCAACAAAACAATAGACGTCTAAACTTCACTCCTTTAATTACAAAGCCAACAGAAAAAAAAAACATTATTCCATGAGAAGGTCAATTACATGAGCCCAGTTAAATCCATCCATAACCAGCTGATGAGCTCTAGCAATTAACTTAAGCTTGTTTGAGTGATTAAATTGTTCGGATATATCCTGAAAGATAGAATGTGAATTTGAATTAGAAAATAAAATACAGTAGCCATTCTGTCAATGCTTAAAAAATAACATATCCAACAAGGTATAGAATCGATAATTTATATCTATAGTTACCTGGCCAAAAGTATATCCTGCACCTCGAGGAGAAATTCCCCAGCCGCACCTATCATCAGGGTCAGACCATAACAGATCACACATCGGCCCTTCATGAGGAACTTCTTGAACACGATCAAAGTTCCTTATGTTATCAAGAGTCTCAATTGAAGGTGAAAGCCCACCATGCAAACAGAATATTTCAGACTCAACCTGGAAGGTGCCATATTAAATTAGAACCTGAACTATCAAAACCCATAACTGTGACCTTCAACTACCACATGACAAGATAATCATTATAATGAAAATGAATGGCAATTGAAATGGTTTCCAATTACAAACTAACAGAACAAACTTGAACATTTAAATTCACTAACACGAAATCCAGTGTAGTTTTCCGACCATTGTCTTTTGCTTAAAAGACCACAGAGATCACCTTTAAAAGGCAGAAATTTCAAAAACCAACTAATTTGGAAATATAATCAAGTACAAAACCCTCTCTACGCTTGCACAACTCAGTGAATTTGTTAAAATTTACCATATCATGTCTAGTCCAGTATCATACTCCAACATTTTACTTTCTCAATAGAACATACAAATTTTTAGTTTAAAATTTGATCAAATGAGTACTGCTCTAGGATAAACGGTTACCCCAACCCTCTAATAATTAACCAAAAAAAGTGAGATGTTGATAATTCTACTTAATCTAGGACAAAGAATGTATTTTAAATTTACATAATAACCCGATATGTAGTAGTTTATTCTCAAAGTTATTGTGCTTTCCACCAGTTAAAATCACAAATGTGGAAAAAAAATTATACTAACCAATGCAGTCAATGGAAAGAAATCAAAGAGGTCAGTAAAGACCTTCCAAACATTAGCATTACCATACCTGCAAAAAAAATCATATGAACTATTATTAGCATTTAAAGGAAACATGGAATTAGATACATCTATAATATACATTTCATGATCAATTCATACATAATCTCAAAAAGGAACCTAAAATAGAATTAAATCCGGATCAAATCAAGTTGAATCTCGATCCAAATCCAGTCAATGTAATTAAATGGCATGGCAGATTTCTTGCCAACTGCCACTTCACTATGGCAGCATCATAGGTTGCAATGATGTGTTCACATGGAATACTTTCGGCCTTCCTCCATTGATAACACTGAATTCAATAACATGTAATATTTGTTCAAATTTATTAGCGGTATTAGTCACAGTGTAGCCCAAGCCTATTGACATTAAGACTACTAATCATGGTATATTTCTGTCAATTTTTATCAAACCACATTTATCAGCTCGTTACAGATCATATTCATGTATGCATGTGTTACCTTTACCCTATATTTGGAGGATAGAGTAAAAGAGAATAGGGAAGAAAATTTCAAAATTTGATTTTTCTTGTTTGGTTGAAGAGAAAATAAAGAGAAAGATGAGTTCAACAAACAACAATGACAAATTTTCTCTCCAATTTAAATTTCAAAATTTTCTTTCCTACTTTATCTTCTTTCCCCTCATCCAAATGAAAATCCAATCTCAAATCTCTTAAGTATTAAAGCCTTCATTATTGTACTTATACTTTACTTCCTTTTTTAACAAACATACACCATGAGATGTACCAGAACCAGAATAAAAAAATCCAGTTTACACAAAGGAAGTAACTTGACAACGAATATCAAAACCAAAAGGTTCCTACTGGTTGTAGCGAATTATATATTTAATAATACTAATAATAGAAACACAAAATGAGAGCAAGAGTCGTGAAAGAAATATTTGCAGAGATAACATCAGATGCAGCCTCAATCCTCCCTCAAAAGGTAGCATTCAGCATTCCTTTCCAAAGGATTTAAATTTGTTTTTACCAAATGCCAACTGGACAGACATACTGTTGTTATTAGTTAGTCTAGGTCATCTAGTGTGCAAAATTGGATCCCACAAATTATTCTAATAGCTTATAATATTTTTTTCAAACTTTCAATTTAGACAAATACATTAGAACTATATATTCTTTACCCATGTTAACAAGAACACGACATTGTGCACCAGCAAGAGTGTCTACCCATACAACTTCCACAACCATAGTCAGATGTTGCCACATATCAATCAAAATAAAAAACTGAACATCTCTAAACAGAGGATCTGGAATCAAATGGTTCTATACAGTTGTTAAATCTCTGGAAAAGCTCAGAGGAACTCCAGTTTAGTGCATGTAAAGATACTTGCAAATCAACTCCAATTTTAAAAGTACACCAAAGAAAATTGAAGCAGACAAATAAAAAAGATTTCACTAACAGCCTATACAGTGTATGTACATATCTTAAGTTTTTAACATAAGTTCATGAAAACAACATAGTCTACATTAACCATTAAAAAAGTATAAATGAAACAGATGTAAAATTATAAATATATATATATATATATATATATATTGTCCGTAAAAAAGAAGTATCCCCTTCCCACCAAAGTGAACTCTAAATGAAGGTGTGTGTTGAAACTCACTTTCTGAGGCACTCATCGTAGAAACCATATACTTGAGTGATCTGTGCAAAAAAATATATAAAAAAAGGATTAAGAAAGGAAAAATTAGTTCAATTACTAAAACAGGTGTCTTAAAATCAAAGCCACCAACAACACATTATGCAACTATAAAACCTTCCAAGACAAGTTAATTGTTGTAGCTTTAAAGAATACAAGGTACACAATAACTCCATAAGAAAGTCAGAAAAAACGACCTCGGAAAACATAATACATAATCTTGAACGGAAGATGTGAATGCATACCTGACGACTTTCATGGTTTCCTCTAAGAATAGTAATTCGCTGAGGATAACGCACTTTCAGTGACACAAGAAGCTGGAGAGAATAATTAATCAGTACCTCTAACATCCAATACAACAATGAGAAGCAAA
Source organism: Lablab purpureus (assembly GCA_030347555.1). Classification (NCBI taxonomy): domain Eukaryota; kingdom Viridiplantae; phylum Streptophyta; class Magnoliopsida; order Fabales; family Fabaceae; genus Lablab; species Lablab purpureus. Next base: position 1,860,702 of record CM059260.1, read on the forward strand.
GATACCAAGACATTTTAAAATAAATAAACATGCATCTAGCTTCATTATTAAGTTACCCAAAGGACAATAACAGCATAAATAATACCTAGAAAAAAATTGCAATCTTTTAGATGTAGTCCCGTACAAAAACATGTTGACATTAAGGGAAAGGAATTTACTTTAACTGATGACTAATCTAGTACGATTAGATATTACAACCTATAATGACCTCAGAAATTAAAAAATGCCAATTCAAAAATAGCTATCAAACATGCAACATAGCTTCAAATATATTAATTTCAGATTTTATATTTCCTTGTTATTATGTTATAAGTAAATTTGAAAATTGAAAGGAGCTACTTGCCATTTGGGGATAATCCAATATTCTATTTCACCCTAATAGAAAGAAGCAACTTCAATACTTTCATAGACCACAAGCCAAAAAATGTGAAAAACATAAAATGCAAACTCCCAGAGGTGATCTTTATTCATTTTTCCTTTTGGGGTGAATAGGAGTGGGAACAAACAACCAGATCAGAAAGCAAAACTATTAATAGGTGCAGAATACTCAGCAAGTTTATCTTCAATGTACTTACTGTTACAGTTTCCACTGAATAATAACCCCGGTCCACATAATCACCCATAAACAAGTAATTAGTATCTGGACACTGTAAAGAGAACAAAAATTCTTAGATTCGATATCTAGAAAATGAGCAAAGTATAATAAAAAACAAAAAAAAGAAAACTTATCACAAAAACGTTCATTTTGCACCAGTGACACATGTTAGTAAACTTTAACGTGGTAATATTAGGGTTGAAGTGAATTCAAGGAGTAGTTTCCTGGTTATACAATCTACTCAGCGATACCTCTGAAGCACTTCAATCTTCAAAAGCCTTTTTCTTTGGCAGGTCTCAATTAGTTAGTTAAGACATTCCCCAGCTGAAACAGAGAGTTGAATACAAAAGGAAAGTGATAGTCAGAACTGATACCTTCCCTCCAATTCGAAATAGTTCTGCAAGATCATGAAACTGCCCATGAATATCACCACAAATTGTCACGGGGCTTTTCACGGGCTGTGATACAGAAGAGAGAAAAATTAATGCTTTCTTTCTCCAAGAGAAATAAAAGAACATGCAATTAGAAGTCGCATAGAAACAGTGAGATGTATAGGCACCAGATAAAGTCATAAAGCACAAAAAATATAGTGTAAATTACTTCTTCCTGCTACAAATGAACCCAGATAAAAGTAACAGTCAAAAAAAGTAATAATAATGTCAGACAAATGAACCCAAATAAGTGGGGAATCTAAAACAAATGATGTCCAAAAAGCAACAACTCATTTCTTCTACGAAGGACTACTTTTCATGCAAAGCAAGGAGCATATGAAAAAGCATTGAAAAGTAAGATCCTTATATTGACAGATAACACAACAAATAAAAAGGAAGAAAGGGTTGCACCTGGACATTACTTTCATCCATCAAAATCTCCTTAGCCTTCTCGCATAAAACTCTAACCTACAGCAGAAACAAGAGCAACTATTTATTTTTAAATTTATTTACACAAAAATAACAATAGTCAGAGGAGGAAATGATATTGGAGAAAATATCCAAAAAATAAGAGAGCCATGATTGTGTTGTTAAAACAATCCACAAAAGAAAGAAACAAAAATCAAAATCAGCATATATTTCTAGGACAAAATAGGTATCAAGGAGCAAATAGGTCACAAAAGAAGCAATGAAAGTTATTCATTTTCCCATTCAAGTCAATTTTCATTTTTCAAGACGCAAACTTTGAAAGACAAGATCATTTGCAGGGCGAAACAAAAAACAATACTGCCTCATCCAAATAAGTAGCGAAGCATAAAATTATTATAAAAAGTAGACGAGATCACAGGTAGCAGTATTGTGCTTCAGTGTACAGGTTTAGAGAGAAAACCCGCAGATGTTCATAAGTACTATCAGCCATGATGCCAACAAAGCTATGACAACATTACGCACATAACTCTCACTAAGTTCTCACAATGGTATATAATATACCAGAGACAGAATTACTCCATCTCGCCAAATACACTGCAGAACTAGCAACGCTCTGCGAGAATTCTGATCCCAGTGTCAAATACCCTTCAAAAGACAAACAGCCAGGGCACAATGATCTCAAAAATTTGGGACAAAGGTCAGACGAAAGCAATATGCTGTGCTTTACAACCACCCTATCACACCATCACAAGGGACACACCTCAAATAGGCTGTTTGGTTTTGCATCACTACAAACAATACTGACGTCAAATTCCCACATCCAAAGTAGAAGCTATTCCATATATAGCTTCTTATTTTTCACCGTTTTTCTGCCCGTCACTCCAAGGCAAGCCCTCCAAGAGTTTCAAGTGCACACAATCCTAAACTAGATTTTCCAAATATTAAACATGCCAAACGGGAAACATCTCATAACAATATATTCCTAAATCCTAACCTAACGAAGCAATTCGTAAAATCCACATACCATAACCAACCAACCATAATTAAAATTTCATTCGAAAACCACGAAAATTGATCACCTAATGTCCCTACCCTACTCTCCGACTACATCTAAATCTAATCAGACCTAGAGAAAACTACACTCAAAATTGCAGAAAATGAAAATCAGTTTTTTTTTCTCTTTTTCGGAACAATTTCCATTTCTATATAAAAAAAAGTCATCACCGCACATCATGCAAGAGCGATTTCCATCTCGATCCTACAAATTCTCCCATTTTCGGAGATTCCAAAGCCGAAAAGAGATCAAAATAAACACAAAACGAAAAAAATCAACCACCGAACAACTTCAAATCTAGGCAAACAGTGAATTCCGCACCGAAACGAAACGGATCGTGTTGAACGAGGGGAAAACAAACCTGGTGCTCGGATAGCGGTTTGCATTGCATGAGCTGCGAGATCTGCTCGTCGAGATCGAAGTTGGATTCCGCCGATGGCAACGAATTGGCGCCCATGTCGCTGCACGATTGGATTAGGGGGAAATGAAAACCCTAACCCTAACGGAGAAAGTGATTTGGTTTTCTCCGGTGCGGGGAGAGAGCAGAGTGAGGAGTGAGTGAAAATAATGGAGTGTTATGTAATGGCGGTTTGATTTGCACAAACGACGTACTCTCTCACTAAAACGCTCTTTTTGTTTGTTTCTTTCTTATTTTGGTTTTTTCTTCCCTTTCGGTGTTCTCCAATTCGCAGTTTATCATCATTGCATGCTGTGATGACCAGACCACATTAAATTTTACTTTCTTTCCCTTTTTTTTTAAATACAGACGTTAAGGAGCTTAATTATTAATTTTATTTTTACAAAAAACAGACAATTAATTCCAACAGTTTAATAATTCATCATTTTAAATAGAGACATTAATTTCAACAGTTTAATCATTAACTTTATTTTAAAATTAAAAAATTGAGACAATTAATTTCAAGAGTTTAATAATTCATTCAATTTTTTAAAAAAAAAAGAGAGACAATTAATTTCAAGAGATTAATAATTCTGCATATTCTTTCCTCATCTTTCCAAAATAACTTCTACAGAAAAAAAAAATGAAATCTGAAAGATAAATTAAAATATTACAACATAAATAATTTTAATAAAAGATAAATTTTGTAGATTTAATTGATCAAACTATTTATACTGTAAAAATTATAATTTTATATTAATATAAAAATAGTATGTATATAATCTATATTACGATTGTGATTATTGTTGGTGGGTCTCACAAAGTAAAGTGGCACTCACATGAGCTGTTGATCAAGAGAAGTTCCTTAACAATGTTATGGTAGCTTTATTGAAAAAATAAAATGACTTTTTAGAGTATAATTAAATTTAACATAGACCAATAAATTATGAAATTTTGTATGATCATAAGATTATTTAAGTTATGTGTTTGATTATTGAGTATGTAAATCAATTGTGACACCATTAATTTACTATCTCCACAAGTAAATTTTTTTATCACAAGAATCAACATATGAATTCTATAATGTAAAATTTCATGTAAGAATATTATAAAATAAATCTAATGGGCTTTGATTCATTATCATTTATCATAATTCAACTATAATTTGTTAAATGGATTATATCCTTATCTTTTAAAAACTTTGTGAATGTTGTTGGTCTTAATTAAATTTGTGTATGGAATCAATTTTTATATGGTGGGAATTGTATTGTTTGTTTCCTATTTGAATTATATTGTAACTTTTGGTTAGTTATTTAAATTAGAGAATGAAAAATAAAAATTGGGTTGGATAATTTAAATTGTGATTGCGTATAATATTGAAATATGAATAATAACTTTAAAAATAGGGTTAAAATGTGTATAGTATTTTAAATTAAGAATTGATATTTTTTATGTATAGAAATTACATAACTCCTTGAATTAAGCATCACTTTTTTGTTGTTTTTAATTTTTTTTATTTTAATTATGTAATTTATTTATTTTTTCTTGGATGACTATAATATATATATATATATATGTAATTTTGGTATACATGATTACATTTATTTCTCTTCACATATTAATTCATAATCCGCATCAACCAACTTATGAGTTAAGTGTTACATATTTATTACTTAAAGTAATATAATTATAAAATAATACATTCATGATAAAATTAATTAATTTAAAATTTAATATTTTGAGGAGAACTAACTTTAATTTGTTCTTTTGTAACCTTTTAATCCTCTATAGTTTTTTGAATTATTTTTTGTCTTATTCTCATACATTTTCCAATTAATTAAAGATTGATTTGGAATAAATTTCTCTTTTATTTTAAATCCTGCTTATATTTTCTCTTTCTTTGGTTCTTGGTAAGTGTTTTAAAGTTTCATAAATTTAATTAATTAAGAAAAATGTTATCTAAATATGCAATTAATTAATTTTAGTTTTATTATTTTATCTTGGAGTTGTTGTTGCTTGAAAAATAAGCAATTGTTAGATAAGTGAAGCTGAAATAAGATTCTAAAATTATTTTGTAGTAATTTAGATGATTTTGAAATATATGGATAAATTGGATTATTTATTGTGATATTGAGTTAGATTTCAAATCAACAACTATGTTGTATTTTATTAAATTTAAGTGTTGGACACCCAAATATATATATATATTTATATTTATTGATGATTAAGGTTTGGTTTGTTTCCGATGATTTACTATTCACACACACTCATTTGTTTATGTTTATTGTGCAGTCTTTTTCTCTTCCCCAATAAAACTAGTTGAAATAAAGAGAAATACAGTTGTCGAATAAAAACTTCACTTATATACCCTCATTTCTATTACACAGTTTCATGTTTGAATTTTCTCGTTAAGTAATTATTATATTAAAAATATTATTAAAAGGTAACTTAAAATTAAATAAAAAGAACGACTTTTCATTATTATAAAACATAATCATAATCGATGATGTATATAACCTATGATTATGATTATAATGTAACGTATAGAATCTTATTAATATATAAATAAAAATAATTGAAAATAATTTAAATATAACTAAAAATAATAATATTAAAAATAATTAAAATATGTTTATAAACAATAATAATAATAAAATAATACTAATAATAAAATTATAATATATCATGAACATAAACATAAACAAAAGTTTTAAGATACTACATCATTAATATGATGATTCTCACAAAAATTACAAAAATTAATGATTGTAATAACTCAAAATTAGTGATTGTAATAATTCTTTTGAATAGATGAGTTTATGAAATTTTTATTTTTTCATTTTCTATTTTATTATTATAACGTACGTGTGTTTAATTTTAATTATAGTTAAATATATATTAAACATAATTTATATTATATTATTTAAACATATAATATCAAATGTTGTTTCAATCTCTTACATAATTTGTTTATTAAACGAGGATAATTTCAAATTTATTTGATATCCTAAGATAAAATAATAATTTTATTAAATTATCATTTACAAAATTATTTTTAAATTATTACATCAATTAAATCAATCACAACTTTCATAAACATTTCCTTCATTTTCATTCATTTCTTATTATTTTTCCTTTAATTCAAACTTTCTTTTTTCTCAAATTCATCATTTTTCTTTCCTTCAAATCTAATCCTTGAAACAAACAAAGCATAAGTGATAGAATTTTTCGCTTAAGTTATGGCTTGAGGTGTTCAATCAAGAGAGATATCAAAACAATTCTCTTTTTTCAAAAACTTTTATTGCTCAAGTAACAAGTTTTTGCTTAAGCAGTAAAATTCAAAGCTCTAAAAGGGATAAAGGGATGTTAGAAATTGACAGTTTGATTCAATAAGTCATGTTGTGTGGTGTTTGAGTGAGGAAGAATTAATGTTGACTCTTCTTTACTAAAAGTTTGGCATTCAAACGCTTGTAGATCTTGATGAGAATGGAGCTTTTTGGTTCGTCAAAACTTTGAAGATTTGATGAAGTCAACTTCTATAAAATTAATGAAGTCCTTATATGTTTTGTGTTTTTTGTGTCTCTAGGTTGCTTTATAAGCATCTCTTACTATCATTTATATGATCTTGTCTTGGTTTCTTGTTGGAAACTATTTTGATCATATGCATATTTGTAATAAAGTAAAAAATCGCGTTAATATATTAAAATGTTTCAGAAGTATTAAAATTAACTTCGGTTGTAATTTTAATTGGTTAAAGAATCAGTTTAATGTGTTAAAAATGCTTAAAATCTTCAATATTTTTTTGGACAAGTTTATTAATATGTTGAGATTATTTTTTAATAGATTAATTGCCTTTTACTTAATGTTATACACTTTGGATAAGTTTTAATTTATTAAAAATTTGAACTAGTCCATTAATATTAAGTAAAATTAATAGATTAATTTTAATTTTAATAGGTTTAAACTATATTTTTTCTGAAAACCTCTCTCATTATAAATTGTTTTAAATACGAAAATTAATATGACTTTTGACATACTTTCTAAAAGACAAATTGAGAGAGAATATTTATGAGCAAGAAGACCTTTGTGGACTATCCAAAAAGTGTTTATCTTGATCATTGAAATGTGCTTAGTTGTATAGGAGATCACCTTTCGATTCAAATTTTGTCTTTACTTGTTATCTATTCAGGTGACCTCAATCCTTACTTTTCTTGTTTGGTTATGGATAGGGTTATCCAGATTATCTGCAGTAAGGTTATGTAGAAGTAAAGAATAAAGACTTGTAAGTTTTCTGGGTGGTTCTTAGACTTACTAAGGTTGTAAGTGTTTTTAAGAACAATTTTTGTGATTAGTGAAATTTAATTGGTTGAGTTATTAGATGTAGCTCTTGTGAAAGAGTTAACAAATATAAATTATTGGTGTAATTCTTTATTTTCTATTATGCATTTCATTGAATTTTGGATTTTGCAATCTTCATTTTAATTCACTCTATTAAATTTGAAAATGAAAAATTAATTAGTTAAATCAATTTTTAATGGGTTAATTTTTTGAAAAATCTATTTATTTCTCCTTTAAATTTTGTTTCTGCATAAACGATCAAAGAAAAATTAATATAAACTTTTTAAGTTACTTAATAAAGTAAAAATATTTTAATAATTTAAAATAAGTACAAACATAAAACAATTCAAATATTATTTATATTTCTTATAGATCCTTTTTAAATAAATTACTTATCATTTTTCTTACATCATAATTATATTTAATATAAATAAATAATATTTTATTTTATAATTTAAAATTTTATTTAAAACTTTAATTATTATTTTTATTATAATGTTAGTATCCTTCAATATAAAAATATTAAAAGACTCAAACCTTAAATTTATTATTCTAAATATAACTCTTACAACAATTAAAAAAATCATGATTTAATTTCATATTTTTATTTTTTCTTTTCTCATTTCTCACTCTCTTCGTATGTCAAAGTAATATCTTATTTTTAATATATATATATATATATATATATATAATATGTTTTTACTTATATTTTAAATTATAGAAATATTTTTAATTTTTTTAATATTTTATTTTAAAATTTATACAACTATAATTCTTTTATTATTACTTAAAATTTTAAAAAATATATTATTCTGACATTAAATTATTGATAATATTATATTTAATAAATATACGGATATAAATATAAATATACTGATTAGAGAATAAATAAAACATAAATTTTATACTTATAAAATGAGTAAGTACTTCAAATACAAAAGTAAATATATTGAAACCCTGATTGTCCACTTTTCACACTAAATCACATATAGTTACTTAAGGAGGAAGGAACAATTTTTTCTTTTGGAGACATTTTGGAGACAAGTTGTGACTGAATAAAATGCAACTAACCAATTAGCCACATTCTTTCAGAATCACTGAACTTTTTTTCCTCCAAATAACGAAAATGACACTTGGATTTTGTTGATGTTCTTCATCACCTGCAGAATGCAACATGGTAGAAGATTATAACATTATCAATGTGATGTCATACAAAATTATTATGATGTTGTTCTTATTTGTTTGTCGGTTACTTAATTGTTAAAACTTTTGACGAGGATAGGCATGGAATGATTAATGAATGTAATCCAGACACTTGATAATCTTGTTTATCATACCTTAATTAAGTTCTAATTACATTCAACTATTTCCCAGAGGATAATTTAACTAAAAAATAAGAATATTGTTGTCAATGTTTGAATAATGATTGTGGTAATATATATATATATTGAAAAACTTCTGCTATCTAATTTGCATTAATTGGTGATTGACTAAACTTTTGGTTGGAATTTTATTTTTCTTCTTAGGCATAATTATAAGGAGCTCATACTACTGCTTCAATTTTTTGAGGAAATTTACCATTTTTCATACAATTTTAATTATTTTATGGTAAAATATGTAAGAAAATAAAAAAATTATACTGGGATGTTTTAGTTATTTGAAAATGTAAAATTTTAAGCTTTTCACATAAAATAAAAATTTATAGTGTTTCATGCTCTCATATTTGACTTTCTTCCTTTTTTTTCTGTTAAATGTTTAAAACTAGTTTATATTTATATTAAAATTTTAAAACATATATTGATTTTTTTAAAATTAAATTACTTTATTTAAAGGAGTGTAATAATTCATCTATAGAGAATATAATTGAAATTGAAGAATCAAAGATATGCTACTAATTATCAATGAGATGGTGAAAAAAAAATAAAAGAACAACAAATCTAATACTAAATGTGAACTACACTAATTAAAATATAAAAAGAAATATTTTTTTGTAGTTTTAAGAAAATCTAAATAACATTGTTGTTCATTGGTTAATCACAATGCTAAATAGTTACTGTAACCGGAAAAGGCAAAGTAAAATTAGTTATTGTTTTAAAAATGCTAAATTAGGGTTCATGGTAAACATATTATTTTATTTTATTTTTTGTTTAATTATTAGTTTCTACAATTTTTCAAGGTAAAAATATGTTCTTGATATATAAAACTATTTATATGGAAAATTTTATTTTGTGCCATAATTTTTTTTTGGATTTATTAAAGAAGAAAGCATTTTTTCTGTACTAACCAAAAAAATTACTTATACAAACAATTGTTAATATATAAGAAACCAAATATATTGTTGAATGCTTATGTGAGTTGTTTAAAAATAAGATTCGTTAATTGACAAAATTATGGTTAATTCGAAGAATCGTTTCTTATACACTAAGTACCATTGTTTAATTATTTTTATCAATGAATAAATACTTTCCTGATAAAGACTAAACGGAAAAACGAGGAAAAATAAGTTCAACATTCATTTTTCGATTGTATTTAAGTGAAATTTAATGGAGGATTAGTTTATATATATTACAAGAATTCATGGGAAATGTTGTCATCAGAAATCATACTAATTTATTTAAGCAATTTCATATGTATATAATTAATTAATTAATTAAAATGTTGCACCTAAACACCATATTCGTAAACCATTTTGAAATTATTTGATGTAATTGGAATGGGATGTGAACAATTTAACATAATATTAATAAATTTAAGAATGTTTTAGAGTAATTTAATTATTACAAGTAAACCAGAAACCATTCTATAAAAAATATATTAAAATAAATTATGAAATAAAATATAAATTTTTATTTACAAATATATAATATTAATAAAATAATAAATAAAAAATTTAATTATATTAAAAAATATTATATAATAATAAAAAATTAATAACATAATACAAATTATAGAACGAATGGAATCAACCTTCACTTTGACCAGTAAATACACTGCGAACCGACATTATGAATCATTATTAAAAAATTAAGAGTTAAATATGTTTTCAGTTCTTCAATTATTTGGTAAAATTGTGTTTTGTTCATAAGGTAAACTTTGAACCTATTTCGTCTTTATATTTTATAAATAGATATAGATGATCCTTTATGACAAATAAAAACATCTTTAAAAAAAATGAAAAAAAATAAAAATAAAAAAATAAAAATAAAAAAACTTAAAACACAGATGATAAAAAAATAAAAAACTACAAAAAAAAAATAAAAATATAAAAAAAAATTCTAACATATCATAAAAAATTACATAAAATCCATAATACTAATAATTTATTAAAATTTGTACATGATGGAAAAGGTGGTATAACTTTTTTTAATTGAATATACAAAATTACAGTATCCTTGACTGAACATCATAAATATATTTAAGAGTTTCATTAATTTTAAAAAAAATGAAATATGTCCAGCATTGTTGACTACATTCTGGATTGTAATTGGCTAATAATTTACATCAAATTTAAAATTTAAATATATAACATATTAATTGGAGGGAGTTATTACAATTTTTGTTATGGTTTAGACATGTAAACAAATTTTGTAATAAATAATTTCTTTCTATAATAAAATTTGGTTACATAGTTATATTTTAAAAAAAGAAAACTAATTTTGGTTATAATGTGGACAAGAAAAAGTATGTATTATTATAGGTGTAGTGTTGTTCTGTAAAAGGAAAAGTAAAAAGAAAGTGATGAATGCATCAACGGATACGAAAGTGGGAGAGAAAAAAAAGAAAATGCTATTTTGGTTGGAGAGGTAAAGGCAGAGAAGAAAAAAGAAGAAACACAATTATAATAGAATAGAATATTCACACGCAAACTCTTTTTCCGCCGGTGGATTTATTTCTTTCTTTCTTTCACTTAGATATTTTTACCTTCGTCTTATTTTCAGCGCACAAAACTTTTGTGTTTGGCAGGCAGCGTAGAAAACGTGAAGAGAAAATTAGGAAAATTTTTGATTCAACTCGGAAAACGCCGAGAAAAATCTCCTTTCCTTTCCCCGATATCCTCGCAAAGGTGTTCTTTGAAACACACAATATCTCAATCCGACTTCCTTTCTTCCCTCATTCCTTCAGGTTTGCTTCTTCTTCTTCTTCTCTCTTCATATTGTTTTCGGAAATCGCGTGCTCACGTTTTTATTTTCGATCTGTTTGCTTGTGGATTGGTAAGTTTTCTTTTAATTTTTTTAGGAGCGTCGTTCGATTTGAAAGCTGTTTGGTTATTGGATAATTATTTGAGAATTTGTTGGTTTGCTTTGCTGGATTTCGTGTTCCCGATTTGAGGCTCTTTGATTTTGTTGATATAGAGTTTAGAATTTGAGTTTTTCTTGCTGCGATCTCGTTTTTTTTTTGTTTTTTTTGTGTGATTTGATAATTTTTTTATTCGTTTTCTGTGTAGCTGATCGTGGTTGTGTGACAAAGCGTGCACGTGAGAGGATCGTGGACTGGGAAGCGTAGTTTTGTGTTGTGTTGTTTTTTTTTTGTTTTGTTCTGTTCAGCATTTGGTTGTTAGAAGAGCGAAGTCACGATTTCTGCAACTATGAGAACTTCGTGGGCGGATTCTGCTGACAACTCAGCCATTGGTTCTGGCAATGGCAATTCCTCGGCTCACCCTCCTCGAGGTACATATGTGCCTCCGCATCTTCGCAACAGGTCATTGTCGTCGGAGGTTCCTGCAGCGTCGCCGGCTCCTTTGCCGGTGAATGACCGGGTGAATCATGGTGGTCCACCTCCTCACCAGGGTGGTGGTTACTTTAAAGCTGATCAAGGGCGGCAACAAGGATATGTTTCTGGTTATCAGACTGGTGGTGCCTGGAATGGTAGAGGGGCGGGGAGGGACCGTGGGAGGCGTGAGGTGAACCCTTTTGAGAACGATGAAGCTGAGGATCAATCTTCGGGTGAGCTAGAGAACACTGGGATTAACTTTGATGCTTATGATGATATCCCTGTGGAGACTAGTGGGGAGAATGTGCCCCCGCCTGTGAATACATTTGCCGAAATAGATTTGGGTGAGGCATTGAATCAGAATATACAGAGATGCAAGTATGTGAAACCAACCCCAGTTCAGAGGTATGCCATTCCAATTTCCCTTTCGGGGCGAGACTTGATGGCCTGTGCTCAGACCGGATCAGGAAAGACAGCCGCCTTTTGCTTCCCTATAATAAGTGGAATCATGAGGGAGCAATATGTTCAAAGGCCACGTGTGGCTAGAACTGCTTTTCCGCTGGCACTTATCCTCTCCCCCACACGGGAACTTTCATGTCAGGTGCCATTCTGATATTAGATTCTGGTTTTATACTGCCTTATTATATATATCGCGGTCTATCTATATCCTCAAAATCCAAAATGTCCTTGTATTGCAGATACATGATGAGGCCAAAAAGTTTTCTTACCAAACAGGTGTCAAAGTGGTGGTTGCTTATGGAGGAGCTCCAATCACCCAACAGGTTGTTTTCACCCATTCATGTTGTTCAAGTTACTCTGACTTATTTTAGTCATATGCCCTGCTTCTATATACTTTGTTTTGATTGTTTTATTTATCATTACTTCCTTAAGATTGGGGTTTAGGCTGATGCATTCAATATTTATGCGTGTTTATGTTTCTTTTTTCCTGAGGAACATAACTTGTTAAACAAAAAACATAGTTTTTTTTTCTTTTTTAATGAGGAACATGACTTGGCAAACAAAAAACATACCTTTTCAATTTCTAACAAGGACAAAGTTGTGTTTAGATAATTGGGCTTGGTTCCTCTAAAGTAAGTATTATCAGTCGCTGATGCGAAAACTCACTAATAATATTGTGTTGTATTGTTCAGTTACGGGAGCTTGAGAGAGGAGTTGATATTCTGGTGGCTACTCCAGGAAGATTGGTGGATTTGCTTGAGAGGGCTCGGGTGTCACTGCAGATGATAAGGTATTTGGCCCTTGACGAGGCAGATCGGATGCTGGACATGGGTTTTGAGCCTCAAATAAGGAAGATAGTTGAACAAATGGACATGCCTCCTCCGGGCATGAGACAGACACTGCTGTTTAGTGCCACATTTCCCAAAGAGATACAGGTATCTTGTGACTCGTTCTCATTCATACATATTCTTAAATTAATTATGTTTTTGCATTAGGAACTTCCCCCTCCGCCCCCCAAGTGCCTTTGTGAAATGAAAATAATTTGGGGGAAGTTGAATTTGTCATCTTTTAAAGCTGGAAACGCCTTTTCTTTAGGGTTTGTTTGTTACTGCTGAAAGTGGGGGGGAGGTGGGAAGGAAAGGAGGGGAAAAGAGGGAGAGGGGCTGGTTTAGAACATCGGAAATGAGGGGTAAGTGTGAATAAAGAAGATGGGTCCCACATTATTGGTGCGCAATGTAATTGATTATGCAGTGAGATATAACGTAAATGTTTCTCATCTATTTCTTTCCTCTCTGCCAAACGGAGGTATAATAAAGATAACTAATCCATTTACTGCAAAAGAAACATTTTTCTGGTATTTCTTTTCCTTTCTTACTGTTGGGGTATATATAATTTTAAATGAGAAAAGTGTTTGAGCAACTGTGTCTGTTATGTAGACTCCTATGTTTCTATAACCATTCAGTTTTAAAATTTATACTATTGTAAGTGGAACTAGATTTGGTAAGGAGGAAGTGTTGATGCCTATAACCAAACTGCAATTGTTTGGCAGATGCAGACATTGGCATTGTTTGGTTTGTTACTCATCGACATAAAATATTATTTGTAGAGGTAGTATGATGGTTGCATTAGTAGTTTATTTGTCACTAAGATACTTAAATTTTGCTTACTAATACTTTGTGATGAGGATGATGCCTTTTATGTGTGATAGAAAAAATCAGTAAAGCTTGAGTTGTTGGCAACCATGTAGCAATCAGCTGGATGTAATTTTCTCTTAGCTACATGATAGAATAATGTTTGTAAGACTTTTGAAAATGTGGGTTGGAGATTAACACATTTTGCAATTTTCATTTGAATGCAGAGACTTGCATCGGATTTTCTTTCGAGTTATGTGTTTCTGGCTGTTGGAAGGGTTGGTTCAAGTACTGATCTAATTGCTCAAAGAGTAGAGTATGTGCTTGAGTCAGACAAGAGAAGCCATCTCATGGATCTTCTTCATGCTCAGAGGGAAAATGGAATTTCTGGCAAGGTAAATTTGTTGTCATCTGTACATACCACTGCTCTTCAGCCTTGTATTTGTGCTTGGCATGATTAGTTATTGTTTTGTTAGTGAAATTTGCTATATTAAAAAGTTTGTGCAGCACTGACACAAAGTATTTTTGGATGGTTTTTTGCAGCAAGGTCTGACATTAGTTTTTGTGGAAACAAAGAAAGGAGCCGATGCTTTGGAACACTGCTTGTGTGTTAATGGATTTCCTGCAGCTAGCATTCACGGTGACAGAACACAACAAGTGAGTCTGTTTTCCTAATCGAGTTTATGTATAAAATGTAAAGCATGCCAACATTTTGATTACGTAGAAATTGCCGTCTTTTATTTCTTTCTTTGTTTTATGTTACATTTTACTTTAGTAGTGACCAGGGAATTGAATTGGTTTAGTCTAAATTGATGTAGTAATGAGAGTTTAACCTGTGTTATGAAGTTCTACATTTCTGGATGTGAATATAGGTGTTATGAGATATGAGCAGCTCAAATTTTATAAAAAAGGAAAAATAAAGGATCTAATTTAAGACTGCATTTTAATCCCTATCACCATAGAAAGAGGATTGACATCATGTATCTAATTTTTCTACAAACACAACAGCAAAATCCTTTTCTCACTAGGGGGGGTTGGTTGCATGAGTGTCATGATATCGTTAGATTAGTTAAAGACCAGATTTTCAGATATATTATTAACCGTGAGATTCCTCCTTACTTCCTCCAGTGTCTTTCTTGGTCTTCTCATCCCCTTTTTTTCACAAGACTATAAGAACTATGCAATTTAATCTCCTCACTAGTGTTTCTAGCTGCTTTCTATGTACGTGTTCAAAGCACTTCAATGGGTTTGTCATCTTTTTTTTAATTGGTGCTGCACAAATATCTTGCTGTATACAATCATTTCGTATCCTGTCTTTTTTTGTGCAACCACATGTCCGTATTAGCATTTCATTTCTGCCACTCCTGCATTTTTTGTGTTGTTGTGCCTTTAAAGCCCGACATTCTCTAGTATAGACTATGCTTGGATGTATTGCAATACGATACAAATTACTTTTGAGCTTCGTAGGTACTTTGTGATCACAAATAATCCCGGTATCTTATTGTATACAGTCATTTCATATCATTCCTTTTTTTGTGCAACCACACATCCATATTACCATTCTTATTTTTGCTACGCCCACTTTTTTCTTGTGTTGTGCCTTTAAAGTTCAACATTCACTTCTATAGAGTATACTTGGATGTATTGCCATATGATAAAACATACTTCTGAGCTTGATAGGAATTTTGCGATCACAAATAATCCCTGAATCATTTATCCATTTTAACCATCCTTCTATTCTTGTGTGATATCCTCATTAATTTTCTCATCTTTTTGTGTTATTGATCCAATATATTTATTTAAACATAAAAATTTTGGTATGGCATTTCTTTCATATTTACTTCCAAGTCAAATTTCTCTTTCCACTTGCTAAAATTGCAATTCATATACTGGTACTTCTACCGAAGTTAAAACCATTTTTTTCTCTCCAAAACTTTGAAGTTAATTGTTTCCCTTGATTCTTCAATCACAGATGTATCATTTGCAAAAAACATGAAATTAGGGACAATCGGTTAGGATGTCCCTGGTAAGCACATCCAAGTCTAGATTAAACAATTAAGGACTTAAGGCTAAGCCTTGATAAAATCTAATGTTCGCAGAAAAGTCCTTAGTCTTGCCTATTGGAGTTCTCACACTAATACGTTAACCCTTGTGCATTTCTTGTACAGAGTGGATGTTAGCCATGCGTACACCTTTGTTTTTCAAAGTCCTTCCCCAATACTTCTCATTGCACTCAATCATACTCATTTTCCAAGACAATAAATAAAAAGCATATGTAACATTGCTTTGCTTTAGTACCTTTTTGCCAATCCCCGTAAAAGAGAAATGACTTTTGTTGTAATCCTTCCTGGCATAAAATCAAATCAATTCTCTACCTCGTTTTCCCCCTTGATCTATGCTTGAACACTTTTTTCTAATTTCGTAGTGTGACTCGTAAGTTTTATACTTCTGCAGAAAACTTGTGAACATCTCTTTCTCTTGTACACAGGAACCAAAGTGCCTTTCCTCCATTTAACATTTTCCTTAATCTCAAAACCCTCATTAAATAGCACAGTAGTAAGCCAAATGATTCCTTGTTCTAGTACTCACTTCCAAACCTCAATAGGGATACCATTTAGGCGAATTGCTTTAACACTATCCATCTTCCAAGGGTCTCTTTTCCCTCTCCAGTCTGAATTTTGTGGTAGGAAGCCAAATTTTTTTCCATCTTCTTGGATTTCTAGTTCTTCAATATTACATCCCGATTCTTGTGCATCAATGAAAAAATTATTAAAGTATTTCCCATCTCTCTTTGATATATTGATCTGTGATCAGAACTTTCCCTTCTTTATCCTTAATACATCTTACCTGATTAAAACCTCTCGTTTTCCTTTTTCTGTTTTTGGCAAGCTTATATATAATACATTATCCTTTTTCATCCCAAAATCTTTTTAGAACACTTCAAAAGCTTTAGAACGTGTTTCATTCTCAATTTTTCATCTCATTTCTGACATTATGATACCTCGCCCAATTGTTGGCATTATTGCACTCATATATTGATTTAATAATGTACCCTCTTTTGTTGAACACTTTCATTCCCCAAGAGATTCCTTATCTGTTGGTCTGAAACATTTTGATTCTCCCAAGACTGCTTTTAGACGTATCATGTCAGATGAGGTTAATGTTTACATGCAATTCCCAATTGCCTTTCTCCAATAATTTCTTCTTAAAATTGAATGTTTATCTCCCTTTAGTAGCCATCACTTGATTTTTTTATTTGAAACTCATTGGTATTTTTGTTTATGCCTTTTAGAATGAACATCAAGAATCGTAACCTTATGCTGTGTAGGACTCTCTCCCAGAATAACCCTACAATCCTTACAAATCCTTTTAATACTTTTTACCTAAAAGAAATCAATTCATGACCTTAAACCTCCACTGTGTAAGTAATCAAATGTTCCTCTCACTTTTTAAAGCCAGTGTTCATAATCCCAAAAGCACAAGTCATTGAGAAATTATGAATAGTTTGTCCTTTCTCGTTTAGTTCTCCAAAACCAAAACCACTCGCTCCCAATGTATCTATGTATATCCCTGCCTAAGAAAATCTTTTCCTCTTATGGAATGCCTTGTACTAACCCCTGCAAATCCTCCTAATACTCTTTTTTCACAAGTGCCTCGAATCTTGTGGTGTAAAAACACAAATGATATGATGGCTCTCCGTGCCTTCTCTAATTTTTCTCTTCAAACAAAAATCAACTGTTTTATTTTTACTATAATTGAAAGGAGGGTTTCAAATTAACCACGAAAGCTTATCTTTTATCCAATTCCTACTTTGAAGAAACATCTTTAATTTATATTTTTTATATGGTAATTTTGAAGTAAATGTTACTCAATTTTAAATTTAAAAGGGAAGAAAATCACACTATCATCGTTTCATTGAAAAATATTGAATGGAACAACGGCTTCTCAGGTGACTTTTCTAGTACTTATTATAATGTCTTCTTTACAGAAGAACCAATACAATTTATGCATTTGAAGTTTCAATAAATTTTTTTCCTAAAATTGTTGGCAATCATGACATTGTTGTGCTCGCTTTTTTTATGAATAATGAATTGTTGGAACTCTTAGTTGAATCCCTTAACATATATCATAATGTCGTACTAATTTTAATTGTTTTCCGAAAGGCTTGCCAAAGATTCTATCTACGATCAATTTACAGCTTAGAAAGTGCTTTCTCTGAGAAATACTGAACTAGCAGCAGTTGTCCTTGTATATTATTTTGTTGTGTACTACTGAAAATAAATGTGTATGTAATGGTTTTGTATGCAGGAAAGAGAACTAGCATTGAGGTCGTTCAAGACTGGAAACACACCAATTCTAGTGGCAACGGATGTTGCAGCTCGTGGTCTGGACATCCCTCGGGTAGCACATGTGGTAAATTTTGATCTTCCCAATGACATTGATGATTACGTTCATCGAATAGGAAGAACGGGGCGAGCTGGTAAAATGGGATTAGCAACGGCGTTTTTCAATGAAAGTAATTTATCCTTGGCTAAACCATTGGCTGATCTGATGCAAGAGGCAAATCAAGAAGTACCTGCCTGGCTCACCCGTTATGCGGCAAGGGCTACTTTCGGTGGTGGCAACAGAAATAGGAGGTCAGGGGGATCCCGTTTTGGTGGTCGTGATTTTAGGAGAGAGGGCTCATTTAATAAATCAACAGATTACTATGGCGGTGGAACTGGTGGTGGAGCTGCTGGGGGATATGGCAATTATGGTGGAGGGTATGGTCAAGGTGTGACAAGTGCTTGGGATTAGATTAGTGTCACATCACTAATTCATTCTCTCGTTGATTGTACATAAATTTCAGACTTTAATGGTGAAAAGCTGTATCTTCTCAACCATGGTTTGCCTGCATCCATGCATTCCTTACTGCATGAAATCTTTTGTCGTAGGAAAGATTTACCATTGGCTTGGTTTTGCTGGTTAGGCAAATGAGGTGGGGAAATGCTGCATGTGGAGAGGACAAAATCTGTAAGCGAGGACAAAATCTGTAAGCAACCCAAACATTTCTGACTGGATGACTTGTTTGAGTCTGTACTGTAGAAGAGGGAGAGGGTCTAAACAGATTGGTTGGGGACCAGAGGACAGATATTACTGAGTTTAAATGGTGGGTAATGCTGTGTTATATGTATTTTTGTTAGGTCCTTAGCCTTTGACAGTCTAAGTCAGGAGTTATCCCTAATTAGCATGCACATATTATTGATTTGATTATTCTATCAGCTGAACGCTTCTAAGTTTACTTACCTAACTAATTTTGTCTTCCCTTCCCACAAGGATCCATTTAATTAATTTCTCTGCGAGTCACTGTAACTTTATAGCCTATCAGTTAGTACACAGTCAGTAACTAACAATTCTTCCTGAAAACTAAGTACCCTTAAGTTGTGGTTTGTTTAATGCTTCATCTTATAATATTGGTATATGCTGATCTTGTGAAATATTTGTGAAATAACTTTATCTAACTTTGGAGATCGAATTAGGTTTGGTGAGAAAGGGATGACTTCTTATCTCGTTTTATCATCTATCCACTCATTTGTATATATAATTTGAAATAGAACTATTTTTATATCAATAAAAATACTAAACGATATTTTCTTGTGAGGGGAGAAACTATTAAAATTTCACCATGGGTTTTATCATATATAGTTCAAATATGCAAAATAAAAATGTACATTTTGTGACTAAAGGAGATTCACTGACTAACAAAAACCAGTCTATTTACCAAAATATTGAAAAAGGACAATCACTAAGAAACTATAATTGGACCAAATATGAAGAATAATTTAGAGACCTCAGTTAACACTCATTTACGACTGGGAATGGACACAAATCGGTTTGGGTTTGAAGCATGTTTTTATCTGGAGTGCCTCTTCCGGTAACTTCACATTCTTTTTTCTTTTTTCATTCTCACAAATTTTGAAAGTATCAAAATTGTTCTGAGTTTAGATTATAGAATTCAGAAATTATTTATACAAAAAAAATTGTCAAATAACTGGAATTAGTTTAACATTTTCTTGTTTGGATTTCCAATTTTATTGATTGATCGAGTTTATTATTAAAAAAGTAAAAAATTGAAAAAAATAGGAACTAAGTTAAAATATTATTAATTATCAAATCAGTCATAAGACATTGTTATATTTTAATATAAACACTTAAAATATTATTTTGGACCTGTGACCACTGTAAAATACAGTCTTTTGAAATATTACCAATACAAATGTGATCTTAAAATAATAATATATTTACCTCAAGATAAGGTCTTAAAATATTGGTAATAACTGAAAATAAAGACACAAACATCACTCTAAATGTAAATTACAAAGAAGATTTATCAAGAACTCTAAAACTAGATGAAAATATTATCATTTATTTTTAAATTTACGGTGTTTTTTAAATAATTTCATAAAATAATTTTTTTCACCTACTAGTATAAAGCAATTTAGCCTATTATAAACGTGTTAATAAATTTTATGCAATTAGTTCTTTTCCTCTAAAATGTATTTTAAATTAGAGTAAATAATTACAATAATGTAACAAATAAAGTTGTATCTAAAAAGTATGATGTATTTCATTATTTACTTAAATTGAACACTTTTTAAATTAAATTTGTTTTAAAGTTATTATAAAAGAAATTGTATGTAGCATGAGTATTAGTATACTCAAATTCTTATTTTTATTCCTTTGACTTGGACTTGGACTTCGAATTCATATAAGAGAGTGTTTCAACAATTGGTTTTGTAATTATTAAAGAATTTTTAAAATTTTTGTGGTCGTATATTTTATAACCATCCAAAAAGTTTTATCTATAATAGTGCATTTATATAATTATATTAAAAATCATCAACAACAAATATTATTTATATATAGTATTCACAAAATTTTAAGTTATATATGAATGATAATCATTTCTAAGTTTGCATAATATATTCATCATATAATTATAGTGACATTCTATTTCTACAATCTTATAGTCGGAGTCACATGAGACACATATGTCAGTGAATAAAGAAGAATAGAAGTTTATATGTCATTTTTAATATATAAAAAAAATAAAACAAAAAAATCTCATAAAAATTCAAATCATATTCTTATGCAATTGAGACCAATCTACATAAAACCACATCCATTTCCTCATGTTTATATACGATATGATATACTTTGATATCACATGTATTTATATAATTACATAAAAAATATCAACCACGAATATTATTTAGATATATTAATTTTAAGTTTCTATATCTGCACACAAATGAACATAAAAAAATCTATAAATAAATATATTTACTTGATATTCTTATATTACCTAAAATGTCATTTCCTTTTCTAATTAGTATAATCATAACAATTTTACAACATATAACAAAAAAGGTGAGATAATTCCAACAATCATACCACAATGATATACTATTTTACATATGCATAGATAATTCACATCATTATTCATTCTCAATCCAAAGAATTACATAACTAAAGTATACTTGATTTACTATCCAAGACTACATGAATAATCAATTTTGTCTCTAATGAAATCATGATAATTTATTACATTCGACACATTATGGAAGACTCATATTACGTATATTTCACTAGAAATTAGCATCTAAACCATCAAAGCAATATTGAAATCAACCTTAGCTTCCTTATATCAGGTGGTTCATTGGACCTACTTTACAAAATTTGATGCATGAATCTCCTTCAACTTCTCACTACTTGTTATATTAATAGATGTTATTTAAATCGTTTGTGAAGTTGAGATATTTTATTTCTTTAATGGATTCATAATTAATATTGTGATCACAATAGGTAAGGATACAATTCTAGGTATATACACAATATATAATGTATATCACATTATCTCATCATATTTTATCATCACATACATTCATATACATCTCAATGAAATATCACTCTAGAATATATGTAAAACATACAATATCAACAACACATGTTTCAATATATATCAAATTTTATATCAACACATTATTTCACATAAATAAATGTACGTCACTTGCATGAAGATATTCTCATTAGACTTCCTCGTTTAAGTGGATAATATATCTTTGGAGTGAAAATAACTTCAAAAAAGAAAAAATTAATTTGACTTCTCTTTCGCTCATGCCACAAACTATTACTTGAGCAATATTGCTTTAGCAAACATACTAGGTGCAAACATATACTCAATGTTAAATATGTAGGAAGAAACCAACATTAACCATGTATATCAAATCACACAAATTAATCTACTCAATTCTAACATTTCTCAAAGTTTTAAACATAAAAAACAACTAATTAATCTTACAAACATATATATGAAAATCATCCCAAACAAAAAATTACTACTCTAAACCTCAAGTTCAACTCAACATAGGTATGTTATAATTTTTTATAGTTCCATAAAGTTCAATTTAATAAAATCCAACATCAATTCAAAACAAGAATACATTATAACCTATATAATTCAATACACAAATGAATACATGTAAGAAAGTTACTCCTAAAGTTTAAAAGCTTTATAGTAAGTTAATAAAACTTTCAAAACTTCAACTTACATAACTAATACATTCCTATTATCATATTACCATCACACTTAAAAAAATAAGAAAAATGGATTGAATAAATAGTAAGAGATATAAAAACTTACTTTAATTAAAATTTTGATATATTCTTATAATTTGTTTGTAACCCACATTGTTTGTCAACCAAAATTTAAAAAAAAATATTAAAAATTTATGTTAATAAAAAGACGAAACCTAAATAAAATCAATAATAAATTAATTACCATATTTATAAACTTTGTGGCAAATTTAGTTCACCCATCCCTCCAAAAAAAAAAAGAATTAAATTTATATGAAAAAAATTTAAAATTTTAACAGTCACTTCTTGCTTAGATAAACCTACCACTAACTTGTGACATACTTACTTAATATTGAAATCTACACATACTTTTAAAGTTAGTTATATATCAATTTACTAATAAATTATATATTAAATTATTGATTACATTTAAATTTAAGCAATATATAAAATTAACAAATTAGAAAAAAATAAAAATAAAGAATAACATTATATTTTTTTTATTAAATGTATAGTTTTAAGTTTTCAATTTAATCATTCCATAAATAACAACTTATATTTTTAAAATAAAAAATAAATTATAAAACAATTAAGTCTTATTTGTGTACCTAATCACTATGTGATCTTTCTTTTTCTAATTCTAACCCACACATATCAAAGAGAAAATCTCAACGGGACATTATATTACTGAACAAGAAAAAATATTGAGAAAAATGTGTGATTATTGTGATATAATTTTTTCTTATATACTAATTTTAAATTAAACTTATATAATACTATTAAAGTTTTAGTTATTTTTGCGGTTACAAACATGTCACTTTTTTTTATGTGTTTATTTATTTTTCAATTATTTTTTTTCTCATTTTTTGTCCTGTAATTTTTTTTTCATTTTTAATATATATATATATAATCTCTATATCTTCAATCGTTATAGATTTTTTTTGTAATGCATGGCGTCATTTTGTCATTCTTAATAAATTTAGACAGTGGAAAACATAAGAAAAAGTTTGAAACATGAAAAAAAATGAATAATTTTTAGGAAGAAGAAAAACAAAAAAAGTTAAATTACAAGATAAAAAGAACTTAATAAAATATCTATAATAAAACAATAAATTTAGAATTTATTTTTGGTAGGATATGAAGGATTAAAGGAAACGCATTTATTACAAAAAGTCATTTACTTGTGCACTAGAAACGAAACTTTTCGAAATTCGAAGCGAAACCAGAAGCAAGAACTTCAGTTTACGCGAATGGCGGAAAATGGCGCAGCAGAAGCAGAATCAAAGGAGGATATTTGGTGCAGAGAGACAGTGCCAAAAGTTTTCAAACTCGTCTGCTCCACATTACCTCTCTCTCACATAGACCTCGTTTCGCTCCTTCTCGTATCTCCCTCACTTCACCGAACCCTTCTCTCTTGTCAACCCCTTTGGGAGGTATCAACTTCTCAACTTTTCTTGTCATTTTTCATCAAATTATATTTTCATTTCTTGGTGTTAATCTTTACTTGTTTTTGGGTGTTAAATAGTTGTTCAATTTTCGCGAGTCAAACAAAGCGGGGAATCGTCTTTTAGCTGCTCTTTCTTTGGTTAGTCTTTCTTTTTTCTTCTTTTTTTGATTTATTTAACCTATGTTTGATTTGGGTTGATGAATGTTATTTTTCTTTTGTTCAATTACCTGATGGTGTAGTATGCCAACTGTGTAATAACAAAGGAAGATTATATCTTTACACCCCCAACAACTACTTCAAAGCCGGCCCTTAAGGGTAAATTGATCACTGGAAAATTAATCTTTTGTAATTATAAAGAAAAAGAGAGGTAGAGAATCAAAATAGTGGATGTAAACTAGTTGTAAGAATTCAGCGAGGTGTCAAGATCATTGATAAAAGGCTTTACTACCATTATGGCATAGTGTCTCATGATTGTCAGATTAACCTTTTCTATTAAACATGTTATTCTTGATCTATATGTATGAAAAAAAAACATGTGCTAGGTGATGTCGGATCTTTAAATGAATTTTAGTATCTCGAGGGATAATAATTCACTAAAAGAAAATAAAAATGAAGGGCTTTACTGATTTTTACAATTTTTTATTTTATGACTTTTGTTTAACATTTTGTGGTTATTTGGGGTGGAATTTGATGCTTTCTTGTAGCCTAGATATCTCAATGTGAAGCAGATTAACCTTGAGTTTGCGAGAGATGTTGAAGACACGCATCTCATTCTTATTAAGCATAAGGTAACATATGTATATATTTTTACTATTTTATACTTTTTATACAAGTTTTATGTTTCTATGTTATGGATGGAAGTATCCTGCTGGTTTAACCGAAATATTGTCATATAAATTTGTTACTGTGTTGCGTGCAACAAAACTGATTAGTGTGATACCTCAACTAAGAGAGAAAGAGAGAAAAGTGTAGGAATGTTAGGTGATTTGATATGATAATAAACGAAAAGTGTAGGAATGTAAGGTGATTTGATATGATAAGAAACGAAAAGTGTCTAGAGTGGAGACTGTTCACCAACAATTTGCAAAATAAGCCTGTGTTATTGTATTTTCTAACTCCACAATACAGAATTTTGCTTCAAACAGTTGCTAATATCTTAGGATGTGGAAAATTCACATTTTTTCTAACCTGTTGCATCCAGCTTGATAAATTTAAAAATTTGATGCATGAGCGTGAAGGATGAAACTGATATGGTATAGTCTAGTTTTAGTATTTATTTTTCTTTTGAAATTTTGGTTATTATATCATATTGAGATATTACTACATATCCCAAATGTAACTTGTGTCATTGTGAATTTGTTGAATAATAAACAGGAAGAAGGTAGCATAAACTTACAGCTATATTCTAGTGCTGGGAATGCTGATCATGGATTGAAGAAATATAATTTATTGTATCTAAGAAAGAAAACATTAAGATATGGATCCCATTGAACTGGAACCAGTGTTCTGGATTATGAATTTGCTACCAATAACTGATTGCATATTGATGGACTTACTTTACTTGGTTGCCGTTAAAATGTAAAAGTCCTATCAGATTATCGTCCCACAATGACTTGTAATTTGGCAGAAGCTGGAACATATTATCTTTGCTAAGTGTTGATAATGTTTGCACTAATACTTTATGAGATAGAACATATGCTTTTGAGATTCTAACCGTTTATGTTGAAGCATTTGTAGTGTTTTAATTCTCTTCAAAGCTTGGAGTCTTTAAATCTGAATGGCTGCCAAAAAATATCGGATACAGGAATTGAAGCAATAACCAGTTGTTGCCCCCGATTGAAAAGCTTTTGGATCTACTGGAATGTCAGGTGCTTTAAACTTTTCTTAATGTTTGATGTTTATATTAGCAGTTGGTAATCTTTATTTGCATTCGAAAGTTCATCCTTATCCTTACTACCGAAATACGAATTGCAGAGTAACAGATAGAGGACTACAACATATAGTGAAGAACTGCAAACATATAGGTGACTTGAACTTAAGTGGATGTAAGGTACATGATGCCTTGGTTTTGTAATTAGTTTTTTCAGTGTTATTTATTTAGTATTGCCTGTTGTTTTTCAAAAGGTTTTGTTTGTATATGCAAACAGAAAGAATTGTATTCCATGTACGAGTTGTTGTTAGTGGCAGTGTCATGGAAGAATGGTGTGGTGGATTTTTTTCTAACCAGCGTAGGTAATTTGTGAAGGGCCATTTGTTATGCAATGTCATAGGCTACAATGGCATGTTTACATGGCAGAATTTTGATCTTCTGCCATATTCTGGCATCCACCATTTAGAATGCTGCATATATGTACGTTTATTGATGCCTTCCTTCATTTTAAGTGTATGAGTTGGTTTAAAAGTAATAAAGTTATGAAAGACTAGCTTTGGAACTTAAGATTGATTTAGGGCTTTCCAACCAAATCAAATTTAAGCCTTTGTTTGGATTAGGGTTTAGGTAAGCTTGTTTGGATTAGGGGAAAAAATGTGGAAAGGAAGGAGAAATGAGTGGAAAGTTTTTTATTGATTTATAATTACCAAACTGTCCTTGTATTAAAAATTAAATATGGTTAAATATGAATGAATATTTGAATACCTATTACCTTTTGTTATTTTTTATTTAAATTTTAAATAAGATTATTTAAAAAAGAATTTTGTGAAATATAAATTCAAGTAAAATATTGTTTTTAAAGTACAGTCTAAATCAAATTTCACCATAAAATCTGAGTACAAATAAAAATAATATTTCTAAAAATGAAATTAAAATAAGTTGCACCACAATGTACCTAAATTTAAATAAATTGCTTATATTTTTAATAACCTGATATACCTTCGTTATTTTAAATAGAAAACTTAAATCCACATGACAGTAACATTGAACTGCATAAAGTAGTGACACTATTGCAGATAAAGTGAACAATTGATGCATATTATAAAACTTAAATTAAATTAGCAATGCAGTCAACAACAAATGTATAAAAGAAAGAAAGGGTAAATTATAGTAATCCAAGGTAAAAAAAGATGGAAAAAATGTGCAAACATTATGTATTAATAGAAACCACTTGTGTACTGCAAATAGCCATGGAATTCTTGAAATTTGACTTCAATAACATCAATTCTTTGATGAACTCTTTCGAAACCCTAGCAGACATTCAAGTGTAAACTGTTTAAGCTTTACTACAATCTTTGAATACCACCACAGGTTTGATTAAGGACGTTACCCTTGTGATCAACTTGTGGTTGTGATCTTGTAACCCCAACACCTTCATCACCACAAAAGCCTAAACAAGTCTACAGATAAGTGTGCCCCTCAGAATATGTTTGAGTGCCCAAATTGTGATTCAACTTGTAAGAAAAAATAGTTCTAGGTCATGTGTTTGCATCATGAAAAATATAATTTGCAAGTAGTAAGATAGTTGTTTGATGTTAAGCTTTATGTAACTATTGTCCAACTTATCTTTTTATGGTCATATGCACTTGTAATGTGCTCTGTGGCCATTACTCTGTTCCAATTTACACGTGTGTCAATTTTTCTACCATACTCTGCATTGTAAATAGATATGCTTTCTCCATGTATGCACTTCAATATAGAAAAACAAGAAATGGATTACATGTAAATTGCAGATAGACCTCTAACAAAGTGCCTGTAGGCTATAACTTGTTTGCTAATTCTTATTGTGGGTAAAGTACGACTATCACTGTCTGGAATATTCTATACAATATTACTAAATATGCTTTAGAGTCTGTTTGGATAAAATTTTCCAAAATATAGGATAAGAAAATAAAGCAATGAAATATTCTTCTTGAAAAGCTAAAATTAGCTTATGCATGGGTTAAAATAAGCTTTTAAAGAAGTTAATATAAGAGTTTCTACAAATTAGCTTATGCATAAACTAATTTTAGCTTTTGAAGAAAATTATTTCATTTTTCTTCTTTTATAAGTGTTCATGAATAGGTTTCTCCGAACAAACCCTTCCTTTTTGTTTTATCTAGACAAGGAATGGTATTTAGTGCCTTAATGCAACTTCATATTTATAGTTTATGATAAATTGAAAATTGTCTATTGAGAGCTGGTAATTGTATCCTCTGAGGACTGAACAATGCACTTTCTATGATAATTGCAGAATATTTCAGACAAAGGTGTACAACTTGTTGCTGACAATTATCCAGAACTAGATTCACTAAATTTGACCAGGTATTGCCAGTAAATTATAACAGATTCTGTAAGATCTTGCTTGCTATGACATTATAAATATCACTTTCCAGATAATGGATCAGTAATAGCTTGGGGTGGGAGGATTTCGATGATGCAAATGAACGCTGGGGTCAATTATACCTATCTTCTGATGCTTATATCTCATAATTTGGTGTTTAGGTGCGTCAAATTAACAGATGACGGTTTGAAGAGTTTATTGCAGAAATGTCTTTTTCTTCAGAGTTTGAATCTCTATGCACTGTCGAGGTTGGCATTGAAACTTGACACTAAATTAAAGTTGTATTGCCCTGAAATTTCACTAATTCATATCGTTACTATTATTCAGTTTCACAGATGAAGCTTACAGGAGCGTATGCCTTCTATCACGTCTCAAGTTTTTGGATCTTTGTGGTGCGCAGGTAAAAAGTCTTGGGTTTCTGCAGTTATCTCTGTGCAACTCTATCTAATGCGGACTACTAATAGATACAATTTTGATTTGCAGAATCTTTCAGATGAAGGACTCTCCTGTATTTCTAAGTGCAAGAACCTTGAATCCCTCAATTTGACATGGTAAATGAATCTTCAATCTGAACGTCTATCTGTCATATTAAAGCAAAGTGGTCGTATTTATAATTTTACATGATAGGTGCGTACGTGTGACTGATGAAGGGGTCATATCCATTGCAAAGGGTTGCACCTCTCTTCAGTTTCTAAGGTATATTAATCTGAGAAATTTGTAGCACTTAAATATACAGTACTGGGTGGTGCACTCTTGACTTCTGAAATTTCTTTGTTGTTCTTGTCATATTATGAACATCAATTCTTCTCATGATATATGGTAGGGTAACGGGTTTGAATGTTCACTTTTTTGTTCCAATGAGGAGCATCTTCATGTTCATTACACCGTTTACGAGTTTGCATGTAACTTGCAACACTAGTACATGACTTTCATTTCTGCAAGTAATAACATTTACGTGTTATCCAAAAATCACTTCTCTTACTGATTTGTTGAAAGGTGATATGTAGCTTGTTTGGAATAGTTGGTGTGACTGACAAATGTCTAGAGGAACTCTCAAAGTCATGTGCCAACAAAATTACGACCCTTGACGTCAACGGATGTATTGGCATCGAGGCAAATTCCTACTTGAACATATATCTATGCATAAAGGAATGCTAGCAACATACTCTTTAACACACTCTTTCTAATATATACTTCGCCATTGGTTAGAATTATTGAAGATTACACAATGAAGAGTTGACGACTTGTTAAATATGAAGTCAGACTTATAAAAAATTGTGATTTTCAATAAATTTTAACCAATAATAGTTGTTCGAAAGAGTATGTTGGTAGCATTCCTATAATTAGCTAGACTGGTTTTTCTAATAGTTCCTTTATTCCCATTGCAGAAACGAAGCCGTGAAGAGTTGCTACAGTTGTTTCCCTATTTGAAATGCTTTAAAGTGCATAGCTAATGTGTGTTTGAAAAAAGAAAATGTGGTATTTTCTTGATTTACCAATTTGTGGTAACAAATTTTTTACGTCTTTTGGGGCATTAAAAAACCTTTTGTTGATTTGAATGATTAGGCAAACAACATTGCTCTGGATAGGAAAATGGAAGGTTTTTTATTTCTTAATCAATTTGTGAATTTTAACTTTTTTAGAAAGTCTTTTATGTAATTTTTCCAAAAATTGAAAAGTAAAACTTGATGTTAGTTAAAAAAGAAGTTTGATGTTAGTCTTTTGGGACTTAGTACGACAGAGGATCTTAACTATTGATTAAATGTTATTAATTTATGAAAATTTTTAAAATTCAAGGGTCGTTTTTTTTTCTTTTTTCATTGAGAGGATATCTCCCAAACATTTTTTTGTCTAAAATATCATATTTAGACTCCAATTTCTTTTAGTTACGTAGCTTATTAATTAACATAACTATATAAGCTAAAATTTGTATTTTTAATCCGTTTGCATAATATTTTCAATTATGGGCGTTTTTCCATTGTAGAGGAACAAAGAAGTTAAAAGATCGTTTAATTTCAGAAAATGTTAAATTTCATTTTTAACTATAGAAGTGTTTGCTTCTATTTTAGTTGCAGTTTGAAGTTCTTAGTTTCAACAAATTCTAGATTTTCAAATTGTTGTTTCAGTTTTCAATTCAGAATACTATCTCATCACCGTTTCTAACATCACCAAAATATAAATCAACATAAATTACATGATCGACAAGTAAATTAAAATCTTTGTTGAAAACTTGTCTATAGATATCAAGTAATTTCACATTTGCGTCTATTTAAGTTCTAATGTTAACTTTGTATAGTTGTTTCAATTTCTATTCTCGTTCAAACATTTAAATTGAAGGTAAATATGACCTATACATTTCAGAAAGTATGGAGTTAGAAAAAGAAAAAACTCACATTCTACTGAAAGCTAGCGTACATTATTTGCTCCTCGTATGAAATGCTATTAGGTAATGTTTCATAAACTCTTAACGATTATCGTAGAGAATAGCTTCATTTTCGATTCTTACATATGCAACTTGTGCATGCAATAAAGAATAAATTATGACCATTGAAACTTCTAGTAGTGAAAGAATAGCCCCTAAAATGGCTTCAAAACAAAAACTACATGGACAACTATAACTTTAAAAAAATCATATGATCTTTCTTTATTTTCTTCACTTGATTAAAGAAAAAAATTCTCTACACAATTTGATTTTCTAGTTTAAATGCACCCTGATTCAACTGCAGTGACATTATACATAAATGTTGAGATTTTCAAACAGCTCCAAGTTTTCCATAAATATTTTCGAAATACCTCAACTCCGTTTTTCCTTTAATTGAAAAAGATATTTCCAAAATACTGTGAAACTTTTTTAAAAGCAATTTGGACATTCTTCTCTTTAGATATGACAGTATCCTCCATTTGGTTTGAGCGCTAACCTAAGTCTGCTGCACATCTCAATTTACCAGTAAATCAAGACTTTGTAAAAGGTGTAATAGAAATAGAGAATTCTCCATCAAAACATTCTGCAAAAAACACAACATTCATTTTGTCGTACTGTAATGAGAAAAGAAAATGGTATGATTTTTTCGGGCAACACAAGAATTGAATACTCATTTGCTGCTGACAGGGACGGCGGAAAATATTTGACTGATCGTGCCCTTTTTTACATCTCTTCTTATTTTGCCACATATAATCATTGCAACAGTTCAATCTCATCCACATGTTAAGCAGCTCGGTTGAATTCTATTCTACATTATCAATTACGCCATACCAAATTTGTCGAGTTTTTGACGTACAGAGCTAAACCAAAACAAGTATCTGTGTTTCGAAGATTAACAGGACAGATATGGGAGAAATTTGAGCCCTAGGTATAGGGCTCTGAGGCGGCAACTAGGTCAGAAGGGGACACTAGTTCTTTACTAGTAATAAGATGTATGGAACCCCAATAGGCATCTATGAGAAAATTCCCTTTTAAAGGGAAAAGAAAAATTAGGAGATTTGGGGAGTGGGGGTGAAGAACGAGACAAGTCAATAAGGCAGAAAATCATAATTTTTCTATGAGATAAAGGTGACATGATGATACATAGCAGATCACTGCAATGACCCCCACATGGAGATACCTGGAAAAGACAGGCATGATCTACCATTTTTACAAAAAACTTACCAACCAAATGCTTCTTTGAGCCTTTTTCTTTATGTATCTCTGAAATTGACCTACAAGGATTGAAATTGATCATCAATAAAAAATTAAACAATCCTTGAAAAGCATGCAAACAATACGCCCAAACTCTAATCAATGTGATACTGGAGCTGGATAAGAAATAGACAGGAAAAGACAACAAATTTGTTCAATCACTCAATATTCTTTTATACCATGTTCAAAACTATCTGATGTCCTACCACCAGCACACTAGAGTGAATAATCTCAGAACAAAAAAGGGTAGCTCCTAATATCATGACAATTTCCATAGTGTTCATGTCAGTTAACATTTATTTGCAGGACTGGTGCAGAATCCTACGCATTGCTCATGGGGTCATCTTTAACAAGTTCGACAAGGGAACATACCAATTCAAAGGCTGCCTGCCTTTATCAGAATTTTTCATTGACAATGTTAAAATAGCCTTCTTAGGAGTCAGATACACAGCAGTATTAAATGGGCGGTTTGTTTGGAATTTTGGAACACTGACAGCAAATGTCATTTCTATTTCATAATTCGAAATTGTAAAATATTACCTAGTTCCACCACTTATAATTATTTTCATCCACAGCATCCTTAGTCTCAACCTTCACTCTCAAAATGACACACAACCCTATCACCCTTTTTCTTCTAATAAACCGGAGACTCAACAGCCTTAACAATTTTAAAGGAACCAAGCACCAAAAGAAAATTCACTGACATTAATCTCCTTCAATAATAATTTATCAAACATGCTACATTTTTGTGGAGAGGGTGCCAGATGGTACCAACCTTAAGCGTCAACGCCTAGATTTATTCTTGCAGCAGCGGAACTCAGCTAAGAGAGCTATGTGATCTGAGGACCATTCAGGTGAAGGAAGTGCAGTGTCCTTCCTCAAACTCTCCTCATCCAGTAACTCCAACAATGACTCCACAACCAAAGAATCCGCTGAAACCACAAGTCATAGCTTCATAAATATGTGACTTAAGATATAGACTTTAAATTTAGCAAAATGATATAAAAACCATACTCACCTGTGTAAAATATGTAATCTAGAGTGCCAATAAAATCTCTAGTGACATTTGTGAATAAAGGTTCATTTGTTCCACCATCCAGTCTCCTTTTATGCTGATCATATCCAAGGCTAACTGTTCTCGCAAAAGATGAGTACGCACTGACCTAAATTTAAGTTACCAACAACATATTAAATCAGGCTAAATGGTACAAAAACAGAACTAAAATGGGCAAGCGAGCATATTTTGAACATGCTATTCCTTAATGGAGTTCAATATATACATTACCAGTGGTAACTGATGAACCAACTTGCTGTGAGGACGTAAAATGTTAAGTGGGTCAACTGCTAAATCAGGATGTGAAGGATCTACCTTCCCCATTGCTAGAAGTGCATGAGGAGCACTGCAACAAAATCCAGATTAACCATTATAAGTACAATATCCTTCCAAAATAAAGATAAAAATATAAAGAAAAGTAGTCATCAAACCTTCCCGGAACTGAATTAAAATCTCCACAAACCAACATGGGAATGTCTGCGCTTGCAGCTATTTTCTCCAACCCTTTTAAGAGAGTATGAACCTAAAATAGGAGAACAAATTAGAAACAGTAATGTGTTCAAAACAACCTTATAGATATGAACAGACTAAAGAATAATTTACCTGCCAGAGTTTCACATCCTTTAAATCTTGGGGGACATTCACATGTGTATTTGCCTAAAGTTCACAAGAAATGTGAATTAGGAATTACAAGTAGTATTGCTAAAAAAAGTAGTTCAACCTAAATCTAAAAGGGAGGCAGCGACACGGGAGAGACAGCATATCTAATAATAGATGAGGGAGGGGAGCATCCAGAACCCCTATACACAATGGTCACTAGATAAAAAATTCTTAAATGCGGTAACAATCAGGAAACTGGGGAACAATAAACAAATGGAATAAGCAATAAAAAGTAGACATCATTGTACATGAAAGAGCTTACCACACAAAGAAGCTGTCTTTTCCCAGGATTATCAAATGGCTGATTGTTAACTTTTGCTTCTAGAACCACTATTAATGCAACATTATCCTAATAACAAGAACATTTGGTAAGTAACAAGTACATGAGACAATCATTTTTTTCTTTCTAAATATACAAAATGAAATATAATCTTTCACAAAACAAGCCACCTTAACCAGTCGATTCAAGGCACTTTTCTTCTGAGTGGTTGGAATTGTAGCCTCTGTCAAAGACTGTGCAGCCTTGTTAAATTCAACCTGCATGCAAGCACACATCATTGTAATTTGTATAGAAACATAACTGAACAACCATACACAAAAACCAATTCCTAACCTCATATTTCTTCACATGTGAAAATCTGTCTCTGCGGAAAAATGTTGCACAACCATCAATTGTATTTGTGTTGCTACTGTACACCTGTAAATCCACAAAAAGTGCTTAGCATATAAAATATTTTTTATGTTTATGATCGCAAGGACCAGAAAATTGCAACAACCTCATTTGTTTTTCTCTTGTAAAGACCATAATATCCATGTTTGTCCAGTTCAGGAGAAAAAAATTCATCATAATGATCGCTTTGAACCTGGAGGGAAAAAAGGTTGTCTGTTAGCTAATACAGAAGTTATTGAAATCAGAAATTTCGAAGCTGGCTATGAGGATATCAAGATCAGAAGATAATAAAGAATTAAAACTTAAATTTTCAAAATTACATTAGGAACCCCCTCCTCCCTCCAAAAAATAAGGAGAAAACCCCCACACATCGACATGCATGAAATTATGGTCATGTTTACTCTTAATAATTCACAAGAACGTCCTAAACATTTACAACATACAGACATGTTTAGTGTCCCCGATTCAATTATCACATCTTCAAAAAAAAAACAGCAAAATGAACTTAAAAAGATGACGCCAACAAAGGGAAATAAATAATTAATTTAAATACCAAAAATAATAACAGGCCTTTCCCCATTATGCGACATGGATTAGATGATGTCATGATGTTCTATGGTTATTGACAACAAACAACAGACCTAGAAATCCTTTTTAATGATTTTTCCTATATTTTTTCATGGTACCTCCATTTAATTTACTCTCCTTACTGGGTCTTCAACAAGTGTTTCTATAGTAACTGCAACTCCAACTTCCCCTCTAGTTAATTAAACACTATTCTCATTAAAAATAATAGTTAAAGGGCCAAGTAAATAAAACAAGTTTCTTCAAAAAAATCAGGACCAAGAACATGTTCAAGTACCTCCTGAAGACAAATAATGTCTGCCCGGTAACCAACAATTTCTCTTAACAAATTTTGCCTGCGGTATGGCCAAGAAAGTGCCCAGGAAGGGCAGTAATTGTACAGATCATTTGAGGCATATGCTTCAGACAATATATTGTAGGATAGAACAGTAAAAGTTCCTGAAGTTGACATTCTACCATCCACATCTAAATGCCCCATTCCATCAACACGTATCTGCCGGCGGGGAATAGGTGAGGGAGCAGGAATGACACGTGACGTTAGTATAGTGTTAACAGGCCCCACAGGCAGTTTTGTCTCTGCATCAACTACAACACACTCAAACTTAAGGACATGACCAACATCATCAGCAGTAGGGGTATAAGTCTTAGATCGTCCAACTTCAAACCAAGTTTCACCACTTCTTTGTGTGACAGCAGCAGGATACAAAGGTGTTGCAGATCCATTAGTCAAGCTAGCACTTGAAGCAGAAGCAGATAAGCTGGAATTGATTGCCCCAGATCCAGTACTATTAAAGCGCCCAAATACCTCTTCCTCCTCATTTCCATTTTCATTAAGAGCACTTGCAGCACGATCATGTAAGACACGGTGATGCTGCCATGCATCTGAAAAACATTTTGTGGTGCAATGGTAACTCTTGGAAAGAGGAATTTTGGCCTTAACACAACCTAGGCATTGCAGTGTGGCTTGTTCTGATGGATGTATGCTACAGACAGCAACTTTTTTATCACTCTGTACACGATACCTGCCAAAAGTGAGGGCCAAAGGATGGCGTCAGACATTGTTAAATGTCAAATTTTTAAAGCAAATTAATAGAAAGTGTTGGTAGTAAGTAAAAGTGTATAAAGGCAGCATACTTGGGATCAAATATATATTTAATAAACTGAATAACCGTGAGCAAACAAATATGTGAATGGTTCATGAGCGACAAATTAAGAATTCAGAACATACCAACTAATCCAAAACACAGAATATGAAAACATGAGGGAGTATCAAGATATAGAATTTGAACCTTAGTACATACACGTGCACACACACTACAAACACAACCTATCACCCACTAACAACTTTTAAATTCAAGTTATTACAGGCAAAAACCAGACCGCATGAGACAGTTACAAATAATACAATCATCACCACCCAAACCTGAAGTTATATCTTTCTCCACTTGACCATTTGAATGCAGACAAATTAACTATGATAGTCTATGAAACACAAAAGAACTATCAATATAACATATAAAAATTGAGCAAGTAGCACAGACACTTTTTATAAGTATGTTATGCAGACACGTAGTAACAGTTTCCTCAACAAGTACAGACATTATATCATAGTTTATATGTAATTGAACAGATGCACTTATGAAGGAAACAGCAGATACAATTTATATCTTAAACTACCCTACAAAATATCCAGATTCATGAATTAAATACAAAGCATATTCCCCATAAAATTTTCAATGAACATGGTAACAAGACTGGATATTACATATGCAAATTTGACACAAGAATGCTTCCAACTTTGCTTCTTTAGAGGAAGTTGACACCATATCTACCTCTATATACAGGCACACAAGATACCCCCGATATCTTGGATTCCTAATGTTATGCTGCATGTAACTGTCGACATTTTGGAGACCAAGCAAATAGGAATCCAAGATGTCTCCACGTCCTTTATTACTTGACAAATATTTTTTAGTTACTTTGAGTTGCTGCACCAAACATGAAAATTGGATAGCAGAGTATCTCACATACCAGTAAGAGGATGATGATCTACCAAATTTCTCATTCACATAAAAAATAGAAGTAGAATAACATAGTTCAGCAAAATTCTATAGAAATAATATAAATTTTAGTGTGATATATTTCACTGTTAACTATATTTGAACTCAATTGTTGCACATCTAGGAAAAACTATAAAAGGATGAATTATCCCATACCAAAATTCAAAGCTTAGAGATTAAATTTGACCTATAGATAATAACATAACGTAACTTTATGAAGGCTAATTTGTAACAAAGAGAAAACTCTACCCATGATCACATAACCAGTCCTAAACTGGGGTGAAGGAGGAAAGTTGTGTTAGGCTCTCAAAAACCAGCATAAAACTTGTCAAAACTTCAACACAGATCACTCACAGTTATTTAATGAGATTTCAAGATCTAAAAATAATAGATGAATAGAGAATGAACAATTTGGTTCCAATATATAAGAAAATGGGAAATATTCAGAATTGTGTTAAATTAGATAGGTGTTAAAAATTACCTACATTGAAATTATGGTAAAGGTGACTGTGCATAGATCATAAGAATAGACTGAAATTGCAAAGAATCAATTTAGATTTAAGCTAGAAAGGTCTACAAGAGAAGCTATTTATCTTCTATGAGATCTGAGAAAATGCACAGAACCAGGTCCACATACTATTACATCCCGATGCATGAAAATGCATCCAGCGACAATCCTAGCACCTAGTATATCATTCAATTAATTTGCATCAATGCGGCACAAGACTTTCATTCTATCCTCAAAATCTTTTCTAGCCTTACACAAGACATACCTAAAGAACTCTAATCATTATTAAGAAGAAATATCAAATAGCCATAACACCCAAGGCTTTTTAAAATGACTACCAGGATTTCAACTGTTCATGGCATCAAGGTTTTGGGCTCTATACAACCCAGAATTATGACACATTCTATTACACACAAAACAAGAAAATGCACCCAACACAGCACAACCCTAGCACCCAGTATATTATTCAATCAATTCACAACAATATATGTGGCATCTGATTCCATCCTACCCTTAAGCTCACACAAGACATACTAAAAGAACTTTAATCATTATAACAAAAATCAAATATCAGTAACGCCCAAGCTTTCAAAAACAGTCCAACAGCCACAATTTCAGCCATCCATGACATCAAGGTTTTTGGTTGTGACGACATTTATCAAGGTTCTTGGTTCTTTTTAGCTCCCTGACCACAGTAACGGCCCCAATTATCCATAATTTCACATAACGTCAAAATTTGAAACCTTGACAATACCCCCACTTTCCCACAATGTCAAAACAATCTAACTAAATCGCAACTGCAATTTAAAACCTCAACATGGCACCCAAAACCATCTTTTAAAACCTTGATAAGACCAACACATTCACTTACTTTAACTCATAATATTGCAAAAGATCAAAACAAACAAAAGAATAAGAGAGATAGAACAAACACTCGTTCACTTCCTTTCAACTCCAAAACAAACACAAAAAAGCAGTTTTGGTTATAACACCCTAGCAAACTAATCAAGTCAACAAAATAATTGTTCCTCTCTGTTTGACCGAAAGTCAATCGGGGAAGGAAACAAAAGGGAAAAAGAGTGAACGGGAGGACGGACCATTTGTAATGGAGGAAATGGCCATCTAAGGGGGCGGTTTCGGGAACATCATCGGTGGATACGCTCTTGTCAGGGCGGCGAAGGAGGACGTAGGGGGTGAGTTCGCAGCCTACAATGGGAATTTCCGAGGGCAGGTGCACGCGCACCACGCTCAGCATGCTTTACTTTTCTTCTTCTTCGTTCTCTTCCTCTTGACAACAAGGAAAACAATCGTCACAACGCGGTAACCTTATTATGGAGAATCGAAAGCCACGGCGGATACCTGGCGGATCCGCCATTACTTGACCCGAATACCCGCCAGCCTTGCAAACGGATCTGAGGATTCGAATCAAAGGTTCTAGAAAGGGAGAGGGAAACGGTAAGGATCGATGGCTAGGGTTTTACTGCAGAAGAAGAAGAAGAAGAAGAAGAGGAAGAAGAGAGAGTGCAAGTAATTGTGTTTTTTCTCTTTCAGGTTTTTTCTTTTCTTTCTTCCACTTTTTTTTTAGGGAGTTTTTGTTAAGGAAGGAGGCATTCGATACGACGACGCTGCGTGTTCTGATGTTTTTGGGTGTTTTGGAAGATTAAATTAGGAAGATATTTTTTTAGGGCAAATTATTGGATTGGATTTTCTGGTGGGTACAGTGCATCGTGTAGACTATTCCAATATCAAAGCTTCTCTCACCACATGTAATCGTAGTCGCAAATTATTATAAACAATTTTCTAAAAATATTTTAAAATAATTAAAACTATCATCAAACAGATTATTTTAACTTCATCATAAGCTTCCATTTCACACTATTGTGATGAAGTTGTATTAAATACTCTAAGAAAATTATGGCAAGTAAGTCATATTCAGTTTATTTAGACAAAATTTAGCATTCAAAGAAAAATTTAACCATTTTTTTTTGTTAGGTATTCAAGTGTGTGAGTGGACATAAAATTCCACATTGAGTAGAAATGATAAAGTTGAGAATCTCCTTGAGGGGAAAACTGTTAGTATTCAAATGTAAGAGTGGGCATAAAGTTTCACATTGAGTAGAAATGATAAAGTTGAGGTATATAAAAGAAAAGCAAAGACCCATAGACATTGAGCCTTAAGGTTTTATGTTGGAAGTGGTGTCATCTTTTTTCTTATACACTCTCTCCTTTAGAAAATTTTCCAACATTTTTCTCATTCACAAATATATCTGAAATCATTTTTTTAATAAGTTCTAAATATTTATTCTTGATTTACAATTAAAATAAAAACGAGAACATATTTATCTAATTTAGTGGATTAGTTAAGTTTTATTAAGTAATAGTAAACCTGTCTAACTACCGAAAGTGTGAAAATATTGTCATTAAATTTGTATTAATATAGTAAAAAAATAAATATTTTAATAGTTTGAAATAAAATGAAGATAAATATTATTTTTATTTTATTTTTTTCACAGGTTACATGAGTGTATAATAATAATAATAAAAAAAAAAGACAAGAGATAATGGAATGAGAAATGCGAAATAAAATGAAAGCGTAAAAAAATATATTTAAAAAGTAAGTGAAAACCAAACACAAAATGTCAATAAAGTAACGAGGTGGTCTTACCCCACGAGGTAGATGCAACTCGAATAATGTATACCAAATATAGCTGGTATTTTATGTGACTCAGAGTGGTATTTGAATAACTTCAAATTGGACTTAATATACTGGGGTTGAGATAAAATTGTAGATACAAATTATTTTATATTAAAATATTTAAAAATATAAATATATAATTTTATTGAAAAGTATATATATATCACTATTCAACTAAGTGACTGACTTAATTTTAATAAATATAAAATGTGTATAAAAATTTAATTCAATTGATTATTTTATGATGTAATTTACTATTCAAATATTTATGAAAACACACATCCATATACAATGTTTGAAAACAGGAAGAATGGAAGACATGCTTAACTTATTTTAGTTTTTTAGTTAGTCCAAAAACAATAAAAGGTTTGAGTTGAAAAGAGCATATTCATATTTTTAAATTCATTTTTTTTAGTTTTATTATATTTAGATAAACTAACAAATAACTCATCCTACTTTTTTAAAAAATAATTTATTTATACATTTAAATAATTAATTTTATATGTGGAGTTCAATTTATTTTTTTATTCCTTTAAAGAAAATGTTAGTTCTATAATTATTAATAAGTTATATAGTTAATGCGCTTACTTTTTTAATATCTACTAATTTTTCTATTAATTCATATTATATTGATAAGAGATAAGAGATGATAAAATAAGTTAATTCAACTTATTTTGATTTCGTTTATAGTTGGTCTATAAAAACTGAAGTGAGATGGATTAACTCTAGAGGTGGAAAAACGGGTCAGTTCAGTCTATCCGTGGTCCACAAAAAATAGGACGGGGTGGTCTGCCATCACCATGCAGATTGAAACTCTTGGCTTGGTTCGTCAAAGGACAAGCTAGTAACCCGTCACTTTTTTAAAAATTTTGTATTTTAATTTAAAAAAATTATTTTTAATATATATAATTTTAAACTATACTTAATCTGTAAATATTTTCTAAGATTTCTAATTGATTAATTAATATCTCTAATTAAATAAATTAAAATGATTATTACTTTTAAGAGATAAATTAATCTATTATAATTAATAATTGAAACTTAATTTGTCAGTGTTAATGATTTAAGTTACAATAGTATTTTAAATTTGTATTCTTCAAATAATATAATACAAAAAGTTAATTTTTTAAATTATTTTT
The DNA here is from genome assembly GCA_030347555.1 of Lablab purpureus. Lineage (NCBI taxonomy): Eukaryota > Viridiplantae > Streptophyta > Magnoliopsida > Fabales > Fabaceae > Lablab > Lablab purpureus. The sequence continues at coordinate 1,902,109 of CM059260.1, forward strand.
TCTTTTACTTTTTAATTAAAAAATGGGCTAGTAGACCAGCTTGTCCCGCCCCGTCTCTGCTAAAATGGCAGGTCAAGTGAACCAAAATAGACTGGCAAGTTGAAAACCCTAACCTGGTTCACTAAATTATGGCAGGATGGCAGACTGACCCATGGGCCAAGCCTCTCTTTGCCATCTTTAGTTGGCTCGCCATGGTTATGTGAGTTAGAAATCTTGGACTAATCCGCCTTTTTTTATTTCAATATATATATATATATATATATATATATATATATATAATTTAAAACATACTTAATTATATAAAAACATTAAATTTTTTAATTGATTAATCAATTCCTCTAATTGATCAGAGTATGTTTAGATCATTGATCAAAGTCATTTCAAGTACATGTTTAACTTTCCTGTAAGAATATAAGAGTTTGGAAGTTTAAGCTTGAGAAACAAACTTTATCAGGTAAGGGAATCTAGTTAATACTTTTAATAATACCTTAGGTTAGAAGATATCGATGTAAAGGTGACGTGGTCACAATAATTGAATCTTTGGAGAGATTTTGCATTGTTTGAGTATATTCCAAGTGTTGAATATGAGATTAGATGTCTTTTGAAATGATAAACATTTGTAGATTGTTTTATATTGTGATGTGATTAGATGTATATTGAAGGCAATTTTTGTTATTTATGTGTAGTATGATCGAGACATTGAAGGATTGAATGTGTTAAAATGAAATATGATATAATTTGAGTGGATAGATTCAAAAGAGATAGGTCGTATGTTTAGCAGTTAAAAGATAAAATATTTAAATAGAGTCAAATTGGTTCAAGTTGATGTCATTTTGGAACTAAATATTCAATGTTGGGTATAAGAAATGAAGGAAAAATTCAATTTGAACCAATTAGATTGTTTATTATATTCCGCAGAGTTTCTCCATTATGCAGATTCACTGGACGAGTCAAACTCTCGCTGGACGGAATTCAATTAATTGAAAAATTGAGAGGTTTTTATGTTGGGCGAGCCTAACACTCATTGGGAAAATTCATTTAATTGAAAACCAAAGAGCTTTTTTTGTTGGGCGAGCCAGATCTCATCGGGCGAGCTAGATCTCATTGGGCAAGCTAGATCTCACTAGGCAAGCCAGTGTGGTTAGAATTAAGTTTAGTGGTCTTCATGAAAGTTGTACCCTTGGATGTTAGCTTTCCAATGACTTTGGAATCAATTAAAAAAGAGGTCTAGAACTCAAGTTATGTTTGTTTTAGTGAACAAAGGTCACGTTGTTAGTTTTAGTTAAAATTGTAGTGATTTCTAAACTTTTAAGCTAACTAAATGTTTTCTTTAGTACTTGAAGTCTACATAAGAGTTATAAATTTTCCTCTTATCTTTCTTATAAGTTATATTTGAGTTTGATTTGATGAGTATAACTTAGTATGATAAAAATTCAAATGTTTGTAATATTTAATTTGGGTATGATTGAATGAGTATAATGTGGTATGAATTGTTTATCTTGTACCATGATTTAGACTAAGATAAAAATGTATATGAATAATGATGTGTGATGTTATGATTGTGATGTGTTGAAAGCATAATTATTTCCAGGATGTAGGTGATGTATTGAATTGGAGATTCAAGAAGGAGATATCTTAACTCTACTGATGTTAATATGAAGTGGTGAGAGTCGAGGGAGGTTCCTATGACCTAGTTTGGGGTGTGAAAAAGAACAGGTCATAGGAATTTACCTTGTCCCATGAGAGGAAAGTTAATCCTATTGTGTAGCTTTGTTATGATGACAATTTAATGAAGATATTGTGGTAGGTGCATATCTTTGAGTCTAAATTCAACGCATGTATTTTTCATGCAGTAGATTCAGTGTCTATGGTGATGGTTGATGTTAATTATATTTTCTGACATGAGATGTTATCAATGAGCAGATAAATAAACACTTGATTCTGATGTTGATTAATATAATAATTGATATTATTTTCAATTTAGAATGGATTGTATGAGACGTAAATGAATTGTCTGAATTGTGAGTGGATTGAATAAATAAGAAGATATATGCATATAATTTTGATATATTTGTATATAGGAATTTTAGCTTGTTTTGTGTGTTTTTATGTTTTTCAAACTGTAATAATTATCTATTAGAGGGAATAATTGTGTTAGAGGCAGTAAATGATGTTGTAGAAGAAATTTTTTTAACAAAGATAGGTTGAAAAAAAAATTTATTTTGTGATTTTTAAGTTTTCTACTCTTTGAGATAAATATATATTATAAATCACTATAAATAGGAAATTAAATTGTTTTATAATTAATTAGGTATATATATATATATATATATATTAGGTAAGTTTAGAAATGTTAGACTCTTACAAGTTTAACAACATTGAAGGTGAGAATGAAAATAATAAATAAATCTCTCTAGTAAAAGAAAAAACACATATAATTAGAAAATAACAAGTTAGTTCTCTAAAATTAATTTATTTCTAAATCTAAATTCTAATATTATCTTAACAAATCAAACCAGATTATATGAAATTTTAACTATTAACACATTTAACACAATTTACCTGAACCTGAGCATTATTTTTTCTTTGGAAAATGATGAAGGAGACTTCAAACATACCAGAGTCCTTTGCATCATATTTTATTTCTTCTCCACTTTTGCATCATCCATTTGATGCGTGCCTTTTATGTTAGGCCAATGTATTTTGTATAAAGTATATTCATATATATATATATATATATATATATATATATATATATATATATATATATATATATAGTGTGGCTTTATACCTTACTTAAATATTGGTAGTGGTTTGGTTCACTTTATTGAGTGATTGTTTATATATGTATTATTGTCATTTTGTAGCATGATTGAAGACAAACGCATTAGGATTGAGGAAAAAAGCACATTTTAAATTGTTTAATTGATGTGAGAGTCAATTAAATGTTTTCTTATTATTCGTATACACTGTTGTTGTTCACTATTGATCTTCTCACTTACTTGTAAATGAGATTTTTTGTTTTTTTTTTAACAGAGATTTAGTATTTCTTATAATGAATGGCTTCAAGTGCGAGGTAACCTTATTAATAAAAATTAAAAAAAAAGTGCTGGAAGAATGAAAGTATTAGAGAAATTATTTAATAAATTAAAAAGTTAAGCATGTTTAATAGAAGTTACTAAATATTCTTAAACTAACACTTTTGAGATGCTTGTCAAGAATAATTAAAAAATTGTTTAGTTATGCAAAAAGAATAATAATAAATAAGAAACTACAATTTAAACCCAAAATCAAAAGTTTTGTAATAGATGTCGGTGGTGATTACTTAACCCCAAGCCAAATCAAGGTATTTATTTAGAAGAAAAAAAGGAATAAGAACCAATTTTGATTTATAAAAAGAATAGTTTTACTTTCATATAAAATTTAAAATAATTCTTTTAGGACTTATAAAATGTGTGATTTTTTTTTAATTTTTAATTTTTTTACTTTTTATTTTTTGAAAATTTTGTTATTATATATATGCATGAAGTGCTTCTTCATCCTCACTTCAGTGTTATCCTTCAAAACAATGGCTGTTTCCTTCTCAACGTTCCTTTCCTCTTCCCTCCTCTTTTTCTTCCTTTTCTTCTCTCTCACCACAGCCAAAACGCACCGTTTCGCACGAACCATTTCCCCTTCCTCCTTGGGCCTCGACCGGCCGCAGAAGCTCAGCCACCTCCACTTCTTCTTCCACGACGTTGTCGGTGGCCGCAACCAGACAGCGGTGCGGGTGGCGGCGGCACCAGCCACAGACAAGTCCCCGACGCTGTTCGGCGCGGTGGTCATGATGGACGACCCGCTGACGGAGCTCCCTGACGCTGCCTCCACGATAGTGGGGAGGGCGCAGGGGATCTACGCGTCGGCGTCGAGAACTGAGCTGGGATTTCTGATGGCCATGAACTTCGCATTCACAAAGGGAAAGTACAACGGGAGCAGCCTGGCCGTGCTCGGCCGGAACACAGTGGAATCCGCCGTGAGAGAGATGCCGGTGGTGGGTGGCAGCGGGGTGTTCCGATTTGCCCACGGTTATGCGGAGGCCAAGACGCATTCTTTCGGTGTGTTGGAAGCTGTTGTGGAGTACAACGTTTATGTTTTTCATTATTGAAAGTTTTTATTTGAACAATGGAAATTCACGCATGTCACGGGTTGTTGGTTAGGTTCTTCTCTTTTAACTGTGCTGTAGTATCTAATAGTGAGCAATGACAAAAAATACTATCACCTTACAATCTTTTATAATAATACTTTATTAAAAGTTTAATTTATATTTAAATTAAATAACAAAATATTATATTTTATTATTTTTTAAGTTGTCAAATGCAGAAATTGGAAATCAAATCCCAATTGAAGTTGTTTTGACTAACTTTTTTTATTTTTCATATTTTTTATTCGCTGCTTTGAATATTATTTACTTTTTAACACATTTTCTTATTATTTAAAAAGATTAGACGCGGAGAAACATTTAATAGTCCCTTTCAAACAGAAATTCATATTTTCTAAAATATTTAAGTGTACATTTAAAGATTTTATATTAAATTATTTTACTTTTTAAGTATTTTATTTGAACGATAATTTAAATTTTTGCATAGAAAATCCTGTAACTAAAAGTGACTATACAGGTAAATTTATTCATTTGAATCCGCATTCCTATAAATTTATATATGAAAAATATATTTGTTTAGTCAAATAAATTTTAATTTTTATAAACTTTATTTATCCAGCAAAATTTGTGGATTAAATTGGCAAACTTATACTTACAAAAAATATATTGAGATTTTTAGTATTTATTTATATAAAATAATTTATTCAATCTATTAAATAATGTACAACTAATAAAAGTAAAATAAATTTTGGTTTAAATTGAATTTTAGTGACTAAAATTTCGATCATTGATATAGTGACCAAAATAATGACCCATCAAAATCGATCACTCTTTCGTTGATCACTAACGCATAGTGATCGAATCAATGACTATTTTTGTGATTGATTCTATAATCAAATCAGTGACAGAATGAGTGACTAATTCTGTGAGCGAATCGGTGATAAATTTTGTGAGCGAATCGGTGATAAATTTTGTGAGCGAATCAGTGATAAATTCTGTAAGTGAATTAGTGACAAATTCGTGATCGAATCAATGATTGATTCAATGACTAATTTTTTGACCGAATAAGTTGCGACTAAATTGATCACTAAGTTATTTTTATTTTTTTATGAATTTTCATCATGGTTTTTAAAACTTGTATATGCTAAATTTTTGCTAAATTTAGTTAACCTGTTACATATGATATTTATCAAAGTTTACAAAATCCTCGTCAAAATAATACTACGAATACTTATAAAAATAAAAAATGATTACTAACATTGTTTAAAATAAGTAGATAAACCACAAAATAGATCATGTTTTACATACCAAAAGTTTAATGTAAATATCTAAAGAACTAATTAAAAAACTACAACGGAAGTTTAAATCATATTTCTAAAGGTTGTACATCCAACTCCATCAAAAGAAGCAACGTCTTATCATTTTGTTGAATTTTTTTTCTCATTTGTTAACATCCTATCACAAAGACTATCCCTCTCAATTTCAACTGCTAACTTATTTTTTAACTGTTCAATCTCCTCATTTTCAATTACTGCTAACTTATTTTTTAATTGTTCAATCTCTTCTCTCATAAGATGGACATATGATGAAGTAAAATCATAACAAAATTATTTCTCAACCACTTTGCTTGACTCATATCTAAGCCCATATACATTTGTTTATGCCAATAACTTTACACCAAAGTTGTAGTTTATGAAGTGGAGACTCTCCTGAAATAGATACTGATTGAGAGGCTTCTTCCCATGCAGGGCTAAACTCTACCTCTAAACACCAATACAAAAATAATAGTAAAAACATAAAAAAAGACACCAATATTAAATAAGAAAACATATCATATTTGTGACTTACATCTATTTGTGCTAATCTCCGATCCATTCATGTGTTGTCCTTTTGTTTGTGTTTGACAAAACAACTCAGATAACGTAGGAGGTTTTTCATTCAACTTCATCTAAAATAAAATTCAAAATACAAATTTAGAAATGACAATACATACCAAAAACAAAAAAATAATATATTCCCATTTAGAAATTTAGACTTTACTTGGTATGAAGTTTATAATTTTCTATAGAGATAGACTTCTCACATTTTATTCATATGTTCCATTATATTAAAACATGTATAGCTTAAAAACATGTGCAAACTTATAGACACACTTTCATGTATGTAGACACATGAAAACAATGTTTGTTCATAAGTTAAATGTGTATATAAAAAAAATCAATGTCCATATACAAATTTCCTTACATCTATTGCAAATGGTAAGTGTTCGGATCACTTTATAACAAATATAAAGGAATTATTTTATTGATTTAAATTTTGAAAAGATTAATTTTAATGGCAAAACCTACAAAGTTGTAACATGAAATCAACACATTGATTTTTTTAATGAAAAATATTTAATATTTTGTAGCAGTCTTTAAAGTTTTTTATTCTACCATTGAATTTTCCAAACTCTATAAGAAAGAAAGTATTTTTTCACTTAAAAATATTTAAGTTTATCTTCAATTCTATTCTTTCTTATAGAGTTTGGAAAATTCAATGGTAGAATAAAAGACTCTAAAGACTGCTACAAAATATTAAATATTTTTCATTAAAAAAATCAATGTATTGATTTCATGTTACAACTTTGTAGGTTTTTGGAAAATGTGACCAAAAGTTTACAATATTTATGACTCATTAAGATTCTTCTCTTTATTTATGCCACCATTGTTGTTCTGCAATCTATTATTTGTAACGATTAGTAAATGTTATGCAATTTTTTTGAATATTTGACTTTACTTAATTTCTTTTATAACTCAATTTCATTAGTTTAAATTAAATTCAATAGTTTTACCATATACATCCTTTTAACCTTTGCTCAACCCATTGTAAAATGTGTCACGATCTGAAAATTTATTCAATATGTGGAGCTCAAACATTGTCATTAAAAGACATAAAAATAAAAATAAAATCATTGAATGATAAGACAAATAAAAAGTACAATGAGATATAAAAAAGAAAATAATACCATTAGAAATAAACAACCCAGTATGACATTGTTAGTTTAAACCATTATAACTAAATTGATAAAGTAATAATATTGGAAAGTTGTTGTTGCTCACCATAGCAATTTCAAATTATGCCAATTGTAAATCCAACATAAAGTACAATTATAAAACTATGCGCTAATTTTTTTCTATAAATAAAACAACAAGAAACAAACGTTTCAATTTTAGTTTTAGTTTTATATTTTGTTTTAATAATATACAAAAATAATAAAGACCCAACAACCAATTACAAGTGCACAATATATATGATCTTGAAAATCATATAAAATCAGCAATATTATCAAACAAACATTTTGAAAGATAATTATATATTAGCAACAAAATCGAGTAGACAATCTACAATTTATGAATGTATCTTAGGTTACGTGTGCGGGATTAACGTAGTTTATAGAAATTAAAGACTATTCAAAATGTGAGTTAAACAAATGAATTTTTTATAGTGTAAGTTTATGTAGGTACGAGCTTAAACAGATATACCCGTCCGTATATCCAATTCTAATTGTTATAGATTATAAATGATAATTTAATTTTTTTGAAAAATATTTCAATAATCATTTAATGTAAAAAATTATTTAAATATTAAATAATTATTAATAATTTAAAATATTAATATTAATGATTTTTTTATTTAATATTAGTTTATGTTATTTTTTAATCAAAGTTTATCAATTTTTTATATAGTATCCATTGAAATTATTTTTGGTCAATAATGGTAATAATTATTTAGGTTGAGATCTACCTTTAGTATGAAAGAAATTGAGGAGATAATAAAAAGAAGAAGAAACATTAATTTAAAAATATAAAAGCTTTCAAATTATATAATCTTGTATCTGAATAGAGAATTTTACAATAAAGGCATTCAAATACATTGAATTTCAATTAATCTCATTTTAAATTGTTTTAATTTTTAATTTTTTAATTTTTATAAGTCAATTTAAATTTATTAAATTTAAGTTTTCTCATTTAAATAAAGTATTTCAATTATTATGTAAAAGATTATTTAAATATTAAACAGTTATTGATAATTGAAAATATTAATATTGATATCTGTTTTAGTTATTCTTGATTCATGTTATTTTTCAGTTAAAATGATAAGTCGATAACCTCTATTCAAAATTGAGATGAGGGAGAATACAAGAAAAAATACATGAATTTTGAACATATGAATAATTTAAATTTTTATTTTTTAGGTACAATTTCAAATTCTCTATTTTTAAGTAATCTAATAATAAAATTCTATAATTTTAATTTCTTTTAAAATTTCTTATCCAAATAACATGTTATTTTATAAAACTTTCCTAATTATCTATACAAATAAATTATTCTATTAAAATAAACTGATACTTGTATATTATCCAAATTTATTCCAATTTTAATGAAATTTTTTTGTACTAACCTATGATTAATATTCAATTTTTAAAAAATGAGTATAAACATGTGTAGGTAGATATTCATCTTGTTATCGTTTTTAATTAGTTAAATATTTTTAATTTATTAAATAAACTAAAAAAACTTATTTTCACTAACTTTTTTTTGTTAATATATTTTATTTCATTTGAATAATCATTTTTTCACTACATCATTTTTCATTATTTTTAGTTTAACTTGTTTGATATGTATTAATCTCATCAAACTAAATCACTAATAGAATACGAATTTGATTGTTTATTTTTTTTTTAATATTTTTATTTGTTGTTTTTTTTATGTAAAAATGTTTGACGATAATTTGATAATATATTTTTTTTCTTTGATTTCTAGTTGTGTTTGATTTGAATAATTTTTCTTTTGTTAAATAATTTAAAGATTCAACTTATTTAATATACATGAAGTTCACACGAATCCTTTAGGTGTTTCTCTCTGAATATTTAAAAAATAGTAAAAATGTTATTTGTTATAAAATTTTAATTATATATAATTATTTTTTCATTTTTGTAATTATTTGATATTTATATAATAATTATTTAATATTCTATTTTAAGATTTATGAATTTATAATGGACTGTTTCATATTTGAAAATAATAATAAAAATTGTGATTTTGATAATGAATAATTAATAATATTATGTTTTTTCTATAATTATTTTTCTTTTTTTAATATTAATTAATATTCAAAATAGTATTATAGTAACCAAAGGTACACTCATGATCTAATGAAGACAAAGACAAATTTTATACCCAACAGAAATGTGAACAAAAATAACTGTGAATTTTTATTTCAGAATTATATATATACTCAAACTCATCCACCCCACGTAATTGTCATCTCTAATCCTATTGTGGTGGGTCACAATTGGTATTTAAATTTTATAAAAAATAGTAAATAGGATTTTTTTGTATTTAAATATTTTAATATATATATATATAATATGTAAATATATAATGTTATTAAGAAATAAATAATAAAATAATTTTAATAAATATAATTTTTATTTAATTACTTTATGTTATATTTTATTATTCAATATTTAAAATATTTATCCATCCTACAAAAGATAACAAAGTTCGAAGCTGAAAAAAAATATAAATTTATATTTTAAAATTCATCTCTATTAAGTTTTAGTAGATTTAAATTAACCAATAAATAAGGTATTTCTATTGGTCTTTTTTTGTTTGATTGAATCTTCAACGATTTTCTTCTTCCTAAGTTAAGTTACTTCTAAAAACAGTTTACTATAAATGTGGATACATTTACATTTTTTTTTAAAATCATTTGATTTGAGTAGTACCATTTCAATCTCTTATAATTATTTTCCATCCAATTTATACAAAAAAAATCTTTATTTTTTTAGAAAGTCAAATGTCTATCAAAATGAATATAATATATTTTCTTATAATCTATTTAGTCATTGAAATTTATTGCTTTATATAAGTTTAAGATATTTTATATTTTTTCATTTAAATGAAAAATCTTTAAGTTTGACAGTTTAAATGAAAAAAAATTCAAAAATCATATTTGTTTAGATTAAATTAAAATCATAAATCCAATTTTCATTCGGAGTAATCTTATACATTTTTTTAAAATATTTGATTAAGATAAAAAACCATTACCATATGTTAAAAAACTAATCATATACAAGTTAAATTTAAATTTAAAACTAAAAATAAAATCTAATAAGATTAAACCAGATAACATAGTGGACCGATTCAGTCTAGGATACACCACAGAATTAAATAGAATCCAGTTTTTTTATTTCCTAAAATCTAAAAATATCTAAAATTTAAAAAAAAAATCCACTTAGAATATATATGTATATATGTATATATATATATATATATATATATAAATATATTATATTACATTATATTATTCTGAAAAGATAACAAATTTTCTAAAATAGGTAATTGTTATAGCCATCTTTTCATAGCTATATTATAAAAACGAAAAAATTACCTAAAAGATAAACACAAAAAAAAAAACGATCACAAAAAGATAATCACAAATTTGTTTTAAATAAAGTAAAATGCGAGTGTTAGATTCTTCTTCATCTTTCTAAACCCCTGCAGTGATTAACCCAGATCGAAGTAGCACAGAGAGAGGGAGAGGGAGAGAGAGAGAGAGAGAGAGAGAGGAGAATGGGTACTCGAGAAGTCTACGAAGAGAAACTAAGGACCGGAAATCTCCACCACGAGCCCACCCTCAACCCTGGTCTCGGTTGCCCTCGATGCCCTCGCTGTCTCTCTCTCCTCAACCCTAATTCCGTTAGTATTTTCTAACTTTGTTTTTTCTCAACGTGTTTGTTTGTTACTGCGGTTATGGTGTTCGATGAATTGACTCAACCAAATTATCTTTGTTTTGCGATCAGGAAAGAGGCGAGTGGACCATCACTCCCGTCTTGCACGACGCCACTGCTGTCGTAAGTTCCTCTCTTCCCAATTGGGTCCGCTTTGATGTTATCGTATCATTACAATATTAATTATAATATTCTAATAAAATAGAGGTTGGTGAAAAATTGCTGTTTTTGTTCTTTGATTTCAAAGTTCAAACTGACTCTTTTGGGGCTCGAAGTCTGACTGTACGTTTGTTTTATGAGGGTTCTTTCTTGTTGTTGCTTATTGTATTCGTGTTTGCTGTTGGATAGGCTGGCTCGGGGATAGGTGGTATGCTTGGTGCAGTTCATGGTTTGAATACAGGTAAGTTTAATCATTTGTTTTCTTCTTTATGGTATACCGTAGAGATTAAATTAATTTTGATAGCTAATGTCTTTTCAATGTTAAACTCAGGCCATCTAGTTTAAAAACTATTTCCATGATTTACTTTTTAATTAGGAATTATATTTTAATAGGACATTTTAACATCTTTGAAATTTTGGTCTTTAATCGATCCAAACGCTGTTGTCTTATCCGTATGTAGCCGCCTGGGATAAGGCTTTGTTGGTGTTGCGTTATAATATTTAGTGGTGGTGTTAAACCTTTTGTGCTGCTTATGGATTAAAATTAAAATCCACGTTCATTCTTTGTTGAGGATATTGCTAATTATGTTTGGTTGTAGGTTTACCATATCTTCAAAATCGTCTGAAGGGACCGAAGTGGCTTCCTTTTGTAGTTGGGGTATGTAGACCTTGATTGACTTTTGAGTTTGCTTTGCAAATTAAAATTACTTGGCTTTATGCTTTGTTGACGCCTTGAATAAACTTAGCATAGAAGTTGGTTTCATCTTCTTTATGCTTTCCTTTACGCTTAGCATATTTGATGCTACGATGTACCATAGAGTTTGGTTTTATTCTATAGTTAACTTATTACTTTTATGATTTTTCACAGATTCCTCCATTGTTGATATTCTCTGGCATAAGTGCTGCATTTGGAGGTAACTTCTGCACATGCCTACATCTTAGGCTTATATTTGGTTCCTTAAATTTTCAACTGTGCTCATGGAGTCACAGCTGAATATTTGACAACTATTGCATGGTAGTGGCTGTAACATAAAAGGAATCATGAAATGATAGTTTATACCCCTTTTGTTTCTGCTTTAGTCTATTGGTTTGCTTGAATCAGTGTTGTAAATCTCACTACCTTGGGTATAAGACACAAGTATGTGTGCTAGTAACATGGATTATAAGATCCCAGCATACGAAATAATATTCAAACAAATATAAATGCATGTATGATGACTGAAATAGGAAAAATAGCCTCACAATCACAACTAGCGGATCATCTAACTACAATTTAAAATGCATGAAGAGATCATGACTCACAACTCAAGTTAAAGGTGTAACTGATGATATCAAAGCCATTAGTTTTAGTACCAAAAGAACAAAAGAGACATGTTTTTTTAGTGTGTATAATCAATCATCTGGATTGGGAAAAAACCAAGGTTTCACATCAACTAGAAATAATGCCAAAATAAAGTATGTAACTGGAGGCAATCCTTATCTTATAAGTCAGTTTTGTTGAATTAAGTTAGGTTTAGATATGCATATTTCACTGTAAACTAAATACTGGAGAGTTTTTGTTCAGATCTTGCAAAGTTGCTTTGGTGGGTGATTGCATTGTCTTGGGTAAACAAAGGTATAGTCTATATCCATGTCTTTTAGGGTAAGGTCGCAGTTATTGATAGTTTCTTAGTAGAACCTCAGGATCCTTCCAAGGCTGCAATTGCCGATATTCATTTTTCCATCTTGCGTGAAGTCATCAAAACAATAGGGAAGCGGGTTGAGGGGTTCCATAGATTGAATGTGGTCCTTCTTAGCTGGGAAGCAAGGTACACCATATGGAGGAGTATTGTATATCCATTAGAAAGGAGAAGCTCCCAATAGCCTGTTGAATGGATAACCTGAGTTGAAGTTTATTTTGGATTCCAAAATACCTGGAGGATCATTAAGGATTAGTTTCTCATGCTAAGCATGGAAGGGTCAACAATCCACCGGCATAACCTTTTTTGGCAATTAGTATCTTCTAATGATAAGGCCATTGAGCCCAATAGGGAAATGGATCACATTTTTGGTATAAGCCAACAAAATCCAGCCAATTGGAAAGTAGATTCTTGAAGAAACAAAAGGGTAAGTGAGGTGGTAGTTAGTGATGCTCAAGTTGTGAGAGTGAAGGACTGGATGGTTTATAGGGAACAATTGTGGATAGTCGGGGTCATTAAGGTGAGTAGTATTTCTCTGCTAGAGTGCGGAACAAGGAGATTGTCTTCCTATAGTAAGATTCAATCTCTTACCTTATTCCAATCTTTATCTTCTTACATGTGGAAAATTCAAGAGAGCTTTAATAGTTGATAGTTGATATGATACAATAGGAAATTTAAAAACCCTTTTGAAGAGTTGTGACTTGAGTCAAACAGGGTCTTTTGTACAATTTATCAAAACATTGAAGCTAATCTCTTTTCATCCAGGTCATCCCACTTGCCGTAGTAGTATATAAACTTTAATCTGAGTGAGCTTCCGCCTGATGAGAAAATTACGAATAAAAATTGGTTGAAGGTTCACCATGAACTCCAAGCATGTCTCTGAACTTGTTAGGCATTGCTCCATCATTGGATTTTGATGTGAACTAATGTCAGGGATGAAAGATATTGCAGTTTTGAATCTCAAGGACTAGTGTCTCAATTTAGAAATCTTAGGGACTGCATCACAATTTTTAGGAACGAAAGTGAGAATTTACAACCTCAAATAGAGAGGCTGTACGCCAGCAATTAGTGAATTGGAGGGGAAAATCTATTGATTACTCAGTTCCCCACTTTTTTCCTTGAGGGCAAGGAAATTCTTCGAGAGGAGGGCACTGATAGGGCCCATGAATATGAATGAGTTAATAATACAAGGCCCGAAGTTTGGAGGGTTTACCAGAGGTGTGAAGAGGGGAAATCTAGTGGAGAATCAAGAAATGTTAGGCTGAGTAGAGCGGCCTGGTTGTTACACAGTTTGTTATGCCAAAATTAGGGCTAGTGTCAGGTGGGTTTAAGCGGTAGAGGTCCATTTGAATTTCGCAATACTCTGAGATGAGGGGTACAGAGCTTCATCTCCAAGGTCTGTAGGAGCCTCTTTTTGGTTCTGGTTTACATGTATTTCACTGAAGCTGACTATAATACTGGGGAGTTTTCTTTCAGTTCTTTGGGTTTTCCCAAGTATTTTGCTTTTCTGTCCAGTATCTTGAGTTCCTAATAAGTTCAGCCTTTGCCATCTTGCAATCTGCAGTCGTGACCCATTGACCACATATGCACAACTAGCTGATTGGAGAGCATGAAGGAGTTACCTAAAATCCTAAAATCCTAAAATCCAAAAATTAATTGGTTGGTGGAAAAATAGGTTTAAGTGAGGACATAGTAGAAACTTCCTCTGCTTAGAAAAGGGATTTTGTTTAAAAAGAAATGAAAAAAACATAATAGATTCCAATTTTGAGAAAGCATTGTGGTTGCAATGCTCTGTTTAGGTCATATGGCAATTCGTGCCACAACTTCTGGCAACCCTAATAGGTGACTCGAGTGGAGCTTTGCAGTTGTTGGTGTCTCTACTGGTTTGCTGCAATTGCACCTTTATTTGTTTCGATTGGACTACTTTAGTATTAAGATGTAATATTTGGGAACTGATGCTTGAAATCCAGACTCTTTCATCAAATATTGCTTATAGGATGAACTGATGTTTAAACTAGAATATATTACTTGCCATGTGGTATGTTGTATACTTTTCATAAGACAAACCACTTTTTTAATTCTTGTAGTTTTTTGTGTTGATGATACTATATGCTTTAAATACCTTTTTAGTAATGTGGATACATGTGGAATTTTTAGGTTATGCACTTCCAAAGTTCACTCAACTCACTGTAACATCCTATTATGCTGCCTCGAGTGCCTCACATTATGGAATCTCTCTTCTTACCCGACATATTGAAGAGAACTACAGTTCCAAAACTCAGCATCTCAAGAGGCTCTGATGATTCCTTTTGGGAGTACTTACAAGGAAAATACGTTACCTGGCAATTTTGTTTACATTACTGTCCTGTGGGTGGTTAGGATTGTTAAAATTTTATAATATTTTTATTACTCCATACAAAAAATGCTTATGTGAATAGTCCTTGTTTATATTTTACTATTAAGCTGTGATAAGAAGCTCGGTTATTTTTGTAGTTGTTTTATCTGTAATATTAATCAATTCTAGTCTGCCGCAGTTGAATGGGCTTCACTTTCCACCATTAGACAAATTTGGTTATTTCTTTCTCAACTCTCTTCTCTCACTTCTATGATATAAAATAAATGATGGACTTACCTTTCTTCTCTCACTTCGATGATATAAAATAAATGATTGACTCACCCTTGTCATAATATTTTTGGAATATATTTTGAGTCGGGATGCAATTTGGAATATAATTTTGTATTGCAAGATAAGATTATCTAATGCACAATTATGTAATTTGGAATAATATTTATATTTTGTAATTTAAAATAAAATTATATTATTTGAAATATAGTTCTAACTTAAGTAATTTGGAATAAATTGGAATAATATTTCTGATGGTATACTTTGAAATAGAATTATATAATTCTAGATTATGTAATTCCAAATTAAGTAATATAAAATACAGTTATAAATTATACCATTCAGGACATATTTATTATTGATTATATAATTTCAAACAAAACTTTAGGTCAAGAACACCCAATTACATGAGTGAACAATAGAACGTACTGTGACACACATAATAAATCAATGGAAAATTTTATGTTATACAAATAACATTTTTCATAAATTTTAAACTGATTAGTGATTAATCCAACTTACTTTCTGGGTTGGATAGGTTGATTGGCTTCGGATCATACAAAACAATTAAAAGGCTTATTTATCTTATTCATACCTCCATCTTAACATTGACAATAAATTCATCTCTTTATTGTAAACTATGTGCAATTTTATTGTTTTCATCGATAATCATAACCACTTAAATCTAAAGAGACAACATGGTTAAATCAACAAACGAAAAACAAAGTGGTGGCAATTAAGATGTTGATTGTTGAGTTAGCATGTTATGGTGTTGTTTGATGCTGATATGACATTAGCGATGGTGAGATCAAACTAAAAAAGCTTAGGGTACTTGGAGACAACAAAATAAAGATAATTTTTTCCCTATGATTTGCTTGTAAGCTTGAAAAAGTAGGTGTGCAATCATTTAGGGGTCTTTTGAACAACATCTCAAGAAATTAGCTACATTGGATATGAACTACATAATGCTACATGACATGATAAAGTCTCCACCAGACAAGATCTGAGAATTGGAGAAAGATGGTTCTGACTAGAGCTGTCAAAATAGGCCTGGCCCGATGGGCTGACCCGTATAGCCTATGATTCAGGTCAGGTTAGGCTTAAAAAATTGTGGCCTATATAATAATAGGTTTTTTTTAGCCTGACCCATTTGGCCCGATGCTCATATGGGCCAAGGTCAGGCTGACCCGTAGGCTAATGAGCTGGCCCGTTTATTTTTTATATTAAAATTTTGTTCTTAATTGGTATATTATCATACCAAAGAAAGAAACCCTAGTGTCTCAGAGTCTCTGTTTTCTTCTTCATTTCTTTTCTTCCTTTCTCATAAGCTCTTTCATCTCCTCTACTACACTACTCTTCTAACATCTCACAAGTCTCTGTTATATTGTTTAGTAGGTGCTTGACTCTTTTGGAAGTACTTAGTATGTGATCTAAGTTTTTTTTACAAGTTGTTCAAATGTAAACAGTTTTACACACACATTCATGTAAATATATTATATATTTATATTTATATTGTTGATAAAAAATTATATTATAGATATATTGTAATATTTTTTCAATTTTTAATTAGGCTAAAAATGGCCCGTTGGCCTAACATAGGACCAGGCCAGGCTAAAAATTGTGGCCCGTTTTAAAATATAGGTCAAGCTAGGCTATCAGATTTTCTGAACTTAACCCGTAGGGCCAGGCCAGGCTGGACCCCGTTTTGACAGCTCTAGTTCTGACACTCTCAAACTTCAAGATTGAGCTTTGGGTGTTGGAAGCAACTCCTTTGTTGCATGGTCAAACAAGGTACATCAATTTTTCTTCCCAACTAACATAGAACCCTAAATAAATTCTCAAGTAACACATTATGCCTTTTATTGGTTGACCAAGATAGTACATTTCTCTATGTATCTTCAATATTCGATTTTTAAAAACCCCAATTTTTATGTTATTTTCAGAATAAACGTTGAAAACAAAGTTGGTTATTAGATAACTAAATTCTAATTTTTCTTTTCTTTTAATAATAAATAAATAAATTAGTATCAAACACATCAATCTAAAATAAAGCAAATTTTATTAATTTATTTATATAACATAAATTAAGATATACATGAAATTTTTAATAATATATTAAATTAAGTTAATAATATCATTAAAATGAATTGAAATGAAATTAAAAATAATAAATTTATTAATTTAACTTGTCA
The DNA here is from genome assembly GCA_030347555.1 of Lablab purpureus. Classification (NCBI taxonomy): domain Eukaryota; kingdom Viridiplantae; phylum Streptophyta; class Magnoliopsida; order Fabales; family Fabaceae; genus Lablab; species Lablab purpureus. The sequence continues at coordinate 1,919,678 of CM059260.1, forward strand.
ATATTTTAAAACCTTATTAAATATTTAGACTATTTCAATACATTATTAATTGAATTATTTAATATATAGATAATTCATACCAACTATATGTTAAATTAAATAACAAATGTGATTGCTCTTATGTGATTACTAATAAGATGACGCTTTTTATTTTATTTTTATTTTTGAAGTGCTATACTATTTTTTGAAAATAAGAACTTAAGTTTGTGATTTAAAAATAGTAAATATTTTGAGTTATTTATTGATTAATGAAAATTACTAAAAGAGTTTAGTACATATTAATTAAATAATTACTGTTAATAAATTAATAACTTTTTAAAAATTTATCCCTTATTAGTATTGAAAGTTATAATAATTTAGAAAAAAATTTAAATATAAATAAATAGTATATATTTTGTTAGAAATAATTTTCAAATTTTTTTACTATTACTAATAATGATTTAAATAAAAATTTAATGTAAGATAAATTTGAGAAATGACTATCAATATTAGTTATTAATATTTAGTTATTAATTTTGAAAATATTAAAGTTAAATTTATTTTGTTTGTTATAAATATAATTTTATATTTTTATTAATAATGTAATTTTATTATTGAAATAGAAACTGAAAATGATAACAGAAGTAAATTTTTATAATTTATTAATTATAGAGAAATTGAAGTAACTAACACAAACATAAATAAGAAAAGAAAGGTAATCTTATAGGTAATATAATTTATATAGTAATTAAGTTTTTATTCCATCTTCATAATATTTTTAGTTGTTAAAGTTATGAAGTATATGTGTTCAGTCGGATACTGTAAATTTTTTATATAGGTAAAGAGATCAATTTGGTTCCAATATGTACAGGAACATAATTTCTTAAAAGTGTTATATACCATTGAAACATATGACTTACATTTAAATTAGTTTTCAAGTAAATTTTTGCTCCATGTGTGGCTTTGAAAAAAAATTTGGTGCATAATATTTAAAATTGTAGCAAGAAACTCATCACCTTGTAGACCAATTTGTTAATTGATTTGCTACTATTAATTCTATACCAAGCATTGTTCCATTCGATAAATGTGAGCACCCAAAATACATTTAATGTAGTATAATAATTTTCTCAATAAAAAAATATAGCTTTGCTTAATCTGAAGATTGATAGGTTCAGATCAGTTTCAACAGTTCTAAAAATTCAGATTTTTTAAAGTTGATTGGAATCATTGAAAGACTTGTACAAGTTCAAGTGGCCAATCCAATATCATGTTTTGAATTAACACCTATCTTGAATTAACATCATGATTTAATGTTTTATTAAGTTGAGTAGGACCTACTAATCTAATGAATTAAGTGGGTCAGATATTTCTGTCCAATCACTGAAAAACTTTCCAACTTTAACTGTGAAGAAAAAACAATTGGATTAATATAAAATGTCATTATCTTAGCTGATTTAGACATGTCCATATCTATGCATACCATAGATATTTCTTGGAAGTAATATTTTATCATCCAAAGATGGTATAATGGACAAATTATTCGTTCAAAATGTACAAAAAATTGTCACAACATATAAATCATCAAAAAAGGGATATATTTCTAAGTTAGAAATCTAAATCCATCACCATCATGATTAAAATTAGCCTGAGTCTTGCTCTTTATCCAAAGAGACCTAGAATTAATGTAGTGGACAAAAAATCACAACAAGGAATTTGTAAAAGCCAATTCAAAATTCCATTTCTGATTTGTGTTTAAGAAGGACAAAAAGGGATGTCAATAGGGAAACTTCCATATTTAAAAGAACCAAATTGATGAAAATGGAAACAGTGGGACACAGATTGTTATTACTAGAAGCATCTTTGTGTGATGAAAAATGGTGTTTTCTAGTGATGATGAGAACACAAAAATAATTATGACACAAAGTAGTAGCAATAACATTACATATTCCATGACACAAACAACAATAATAATATTAAGTAAATTTGGTTTGGTGAGTTGTCATAATGAGATGAGAAGTGTGAATGGATGGTTGTGCATGGAGTTGTGTTTTAAGTCCAACTTGCATTGCTGGCTCATGTTACCCTATGACAAGTGCAGAGAAGTTCTGAACATGAAATTGATTTCTTTAGGTGGGTATCACATGTAGTTCTGGATCAAACTTAGTTAACCAATTAGGCATGACGGAGTTGTGTGTGGGTGTGCCTACTCCATATTGAAGATCAGCAGAACCAAGCATTGACTTGTTTGTGGTCCTACATTGTACATTTGGATCAATTAATGAATAAAAAAACTTGGCAGCTCCTAAGACCCAGAGATGGTAGCTTGTAGGGAAGACCCTAGCTAGGGGGGACTAGGATTCCCATTCTCCCATCATTCCCTACCTTCCTAACTATTACTTCTCTTAGCATCCATTCTTTGTGGGGTTCCAAATTAATTGTGAAATAAAAAATGGTTTAATTATGCTCACAGTTTCTGAAATTAGACTAAATTTTGCTTTTTTAAATTGAAGAATCATTTTGGTTACTCACATTTTAAAGACATGCTTTCAGTTCTAAAGATGAATATATTAATGGAAATAATGACATGATTCTGGAAAGTGGACATGTGTCAAATAATGATCATATTATATTGTTATCACTTTGGTTTATCTAATTCCAAGATCTTAGACTAAAGAAGTATGTATCAGATATTAGGAAGAAACTTATAAAAGATATTCCTTTTGGGTTTTATTTTACTTTTTTTAAGAAGAGGGATCATTTCAGCAGCGCTACCCTTTGTACACATTTAGGCTTTGCCTTGGCATGTGCTTTAGTAAGTATTTTTTTAACAAATATGTTTTGACTGTAAAAAAACAAAATGAAAAGTATCTTTGTGATGTAAATATAAAATTAAAAACACCCTTATTACAATAACTGAAACTTGCAGGCATGCCAGAAGTGTTTATTTCAGAATTGTTTTGTCTTTGTTCCTATTTCCATGGAGAGAAAGAGAAATCATCGAACCATCCTTCAGAGAAGAATAATGACTAAAATTGTCATCCATTGTGGAGGTACAATTTGTTGTTACTAGCTTGGAATTTGATGTTTCTGCAATTACAGAGACCAACTGAATTCATATTCTTCCTTGCTGAGAAAAAACAATCTAATCAGTAAGAACCAAAATAATTATATATAAGAATGTGAATTTAAATATCATTGTTATTATAAGAATATTTCTCATAGACTATCTATAGTATTACTGCTGTTAGTATTATTTTAACCTTATCCTAATTTTAACAGTGTTTCTGGTGTGTAACCAACTAAAACTTTCATATATATAAAAAATATACAAAATTGTTATACCATCTAGTACAACAAAGATAGATATAGTTAATAAAAATCAGACTCATCCCATATGTGAATTCAAATCTTCTGTGATGTGAAAATCTTGTTGATAGACAATTAATAAATACATACTTTTATGTGTTCTTTTTTTGTACTAACTTGAATGTATCTAATTGGTAAAAACCAGACTCATATGCTATAGGAATATGAATTCGAATTTGATGTGAAAATGTGCTGACAGACAACAATACTTTTATTAGAGTTATTTTAACATTATCCCAACCTCTTCGGTTACCCAACTAATTCAAACTTTTCCTGATGAAAAGAAGAAAGATAAAAAATGGTTTAAAATATTCAGAAGACATGGCTTAGGATCAAACATGACAAAAAACGAAAATGTCTACACAAAGATCACAGTTGACAGAAGAAGTTGAACTGGTTTGGCGTTTATGGCGACAATGTTAAGCATGATGAGTGCGAGTTTAGGATGGTTACAAAGTTGTGAGATGTTGTGGTGATGGAAATGAGGGGTTTGTAAGGAGGTTGGCATAATAAGGATAGTCACTGTAGAAACTGTCATCCTCCTCGTTTGCAAACTTTATTGAGGTGTGGGCCGATGTTTCTTAAATTCCACTGTTCTTTCCCTCTCTGCATCTGAAAGTAAGAAGGAGTGGTCCTAGTGAGTCATAATGTGTGTACTCTTCTCTCTCTCTGTGTCTTCATTGTGGCCTTTATCACCTTTGCTCCCTCACATGCGCTTTTATATGTTGCATTTACTTGTGGGGTCTTGGATAGTTGGACTGATGTTAACACCACGGCGGTATTGTGGGATTGTCTTTATTTATATCTATCTATCTCTTTTTCTCTTCATGCCTTCTAGCATTTCTTTTGGTGGGGCTTTTTCATCACTTCAAACTCAGTTTTATCTCTCCTTTTGAATCAAAACCAACCTACCTTCCTAGCTAGCCACTTCTTTCAAACTCTAGAATCATGTATGTGTATGTGTTACATATGGACCATAGAATAAAAACAAACCAATATATATCTACAAAAAAAACATATGTTAAGGTTTAATATTCACTTTTACAATTCTCTGCATAATAGTACTCCTTGTTTATTTCAACTGTGCATAGCTTATATGTTCTTAATTTTTGTATGTTGGTAAAAAAAAATTACATGACCTACTTGTTTTAGTTTTGGTTGTTCATGATAATAGATGTAATAGTGTTAGTGTCTGTTTTTCTCCTAGTTGTGTAAAGAAAACGTTATTGATAAAAGAGTGTGGTTTGTTGTTATGGTGGAATTGATTTTTCAAAGTCTTGTATGATGAACCTCAAATTGGTAGCTAAATATTGTGTCCATATATGGATGGATGAACATAATTGATTTGATTTAGGAGGTAGAAATCGGTGGTGGGATTTCAAATTCTTGAAGATGACACGACAATAGTGGTGTTGGTAATTTTGCCACTCTTTTCAAAATCAAACCGTGATTGGTGTTTGACTACACAAATAGGAAAAAAAAGAAGAGTGAGTGAAATCTGTCTCAAAAACCAAATTTGTGAATATGTTACATATTTTGACTTGCGTGATCTCCAAGAACAACACTAACCACGATGATTGACCAAGTTCATATGGAAAGCAAATTATTTATTTATTTTTTGGTAAAGGGCATTCAATTTTGTGTACATTTAAGATCTGCATAGGTTGCACAAAGTATCTAACATGAAGTCAGGTGAGGACCTAAACACATTTTGATATATACATGCAGATTGCAGAATCTAACTGGTGAAAAGAAGAGTCCTTAATTATATCACTAGTCATCATGAGATGGGAAGTGAGCAGTGTTTTGTACTACAAAAGACTTCTGCACATCCCTTTTATTTCACCTGTTTGTTGAGAGAACTGACCAGAATTATAGGGGAAGAAAGATCTCTTTTCATTTTGTAAAAGGAAAAATATAGTAACAGTCAGAAAGACACACATAGTACTTAACATAGGTCATGACAGCATATAATAATACATTGCCTTTAATTTCCATCAAGACCCTTCTCCAGTTCTCACTCACTGCTTGCCCTTATTTACTAATTGTTATGATAACAAAAATGGTGTTCTTCGTCTTTATAGCTTCATCTTTTGTAAAATATAAGCTAAAAGTGGTTACAATAACATATATATATATCAACTAAATATTTCATTGTATTCAAATTCTACACTTTTCACTTTTTAACTTTTGCACTGGATTTTGTCATTTTTATTCACCGTGAAATGTTTCATCATAGGTCAACGTTTATTATTTTCTCTCTTCTGTCAATTATTAATATTACCCGCATTTTTTAAGATATTGTAATCATAAACTAATCAAATAGAATTTCTGTTTATGAGAGATTGATATGCTATTATTTATCCGTAGATGCTAATTATATATATATATATATATATATATATATTAATTTATGAGATTTGTTGTCTTAGAAAGATTATTCATGCAAAAAAATACAAGACATTGATAATTTTAAAGAAGACATTTTTTTACTCATTTATGATACCAACTAGTAATTAATTAAATATAGAAAACAACCTTAGTTTCTATTTAATAAGTTCCTTTCTGTGATTTTAAAATACATTAAAAAAGAAAACAAATCCAGCTTTTAATCCATGAAACGAAAAACTAGGCTTTAATTAGCAGAGTCTTGTCTACTAAATTAGTCTCCACTACTCATGTTAGTAACTGATGAATTAAAATTAAATCTTATTTTTCAATTATTAAGGTAGGAATATATATAATCGTATGAACAAGTACATGCATGGTTGGTTGAGCCATTATTTAAGTTTAAGGTCATTTGTTCATATGTACTTGTTCGGTGGAAAACAACAGACAAATGAGTCCACCTCCACTGAAGTTTGTCGACAATGTCTTCATCAATGATTCATTCATCTTATTATCTTTTTTATTCTAACAAACCCCTTTGCAATATCTTTCTTAATGCTTTTCTTTGAAGCATATATACCTTGCTAATTCTAGGTTCAGCAGATCATTCGATTATTAATGCAGGTATGTTATGCCTTCTTATGCAATATTATTTGCTTGATTTATAGTATATGCAAACTAATTAATGAAATTTAACCGATTATTAAGTCTGCTGTCGACCTCCTCTCATTTAAAGAAGTATGAATTATGATTGTATGTGAAAGAAAAAAAAAAAATATTCATGGCTTTGATTTCTTCTGTGACAAGTGAAAAATAATGAAAAATATCTCTTTTAAAATGTAGCATTTACCTCAAATGTAAAATTAAGAGCAAGTAGTGATAGTAAATTGCTTGGGTTAGAGGATTTATAGATATTGTTTGTATTTTGTAAAGGTGTTGTAAGGATTTTGGGTACCCCTTTACCCTTTATCCTCTTTTTTTATTGAATTTTCTGAGAAAAAAAGAAGTTATTTTCAATAATAGGTAAAGAAATACAACAAAGTAAAACATGTAATTTGATTTATTCTATAATAAATATTCCAAACATATTTGATTCATCTTTATTTGATGGGTAAAATCAAGCTTTACTAACATAAAAATATAAAGTTTTAAAAACACGATTTTTAATCATTGCAAAAGTATGAATTTGATTTTAATCTTTCAATTTTTAGGGATTACTTCATAAGTTTTAAAGTTTTTGAAAGTAGTTTCAATTACCACATAATGATATATAGTGTGGTATATGTATTTATATATGAGATGAAATATATAAATATATCCCGACCTCAATAAGAAGTGATAAAAGTCATTTGAAAAATTTATAAAATCATGTCTACAACTAAATATTAATACACTTTTTTTATAAAATCCAAAAACATATTTTTACCAGAAAATTGAATGTGCACGAATTATATGCTTGTTTTATATATATATATAAAACTTATAATAATATTAAGAATTCAAGTTGAACCGACCCTACCATTATTATAGACAACATAAACTGAATAGTTGTTTTTGTTCTTTGTTAAATGATTTCTTAGAATTTTTTGTAATATTTTTATCATGTGTTATTTAGAATAATATAATGCAAAAAAATTAATCTAAATATTAAAAAATATACTGCTTAATATTTTTTTTTCTTGGAAGGGATAGTCACTAAAATATATTTCATACTTGAATTATTTTGTATTTTCTAGCATGTAAAACTGAATCCATATAGCAGCACATTCAGGTAATTAATGAATAATTTACTTATGATATGTATTTTGCTGAAGTCTTTGTGTCAGGATATGATGTATGCATGTGTACCTCAAATCTGATGGATCAACTGCATTGAAGAGTTGTTTGTACAATTGCCTGGAGAAGCAGATGAAATGGGCAACAAGGGCTGTAGCCAAATTCAATTATTTATCACCCTTAGAAGATTGCAGAGTTTCTCCATACTTGTAAGAAATGGAATGGTGGAAAAGTACTGAAGCCATATAAGTAGTTTTAAATATCCAGAGTTGAATGAAGTTTTGTTTCATCTGAAATGGAACCAGAATTGTTAAAAGTTTAGCATGTGATTAATAATGTGTTTTGTTCCACCTCTTGAATGTGACTTTTTATATGTCAGATACAATTTTAAGAAGCCAATAATTATAATATTTACATTCTGAAACAGGGCTTACATACATTTTAACGACTTTTCAAACATTCTATAAGTGATGTTTCAAATATTAGCATTATTGCTCAACAGTGTCTGCTGTTTTTTTTCTTTTAATTTTTTAAGAAACATTTTATGTGCAAGCAGAGGGTTAGAAGAAGGAGGAAATAGGTGACAAGACAAAGGATCGTATATCCTACCTAATTAAGTGTTGACCAATAGTGCAAGTACTGATTAAACTTGTTCACCTAGTTAATTCAGGAGATCCAATACATTGATCATGCAATCACATTTATTGTTTACCAGTCACCACCCCACAAGTGGGTTTAAGTTTTCACTCGCATTAATGTGGTTTCTCTTATTACATTATATAATTATCTTTTAATAAACTAACCATAAAGTACCATATTTATATAATAAGATTACTCTGAATTAGATGAGAATAATTTTATATTAATTGATCTAATTATGGTGTGTGGGAGAGATTGGTAGTAAAAATGGGATATGTCCCAGCAATTTAGAGGAGAATGGTGGTGTAACATGTGTTTGTGATTGATTGCCTTATTTTCACTAAATTTTATAGGTATGGTAATAGATTGGGTAGTGGGGATTGTGGCAAATAAATCTCTGACCCTTTGTGCTGCCAAAATAACAGATGATTAAAGTAGACAGAAGCATGAGTACTAACTATCAGTCTATTATTGTTAAGGAGAACATGTCCTCCTCTCCCTCTTTCCCTAGAGAAGGAATCTCCAAAGTCCTATATTTCCACTCACCACACCAAAACTAACCCACCTAACATCTCTTTCTCTCTCTATCTTTCTATGTATATCAGACATAAAAGCAATGGGTACAGAAGATGGAAAAATAAAGATGGCAGTGTAACTACCATGTTCATATGTTCCTTAAAGTCCTGAGAGGAAAAGGAAGACACATCCTTTTCTGAGGGTTGGTTTTGCCATTTTAAACCCATATGAAAAACCCTTGGTACCACTTCCTTTGAATGATGAGATCTGTGTTTTGGAAACAAGGGCATAAAAGAAGTAACCCATCTCTTGTGGGTCAACACTACTCATCAACTTGGTAAATTATTCACTCTCCTCACTTCAATTTTGAATCATTACCCAATACTCATTGCATATATGCATCAACTGTAACTCTACTCTCTAGATCCTCCAAACCGTTATCAATTTTTCCAAACATCATCAGGACCACTTCGTTCAACGTCTATACCCAGTTGAGTCATCTGGGGTCAACCTAGCTAGCCATACTACAATGAACAACACAGAAAAAGCTCCAACATGTTGTTGAAGAACCAACATACATGCACATGCTCTCAGCCAAGATATTCCTTCCCCCATTTATTGAGAGAACATAAAAATATACCATGTTTGCTACCCTTGAGTTTGCTCACTTTGTCTCTTAAGCCCTAGCTGGGAGCTAGCTAGGTTCCGCCATGCATATGAGACATACAAAAAGACATGATTGACAATCCATATGCGCACAAATCAGTATAAGCACACATATATAGAAAGATATCCATGAATCTTCAATTCTTCATGTTCATATATATACCTGTCACTCATTAATTCTCTCTCTACATGTATTTTGCACTGGTGTAAATAAGTGAGCGAAAAACAAAAAAGAAAAGAGCATCCACCACACAGGTAATTTTGCGATTAATTAATTAGGGGAGCAATGGTGCCTGCTAATGGCATGGAAATATCACTTTCTTTCTGCAAAATTTTGAGCAGACCCATCAAACCTTATCATCATTACCTTTCACAATTACATTACATTGAATCAGAACCCACCTCTCTCATCACCCCACCTGCCTGGACAACATGATGGATTTCGGCACACGTGTGTCTCGACAAATTGTTCATGCGCACACAACTGTCTCTTACCCTTTCCATAATCCTCACACGTGTGAAACAGTTCTCCCAGCCTCACCATGAAACGACGACGTGACTATACACATACACATATAGTTTACTTTCACTGAGCCCATGACACACACACACACACCCCATCATGGCCTTAAATCAACACATGGTAACCACCAACCGCCATCTTCTATCTAGATTAACAAAATATAAACACATGTTTTGTTAATTATAATCTCTAATCATTGTTTTCCGGTTAAAAAACAAAAGATGAAACAGTAGAAAGACGAGATCAGATAATCATTATTTGAACATAAATTAAGGTTTGATTTGTGATAATTAAACTACATATATATGATCTAAAATTCAACTGTTAATGTAAAATAAAAAAGAAAGAAAGAAAGAATTAGAAATGGAAACAATTTCTCCCTGACGGGTAGAAATTTCTCATATTTTATGGATTGTGTCCCCAAAGTCGCTCTAGAAAGAGTCGCTGCCAAATCCCTCGATTCTCGTAGTGCCATCATAGGTTATTACTGGCTCACGATAATACTATGTACGAAAACTATGGAAACATGCTATTACAGATGAAGATCCAAACTCACATGGTCGTGCACACTTCCGCGTTTGGAGTCATACACGTAGCGGTTTTGCGACCCCGAGGCTCCCACAACCTGCGAGGCTCTCACGTTCGTTAATTCCTCCGACGCGAACAAAGGCGGCAACGACGACCGTTCGTGGCTGAAACTAGGGTTATTGCTCGGGATTCGCCACAAAGCCAAAGGGTTTCCGTTAATAGGTTGTTGGTGCTGGTGGTGGCTGTGGGAAAACGGTGTCGTTCCGTAGAACCTCGTGTTCGTGGCAGTGGCCGTGGTGACGGCGGCGGCGTTGTTCCACGTCGGATACGGCATTGGTGGTGTTGGAGCGGAACCGAAGCGGTAGTTCATGAGGTTGTAGACATGGTGCGCATCAGAGAACGTGCTTCCGTGCACCATCGTTGACTGAAGGTGCGCGCGTTTAGCGTGTTGGCGTTCGCGTTTGTGGGCGTTTTGGTGACCACCGAGGGCTTGGGAGGTGGGGAAGTTCCGGCAGCAGTAGTGGCACTCGAACCTGCGACTGCTTTCGCTGCTGTTATCAGTAACAGTGACAGTGGTGGTTGTAGTATCGTCCTTGTTAGCATCAAGTTCGAATGAGTTGAGGTTGTTGTTGTTGGTTGTTGTTTCTGCAGAGTCAGACTCGTCCGCCGAAACAACAGTATTGTTTCCTCCTGCGAATTCTATGCCGAAGAGACGAATGCCTGACTTCTCTTTAACCAGAGGAGCAGGGCGGATGAAGGGCAGTTGGGAGAAGGAGTCCACGTTCATGAAGTCGTGGACTTCTCTCTCCGAGGTTGTCGTTGATGCTGTCTTGTCCATAAGATGAGAGAGACGAAACTAGAAGGAGGGTTGAAGCGTGTATTGATATACACCCTGAGAAAGGTAGGAGAGTGAAGGTGAAGGTGTGTGAGTGTTGTGTTGTGTTGTGTTGAGAGTGTGGAAAGAGGAGAAGAAGGGGTGTGGTGGGTCCTATAAACAGAGGGAGAGTGGGGACTCATCTGTGGACAATTGGGTCTGATCCATCTCAGAGTGAAGCCTGACAAGGCCACAAAGTCTGAGAGTGGCTTCGCCTTCTCAAAGTACCGACTTCACTCCCTTTCACTTAATTTTGGATCCACCTCCAACACTAACTTCATCTATGTATTCATCTATATACACACAACACAGCCACCTTTTTCTTTTATAAACACATTTCCTTTCTCCTCATTATTCCATTAATTACCTCTTTTATAACCACATTTCCTATTCTACTTCACAATTTTAAGAAACCAAAAAAAAACCAGTAACAATACCAAAATCCTTATTTTTTTTACAATATTGTGGACTTTAAGGAACTGTTACTTTTTCCCTCTCTCTTTCTTGGAGTTTGGATCATATATGTAGTTTTCGTTTCAGATATGACCCATATATATAACAATCAACAATCCATGTATAATATCAATTTTTGTGTTTATAATTTTCATTGCATATTTACCATGCAATTTGTGATCATTTACAGCATTAATTTTAAAATTCCCCTTTTCTCTGTCTTTATTCTACAAGAAATATTTTTTTTTTTGACACCTCCAGTATGAAAGTTAAGAAATAGGAGAAGAAGTTGGTTTGTGTTTGGACAATTAACCCCTCTCTTTAGAGATGTTACATCCTGAATATGGTTGTGCACAGGTCATTTTTCAAAGAGGCAGTGGTATGTGAAGTCTATCTTTTCATATAAATATGATGAATAATGTACTTTTTTCACACATTTAAAAGATATTTTTAGACTTTAACTTTCATTCATTATCATCTTAATTATAATTTTTGCACAATGATAAATTTTATATAATCATTTGAAAACTAAAAACAATATTATTTTATTTTAAAATTTTATTTTTATTTTATTATTAAAACAAGTTGTCACAGTTTTTAAAAGTGGTGGTGATCAAAATATTATTTCTCATCATTTTTGTAGTTTTTTTTTCTTTAGAGAACTAAAAGCTCTCAAGAGAAATATGTGACATTGAAAAAGAGAAAAAAACAAAATACACATCATTGGAGGATTAGTTCGAAATCCATGAAAAAATATACCACAAGAATAAAAAATGAAAGACCAAAATAGTTCCTGAATAAATCTTCCTTAGAAGAGGGATGAAGGACATGGTACCACCAAAATTCAGTTTAAGGATGTGTCCTAAATTTCATGGATTTAGTCTTATTAATGTCCCTTTGCCATCTATTTCTAATAACACACAGAACCATCTTTGGTTTGGAAAAAGCCTGCATGACTAGAACCGAATCACATTGTAACCAGAGGTTTAGCCAACCTCTCTGCACGATCAAGGCTGCCATTACGTTTTGGTTCTCTAGAAAAAATATAAATTTTATATTTAATTTTTAATAATTTTTTTCTCAACCTTTGGTCCTTGAATTATTTAAAGATCTTGTATTTATTTGTATTTGTCAAAATTCATTATGTTTGTCTTTTTAAAATTATTCTTAAAATATTTTATATTTCTCTTTTGATTTTTGAATTTCTTTTATCACGATAACTGATATAATTTCTGTCATATAATAATATTACATCAATATTGATAATGTGATCAAAAGTCAAAGAAGAAAAGTTGTTTTATCTTAAAGGTAGATTTTGAGAAAGCATATGATTTAGTAAGATGAGAATTCTTATATTATATGTTGAAAAGAATATAGTTCTGTAAAAAATGGATAGTATGAATTAAAGGGTGTATGAAATCAACAAGTGCATCTATTTTGGTTAATGGTAGTCCTAAAGAAAAGTTTACACCATCTAGAGGACTTAGGCTGCTTGCCTCCTTTCTTTTTATTTTAGTAGTGGAGGACTAGCTGGGTTAGTCAGACAAACTAACATATTTAATCTGTTGAAAAGGGTTAAGGTTTGTAGGAGACAAATAGAGATAAACCTTCTACAATATGTCAATGATATATACTTTGTTTTTGGTGTGAAAATACATGTCAAAACATCATTACATTAAAGAGTATCCTTAGATGTTTCGAGACAACTTCTGGACTAAAAGTGAATTTCTTTAAAAGTAGTCTAGGGGGAGTAGGAGTGGAGAATTGTCAACTAAACATGTTTGTTGCAATATTAAATTGCACAAAGATGTTGGTGCCGTTCACATATTTAGGTATACCAATAGGGAGTGATCCAAGAAAGGTGGGGATATGGGATGGTGTAATTCATAAGATTAGGAAAGGGTTAGCGAGATGGAAATGAAGGCATTTGTCCTTTACAGGACGAGTAAGTGATTAAATCAGTAATTATCTCTTTTCCTTTGTTCTTTTTATCCTTCTCTAAAGCACTAGAACTAGTGATGAAAGAAATCATAAAGATACAAAGAAAATTCCTCTACGAGTAGGGTAAAGGAGGTAAGAAAATTGCATGGGTGAGCTGGAAAAATATGTGCAAGACAAAAGAATATGAAGGGTTAGGCATAAAGGATGTTCAAAAGTTCAACACAACATTGATTGCAAAATGGAAATGGAGATATATGGTGGAAAATCATGGTATGTGGAGAGAGATCTTAGAATCAAAGTATGGAGAGTGGAAGGAACAAAATCAAGGAGTTGAAGTAAAGTATGATTAATTATGGTGGAAGAACGTCAAAAAGGTCACTGGAATAGGTAGTAACCAAAACTGGTTTGAGCCAAATGTAAAGTTTTTAGAATGTTCTAATAGTTTCTAGGATGTTATAGAAAGTGTAAAGAAGTGAGAAGATATATGAACTCACTTAACTAACTCATGGATGAAGAAATTAAGCAAGTTCATGCACTTAACACCTCATCATGTTAAGGTTGTAATTTCTTTCATATGTCACTTTCAAGTGAGGTGCCTAAATGCCATTGTCATCAATATTGAACTTGATTTTTATCCATTTCTTAAATGGTTCTTGGATGGTTGGTCAAACCCCCTCCATATATAAATAATGTGTTCCCCCTTATGTATTCCTCACATTTGAAATTGAATGAAATAGAACTTTGTGATAATTTTGGGTGTACTCTACTAAGGTTATGTCCAAAATTTTAATAAGTTTCTAACTTTATCTTAGAGTGAATCCATCTCAATGAAATGCCAAACTAGTTATCTCTAGAGTAGGTTGGACCCCATAGTGTCAAGGAGGCCATAGGAAAAAACTGACTAGAAATATTGGACATTTACCAACTAGAAACATTGGACGAAGGTTCAATTTCAAAGACTTGAAATGCATCAAACCTTCAATTTTATTGCAATTGAGATATTTTATAAGCCATGTGTTGCACTTTATTCCATTAAGATTTTTCTTCTACAGGTTTTCCATCATGGAATTTTAACGAGGCACACTAATTGATAAATTGTTCACATTTTAAACTTTCAAAAGTTTATTTTTTGATATATTTGATCCTTACAAAATAGTTGTAAGTGATGCAATTTAAATTCTACACCATTTTGATGCTCTACCATCATATATTGGTTTCAAATTCGATCTACATAAAATGGTAGTAAGTGGTGCAATCTGGATTCTTAAATAATTTAGACATGCAATCATCCCACATTAATTCAAAATCCAATCAATACAAAATGGTTAAGTGGTGTAATCTAGATTATTAAATCATTTTGATGCACAACCATTAGAAATGGTTATCAATGGTGTGGTCTATATTCTTAAATCATTGTGAAGCCTAACCACCTTAACTTAATATAGTTGATACAAAATTCTTTAAGATGATTTGGAACTTGATGTTAAACCTTAACCATAATTTCTTTTTATCTTTAAGATGATTTTGAATTTGATGTGCAAAATCGACCATACTTTACTTTTATCTTTCTTAAGATAATTTTGAATTTGATGTTTGACATCAAGCATAATATGATACAATTTTGGATATTTAATTTTGATTATAATTTCCATATTCCATTAAATCATTAGATAAAATCACTTTTGGCATTTTATTCTTACCACAACATATTTCATAACCTTCATGAGTAACACATCTAAATTGAGAAAACAAAAATTCAATATCACTAACAAAATATTTCATGTTTCTAATTCAAAAAACATTCATAACCTCTACTCTACTCTTCTACTTGTTGGTCGACCAACACTATCTTCTATTGATCCATGCAGGAGAGGTTAATGCTCAAATAGAAGGCCTGAACTTGCTTGACCGCATCATTGAAATTGAATTTGAAGGTCTTCTTTTAACTTCTCCTATGTTTTCTACAAAACAATTTTTCCATTTGCTAGACTTGTTCCTTTATTACCCACACTTTCACTTGTTCTTTTATCTCATCTTTTCTCCTTCTTCAACTTCTCTCACTCATCCTTCAAATCATTGGTCCATCTTCTCCTTTATTCCTTTCTTCCGTTC
The DNA here is from genome assembly GCA_030347555.1 of Lablab purpureus. Classification (NCBI taxonomy): domain Eukaryota; kingdom Viridiplantae; phylum Streptophyta; class Magnoliopsida; order Fabales; family Fabaceae; genus Lablab; species Lablab purpureus. The sequence goes on from CM059260.1 coordinate 1,935,439, forward strand.
TTCAACCTCCTTCCATAGCCACTCAATATTGCCTATATTTACTTTCAAATGTGCACCTCTTTCTTTTTATTTATCAAGTTCTTCCAGCTTTTCTTTTCAACAATCAATGTTTTCTTTGCTTTAGTTATTGTTGTATTTGTGATGAGATTTCTCAACAAGTAGATCGAGTTAACTATAGTACAACTGAACGAGGATTGTCGTATCCTTAGGAATTAACAAATATTTATATAGTTAATTAATTCCTTTAATGAAAATTGAAAGCAAATTTACACAGAGCAGTCATGTACATGTTGCAAAAACATAAGACAAAAGTTGAAATGATTGAGACAAAATAACTTGATTGGAAAATACAAATGTGATTAAGATTTGAGTTAGATTCACTTGGTCACTAATCTATAACTTCTTGCTCATACATATAATTATATTAAAATTCTCTTATTCTAATTAATCAAACGAAGATGATTTCTCACTCTTGATTCTTGAGAATCTAACACAATCAGCCAATTCCTTGATCTACTATATTAGATTCTTGCATTAAGAACAAAATATTTATGATCAAAATCATCAACTTTTTCCCCAACAACTATTACTTTTGGATGGTTTTAGCTTAGTTAAAAAAAAGAAAGTATTTTGAATCAAAATCTCAATCCAAAATCATGAAAATAGATTCCTCTACTTTTCAACATTAAACATAAAACTAAATCGAAGATGAAAATCCGCTCTCTAGCCTAAATTTGCTCAGCACCAAGGTTATGCGCTCAACGACTTTGATAGATTTAAGTTCCTTTGTTTGCACCTACATATACATTTCTATTAGTTAAATGTAACTTCTCTTAATACAAGAAATTCAATTTTCAACCATATTTAGTGTTTTCATGAACAAAATATATCTATCTTGACCATAATTAGATGTTTAAGCAAGGGTATAAACATGTATCTTTCAGATTATCAACTTGCTAGCATGATTTATTTTGTCAAGCAGTTTTGAATGCCTTTACACATGTCCACTAAGCTTAAGACATTCATCCAGTGTTGCAATGTCAACTTCCACTAGACTGTGAGCTTGTTTGTGTTCTAAGTGGTTGAATGTCAACTCCTAAAAAAATATTTCTTCTACCAACACACTTTCTTACTCAATCAAGCCCCTACTCTCTCCAACCATCACTTAAGGCCCCTATCCATTAGAAAGATAATGGACCAAGATTGGACTTTCTTATTGTACATGAATTGACTCATTCTCTCGCGAATCTTCTCTCCTCACCCTCTTATGCCATATTAGCATGGTCAAATTTTTTTTTGACTTCGATGGGTGAGTTCAAGGGTGAAGGGTTCAAGTTTCTCATGCGAACCCTATTAGCCACATTCTGAGCCTATTTCACTTTTAGCTCTTTAAGACGTTAAGTAATTTTTTTCTTACATATCACCATTTGGTTTTTGAAACTCATAAGCATAGTCAGTTATATTCTTTATAAAATAAAAATACTAACATAGACAACAAGGTAAATATGTACAAAATGTATACTTATATATATATATATATATATATATATATATATATTGCTTGGTGTTCTAATTTTAAGAAGGGTATGATGTCAAAGATGGTGTCTATTTTGTCCACCATCTAACAATGTTTGAGTTCATCTAGTTTTAAGTTCCTTACATTCCTATACCAGATGATTTGAGTTTTGAGTCCGATATAATGGAGAATCCTTTGATAAGGTTGAGTTGTATGTGAGGCTTAAATTTTCATGAACTGCTAAAGCATTTATATGAAGATTAAAATAAAGATAACAATGTTCAATCCCTCATTTTGCTAATGGATGTTGGAGAATCCTTTGATAAGGTTGAGTTGTATGTGAGGCTTAAATTTTCATGAACTGCTAAAGCATTTATATGAAGATTAAAATAAAGATAACAATGTTCAATCCCTCATTTTGCTAATGGATGTTGACAATGTTTTACCTAACACCCTAAATTGAAAAAAAGAACATGTTTAAGATTGATATGATACTTAAATGTGTACACAAAATATGAAACACTAAGATAAAATAGCTATTATTAAAATGCATTTGCATTAGGTCGATATTATTTAGAGTTAATATTTCTTTTTTTCAAAAACAGGTGTAATCATAACCCTAACTTAAAAAACACCATATCATACAAAAAATAACAGGTTCTCCTTATAGATCACTTTATTAGAAGTACATACTTCCATTACTACATCTTCGATTTTATTTATTCTTAAGCACTTTAATTTTTTTTACAAATTATTTTGACATGTTTTTCTTGGTACCTCTAACTTTCTTGAAGGATATGTGGTGTAGTAATCCATTTTTAGGTAAAAACATCCTAATCACAAGACAATCTCTAGAATGATCTCAATACACAACCATGGAAACATAAGAATAATAAGAAAGAAAAACAATAAGGGGTTTTGGGTGTACCTACGAATGAAGTTTTAATGTTCTTTGAAAACTCAACAATGTAAACTTGACATAATCAAGAAACCAGCAAAACATCTACCTTGTGTCTCCTGTTTGAGCTGTGCACACTCATAATTGTGTTGTATTGCATGTTTTAGTGTTACCTTGGATCTCACAATGCACCAATAACTTCTTGCCACCTGTCAATACCTCTTGACGCAAACAATATTATGATGTTTTGAATGCCTCTAATGCTTATTTTCCTCTCATAAAGATGACCTAAAATGTGTCTCAACCTTTCTTCTTGGCATTTTACCACCTTGTTCCTTAACCCATGTGCATCTTTTACCTACATAAGGATCTCCTCTTATTCCACATCGATATGTATATATAGACTAAGTTGAATATTATCTTTTTCACCAAATCAGCTTGAGATTAAGAGATGATTTTAATTTTATTTAAATCTCCTATAAAAAAATCGTCCAATGACATATTTAATTAAAAAGAAATGACATTGAAGTAGAATAATGTATTGGAATTCCATTGTTAATAAAATTTTGTCACCTATATGTAGGATCTTATTGTCTTGTATATTCATTGTGTTATATAAAAAATGAGTTGCGAATTTTTATTTTCTTTCCTACAATCTCGAGATCAAATTAAATATTAATGGTAGTGTTTATGAAGAAATACACATAAAAACATATACAAGGACTCCAAGTCCAGTGGTACTACTCCAGACAATGAAGTTTAGAATATAAGAAATGAGAAAATTGAAATTTATTAAGTGAGATTAATTGTAAAAAATTTGTGGCATATGTTAACAGATTTATCTTTAAAACTTTTTAAAATATAAAAACTATTTATAACAAACTAAATAATAAAGACTTAAAAGATATTTTATTGAGTATGGGTAAGTTGATTTATTGATATAAATTTGTCTCATGTTTATTCCGCTTTGAATTTTCAATATATCAAAATCAATAGTTCAACTAGGTGACTAATATTTAAGTATGAAAATAAATCTTTCTAACGTGAAGATTATGCAATATGTTCTAATGAAACCTATTGACATCGATGACTAAGCTTTGAATACTTGATGCTAGTGCAAATATATCTTATATTGACTATAACTAGCTAATAAAATTTAAAGAACAACATGCAAAGTTGATTGAAAAAAATTTTATTTAAGAGAAAACACAAGAAGAAGAGACTCTTGAGAAAAAGATTAATAGGCTCTTAAAAAGGTTTTAATATTAACCATATATAGAGGATCAATAAACTTTAAAGGATATCATTTCATATTTCTCAGATGATTTTTTTTTATTTAAACAAAAACATAAAACACAGAAGAGGAGATCCCAGAAAGATATTAACACAAAAATGAATGTGGAGTTCCATGATCAGAAACCTAGAACCTTAATGTTCTAAGGTTTTAAATCAAATGTGATATAAAATTTATCTGAGTGATTTAATTTGTAAAAATTTTCTAGACTTTAGTCTCTCGGATTTGCAACATTCTTGCATTAAAAATAGTAGTGTTTCTTCTATTCCTTTACAATAAAACATTTTTGTTCAGTGATTCTGTATAAAAGAAGATTCATTTTTCTCATTGGATCCAAACACATGACATTGGTAGAGATTATAGAGATTTAGCAGTAGTGGAGTAGTACTTGGTTTGTCTTTGCACACGTCAATTCCTCCTCAAGGTTCTCTTATTTCATGTACGTGTATTCATCAGATACCACTGATGAAGTTGGATCATGAATTCTAACTTTAGAATGACTAAGAAATGACCTCAACTTCTTTGGTAAAGTCCCTCTCTTTCTAGGACCATATATATATATATATATATATATGTGGTACTACAAGTTGGTGTCGGTTCTTTATTTCTGAGTTGGCTGGTTTTATATCTATTGCAGGATTCTGCAGAGAAGTGGTCCTCAATCATCATACTCAATCACACCACATGAATCGCTGTTTCTAACTAATCATACTTAGGGTTTTATGCACACGTTTTTCTATGATCTTTCTTTTTAAAAATATAAAAAAAATAACTTAATTTTTTTTATAAACTAAAATTAGTTTTTTATGTATACATGAATTTGTAAAGATTTTCACTAAAAGGGCCAAATGTGAGAGTTGTGAGATATCCCAGAAGTCTGTGTTGAGCTGTTCTTTGCAACCACAGATGGTTAATAAAACACTGGAGTTTAGATTTTTCTTTAAATAATTAAAAATATATTTATAATATAAAACTAAATTAAACATCTGACAATTTTAAAACATTATATATATTTACCAAATATGAAGCTCTAATGTTAACAATTTGGTTAAAAGGTTATCTATTTATTTTGAAATCTTGACTAGATGGGCACTTCTAATATTAGTCAAATAGTAGAGATTCTAGTTTTTTTTCTAAAAATAAATTTTGTCCTTATTTTAAAAAGATCTTATTGTATGTATATATATATATATATATATATATATATATATATATATATATAATAGAATAAGAATATGATTATATAAAACATTCTAAATGTTGAATTTTAGTTTAGTCTTTTATAAATGTTAAAAAAATATAATTTTAACTAAATTTTGTAAAGTTATATTTTATTTATATAAATATTTTTTATATTATAAAAATTGATATAATATTTTTAAATTACAATTAACATCTTAAAAAATATTTAAATAATTATTGTTTAATTTTAATATTCTATCAAATAATATAATTTAAATTTATGTGCACAATATTATAAATATAAATACATATATCTTAAATAATTACAATATATATTATCATATAAATTAAAATTAATAAAATTATAAAAGTCTTACTTTTTTATATAATTATTTTTTCTTAAAGTTATATATGATATAAGTTTTGCAAAATTAATTATAATTCAACAAGAATTTTTTTATATTTTATTTACCATTATATATAAAGAGGGGATAAAATTTATCTCATATATTCCATTGAATTTAACTCATATTTCATTGTTTGAAATTTTTTGTTACATGGTATAATATACCTTAGAACATTGACGGCACAAAGAGAAACAACTTAATTAGTTGGTTCAATGTTAGTATATATGACCAAAAGTAGTATAGATCATAATTTATATATATATATATATATATATATATAATAATTATATATATAACATCCATCTAACCAAGTAGAGCAATCATAAAAGTATATTTGTCATATTAAAATATTCTTATATATTTTTCATGTGAGATCTTTAACACTTTTTTTATAGGTTATAATAGGTTTTATACAACAAGCTCTTTCTCTTATGTTGTATTAGCTAATGAGATAGAATTATTGGATAGTTCATATGTTTACATTTCTATAATTTCATTTCTATATATTTGTTTTGAGACTTTGTAATAAAGTTGGAACATATTGAGTAGCTCTATTATTTATATATTCTTCTTTCTTGATAAAAAAAACTTTATTGTAATGTCTTTAAAGAAATATACCTTATTAATAAATTTATGTAAAATGTTCCAAATTCAACATACATATTTATATTATTGAACATTTTAAACACTTTTTTATATAAGTCTCATATATAGCATACATTTTCGACATATTATTCTACCTCTTTCTCTTTTATTTTTATATTATTTTTCATTTTTTTTAGAAAAATTTACTTTTTATAACTTTCTTCGAAATCATACTTATAATATGATGTGAATCACAACCACTATGCTAAAAGAACTAATAGAATGAATTTTAAGATTTTTTATTAACACCTAATTATTTTTTTTCTAATAATTATTTATAATAATAATGCAATATAGAATTTGAATAATCGAAATAGTACGTAGCAATAAGATGTTAAAAATAAATTTTGCAAATAAAATTACAATTAATCTCAAACCATGAATTAGAAAATACGAGTTATTCATGTTTATAATATATTAAAAAAACATAAACTAATTAGATGGTAGAATAAATATAACGCTGAAAAAGGAATATATTAAAATGATCTTCTTGTAATTTTTTATTAAATGAAAATCCCTTATTTATAAATACAAATATAACTTAATAATATAATTCAATAATTACAAATAATTCAAAAATTAGAATTTAGTAATATAAAATATAAAAAATAATATATAGAGGTGACTATAATAATCATTTCCATCAATAATTAATGAAATTAGCTGAGATGGATAACAATAGGTATGATACCAAAATAAGTAAATAAAATATTCCGTTAAAAATATATTGATGAGTTAGTTATGATCGAGGATTCATTATTGTATTTATATAACAAAAAATAACAAAAGAAACATTTTATTTTATTTTATATTGGATTGTGAATGAAAACAAATTAAAAAATTAATTAATTCAAATCAAGACTCTATTTTAGGTTGAATTGTTGAAATATCTTAATATACAATCAGGACTCTATACTAAGAGAAAAAACAAAAGAAGAATAATCATAAATGTATAACATAAATTATTCATATTATTTATATATTACTTTTGATATCATTTTATTAATATTTTATAATTAATTTATTATATATTTAATAAAAAATAAAGTAATATAAATTCATATGATACGAATATGATCTAGATATGTGATAAGGTGCTGTCATTCTCTAAAACAAAAATTATGGTGACAGAAATGATAAGCAATTTACCATCCTCAAAGTTTATTTACAGGATCACTTTGAAAGTTAAAAAGATTATGTCATCTTTTTTATACACTTAAAAAAAGACATGTCTTTAATTCTTAAATCTCAACTTTAACAGATGCATTACATTTTAAAAATTGTTCATACAACTTTAATCAAACCCTATATTTAGTACGCAAGTGTCAAAGTTAATAGACAAAATCTATTTTCAATTAAAAATCTGTACATTATAATAAATTTATTAAATACAAATTAATATAGAGAAAAAAAATTAGTTATTATAGTAATTAAATTAAAAATCATTAATGTCTAAAATAGTTTGAATTATAATAGAAATTATATATTCTTTTCTATTGATTTTAAAAAATTATGAAATTGATTTTTATGTAATAGTGATTAAATTAGTTTCTAATTCAAAATATAAATTTATTTCTAATATTAGCTAGGAAAGATTTACTTACTTATTAAATTAAATTTTAAATTAATCATTAATAAAAGTAACTTTTTAATGGTAATTAGAAATGAAATAAATTTATTTGATAAGGGATAAGGAAATTTAAGAAGGGTACTAAAAATTATAAAATAAAAACATTTTAAGAGAATGATGAAAAGAAATTACAAATGATGTCTATGTAATTGACTCAATTAGAATTTTAAAATATAGACATAAAAATATTTAAAATAAGTAGTGGTATGCATAATTAATTGAGAAAATTTAAAAGAAAAAGATAAAAAAAAACATGTTTCATGATTTAAATGAGTTTAAACTAAGAAATTAAACCATTAAGTTTTAATATGTTTGCAATGTTAAAGATATTTGTTAGTAAATACTAAATTTAATTATAGGATTTTAAACATCTATTAATTTAAGTATACTTTAAAATTAACTAATAAATTATATATTAGTATATAAAATTGTTTTAAATATTACTAGAAAACTTGTCTTATTTTAGGAAGAGTGTCGTGTACATCACCACAATAATACCAATGATGTTTTTTATACTTATAAATTTAATAGTAGGAATTTGGGATACACTTCTCATGTCAGTTTTGTAATCTCTTGTAACTAGAAATATTTTTTGGATTTATTTTTCTTCTTTACTTTCTTTATTATTTTAGTGCATAAGGGTTTGAGCACTCTTATATACTCCATTAATTATAGTTGTTATTGATTATAAAAAACACACTACCTATTAATCTATATGCATACATAAAATACAAATTCACTCTATACATGCTCTATCTTTTGCTCCTTACTTCTACTCTCACTTGTTTTTGCTAGACTTCAAATGTTATTAGAAAATAATAAACAAATATTATTCTAACATCTCACACACCACCCTACACACACACATATATATAAAATTAAAATTTTAATTACTTTTAAATGTTTTAATAAATTTAAATGATACAAGTGTTACTACCTTTAATAAAAATCTTGTTTATCATATATATATATATATATATATATACTATTTTAAAATGTATATTAATTATTATTTTTAATATTTTATACTCATTATTTTCTGTCACATGCATTAAATATGTATAAAGGAAATACACATATAATTAAGTCCAGTAAAATCTTAAAAGAAAAGAATTACATGTAATTAACTGTAAAGAATGTAAAGTGGAAGTTTCAGAATTTTATGAGTTACAAAAAATGACATAGTAGAGAGAGAGAGAGAGGTAGATAGATATATAGGGGTGTATGGATTAGTCCTATTCAACTTTTCTCTGCTTGAAATTCTTTCATAAATATACTATTGTGTGATATACAAAAAGAGAAGAGCTACAGATGTCAACCTGTTTTTGTTTCAATTCTTTCAATAACTGCAGTGCCAATGTCACTTTTATCTTTTGATAGCTTAAAACTTACTCTTAATTCAGCCACATTGAAAAGAGAGAGAGGGTGACCTCTCTTGTAGTGTTATGAGGAGCAAAGAGAGGTTCCATTCATTTGTCAGTGAGTTTTTCACTGAGTTCATCTGAAATGGTAATTTAATGATATTTTTTTAATCACTTTCTTTTTTCTTTCTTTCTTTCTTTTGTGCATAGAACAGAGCTCTCTTTATTCATGAATGTTTGACTCCCTTTGCCATATACATTTGCCCCAACCCAACTTTCTCTCACTCTTACATAATTCTAAGCCTTTCTTGCCCATCCCAGACATGTCACCATCCACACTTTCTTTCTCTTCATAATATTCATTTTCTCACTCTTGCCTGTCTTCATTATGATCATGAATTCATTATGATAACCCTTTTTTTCAAGCATATACTTGATGCTCTACTTCTGATACTAAAGATCTAATCAATCTATCTAACTAGCTACCAACTCTTTCTAGGGTTTAGGGTTTCTAATTTTTTTACTGTTTATTTCATTTTTCTTTAAGCCATATCTAAACATTTATATTTTCTTTAAACATAACTATCTAAACTATTTAACACTTTCGTAGTTATGCATTTCAAAATTATAAAAAAATAGGTATAAGTATTTAATGTGTTCAATATTAGGTTAAATCATTTACGTATTAACTTGAATTATATATACATAATTGATGGAAACAAACAATCTTTAGTCAAACTTTACTTATCTTCAATCTTTGACATAACTTTAGAATATTGGTGTGGATCATGCCTACGAAAGAACATTAATTAAGAGAAAATAGAAAATTGATACCTAAAAAGGAAAAAAAAAATTCTTATAATGTTTCTAATATTATTTTATTAATAAAGAAAAATATATAAATAAATAAAGCATTTGAAATGTCTAAACCCCATTACAAAGTCACTAGCTATTACATATAATTACAAAACTAGTCTAAAAAAGACTCATAAAATATAATCAGAAAAGACTAGCAAAGAGTACAAAAATCTAATTTTGTAATATTAAGTAACACTCTTACTTTAGAAGAAACTCTTAACTAAATACGTAATATGAAGGGATAATTTTGATTATGGTGACATTCCACTTCCAATTTTGTTATATTCTAGTCAAATTTGATACAGGTTACCAAGATCGACAAAAGTATTGTAGAGACAAAATTAATTGTTAATGTAAAATAGGTGTATCCTTTAGGATAAATTTTTAAGTAATAAACATATAAATTATCTGTATAAATATTTCTTTTTTGTATATGGGTTGAAACATCCTAGTATCTCATTTAGCTATTTATATTCTTTTTTGTTGAAAAAAAAAATAACACTCTTATTCACCCTTAACACACATTTCATAAGTACATGAAGACCAAAAAATCAAATATTATTCACAAAAACATGCACTTTTAAAATAACTAGAATGATAAAGAAGTGACATTAACATTTAAACTTGAATTAAAAGTGTATCTATTTCTGATATTTATAAGTTTGTATTAACCCATATATTGAAATAAGACAAGTTTTAATTGTGTTGTTTTATTTGAAGAAACATTTTTGAAAGTGGAGGTTTTGATGAGTCCTTGCAAGAAAGGCTTTGAAAGCTCACATATCACATCCCCTCCCTTAATTCCAACAACAACCCTTGGTTCATATCTCATGCAAACCCCCTTTGCCAATAAGGTCACATTCATGGGTGGCTTTAAGAGAGGGGACCATGGTTAACATATGGGGTTTCAATGCAATTGCGCCACTTTCATGTCCTAATAAAGTAGAAAATTACCAGATGTGAACATCAGCAGTTGCCTATTTGCTTTGCCTCTTCATATGCCAACATCATCAGCGACGTTTCATGAATCTTAGAAAACGACACCACTTTAGTTTAATTATATGCTTTTATTCAACATAGTTTTGATTTACTAAGTACATCACTAAGCAAATTAACAAACTCCTTTTTAGTATTAAAAAGACGTTTATGATAATAGTAAGAGAGCTTACCCAATTTTTAATTGCATATATTGAAAATTCTCATTTTAGCATTAAGTTAGTTATTGCCGGGATTTTTCCTAAAATTAATAAACTGAAAAACCCTTTCAAATTCAATGGGTGTATTTTTTTTAGCTTCACTGTGTTTTTAATCTACTAAAACTAGAGTCTAATTTTGTTTACAATGTTGTGACTGTAATTGGTAAAACAAGTTTTTCTACGTGATAGAAATCCATACGACATAAATTAGATACAAAATTCCTTTTACATGATCGTTCTTACAGCGTGCATGTGTATATTAAAATATAATATTGACCTAATAATAAAAAAATAATGAGCCCTGAAATTAGATATATTCACTATTAAATTTTTTCATTAAATTACATAAAATTTTGCAAAAGAACTTATTTTTATAATTTCTTTTATTAAAATTTCAATAAAAAAGTCTCACAAAATTTTAAAAAATTATACTTTTCTTAGATCCACTTATGTTAATTTTTATTAATAGGTAATTTGAACCAACGATTTATTCCATCTTATCTTCTCTTTATTTTCTTTTTAACCACTAAATCAATCTTATACCTCCTTTATTAAAATAAATAAAAAAAAATACATAGACTAAATTCTTAATGTATATTCAACATACTAGATTATGTATTTATAAATAAGAAAAAAGCAAGAACATAGGTATAAGCTTATTTTTCCTTTCAAAGTGGAGCATATAAATCATATGTGTCAAACTTGTTATAAATATAATTAATTCTAGATTTCCACAAAGATTTAGTAAAAACATATACTAGTTCCTAATTGGAACTAACAAACTCAATCTTAATAAGGGTAAAACTTACTATATACAATGTATAATGTTATAAAAAATGTACAAGGAGCAAACAAGACCCATGAAGAAAGTCGACTACATTTTGAGCTTGTTCTTGTTGTTTTTCTTTTCAAATATGCAGAATTTTTTCTCATCGCAACTTGAATTGATGAACAAATTTTTTGTTAGTTTGTTATTGTTTATTGGAATGCTTTCGTTAGTCACATGTTGATCCTTTGGATGAACTAACAATCAAAACAATTATTTACAATTTGGAAGTATTGGTTGAGCGAGCATGTCCTCATTGAGCTAAAAATACAATACAATTAGAATAGTTATTGCAAATGTTTGATTCACTGAATGATTCTTCATATTTCAAAAGTTTCACCTATACCAAAAAGATTAATCAATATCAATGAAATCATAAACAATTAAGATAATTTATGACTAAATATTCTTTATATGACTCATTTATCAAAAAATAGTCTAAAAATGAACACTTTAGCACTAAAAGAATAAAAAATCTAATTAAATATATAATTCTTTTGTATGGTGGGTACATTAAGAATATAATTATTTTGTTCAATTTCAAAATATATGTATGTAAAATTTTATATTAATGTGTGTTGCAAGCACAAGAAATTGGACAAGATATTGATGAGGTATTTTAGTAAACCCACATAAGTAATGGATGAGAGGTTTAAGAAAACACATGTATGACGCTTGTCCATAACAAATTTGATTTCTAAATAATGTATAATGGATATAGATGAAACATTATCTTTATTTTATTAACAATGGGTTTTTGATACTTGACTTTCACAAACTAAGTTTAAGGTTGATTGTTGTGTTGATGAATCATATTCTAGTGGTTTCGATAGTGCACAAAAGGAGATTGTTAAGTCTTGATGTTGGGTGGAAGCAATTGGTGACAAAATTTGGATAGTGTTTTAGTTGTTAATGAAGTGGTTGAAGAAGTTAAAAAAGGAGAAAGAAGAGTTGTTTGATCTTGAAGGTGGATTTTGGAAAAGCCTATGACTCGGTGTGTTGGAATTTCTTAATTTATATGATGAAGAAAATGAGGTTCTGTGAGATGTGGATTATATGGATTAGGGGGTGTTTGGAATTAGCTTCCACCTCCATTCTTATTAATGGTTGTCCAATGGAAGAGTTTAGACCAATGACGGGGCTAAGACAGGATGACCCTCTAGCACCTTTTCTTTTTTTATTATGATTAAAGGATTAACGGGTTTAGTTAGACAAACTGCCAGTTTTGACCAGCTGAGAGGAGCCAAGGTAGGAACTAGGGAGGTAGAGGTAAATCTTTTACAATTTGTTGATGACTATTTTTCTTTTGTATGCAAATGTAGTAAAAATATTTTGACTATGAAATGTATTCTAAGATGCTTTGAAGCAGCTACTAGTATAAAAGTGAATTTCCATAAGTTTAACTTGGGGGGTATAGGTGTGGAAAATTACCAATTGAATAGATTGGCAACAATTCTCAATTGCTCTCTGATGAAAATACCCTTCACCTACCTAGGCTTACCATTGGTGGCGATCCTAGAAAGGCGACCTTCCAATCCAAAATTATTCATAAAATCAAGAATAAGTTAGCAAGGTGGAAAGGTAGATTCTTGTCTTTTGTTGGATGTGTAAGCTTAATTAAATTGGTTCTCACATCACTACCATTATTCTTTTTATCTTTTTTCAAAGCACCAAAAGTGGTAGTCAAGGAGATTACAAAGATACAGAGACAGATTCTTTGGGAATGGGGAAACAAAGGGAGGAAAATGGTCTGGGTGAAAACTGGAAAAAGATTTGTAAACCAAAAAATTTTAGAGGATTAGGAATTAAGGACATCCAAGTTTTTAACAATGCATTGATTGCAAAATGGATGTGGAGGTATTTAGTGGAGAGCCCAAGTTTATGGAAGGACATATTAGAATCAAAATATGGGAGGGACAGAGATAACAAGTTTGTTGATTAGGAAACAACCAGAGTTGGTTTGAGGATAACTTGAAATGGAGATTAAGTGGTGAAAATATAGTGTTTTGGAAAGATATATGGATAGGTGATGTGTCGCTCATGGAAAAGTACCCTAGGTTATATGTTAACTCTATTTCTAAAGATGCCAAGATGAATGAAATGGGGGCATGGAACAATAGTATATGGCAGTGGAACATGGTATGGAGGAGGAAATGGTTCCAATGGGAAGAACAACATTTAAACTCATTAATGCAAGACATTGAACACATTAAACCAAAAAAATATGTCTTAGATGCTTGGGAGTGGAAGGGAGAGAAATCAAGGTTTTATTCAATTAGCTCAATCTACCAAGTTTTGCAGAGCTTTAATAGTGAGTTTATGTGTGAATTCTATAATGTTATCTGGAAATTAAAAACAATCCCCAATGTTATACATTTTACTTGGAGATTAAACTTGAATGGTATAACAACATCAAAAAATCTTACACATAAAAGGATATTGATTCCAAATACAACATGTGTTTTTTTGTGATACAGTGATTGAGAGTTCTCAACACCTTTTCTTTGAATGCAAAGTGTTGAATCTAGCTTGGAACCTATGCAACAAATGAATGAGCTTACTCAGCATTCACCACAACAAAACAGTTATGAATTTTACTCACTTTTGCATTTCTGGGTTTAACTCTAAACAAAATAGGGTGTGGAAGGTCAGGTGGGTTGCTTTGGTAAGAAGTATATGGGATCAGAGAAACTCAATTCTCTTCAATAATGAAAAACAGGATGGTGAAAAAAATTTTGGTGTGGCCCAATTTAAAGTCTAGTCTTGGATTAGGTACAACAATAGTAAAGCAAGTTTTTCTTATTCATATCGGTGCATGAATCCAAAGATATGCATTAAGGGATTAAAGACAAATCATATTTAATGTCCTAATCAATACCTAAGTGAGAGAATTTTCATGTTGTGTATGTTTTCTTCCTCTTTTAGCATATGTCTTTTGTATGATGCTTTCCGTATCATTGTGTCTGGAGTTATTTTTTGTTTTGTGTTCTGTCTTGTTTGTATCTGTCTTCATATATATGTGACTATTTGGAATTGTTTGTTACATGGTGTACTTTACCTGGGAGCATTGACTGCACAAATGGAAGCAATTTAGTTGGTTCAACATTAGTGTATATGGTCGAAAGTGGTACAAATTGTCAAAGAATTTTTATGTATATAAGTATGGAGATGTCACCACTCTAACCATGTGGAGCAAGCACAAAAGGATGATAATCATATTAGAAGTTTTTTATGTGACATGTTGTTCAAGTCATCCTTTCTCATGTGAGATCTTTAGCACTTTTATATTGTAAGTTAGAGTAAGATTTATACAACAAGTTCTTTCTCTCGTATATGTTGTATTAGCAAGTGAGACAAAGTTGTGTGGGTAATTCATATTACATTCCAATAATTTTATTTGTATATATTTTTGAGACATTATAATAGGATTGGAGCATCCCAAATACTTTATTATTTATATATTTTTCCTTGCCGATAAAAATAACTATTTTATTTATTTTTAAGTAAAAGAGGATTGAATGAAATGGGCTATTAATATTAGAATTCTTAGAAAAATTTATTAAAATATGCACTACGATGAAAATGTTAATCTTTATGATACAAAATTGCATATATTACAGTGGGTCCATTGCATCTTCTTCTAAAAATATAATCATATTGATTCCCTAGTATATATTATAATGATTTCACTATGATAAATAATTAATATTTCTTGAAAATCCATAAGTCAATTTATAATACTAGTAAAATTGTATAGAAAATCAATAATGAATTTCTCATCTCCATTTATATTCCTATGGTCAAGTTGTGACTATTGAAATTTTTATCTAAAGTAATTTATTCATACAAACCTCAAAGAACGAATTGAAATATAAAATCACATTTGACACTTAAGTCATTTTTGTGTTTGATGTTTATATCTTTCCGTTTCATGAAAAAGAAATAGTGTTTCTCGAACATATTTGTAATTGAAAATGACTTAAAATGAGTTGAAGATCATGTTTTATTAGAGAATAATAACACTTTGTGATGGTATTATTCTATTAATAATACTGATAGAATAAAAACATTTATTATTAAAGTTTTTTATAAAAAATTTGTTTGTACAGTACATATTTTAAACGATTTTTAATTTTTATAAACTATATCCGTCCTATAAAATTCGTAGATTAAATGGATTAGGTTATACTCGCAAATATACATTGATATCTTGTAGCATTCATATGTATAATAATAATTTACTCAATCCATCAAATATTGCATAACTAATAATAACAAAATAAATGACTTTTTTATTAAATTAGACTTGGTAATAACCAATAAAAACAAAAAAAATATTATATTTTTTTATTAAATTAGACTTGATAATAATATAAAAAGAATAAGTAGTATATTTTAACTTGAATTAGACTTGATAATAATATAAAAAGAATAAGTAGTATATTTTAACTTGAATTAGACTTGTTGATACATGTTGTAGATAGTATACACACAAGTTGGATAGATTGAATATAAAAAAACTTATATTTAAAATTTATGAAAGAAAACAAACTTGTACCTGCGCATGTTATGATAATATATTTTTATTCAAATACTCTAGTACATATATATTAAAATTCTTCTTATATATGATAAAAAGATGCCATATACATCAATATGTATCTATTTATTTATGCACATTTGCGATTGTAGATTCGCTTACATTACAATAAGTCAATCTCTCATCACTAGCCTCTAGAACACGAACATGTCATTAATAGAAAAGATTTTAAATTTTAAATAATGTAAGTTTGGACTGTTTTCGAAATGACACTGTCTATAAATATAACGTTAAAATATTATAAGATTTCATGTTCTTGAGATCGTAATGGCTGGCTAACTTTACTAGAAGGAAATAGCACCTTACTATAAGCCAAGTGTCATAAATACTTCACAACCTTATTGGGAAGAATTACTAAGACATGTGAGCTGTGACCATGTATATGTCCAAATTTGGCACTCATCTACACTACGTACCCTTCAGAGTCAGAGCACAGAAGAATCGACAACAAAATGAAAAAACAGCCAACATGGTGTTTTGGCTTATTTTTTGTCTATATTTTTGGCAACAAGCACTAAGAAAATTGTTATATATAAATGTCACAATGTTTTATTAGCTTTTCTTTCAATTTTATTTCAATAATAAAATTAATCTGTTCACAATTCTCTTAAATAGGAAGTGAAAATAATATAGTATTTTTTTTGTAATTATGAATGTAAAAATCACTTTTCCAAAAGTTGTCATTTAGTAACACAAACAAACAGAAATAAATTCAAGCATTTAAGATAACGAAAATTTAACGATTAATGTTTATATTGTAAGTTTACACTAAAGTATGATACATTAAACTAACAAATAATTCTATTAAAATAAAATCATTCTATATGCTATATATTATCTATTCATCAAATTTAGGAATACTAAAAAGTTTTATATTTCATAATTTTTTTTAACAAATTTATAGAAAAAATAACAATTTTTTAAAAATATTTTAAATAAATTTGTAAAAAAATTATAAAATATAAAAAATTCTAGTAATAAATTATATTGTTACTGATGTAGACCTTAAAACTCTAAAATAACAAAGTAACAATTGTAGAAAAAGGGTTGATGAACAAAAATATTAATGCCAGACAATTTTTATCTTTTAATAAATGATATTTTTTAGTAATTTTTTATATTATAACACCCAATGCATGCAGTATTATTATTTTTCAGCTTTACTTCTTGTTGGAGTTTTGCAAAACAAAATAGAAATAAGAAAATCTTATTTAATTTTAAAATCCCGTAACAGCATCTTAAAAACTAAAACCAACATGAAGAAAATGGCACACAATTATAAGAGAAAAACATCGAAGAGAATAAAAATAAACCAAACCCTAGATATATACGTCAGTATAGTTCTCTTTCAGAGAAATAAGCATGTTGGTATGGCTTGGGTCAGATTTTTGGTGTTTTCTTCGTCGTTGTTAGCTATGTATGTATACGTATATATATATATATATATATATACCTTAATTCATCATTTTCTGGCTAGCATCCACACTTTAGGTTAATTCTTTCTTCTTCGGTGTACGCACAATGGGAAAAAAACAATAATGGTCACTGTCCATTTGTTCCTTCTTATCTCTCTTCTTCTCATCACTGTCACATTGCTTTCCCATAACTACAACTTCGAACCTCCTAATCTTCTTGTTTTACCTTTCATATTTATGTTATGTTATACCTCTCTCTCTCTCTCATTTCAATACGGATATCAAGAAAAAAAATACAAAAGAGATCTTCATTAATAAGCCAAAAATCAATTTAATAATATGTTGTGGGTTTTTTCAAATTTTGAAATTTCTAGGTTGTGTTTATTATTTTTTATTACCTTTATCTTATTTTTTATTAAAAAAATTATTCTCCGAAAACAAAAATGTTATTGTTTTACTTAACATTTAGTAGAATACTTTTTATTTTGTCCACTTTTAGTCTCCTTTCCCTCTACACTAAAAATGAATCTCACAATAAGACTTATAATATGTATAACATAAATTTACTTTTTTATTACTTTTATGATAACATTGTTCAAAAATGTTTAGTAAAAAATAAATTTTCACTATCTTTTTATTTATTTATTTGTGTGTACATGAAATTTGTTGCATCAAAATTTCCCTATTGTGCAAATTCAGTTAGGTGTGTGAAGAATGGATGTTCACTTTGTAATAAAGCGTTGTGCAACACCAATACTTCAGTATATTGATGACGAAGGTTCAACATAAGGTTATCATTGTGATAAAATTGAAATATAGGTTTATGCAATTTTTTAACTTCATGTTTGATGACATATCTTTCTTGCATTTATTTGAAAATAGGACAAATTCTTTTTCTCACCTTTAAAAATAACAAGTTTTAATTATTTTTTTTTATAATAAGATAATAATGTATTTGTAGAGTTCACTAGTACAAAAATAACCTATTACGTTATTGAATTTAAATTAGACCTATTCAATCCCAATGTTATTAAACATGCGGTAACATATTTGTAAATAATGTGAACTTCTTTAAGTCGGAGCTGTTAGGATCATACATAAAACTCGAGTTTTACGTCGAGGTGGTCAATGTTTGGACGTAAAACTTGAGTTTTACATCTAACCCGATAACTCCGAAATAAAATTTGTTTTTTTCGCATAATTTGTCAACGCGTCTCCAAATTTCTTCAAAACAAGAAGTTCTTCTTCCTTATTATACCAAAACTTTGGCTTTTCTTCTTCCCTTTCTTTCATATCCATCACTTTAGCCTTCACTTTCTTTTTGTTCAAACCTTTATTCAACCTCAAATTGAGCCTTCTTCCATTTTTATTTGGTCTGCCTTCATCTTCTTTGCCCTTCCATGGATTGAGAAGGTGGATCCAATGTTAGATCTTGCTATTGTTTCGTTCTCAGGATTCTTAGGGATGCCTCCTTCTTTGATATTCGCACGGTCTACCACAAGCTCATTATGGTAAAAATGTTGTCTTTGGATTTGAGACCAAACTTTCACAGTTTTCTTACAACTTTTGTTTTGGTTGGTTTCGATTGCAGTAAGTTAGATATGAGATGTGTAGTGAGCGGGATCTGGTCTGTGTTGTTTTGGTGAAGATAACGAGAATGGATGAAGGGAATAGTTGGATTTGGGTCATAAAGAAAATAATTGGACAATGTTGTGTTTGTGTCGTAATAAAAAAATTTCAAATTCTACGTGGGACCATACTAGGTTTGATGTAAAATTACGTCGAATAATATTTCTAACATATTTACGTCTCCTACTTTGACATCAAGAGGTTTTATTATAGATAAAAAATTTGAAATAACGTCTTTTTTATACCAGTGATCATGCCCTTGTGCCAGATTAGTCTTTTCTTCTTATGTTTATTATATAGAGATTCTTAAATGACTTCTTTTAATGTATAACAAGAATATAGACATCCATCTTTTTGGAGACAAGATATGATTTAACATAAATTTAAGGTTTTATTTGTTCCTATGAGGTTTTCTTTTCATATTATTTCTTTTTTTACATAGTTCTTTTAAAAAGGTTAAAACAACCTAGTATCTTTTTTATTTAGTCAATGTTTCTTGCTGATAAAAAAAAGTATTTATAGAATAAAAGAAACTTTTACACACTAATCATATGTTTAGAAAACTTATCCAGAAATATTTCTAATAAAGAAAAAAAATTATAAATAAAAATTAGATTATGTATATGTTAATTTATAACAAAATTCATTAATATCTTTAAATTCTTATTTTTTTAATTAATGTATAAATTATTTAATTTATAAAAAATATATTTTTTCTATCATGATTGTGGAAAATTTGTTACATCTAAATAGAAATTTCTTAGAGGAAAGAAAAATTGTATTGTAATGATTCCAAACTCATTAATTGACTATAAAAGCTTTTGATGTTCTATAATAACATTCTCTTTCTAAGAATTTCTTTTGGTAACCACTAAAGATAACCTATGAGACACTAAATAAGAAAACTCCTAAAAATATAAGCTTAAATGAAAATTTAAACTCTCATACTATTGAAGTCGATGAGTTCTTAATTATCCTTCAAAACGACCATAGCACTCCAAAATGGGTTATAAATTCAAAAAATTATGGAGGTTAACTTTGAAGCCATAATTTCTATGAAAAAAATAACATTAAAAAGGTGTATAAAAACTTGCAAGTACCATGAGTGTGACCACTGGTACGACATATGCAAGATCAACTTGCACAACGGCATTATAAAGTGCACATATACAAGACATAAAAATGTACTCATGTGATATGTTTTATACTAAAACTACCTACACACATTGATTCCTTTACCGACAAATAGTATACTCCTATAATAGTTGTACAAGGGTGATAAAAAAATCTAAATTGTGAAATCCAATATATATGAATCCAAACTCATATTACCTTAAATCTATTTTAATTTATTTCTTTTAAATTCAAATCCACATTTTAAATTTTAAATCCAATCCATTTTAATAGATTTTTTTTAAATCTAAATTCATATTTTTAGATTTTAAATTCAATCTATTTAATTGGATTTGATATGGATATAAATTAAATAATTTTTTAGATTTAGAAGATCCAAAATAAAGATTGTCAAACCATGCAAGCTCAAATTAAGCATAGTTGGCACGGGTCTAGATTGACCCAATATAACTCGGACCTAATTAAAGTTGAATAGGCTTGGGATTAGTTTAAGTCGAATCGGCTCAAACCAAATTAAGTAGATTTGGCTTGATCTAAGTAGACCTAGGTTAGCTCGAGCACAATCGACTCCACTAAGCCTGAGCCCAATCGCCCATAGTCAGCTCAAGCTTGATCAACCTAAGTTAACCTAGGCCTGGTAATCCTAATTGACCCGAGTCAACCTAAGCTTGGTTGATAAGAGTCGACCTCAGCCTGGTTGATAGAATCGGTCAAGGCACGGTCAACCCTAATCGGTTAGGTCAGGGTGAACCTATCGTCTCAGAGCCAATTGAACCAAGTCGACCTGAGCATGGTTGACTGGAATCGACTAGGTACCGAATAATCCAATTTGGTTGAGGCCCGGTCGACCCAAGTCTCAGAAAACTTGAGTTAGTCAATTGAAATTATTATCTGGTAACATCTTTTTATGTTGTAAGATGACGTGTAGACCCACTACCCGTCCCCAACAACTTATATGCCCCCACATAGCTAAGGCATTTGAGATGATGGTTACTGCTTTACAACAATAGAGTGTCACTATGATAGAGTAGCATCAGGCTGCCTTGCATCAGCCGGAGGCTGCCTTGCATCAGCCGGAGGCTGCCATACATTCTACAAAGACAGTTTCTTTCCATTAACAAGTGTCTGATAGCTTACATGAATTTATGAGACATAGTCCTCCTAAGTTCAATGGGTGATTTGGTCTAGATGTTGTACAATGATGGATCAGAGACATGGAGAAAATATTTGATGTTGCTCAAACGATGTATTGGTCACTCAAGCGACAGAGAGGTTCGAGAAGAGGGTTACCTCAAGCCTAATATTACTCAGGAATGAGTGTCGATCAAGCAATATGTATGTATATGAGTTGTGGTCGCTTAAGCGAGGAAGATGCTCAAGCAACATAAACCTGTAGATATTCATGATCTGTAAGGTTGAGGAGATATAGTTGGTTATTAGTGTTGGTATGTTTAGATTATATATGTGTTCTTGTTATATGATGATCATATGCTGATATTGAAATGTATTTTCTTGATAATATATATGTTGTAAGCCTATCAAAGGGGATAAGTGGTTGTTGGTACAACTCAACATGGAGTACAAGGTGTTAGTATTCCTACTAATGAGAGTTGAAAGTCTTTGATAGGTGGTTGTTGTGGCCTCGATGGGTGTTGATATTATTGTTAGCCCCTTTGGGTGTTAGTGCATTATCTGGTATAGTATTGTATGTTAGGCGATAATGGTAAACATGACACCTTATGGATAAGAGGTATCTCAACTTCATTGATGTCTAATTATATAGACAGGACATCAGGTGGTGAGAAAATGAGGAAGGCTTACGTCAAGCTCTCAAAGTATATGTACACATGGCTCTCGATATCAGGTGTTTTCTGCCACTCTGACCCTAGGTACCTCGGCCTGAACCACATTGGAGGTCAGGTGTTAACCTTTGGTTGGATTGTTTGCCATAAATAGAGTCTTCCAGAAGACGCTTTATATTTGGTTATAATGGGAATGGTGGCTGGATACAGGGTTTATTGTATTATTGAGTTGTTTTATGTAATATTGTGATGATATGATTGTTGATGTGTGTTATATGAGTTGTATTATGTTTATAATATATAATTGTTAACTCACCTTGGTTGTTTGTGTGGGTGACACTGCTATAATTGTATTATGTTTTTCTGTCATCATATGTAAAAGAGTTGATCTACAGGTGATAATGGAAACGAACAAACTTTTATAAGAAAAGTATAATAGATATATATCTAATTAATTTTTATTTAGTAGTATTTTGAGACCATAAGTCTTGTTGTTACAATAATATATATATATATATATATATATATATATATATATATATATTAGTAAATCTTAAGAATTTGGGATGTTACATAATCAAATTAAGATTGATGTGTCATGTGACAAACAATTCAAAAGAGTTTCGTCTATTAGTAAGAAAAATTCATGTGCAAACTACATTGTCTCAACTCTTATAAAGGAAGGACATAAAAATAAAGATGCATTCTATGTTTAGTATATTATTAATATTAGAAAATATAATAAATTATTTTATTAATTTCAGTTCAATCTCAATTTAATTCTTATTCAACTTTTAAACCCTAAATCTATATTTTTTCAGGTTTAATGATCAGTCTGATTTGAAAAATGTGATTAAAAACACATTATATTTACAAAATAAAACATGTTATAAGAGACAATAATAAATAAAATAAAATGCGACTAATGATTTTGGGAACAAATAAATGTATATAATTTAATATTAAAAGTTCTATTAGTGTTTTTGGGACAAATAAATGTGTATAATTTAATATTAAAAGTTCTATACAGTTTCTTAACCATTATTTTAAGTGGAGAAAAAAAGGAAAAAATAAAATGAACTTCTCCTTAATATAAATTTAGCTTATAAATAAATTAAAAAATTAGAAAAGCATGAAAGAAATTTTACAAATTAATTTATACATGAGTTAATGTTA
Source organism: Lablab purpureus (assembly GCA_030347555.1). Taxonomy (NCBI): domain Eukaryota; kingdom Viridiplantae; phylum Streptophyta; class Magnoliopsida; order Fabales; family Fabaceae; genus Lablab; species Lablab purpureus. Next base: position 1,959,008 of record CM059260.1, read on the forward strand.
ATTTATGTATGAACTAATGTTAACTTTTGCAGAAATTAATTTTAATTCTTCTTATTTATCTTTATTTTAGAAGTATTTACGAAAAAACAAGTTTTATATACTTGTAATTTTGGATCTAGACAAAAGTATTTTGTTTTTAGAAAAAAATATTCTTACCATATTGTCCCCATCAGCATTTTTGTTTCAAATATAACATACTGGTTTTTTATGAGGTTTTCTTTAAGAAGTTGGGACTGGTTAAATAGAAACTAGGTAGATGATAGTTTGAAATTTTGGTTTTTAAGTGACATATAACAAACTTTTAAAAGGTAAAAAGATTTTATAACTTGATATTGCATTTTTGAAATTGAATTAATAATATTATAATATAAAACTGAAAACATATGTAATATTTTGCAAACATCTTTTTAGTTTTTTTTATTATGTTAATTAACTTATGTGTAAAGTAATATTTTATAAGCGTTTTATAAACATTCAAACATTTTCTAGCGAATTCAGAAATAACCATGATTATAAACATATATGTAATTATATTTTTCTCATAAATTAAAAATTAAAAATATATGTTTATAAGATTAAATAAGAAAAATTTATAAATTATTTATACATAAACTAGTTTTAAATTATAGGAAAAAAAACTCAATTCATGTTTTATTTGTATTTTTCTCTATACGTATTTATTAAATAAATTATCCAAAGATAGTCTTAATATGTTACAAACTCAAGTACTCTGTGGTTGACTTTTTTTCTTTCAAAAGTAATATTTAACTTAAATCTGAGGTTATGTACATTTCTTAGCATTCTTTGTGGTGGGAAACCAAATAAATACTTAGACTTTCTGAAAAGAAAATTAAAAAAAAAAAACTGGTTAATGGATATTTTATTGTAGAAGAAAACAGAAAGCAAGAATGTGGATGATAGAAAAGTGATGGCAGTGGCAGAGAAAACATGAGAACCCACCATTTGTGGAGTTGAAGGATAAAAGCCATAGCTAGATAGCACCATCAATCAAGCACAAAAACAAGGTAATAACATGTATGCATGGACCTAACATAGTGGATGCATTGTGGGCTTTTTCTACAAGCAAGACCCTTAACTGTCAAATAAATGGATAGTTCTTTGAATTCCTCAACTTAAAAGCTTGATGGGTATGATATCATTGTTTTCTGAAACTAGAGCCATTGGACCACAATGGGGGCATCTTTTCAGATGTTGAATTAGCATTGTGGGGGCCACCTATATTACGTGATATCTATGCTTTCTTTTGTTTTTATTTAATCATCATCATCATAAACCATTATTATCATTATCATTTTCTTATATAAACAAGTCTTAATTTTCTGCTCACCATATGCTGCAAAATTTGTGCCCTAAACCCTAATGATAACGAAACACAAAAACTGTTCTTTGGGAAAATAGTAAAATATGCAGATCACAAGGAATTTCACTGATTTAGGAGCTTCATGTGCATACATGTATATATGCTACATATGAATGATGATTTCGGCTAAGTAAATAGCTGAATTTGTATAAGGATATATCTTTGATTAAAAAAAAAGTTATGTATAAACTATGATTGATATCAACTGTACTATAACACCAAAATACTGTGAAACTTATTTTGATCTTACCACCAGTTTATGACTAAGAAGAAATAAAAATTGAGAAACATATTATATTCCTCAAACTGGTGTGGAAATTTTTCTTTTGAAATGTCTGGTTGACCACCGTTTGTTAATCTTCCACATATGTTTCCATCACCTTATCATTTTCTACAGATTTTAATGGATTCGTTTCGATGGATAACGAGTGGTTCATCATCTGCAGAGTCCATCAATATAGATTCGTGGTTCCCGAGACATAATTCTACACATGATTACAATGTGAAAGGAAGTGGGTTGGACATGTTACGAATCATTAATTATATCTTTGTCTTCCATTAATGACATGATTTGATCTTTAAAAGCAACTTATGAAGTGTGAAATGAATCATTACTTTTAACTAAAACCAAATGGTTCTGATTATTTTCCACAATTTTTTTTACAGACTTCAGCAAGTGGTAGCAGTAGTAGTAAGTTTGATTTACCTGTCACTGTTAAGGACAGAGAATCATGTGAGGGGGAGGAAGAGACACGAAGGGATAGAAATTCACTCACATTTGTATGTTGTTTTTGAGTTTGACATTAAAAGCAGTACAGTATAGTATCTGAATTTGGTAGTTGTAAGTTAACGACGTTCACATGAATAATGTTCCCTTCATTTACTTCAATCACTGAACATTGGTCCACATTCATAAATCAAGATGTTGACACTTGACACTGCTCTCTATTCCATAAAGTGCGTCTAAACTCAAGCTTTAGTGGATTTATGCATTGTTACCTAATACTTGAACCTCATTGGTAATCATTATTTTCTGTTTTTACTTTTTGTCACCAGCCATCTCAAGTAGTTTTCATTCTTTGTATATATCTTTGCATTTGGATTCTGATTCACTCATTGTTCTGGAATAGCATAGCCTTAACTTGTTTATAGATAATTAGAAGAAGATGATACAATATCTTTGTCAACTATACCATCACAATAAATTGATGGGTATCCCTTGAGCATTTGTGTATAAGAAAATATGCAGTGACCATTCTAAAGAGTTTAGTCTCTTCATGTTCAATAGAAGCTAACAACAGCAAAAACCGTCTCTTGATATCTAAGATTGATTACACGAATCGCACATGTTATTTTATTGGATTAAGGAGCAAAAATCTGAAGAGTTATTACCTTAATAAAAATGTTTTTTTTCTGGGTTTTACCTACATACGTAAATGGAAATGTGAAAACCCTAGCTCATTCAACACTGCATTCGGACACAGTGGATGCAGCTGTTCTAACTCATTTTACACTGTATTTGAACTTTAATGTGCACCAAAAACAAAAAAAGAAAACTCGTGTCAACTGTGTAATGACAAGAAGTGTCAACTTCTTTGCAGGTTTAACCTAGCCATTTTCCCTTCTGAGCAAGAATCCAGTGGATCAGAGCTGCATGTGTTGTCCAAACCAAATGCTGCACCTTGTTGTTATCAATTTCTTTACTCTAATTAACATCATGAGCACTAGTCCACCTGAAAATTTCTTTCTCACTTTAGTAGTATACAGTGGTGTACAGTATATGAATGTACATATTTACGTATTTGTGTATACACACGTGTATTATATAATAATAATAATAATAATGTGAGTGGAAATGTACTTGGTAGGGCAAATGCAGTACTATAGGTTTAATTGAAATTAAACCAGCACTCTTTCACTGCTCTCTTCTTCTGGCATTCTCAAGAATTGTGGTCCTCCACCAAAACAAGCACTCTCTAACTTGTTGTGCTTTTATCTTTTTTTACATTGCTTTCCTCCACACACTAACCTACTTGACCTTTTCTTGAATGCTTAATCATGTGGGGTAGGTACCCTTTGATGTGAAATGGGTGAAACAAAAGCTTCCATACATCATCGCAAAAGGATAACATGCACCACACACGCATAGTCCAAAACTGTAAAGCTAAGTTGAAGACAAACCAGGAAAGCAATCATAACTAGTTATGGAAGACTAAACATATATTCTGTCTTCACATATGTGTTGTAACCCTTTCTTTTAAATTTTTTCTCTTTTTCATTTGGGGACAAACACTTGTATGAAATATATGTGCCCATTGTTTGTTTCAAAAAGGTGGGGGTAGCTATGACCAGGTGGCAACTTGCAATCCTTCATTTTCATACCCTTCTCATCAACTTCTACACCCTTAATCCTGTGAATCACGTTGTGCTATAATAATTATACAATACCATCATCATTTAAGTTTTACCTTTTATTCTAAACAATAATTTTTTGGGATATATAGTTCATTTTTATAAAAATAATTAAAGTATTTTATAATTAAAATATACTGTTTGTGTAGAGAATTTTACAAGAAATTGAAATTTTTATGAATTTATCATACTAAGTTGAGTTAAAATTACACAATTTTAAACTTTGTCTAAAAACAATAAGAATTTTGAAAAAATTTCATAATCTTTCTTCACATAAATTTGTTTCTTCTTTTATATTTTCTCTTCGATTTGATAAAAGTAGTTGAGGTCCCTCAACATCATTTTTATTACCAATGTTGACCAAACTTTATTTTAAGTTAAAATTCAGAGGACTGGTACATAGACATATACACTCTTCCCATACCCAAAAGTAAGTACAATTTTTTTAAAACTTTAAAAAAATATTCAAAATTATACATATATGATGTGGGTTGATGATCATTAAGGAGTTCATACATTGATTTTTTTTTCTCATAAATCATATGATGTATTTGAAATGAAAGCAATGTATTTTGAATTTCCTAAAAATTATAAAATTACTTATCCAAATACAAAGTTAAAACCTTTACTTGTCATTATCCAAATATAGGTGTTAATTAAGATTTCCCAAACTTGGGTTATATAATTGGTTGGAGCTTTCTGGGTTCTAACATTTCAAATAACCAATTGGGACTAAAACAGTTGGACAAGCACACTAGTAATTAATTCATATTACTACAAGTCGAATGAACGATGAGTGTAAGTTTTCCTTTGAGAAGGACTTTTTGGGAGAAATTCAGAAATGGGTGACAGAAGAGCTAGGTATCAAATTTCCAAAATAGTTAATTACAACTTGATCAAACCAATTAGAGAATATTATGATGAAGTTCCTATCCTGGGTGAGTTTGAGGAAAAACAAGTATATAACTTGTTCTTCAACTGTATCCATAACTTTTGTAGTGGTTCTACATCTAAGAAGATGGTTAGAAATGTTAGATACAATCATTCATATATCTGCACCTAAACTTTTGGGAAACTTCATTATTCACATGTAACAAAAAAGTTTACATGGTGGTCCTGAGTTTGTTTTTGTTTCTTCTGTTCTTAATTTTGTTCTTAATTTTTATAAGAAGTTAAATCTCAGCATGAGGTAAATAAGGTTGTATATATATAGCCCGTTTTCAATCTCAAAAAGCTCTTGCGTAAAGGTGTGTTCAAATATAAGATCATTACAAACCTCAAACTATCATTTCCATCTTTTAAGATAATTTGCTCTTACCCTAATGAAAAAGTGGATAGAGTTACCACATGGTTCATGGGCCATATATAGGATAATTTGCACTAAATTAAAGAGGTGTTTATGGAATATTTCATTTTTTTTAATTACTCTCTTATGTGAAATATCTAATAATTTTGTTAATTATTAAATTCGGTAAAAAAATTGATTAGTTATCTCAATGGAATCTCACCTATTTATAATGACTAGGTCTAGTTTAGGCTTGAACTTGTGAACATTGTATAAAGCAAATTGATTGTGTGCTTAGTAACTAAACAATGAGCTTAATGCTTAGCTGGGCTACACAACCATAAGGGCCTTTTATAATGCCCAATTTGCCTTATAGAGGAAGGGATTTTCTTTCTGCACCCTATTATTTATATCTGGACTTTCATTATGGGAATGGGTAAAAAACAAAACTATCATAGCTCTTGTTGTCACCATGGTCACCACTTACTGATATCCAATGTTTGAGAATGAAGGTGTTACATAAATAACAATGACAAATGATCGAAAGAAAGAAAATATGTTAACTATGTTTAAATATTGGAAAAGTGGAAATTGAAGATAGAACATAGATAATAGAAAAATTCAAGGAATTAGTAATGATAAATAAATACCATTTGAAGTGAGAAAATGTCAATGTAAAATATTGATAAAATGATATAATTGAGAAAAGCAAAGTTAAAGAAAATTGTTTGTTATATAAATATTATGGTGTGGACTTGTCAATAAAATTGGATTAAGAGATATTTAAGATGAGAAAGTCTAGATAGAAGTGAATTGAGATAGGTGATTAAAAACATTGATGATATTATATAAAAAAGAGTTATAACTCTTAAAAAGTATAGTGAACATTGTAACAATTTAGGTTGCCACATTAGTTTATTTATTTTATTAATTTCTACTTTATTCTTGATAATTTATCTTGCATTTATTTTTCTCACATATTTACATTTTCAGTAATTTAATTCTTCTGCAAATCTATCTTTAAAGTAATTTAATTTTCAGATCATTTATCTTTCAAGTCATTTAAGTTTTTAAGTCATTACTTCTTAAACAAATTATCTTTCAAATAATCTAAATTTCAAGTAATTTTTATTTTAAAATCCTTTATATCTTAGAGCAAATTACTCATGGAAACAAATTTGATCTCTCAAATGTATACGATGTTAATGCAAATCATGCTAAGAAATCATTTAGTGGAATAGATATTTTTATTAAATATCTGTGATCAATTTGGTATACCTATATACTTTGTATTAATGGTTGAATCATAAAAGAAAGATTAAGTGTTTATGTATAATTTATTGTTATTTCTTGTTAATATTTTTATTTTCACACTTTTCAAATTGAAAAATCAATGTTTGTTTGCCTAAAAAAATTATAATAGTAAATTGATTTAGTCTAATTAATACAAAAAGTTTTCATCGAATCAAATCCACAACAAACATAAAAAAAAGAGAATGATGATAGTTTGAGGAAAAAAAAAGGCAAAATGAAATATGAGGTGCAAAAAGAAAAAAGAAAATCCCCAGAGGAGGAAGATTTGTGAGTTTCACCTAACATTCATAATTGTATTGTTTTATGGATATTCGCACCTCCCTTATTTTTCTAACTTTTTTTGTCATGGGTTTCTCTTGGTTCTATGAGATTTCCTATATGGTAAGGATCCATTAGTAATACCCTATTAATGAGCAAGATTTTAAATTATAAGTCTATTTGTTTTATATACTTAAAAGGTAAACTTCCCCCTAAAAGTATATTTATTGCACGTTTAAAAGTATATATATATATATATATGATAATATTCATTAAATGAATATTAATATATCTTATTTATTAATTTATTATATATATATATATGATAAAATGAACCGACTTAAATAAAAGTATCTAATAGTTAATATTACTTTCTAATGTTGTTAGGAAAAATCTTAAAAAGAAAACAAACATTTTTTTTATCTCAAATTATAATGTTAAATTGTTTATTATATTTTAATTTCAGACACTTAAGGTTTTAGAATTTTAGTTAAATAAATAATAGATATAATTAGATGTTTAATGAACTAATGATTATTTAGAATAAATATTACATGTAATTAGATTTTTTTGGATTAATGATTATTTAATAAGAAATATAGTTAATAAGTTTGAGTTCTATAATAAAATGGAAACTTTATCCATTTAAATTTAATGAAGAAAAATGTTTTTTTTAGTTTATAATAAGTTAATTTATTAATCATATTTTGGAGTTCATTCGAAATTATAAAAGAAAAAAAATATATTGTACTATTTTTTTGATAATTCTTAAAAGTAAAATAATATTATTATATTGAGAAATATTGTTAAATGTCTAACTTGATATTATATCATCGGTTCGCTTTTGAACCTATGAAGTCGTATATAAACAATGTTTTAATATTTATTAAAAATATTTTATTATTAAATGATAAATTTTCATTTAAATAATTCATTTTGAATAAAATATTATCATATTATTTGTTATCACTTAAAATATAGCTAACGCTGAAAAATAATCTAATTGAAATTTGTTATATGTCAGCAGCAAAAGGAAATAAAAATATTATTATATATTTAGAAAGAAAATATAATGTGATTTTGTAATTGATTAGTTAGAAAGAAAATAACAAGTAGTATTATATATATAAATATGTGTGTGTGTAAATTTAGAAACAAAATATATTAAGATTTTTCTATTGATTTCTTATAATAGAAAATTACTTATATACTATTATATATTTAATATAAATTTTTTGTTAATTTTTTTATTATAACGAAAATCAGTTTTCTTGATACAAATACACATAGTTTTTCTATTATCTAAAAAAAATATACTTTAAAAATTTATGAAAAATATACATGTTTATATATGTTATTTATTATTTTATATTTTATGTAACTTAGATGTAAAATAAACATTTTATTTTTCACTTTATTATAAATACTATTATGTTGTAATATCAAGAGGGGGTTAACTAAAAATAAATGCTCTAGTTATGATTAAGACTTTCATCTATGACCCGAAACATATTCAAATAAACTCCAAAAGTTTAATTTTACAATGAAAAAAAAATATATCGTTTTTTTTAATTTTAGAAGGTGTAACAAAATATATTCTGGAAGTTTAACTCCATAATATTTAAATAGACTTCAGAATTTTAATCACAAGACGTGTAATAAATAAATTCATGAAACTTAATTCTAAAATATACACATGTAATAAATCAATGTTTTAATTTTAGGAAAAATTCATCATTGGGGTGTAACAAATAAAATGTGGTAACAATTCCATGCTAATAAATCAATATTGATTTTCTGAACTCCATTCTATTGGTTTGTTAGGAGATTCTTTCTGCACTTCTGTATCTTTAACATGTAATTTTATAATAATGATAATAGTGATAACAAGTTAAATATATTTTTTATTTATTTTAATTTTCTCTTCTCCATTTGGTTTTTCTTTTGTGTTTGATTCTTTTTTTCTCCATCAATATCTAAGAGAGGTGTCTCAAGACTAGACAACATATTTCCAACCTTGATTGCAGCATTTTTTAACTATATAAGGCATCTTTCCATCCACCATGTGGTTCTCTACACTTTTTTTATTTGAGTTGCAGGTTTCTAGATTATATCATTCGAAAGTTATTGTTTAGAAAAATTGAATTTTGGATTGCATAATTTGAAAGTCATTTTAATATAGAAAAAGTTTCAGATTGTAGAATTCAAAAGTCATTTTTAAAAAAAATGTTGACTTTCGGATTATACAATCTGAAAGTCTTTCGGGAATTTAGTGGCTTTCAGATTGTGCAATCCGAAAGTCAATTTTTTTTCAAAAATAACTTCCGGATTGTATAATCCAAAAGTCAAATTTTTTCAAAAATAACTTTCAGATTCTAAAAGTTATTTTTACAAGTACAATATTTAAAAATCTATAAAAAAGAAGAAAGACATTTTTGGAATAATAAATTTTATAATGGTACATGTTGATGGTATGAAAGTGCTGAAAGAATCCTCCTAAGTTGTTAATCCAGAAGAAATTGCTAATTTGAACATGGCCCAATTAGGTCCATTGTTTGTTTGGATTTTTATTGGCACCCGTGCGTTAGTATTTGCACTCCTTATTATATATATGCTTTAGAGGATTACATTGATCCTTTCATCCTGAATCTCCTGTTCAACACTAACGCCACATTATAGCAACAATTTCTTTTAGTGCTTCCAATATTTTTTTAGTCTATTTTGATAGTTGTGAAAAAAAGGTTGTTTAGAGGTTCCAAACGTTACAAATTGTGTAATTTAAAAAACCATTTTTGATGATATAATTTGAAATTTAAAAATATATCTTAAATTATACAATCTAAAAACATATTATTTTTAAAATTTAAAATACATTTTCAAATCCATAAATATATTATGGATTGTTTAATTTTGAAATCTAGTTTTTTTTACTAAAAATGTATTTTGAACTAAAATATATTTTGTTTTAAATATTTTTCAATATCTAAATATGGATTCTAAATTATATAATCTAAAATATACTTTCAAAATTTGAAAGATAACATTTTAGATTGAAAGATAACATTTTAGACTTTTTCAATACTCTATAGTCTTGTATAAACAAAGCATAGGATAGAGGAAAATTACCCATTATAACTATGAATTAGACACTAATCAAAATAAGGAACACACGAAGTGTTTTTTTAAAGTTTTTAAGATGTGGAGAAAAAAAAATAGAATTTTGACACTTTATTTTAAGTTCGCTTTTGCTGCTTCTTTGAAAATAGTCTCTTATAAAATGCTTAAAGATTGACTTCATGTAGACTGTATTAAATTTCACTCTTCATGTATTAAATGTGTGTTCTTCTTTTGATATTATTTCAAATAGTTTGTACCACTTATCCTATATTGGATAGTGAATTGTACTTCTCTTTTAGTGAAAACTAACTTATGTACAAGATATGTGTGTTCCAATAGTTGACAAACTGCTTGTGTCAAGAATTTGGTGAATTTGATATCTTCTTTTAAGACAAGCTTAAAAGGACGTGTGATAGCTCAGATTAGGATAATTTGAAGAATGTTTTTGCATTTAAAAAATATTCGTTAATTTTGTATGTGCACATCATCTTATCTAAAATCATATCATCTTGTAGAATATATGTGCATGATCCTATGAAAGCTTGTTTTGTCTATTGACCTTACATCCTCTATCAGAGGTAAACTTCTCTTTTGTATTTAATATTTCATTATTTTGCATTTACTCAAAAACTTTAGAGGATGTTGAATTTTTCCGTAACAAATATTATTATTCTTTAGGTGTTTCATGTCATTTCTTATCACTAGTGAATTTCTTGATGAGTTAGGTTTATAAGAATTAGTTTTTTATAAATCTAAACATTTTCCCACGTATTTTAGTTGATGTTTATGATTTTGAACATGAAAGTAGTCATACATGTTATAAAAGTTGATTTTTTGTGCTCATAGTTGAATAAATAGTACTTTAGATGTGTATAAAATGAATGACTTAGAATGACACATGATGTAAAGAAGATGTGATTGTCTAAAATTATAAATATCATTTTATACTTATAAAAATGATTAATTTATTAAATAATATGTAACACATTTTTAATGGAAGTTAAATGTATTAATATCAATTAAAAATTTGCCTTTATTTCTAATAAATATTAAATAAACATAAACTTTAATTGATACTTTATCACATAGAATATAACTCAAATAATAACCTATACTTAATTGGATGATATATACAAGATTCACCAAAAATATTTGTAAAATGAAGATATTCTTTGTTCCTTGTACAACATGATTGGAAAATTCTTATTTAAATTTCTTAAAAATAGCATGAAGTTGAAATTAAACAAAAGTGGATAACTAACAAATTATTTATAAGAATATGTATTTGAAATTAGTATCAATCTTAGTGTTATATTAATTTTTATGATATAACTTCCTAATGTAATATGAAAATCTGACAAAATTCGATATAAGTTTTTATTTTTTTTCTATGGTAGTCATTTCTCCAACATGTGATCATAATTGTTTTCTTGATATTTGATTTTTACTTTTAATTAATATTTGATTGAAGCTTTTAGGTCTTGATTAAAATAACCTATTAATGCTATGCCACAAGTGTTTGTCAAAATATATTAACCAAAATGGTATGTTTGAAATAACCTATTTCAAATATTTTATTATTGGTATTTTTGTGTGTGTTTCATGTTATTGTTTGTCAATCAAATGATTGAATTCGTTTATGACTTATATTGGTTAGAATTGCATAATTTTGATGAATGCATACATTTTAGTTCAATTGAATGAAGTAATTTTAAGTTTTTGGATAGATTAGATGTAATAGTTACTAATACTTTTTATACCACATCATGAATTAGTTTGCAAAGAATGATTATGAGAAGAATTAAAATAAATAAAAAGAATAGAAAATCACTAGAGAATATGTGACTTAAGTATCAAATAATAATAACTACAACATTTTTATAATCATCATGAAAATTAATATAATATATTATTTTTTGAGTTAAATATATTTTTAACTTTTAAACTATTTATTAAAATTATATTTTGTTTCCAACACAAATTTTTGATATATTTTATTTTTATATTTTATAAATTGATATAAATAATTTTTAATAATAAATAAAAATATTTTTAAAAAAAATAAAAATAAAATAAACTTAAAAAAATGATATTTGAGCAAGAAAATATAAAAAAAAATATAAAATAAAAATTATTTATACTAATTTATAAAGAATAAAGACGAATAAAATAAAAAAAATAAAATCATATTTAGCTCTAGCTTTTAAAAGAAAAATTTTATTGATGAAAATGATTATAAAATTAGATTAACTATTTTTCATCTAACGTGACATGTATAATAAATTTAATTTAACTGAATCCGGTTAAAGTTAAAGTTGAAAAATTTCTTTTCCTGTAATAATGAGTAACATTAATTTATTTTATAATCGTGGTTCTTTTATATAATTTTTTTCTGAAACTTTAAACTATTACAGAGCTTTAACACAAACATTTCAAGTAAAACATAACAAATTTCTGACCTATTTCATAAAAAAAGGCTACTATTTTGTACAGAAAACCAAGACAAAAGAAAGCCCCACCACTCCCACATTTTCAGTTCCCACTTTCCATTGTGCCGCCAGTTCGCCACCACACTTTTTCGCGGCTACTAAACACTCATTTCCTATCTGTCAGAAAAAAAGAACTATTTGTTAATTAGATTCTCCTCCTTTCTCCCTTATAATCCTTCTCTGACGTTGACTTCTTACCACCCAACCTTAACCCAATGTCAATGCCTTTTTCCTTCATCACTTCCAACCCAATACTAACTTAACTTAAACCGTTTTTAAATAAAACTCACCGTTTCGCACACTCTATCTCCGCCTCATTAGGTTGAAGAAGTTGATGCGCGATTTTTTCTTCTCCACTCTCTGAATTCTCTCACGGCATTCTCTGAATTCTCCGATCTGTCTCCGATTATCCGTCTCCTCCCTCTTTCGAGAAATTTCGTGAAATCGTTTCTTTTGATTTTCTGCTGTTTCTTCTTCTGACTGTAACTGTCTGACAGATTGAAGTAATTCAGTAATTTACCTTAGTTTTCTTTATTATTTCCTTGTTTTCTGTTTTTCCTTACAAATTAGAATGGAATCAATGTTTTCGTCCGGTTAACGTGTTTGTGAATTGTGGATTAGAGTTATGGCGATGGCGTCGAAACGAAGTGCGAAGTCGAAGGTATTACGATTGAGCGGCTCCAGAGCTGTGAATTCGCCGTCGTCTTCAACGACCTCGTCTTCCAAGCAGTTTCTAGAAACTTCCATGGATGGTCTGAGCTCGCCGGCTTCTTCTTCCGCTCGGAGCAAGACGCCTTATTCGTTTTCCGAGAGCGTGCGTTTGGACGCAAAGGAGAATGTGACCGTTACGGTGCGGTTTCGACCTCTGAAGTAAGTGTTTGCGTTTCGGAGTTGTGCGTTGTTCTTTTGGGTTTTAGTTTGATTGAGGTTTGTGTGTGGAATGGTAGTCCCAGGGAAATTCGTCAGGGAGAGGAGATAGCATGGTACGCTGATGGAGAAACCGTGGTGCGGAACGAGTATAACCCGTCCCTAGCGTATGCTTACGGTAAGTATATGCAAATTTGATGTTTATGAATATGGTTTTTGTTGTTTTCTTTTGTTTGATAGGTATGGACTGTGAAATTAAAATGTATGTCTTCGTAATTTTCGAGTTTAGTGCTTTTGAGGTTGAAAATATTGTACATCATTTGGTATTGAACTTCTCTTCGATCTATTTTTGAGAATAGAAGCCTGTGAAGGTGATAGCAGAAAGAAATGAATGGTGAGGTTATGGTTGACATGTTGATTTAATTGATGAAACCAAAGCCAGAAGTATTATTATTTTTTTGGTATAAGAGGAATAAGCTTTTATTAGAAGAAAGAAAGGAATATTAGCATTAATTGAGGAAGGATGAGAATCATCCTAAGGCAAAACTAATAGGAAAGCCAGACACTAAACAAAAGCAAAGCAACTAATTATACAAAGTAGCTCTCCAATTCCTTTCGAAATCTATGATGGGAACTCCTGGGAAGAATCTGTGTACTGAACACCAAAGAAAGGCAAAGCAGATAAAATATATGTTACATTTACATTGTAAGCCTTGGTTATTAACTACAGGTGCCAAAGAACAGTGAACATGTACTACTAAGACCTCAGAAATTAATGATTAGGAAATGATACAAGTTTTCAGGACTCATCACATGCCCAATTATCAGCGTATACTCCCAAGCAAGCCTCCAAATTTAGTATTGTAGTAAATAATTTCCACTTTTTAGTATTAGAACAACACATCTGATAGAAAACCCGGGATTAAGCAACTGTATTTTAAAAGGAAGTAGTTGGGCCTCAGCTGGAAGAGCCCATTTAGGGGTTGTTTTCTGTTACGAACTGTAACCATTTACATACTATAGAAAGGGAATAATGGGATACAGTTAGGGGACTTCATAGAAATTGAAAGCTGTGAGGAGTGGACCAGACCTCTTAAAATGTCTGGAGTCTCAAAGGGAGATCTTCCCAATTATCCAATAAATATTGTTTCTTCTTGCTATTTCTGTCGAGACTTCTACAAAGATCCGACGCATGCTAAGTGGTAGGTTGCTAGATCTGAGTCTGTAACGTAACATTAACAATTATCTTGTCGAGTACCAGCTGAATAAACGAACTAAGGAATTGGACTTCCTGAGGGCATGTCAAGAAAGAGATTTCTTTTTTCTTTCTTATAGGTCTTGAGAATGTGTGAGATATTGGTTGAGGGATCTATAGGAAAACTCAAAGGATTCAAATTCAGAAATGTTCGGCTTTATCCTAGATAAATACATTTCCTAGAAATGATGGGACCTGACTATGCGAACTGTTATGATATGGGGATGATGCAATGAAGCAATAATGAAGAGGCAAGGAAAAGTCTGAGAAAGAAATATGCTCAACGCCTAGGTTCTTCCAAATCTGTTGCAGTTTCACTGTTTCCTACTCTTTTCACCTTTTTTTGTACTAATTATTGAAAATAGGAAACAAGTAGCAATTTTCTAATGAAAAGAGAAAAGGCATTTTAATCAGTGAAACCAAACTGGCCCTAACCTTCCAAAGACTAAATCCCCCATTCTTTTGAGACCTACAACAGATTTTCCAGCAGGCCGATCTCTTCCTTTAAATTTGTCACCGAACTGAAGAAACTCTTACCTAAGCTTAATCCTCTGTTTATCCTTTTTGGAATTATCAAAAGATGTTAGAAATAGGAAGGGGGGACTGCACAAACAAGCCTGAATAAGCTAAATTTGGCTTCCTAATGAAAAACAAAGGCCCCTATCCATTTTTTTGCTTTTTCAGATCTTTTATTTTGATCACGGGGTCTTAAAATAATGTCACTTGAGGATTTTCTCCCTTAGAGGGATCCTTCTTAAAGAAAATAATGCCTTTAAGGTATCATAGAATTCTCTTGATTTCCAACCAACAAACTTTGTTGACTGCAAAACTAATTTCAGGTCTAGTAAGAGTAACATATGTAGAGCACCAACTGCTTATTTGTAGAGTGTAGGATTTGGAAATAAATCCCCACCTGTTTCAGACAATTTGTAGGAAGAAGCCATAGAAGAAGAGATAGAGTGAACTTTAGCCAAGTTAGTTCTGTGAAGAACACAAATGTACTTGCTTTGAGTCATGAGAAGATATTTATTGGTTAATTGAACGATTTCAATACCCAAGAAATAGTCCAACTGGCCAAGTTGTTTGAGAGAGAAAGTAGAATTAAGGTGCACTATAACTTGCTGAATTAGGGACAATGAACTACTAGTAATTATGATATCATCTACATACACTAGAATAAAAATAGTGTGAGATTGAGTTTGTAGATAAATAAAGAAGGATCACATTTCCTTGTTGTAAGCCCAATTTGAAGAAGGCTAGATTTGAGTTGGTCAAACCACTCCTAGGGTGTCTGTCAAATTTCCTAAATAGCCTTGTTGAGCTTACATATAAGAGATTTGTCAGACTTTCAAAACTTGGAGGTTGCACCATGTAAATTGTCTCTTCCAGAAAACCATTAAGAAAAACATTATTAACATCTAGCTGAAATAATTCCTAATTGTTTACATTATTATGGCAGTATGTCATGAAATTCAAATCCAAGAGCTTGATGAAACCCTTTAGCCACAAGATGTGCTTTATATTTATTGAGAGATCCATTTGCATTCTCTTTTATGTGAAAAACCCATTTACAACCTATGACTTTTATCAAAAGCAAAAGAACTAAATCCCATGTGTGATTCTTCATGAGTGTAGAGTATTCATGTTGCATGGCTATCAACCAATTTGGATGGTTCAATGTGAGCTTGAAACAATAAAGGATGAAGGCATGGATTATGCAGTCTTAGAAGCATGTCTCTTGATGCTAGTCACCCACTTCATGATAAATCCATGTGAACTTAGAACACATATCAATAAAGGATAAGTGTAACCAAAATGTGAGGGTCCCCAGAGATATGTAAAAATTAATTCCAAAGGAGCTGTGTAAACAGTTTCAGAAGTAGAAGAAGGAAGTCTATGGGATTTCCCGATATAACAAGAAAAACAAAAGTCAAGAACATTTTTATTGACTGATGGAATATTAAAACAATTATGAGTTTAAGAACACGAGAGTTAGGGTGACCAAGCTTAGCATGCTATGTAGTGTTACAACTAGTGTTCAAAACAAAATAGAAACATTATCAATATCTAAAGGTGAATCAGTTGTAGAAGACATCAAAATAAAGGACCTCTGAGGTTGGAGATTCGAGAAGGAGTAACGACCATCAGTTCTAGTCTTTGAGTAAAATATCTTTAGTCTCTTGAGATTTGACAAGGTATAATGAGGATGAAATTCAAAGAATACAAAATTTTCTTGTGCAAAACTACTAATGCTTAATAATTTTTTGGCAATAGAGGGAACATGAATAAGATTGTTTAATCTAAAACAATATCTATGTTAATGGAAGACAAAAGGGAGGAAGAACCAGATCCATGAATATGCAAACCTAGACCATTTCTGATAGAAATCTTATTAGGTCCCTAAGATAACCTAGTTGACTACATATTTTGTGACTCCATGTGGAATTTACACCATCTTGAGAAGATGTGTTGTCAAGCGTAGTGTTGGGAGTGATAGCATGAGTATCTTGATTTAAATTAGGATTCTCCTATGTGTTAGGAATTCTGGTGGAGTGAACTGGATAGGTTGTTGTGTGGAAGGATAACAAAGAAGAGACTTATGTGGTTGATAAGTGACATTAGTTTTGTAGAAGCAAATGTTAGTAATGTGACCATACTTCAAACAAATTTGACATTGAAAATTGGCAAAGCATCCACTAGGGCCTTGACCACCATTGCGATGACCATTGATGGTACCACCGTAGCCTCCACCTTGGCCACCACCTCTTCTCCCATGACTGTTATCAACACGAGCATAACCATTAGTAGGACTAGATCCAACATTATGGGAGGTGGATGGTACATATCCCTGGGTATATGAAGTGCAAGAGAGAAGGATTTCTTATTAAATTGGAAAGCATGAGACTCATGAGCAAGTACTCAAGTACACTACGCTAATCAGTACGACGATGATGAGCTCACGCTTTTGACTAATGATGAAAGTATTCATGAATCGTCCCTAAACCTAATAGGAGTGGGTCACACCAATAGTGCAAGAGGGAATCGACTTTGATAACGTTGTAAGAAGCATTTGATCCTAAACTTCCCAAGCTTCATATACAAGATTTACTCCATTAACATTACGAATTCAGAGAGATATTGCAGAGGAATAGTAGGATTAACAATGAATTGCTAAAGTCGATGTGATTTGAGAACAAACTCAACTTGTTGACATGGGTAAAGATAGTTGAAGTCATCATTTTAGTAAGGGAAGTGGAAAACGAAGAAGGTGCGGAAATGGCGGGATTAGTGGTAACCATTTACAGAAAAAATATTAAAGATTGCTAGAAGGATGGAAGGCTTGAGATACCATCTTATATAAAAGAGAAACTAATGTGATATTTATTATTTCTATCATGCATAGAGCTGAGTTCAAAGGGAACATTTATAGTAGCTAACCTTGAAAGCAGAAAGATCAAAATACCAAAAATAGATTCATAGAAAGGGACAATTGGAAATAACAAACCAAAAAGGGAAAATTGTAATAGAGATACAAAGAGAGATAAAAGAATATCTTTTATATTCTTTTGTTCTAATATCTCCTAATAATCCTTAAATAAGAAAATGAACCCAATTGAGGACTTGGAAGTGGGACCCACCAAACCATAGTAGTCATAGAATTGAGAAACTGATTCACTACTTTAATTCTAACTGACCCACTTTTGGTTCTGTTAATTTCAAGTAAAAATAGTTCACATAATTTGAAGGTGAATGATATAAGAAAACTATTATGATTCTCTGCGAAAAGATTCTAAATATCATGATATTGTACAATTTTTGCAAAGAAAATCATTTATCGTATGGATCATTTTTTTAGAGAATTATCTCTTTCTCTCCCTCTCTTTATTTCATATGTCAATGTTGTGTATTTAAGTTTTGGCTGTTACTTGTAGATCGTGTCTTTGGTCCGACAACTACAACTAGGCAGGTGTATGATGTTGCTGCTCAACATATTATTAGTGGTGCTATGGAGGGCATAAATGGTAATTGACAAAATGAACTTATTGCTTCTATTTGTTTGGCTAGATTAAAGTATAATATATGGTCTTTCTATGATCAAATTATCCTTGTTATGCATGTTACTTTGTGAATGTATGCTGTTAGATAACACTAAAACAGTGTTATGTCAACTAATTTAGAGTCTATAATTTGATTTGTTTAGTTTGATATTTGCAATCTGCTATTTGTTTGATACTAATGCTCATCAAAAATCAAGGTTGATATTTTGACTTTGGAACTGTGTCAATGGTATAGATACATGATGAACCATTGACAAAAATTTACTGAAAATTGCCGTCCATAAAAATTTGATCAATGTGTAGAAGCCGTATATTTTGTGGCTTCAACTGTTCTCTTACCTTGTGATTGTGGATAAAAAAAGATTGCAAACTGCACAGATGCTTGCTTAGGGAGGTAGGCCAGATCATGATGTAACCTCTAGAGGTTTGAGATTCAAGATCTTAGCAACTGGTTTCACATAATGTTGTCGTTGCATACAATAACTAGTTGGCTTGGACCTTCACATGATCAATGCAGAAAGAGAGGTAACTTGATCATTTGGACCGTGGAGCATTTCCCTTATGGGTGATACACATGCAATTTCCTTTATATGGATACCTATTTATTAGTGACACTTTCTTCTTTAAGTTGGTCGTTTCAATAAAAGTCATCACGTGTAGTATGTCTCCTAAGAACTAGAGTTTTTCAATTGCATATTGGCGTATTGAGTAACCTACAATCAAACCATTCTTTGGTTTTTGTTGCAGGTACAATATTTGCATATGGTGTAACAAGTAGTGGGAAGACTCATACGATGCATGTAAGATCAAACTTAAAAGTTTTTCTCCCCTCATCTTGTTGATCTTTTATTGGTAGAGATCACATGTATTTTGCCTTGGAGAAATCCTAATTGAGTGAGGTAAAACCACTATGTGGTTCACAATTGTTTCCGGTGGAGGATATACATGTGGTCTCTTCCGATAGAAAAAGGAAATGTATAATAAATTTACCTATGTGCTTATTTTTATATGGTCTTTCCATGGCAAGGTATTTGTAATCATCAAACCATACCTAGAAGTTATTGGGTTAATAAAACATGAGGGATGTTATATCTAACATGTTCCTTCACTCAAGAGTCCTTAAGGCTTGAAGTGTGGACAATGCATAAGGGTCTGATTGGTTGAACTTCTCCATAGGTTCCTTCTAGGAGAGAAAAATAGAAATTAACTTCTCCATAAGCTAATTTATGGAATCTCTCTCATATAGGTTCTCTAAGTTTTCGTTTTTAATTTATTGCTCAAGCTAGTTTTAGTTTATGAATAAGTTGATTTCATTTTTTTTTTATTTTTTTCTCTTGGAGGAAGACGGAAAAATTCGTCCAATAAGACCCTAAAACATGATCTAAAGCTTTGATTCCATGCCATAAATCAGTTATCTCAAAAGCTTAAGTTGTTCAATGAACACACTGAGTTTTTATTTGTATCAGGAACAATTAACCAAAAAATTATTAAATAATCAATATCAATGAGTCATTGAGGATGTGACGTGCTATGTAAATATAAATAGAAAAAGAATGTTAGTTAGTTAATCAGCTACTGTTAGTTTGGATTTGTATAGTCATTGTGTAGCTGCCTATAAATAAAGCATTACTATTGTAATTTATACAGATTGGAATAGTGATTATAGAAGTGAACTGGTTAGTTCATGATCTCTTTGTTTCTCTTGCCTCTCGTTTCTCAATCCTCTCTTTTCTGTTCTTCCTTTTACCCTCTTTCTTTCTCTTTATGTCCTAAATCTCATATCACCATGACTATATAACAGACATCATTATTGTGATTGGCTGTGGTAAGCACACATCATCATCATCACAAGTTATATTTACTAATAATCTAGTCACGCTCTAGCGTGGTACAACTAGTATATGCCCATGACAGTTAGACTGGTAACATCATAGTACTCTTAAAAGTTAAAACCACAAGTACGCTAGTTTTTTAACTGTTATTTTTTTGTTCTTACCCTCTTATATCATGGTACAATTTTGGATATATTTAATTATTATCTTTTCTAAAATAAGAATAAATAATTTGATTGATCTTATTAGCTATTGTGTTACATGGCGATAGCATTTAGTAAGATAGGAATTGGGGTTACTCTGTATAACATTATTGCTCCATTTGATTTACGCAAAAACAAGGGACAAGACAACATAAAAAATACTTGATTAACCTTTGAATTTAAAGAGTGTGGCAATAATACTGCAATTCAACTTTTACATTTGTATTTTATGTATATATATATATATACATGTTATAATATGTTAAAATATATAATACTATATTATTTTATAATAAATAATTAAAATATATAATATACTATTTTATAATATAGAATAATAATATAAATTGTATTAAAATAATCAATATTAACAAGCGTATCATGGTATTTTATATTATTTTGCTGTCAAATGATGCACAAGATAGAATTTTGTTCGAAAACTTAAATGCCTGTGTTGTACGGTAGTATGCATTAAATGCACCCAATATGCTTATGAAGCTCATATGTCCAGGGTGATCAAAGATCTCCGGGAATCATACCTCTTGCGGTGAAGGATGCTTTTAGCATTATCCAAGAGGTATGTTGAATGTCAGTTTTCTATTGTTTCTATTTATTGTATTTCATACCCTATTCATTATAAAACCGGATGATCCTTTCACCAGACTCCAAACCGAGAGTTTCTTCTTCGAGTGTCTTATTTGGAGATCTACAATGAGGTAGGCTGCTTCCTGTTCTCTAGCTTCTTGCTTGTCTTCATGTTGATATTGTCTTCCTCAAACTTAATTAATTTATTGAGTTGTGCATTTAATGAAATTTAATAAAATGTTACTGCTACCCCTGAAGTTTGGTTTTATTTCAGGTGGTTAATGACTTGTTAAATCCAGCTGGACAGAACTTAAAAATCAGAGAGGATGCTCAGGTGCTGATTCTATTTTTTTTTCTTACCAAATTTTAATATATTCTGTCTTTATTCTTGATAACTAATTGAGATTAAAGATTGGATTTGGTTATTTTGATTTTCTTTGATTGTGTTGTTAGTGATTTTGGTTATTCTAGTCCAAAATTTTGATTATTGAGAATATTAACCATAGTTGAGTTAGGCTAGGGTCAATTCATGTGAATTAGTTACTTGAAAGTATGACATTGACATCAATTTATTATGTAGATGGATGCTATATAGCATCATGGACATTAGGCAGGTAGACTAAGTGGTTAACTGCACATTGAATTTCGATGGTTTTTGTTTTCATATCAGTCCCATCTATAACTCAAGTGATTAGACACTAAAATTCTTTTCTTGATTGTTTGTTACTAGAGAATTTCAATAAACTTTTATGATGGATTTGGGCTTGATACTCTAGTAAGCATCTCCAAACATCATCATTACCGAGAGGATGGGGGAGGAGATGGAGCTGATTTTTAACTTATTATTATGTCATGTCTTGATATTTTAAGCTTTGTAGCTTTTATCTTTCTTTTTAGTGTTGTTACGAGACTTTATGCTTACTTCATTAAACATTGATGAATGTCATTTCATATAATATATTTCTAATTATCTTTATGTTATTATCTTTTGTTATTGGGTTTAACAATTTTTTTGTATGTTTTATTTTTTCAATTTACCTTCTACGCTTACAATATTTGTCTGCAATGTTGTCTATCATATTGTATGACAAATTTTTGTTTTTTCTTCCATTAATTGCCATAAAGGTTGTATATTCATGGTAGATAAATTTCTAGGGACTAAAATAATAAGGAGACATTATTGTTGAGGTAGACGTACTACATATCTTCTATCTATTTGGAAAGAAATTAAGTACTAGAAAATAATATATGTTGCAATTTTAATTGTTTGAGATCGCACATTGATTAGAGATATGACTAAATTATAATTTATAAGTGGGTGTAAATCTCACATTACAAGCTGATTTTGTGAGGTTGAGTTAGACTAACTATCCACTTTTTAAGATGGTATTAGAGCATATCTTAGTGAGGTTTGTCGAACCTATCATATTACCTATTATTGAGTTGTTATTGGTCCAGCTACAAGTATTTGGTCCCATGCTTGAGATATTCAGTCTTTGATGTGAGGGGGTGTGTTGGAGATTTCATATCGACTAGAGATATAATAAAATTAGTATATAAGTAGATAAAAACCTCACTTTATGAGCCAGTTTTGTGAAGTTGAGTTAGATTTAAAGTTCACTTTTTCAGATCCTATTACATTTTTCACTCGTCATGAATATTAGGATGGAGTCTCATGTGAAGCATGCTCTTGTCTTAAAGTTATGGGTTGTAATGGATTCAGAGAACAAGTAACCCAGGTTGGATTAAAAATATTTGGATGACCAGAATTGTCACATCATGAGGAATGTGAAAGGACTTGTGAGAGAAGGAGACATTCTCACCCTACTTGAATCTAAGGGGGAAGTAAAAAGATTGCACTAGATGTTATGAGCCTAACCTAGCAAGGTTTGTTGGACCTATTGTACTACTTGCTATTGGGTTGCTATTTGACCATCTTCAAATATCTATCTCATGCTCAAGATGTCTTGTCCTTGATGTAAAGGAGTGTGTTAGAGATCTCATGTCTACATGAAATATGACCAAATTATAATATATAAATCGGTGCAAACTTTACATTTCAAGCCGGTTTTGTAAAGTTGAATTAGACTTAAAATCCACTTTGTAAGGTGAACCACCTTAATATTAAGACCAGTCAGGCATATGGCTATTAAAGTGCTTATTAATAATAGTTATGCAAAATAGGAGTATTCTGAAAGAGAACTTGTGACATTTACATGTTCTGTTAAGTCACAGAAAATAGTATGTTCATGTTGCACATGATGCAATCAGTACTCATTGGTGTTAGTGTCTAGGAAGTTGCACTCAATTAATAGTAGCCCAGGAAATAGCGCCTACCAACTTAAGAGCCTATACGTGTGGATGTCTTGCATTACCTATGCACTGCATTTTACTGAATAATATAGTCCCTAAATTCTCTCTAAATATCTTCTCTTCTCTCACCCTCTCTAAATTTCCCCTTGATATTGGAGGGATACTATGTCACTGGTTTATTAACACTAATTCCCTTTACTTCCCCATCACTTTTAATCTCTCTGATTTGGTAGTGCATGCAGTCATGGATTCCAGGAAAGGTTTCTCTTGATCTGATAATAATTGTTGCTCCCTAAAGTTTCCTTTTTCGTTGCTGGTTGTGTTATTTTGTTTATAAGAACAAATGAGAAACATTCTGCTGCTGGTTGTGCTACCTTGTTTATAATAACAAATGAGAAACATTCTGCTGCAGCATATTTAGGGATTAGAGGCATAACTGTTTAAAACAAAAGATAACAACCAACTACAAATGAAGCAGTTGCAATTAATGCATCAAGGTCAATTGCAAAGAAGGAATGCTAATTATCCTCCCCATCTATTGATTATCTTTTTTGCTTGTAGCTCCATGGTTGTTTGGCTTGTCTTCTTGGCTGCAGTTTGCTGTTATTACATTAAGAGGGAGAAAGTTGGAGTTGATCGGTCTTTGTTTCATGTTTTGGACATAGGTAGTTATAGTCTCAGTACATGATGCATCCTGATCTTGTGCCTTTCATAGATAATCATTCTGGTCCCACAGCTTTCATTAGATAATTATTCTGGTTGTGCTGCTTTCCCAGATAATTGTCCTGGTCATTTGGTTCTCCCAGATGCTATTTGGTTACCATAACTTCGTTCTAGAGCTTATATATTATTGAAAAAATAATTTGTAACAAGCTTGCTAGAGATAATAATAGTTAATGCACTTAGAGTGTAGTATGTTTATTACATGATGAAATACATTTTGTAGTCATGGGTATTGATGTATAGAAAGTTCCCTCAATTAATAGTAGCTTAGGAAATAGTCTCCACTCTCCACTAAGTCTATTTAGAACTTATATGTGTGTGTGTGTACATATAATCTTGATTTAACAATGTCATACATACTTCTAAATAATAAATTTGTCATAAACAATCTATACCAAATGTCTAAGCTGTTAGGTGAAGACCAATGAATACATTAATGATTTTATATTAACATTTCTAACACCCCTTCATGCAAGAGTCTTTTGGGGTTAATGTATGGTAATGCATGGGTCCACCTTGTGTTGAAATTAAACCTTTTTATTAGAAGAATTGGGATGTCAAGGATTGAAATCTAGACCACTTGGTTATGGAGGACTTGTATCATATCTTGTCATGAACCATCTATCCCCAAAATCATAAACTGTTAAGTGAAGATGCAAAATGCTTTTATGTTTATATTTCCAATATTTCCCCTATATTAAAATTCCATTTTAAAATCAATTGATATTGAGTAAAGTTGCCCAATATGTGTACACTGCACCCTAGTACTTGAGACAAACTATGGGGGATTTTCCAGCACTCCTCCCCATCCCAAAAGCCTGTTGGACGAAGTGATACATGATGGAGATTCCCCAGCAGATTACATAAAAAATGGAAATGGGAGCACCACCCAACCCTTCTTTATATTAATCATAGTCCTAACTAAATAGGAATCAAATAATGTGATATGGGAATATGGTAAGATCCTAATAGATAATGAGGATACGTTTTAAAAAAATATTAAGATATTTTATGATGCAATCAAGATATTATTGGTTACTTCATATATTCTAACAAAAACACTCCCTTTCTTTAGATTGTCTCTAGAAAGATTCTGTTCTCTCTCTCTCTAAATTTCTCTAAGTTCAACATGTTGATGAATATGTAGGGAACCTTCGTTGAGGGAATAAAAGAAGAGGTTGTACTCTCCCCTGCTCATGCACTGTCCCTTATAGCAGCCGGAGAAGGTAAATATGTCAATTATTTTTTCTTCTTCTGAATTGTTCTAGTTTGTTGGGTTGCATACTATATAAAAGTCATATTTTGTCTTCTGCTTGTTTCTTTATTAGATAGTTTTTGGAGTTTTATGTAATTTTTAAATTATAACTGTTAAGATCGTGGGAGGGAAAACATTTTCAATGCTTTGTCATGGACAAGGGAAAAAGAGGGACTTACACAGGCTGTAACAAATTTTCATGTGGCAAGAAGTGTGGAAGGCATTGAAGTAAAGTTAGAGGCTGAGTGATGATTTATGGGAAGAGGGGGAAGATGAGAGGTAGGAAATCAATTGGGGTAGTTTTGGGTGGTTTTTGCAAATGGGCAAAGAAGTCTCTCTTCTACAGCTTTATTCCTAGCTCTTTGTCTACTGCATTTTCCCTTTGCAACCAGAACGCTTTTCTCTGCAATTTTCCCTATTAATATTACATGGTAAATTCAGTTCCTATCACTCTGTTCGGAAGTTTTCTTTTGGGAAATTTATTATGCATTTAAAATATTAAGCATATTGATTGACAATTTTTAATATGGTTCTCACTAACACAAAGTAGCTGCATACCACATATATCAGGCTTATGGGTGGGTGGTTTTTAAATCCTAAACAAACCTGTTTAACCTTTCCTGTTAATGATCTTGGGAATTGGATTTCTCTGTAACACTACTTGTTGTGCCACTGCTGAGTTATGTTATTTAATTTAATAACAGAGCACAGACATGTTGGGTCCACAAACTTCAACCTACTCAGCAGCAGGAGCCATACAATATTTTCCCTGGTGGGTTTTCAAGACCTTAAAGGATCAATAATATTTTTGGTTTAATTGGTATCATAGTTCTTTTGTTATGTCTTAACTATGTTGGCATTTATACTTGTTCCGTGTGTGTTCACATCCTGACACATACTTTCATGCTGTTATATTTAATAAGCATGTAACGCAGCCCTGTAATTAATATTTCGTTCCTGCACAATCACTTGATTGAGTTACATTGGAGCAACTCTTGATGACCATCTTTCATTCAAATTCCAAAGCTTTTTTAGAGTGCTTCTTATTCTTGACTTTTTCTTTTCCTTCATATGATTAGAAGGACTTCATTTTTTGTGCCAAGAGTTGTTTTTTATGAGGTGATAATTTTACTCTTTTAACTTTTGACCATCTTGTGACAGACTGTAGAGAGTAGTCCATGTGGTGAAAGCAGTGAAGGAGAAGCAGTAACACTGTCTCAACTGGTAATTATTGAGTTGTGTTGTAGACATTTTTTCCAATTCCTTCTCATTGCACATGTGATATATTCCAATATTTAACTTGGGCAATAATTTTATTATTCATGCTTTACAATTTGCTACTGTAACTTACTTTTTTAAGAAACATATTTTACTTATATATGCAGAACCTCATCGATCTGGCAGGTTCCGAGAGCTCGAGGGCTGAAACAACTGGCATGAGAAGGAGAGAAGGATCTTACATCAATAAAAGTCTTCTAACTCTTGGAACTGTGAGATCTCAAACTCTATTAGCTGATCCTATCAGATTCTATATTTTATTTGAGATATATGTGTCTTCACCAACTTTTGCACAATGTTCTGTGTCTGTTGGATTTCTTTTTTGTTGTTGTCTAGTTATTCATTTGTCATTTTCAATCATACTGGACTAGCCAAGACTGTAATGAAATGGGCTAGAAAAGACCATAATTATTTAAGTTAAATTAACCAATTTGTTTAAATATTTAATCCACCGAAACTTGAAAATTTAAAAGATAACATGTCAAGATTCAGCTACCCCACAAGTTTAAGCTGTTGGGTGAAAATACATGAATGATTTCTTATTACATCTCTAACATGCCCCTTAGACGAGCTCTTTGGACATGAAATATTGATAAAGCATAGGCTCACCTCTGAAATTCAAGTTTTCATTTGGAGAACGGGGAAGGCAAGTATTGAAGTCTAGATTACCTAGTCATTAAGGATTTGAGACCATGTCTCGAACTAACTATCAAGTTTAGGCTATTTGGTAATCATCATGTTTGCAGTTGTTGTCTTGCTAAGGAGTTTGCTTCTCAAAATATTCATGAAGTTTTTCTCAAAGTTCATGTGTGTATGCGACCTAAAATGCATGAGAATTTTAGAGGACAAAGAAGATTGCTTCATGAGAGCATCATTTGATCCTGTTTTCCCAAACAATATGCTCAAAATTCAAGATTCCATTGGATTGACTGCAAATATGGAAATGAAATATGGAGCAACAACAATGTTATGAAGTCCATATGCCTTACTCACAAGTTCAACCTGTTTGTGCCAGCGAAAAAGGAGCGATCAAGGATTGATGGCTTGATGCTGTATTAGGTTTAAGATTTTGAGAGAAAAAGTTCGGAGATAATTTCTGAATTTCATTGAATGACAACGTTGCAGTGTTCTGTTACAAGAGTCGTATTTATACCAAGGTTAACCTAACTGAACTGAAACTAAGTGACTTGACCAGCAAGCTAATGGTCTGTTTGGTTCAAGGGGGAGGGGATGTAATGATGGAATTAAATGGGTTTGTTGGGTATGATATAGAGAGAAAGGAGAGAACGGGAAAGTGAGTGGTCTCCAACCAGTACTTTTGCACTCTCTTTGTCCCTTATTTATGTTGCTCTTTCTATCTATCTTTCTCACTTTTACTCTATTTCCACTCACCCTATTTCTTTACCTTTTTTGCTTGGTTTCTTGTGTATGTAGCTCATCAGTTGATGTATTATTCAAATGAATGGAGTTCGTATTTTCTAAATTCTGAGACTGACATGTTCATAATCCTCCTTTCTTTCTTTTACCACTGATCCCATTACCTTCACACACTTCCTTTTTCTATATTCTTCTAGGATTTGGACTTCCTGTTTTCTTTGATGAGTTAGATATATCATTTGATTACATTAAATAGGGAGATATGATATGGTTTGATAGGGAAATTTCTTACCAACTATTTGTCATTATTGGATACTGATTTTGTTCTTTATTCTTGTATCACTTTCTCATATAAATAAAAATATTCATGTGTGTATCAAAGACACGAAATTCATTATATCACTTCTCAGTTTCTTTCTTCTCAACATGGTACTAGGGCAATATCATCCTCCGTGACTTGTTTTGTCACTCATCCTTTCAACAATATGTTTACTCAGTACATGTTTGTCATCCAACGGTTACCTGTACATATATATGGTTACCTGAATGCGTGCAGTTCTTTATAGCTTTGTGAAGTGTGATTATTTTTGTTGAGCAGGTTATTTCAAAATTGACTGAAGGCAAAGCTAGTCATATACCTTATAGGGACTCCAAATTGACTAGACTACTTCAGTCTTCTCTCAGTGGTCATGGACGGATATCTGTAAGGCTTTACTTTTGTGTAGATATTCAGAAATGTGATTACATGCATTTGTTTATTAAAATAAATTTTACTATACCGATCTTTGTGGCACAACTTGAAACTCGGCTATTCTGACATTTTGCTGTATTTAAAATACAGCTCATTTGCACAGTAACACCTTCATCAAGTAATGCAGAAGAGACACATAATACGTTGAAGTTTGCCCACCGGGCAAAGCACATTGAAATACAAGCAGCTCAGAACACGGTATATTGAAGTTGTTTTTTTTGTTAGAATTTTATTTCTATACAACCTGCACAGTACAAAATACAACTGCTGCTCCTAAGCAGGGTATTATTGACATGCTCCCTTTGTACAATGCAAAGTACAATATATACTCTATTCAATCAGTCTACTATGTAAAACACTCACATGCTACACTCCACCTGTAAACCTATTGTGTTACATCTCCCATGGTTGTCAATCTTTGATTTAAAGGCAACCTTAAGATGAAGTTATTCTTGATAATAGAAAATAATTTCATCATGTTTCTATCAAGTAGAATATTAAAATTTACCTAGGGCCTCCCCTAATAGTGGATAATTGAAAATTACCTGTATTATTACCTACTGTGCCGTGCGCACATGTCCAGAGAACCTTGTCCCTTCTAGACCTGTCTAGTTGCATCACGGAATGCTTAATTGAAATTGGTCGCAAGTAATTTGAACATGGCGAATTTATGTGAGAAGGTATTTTGAAAATTTTCTATGCTAGCAATTGGAAGGACTATCTAGTTGGAATGGAATGCTTTGAATGCAGTACGTAAACCATTTCATGTAGTTTGGAAACAACATTTTTTTGACTTTTCACTTTGTTGACCTGCCTCTGACATTTCTTGAGGAAATATACCCTGTAAATATTTAAAAAATTAGAAGTCTCTTTTGTTTAATGTTTTCTTTTAATGAAATTCTTCTATTTGGGAATCACATCCAGTAATCTCGTGGCATCTCTGCTCCCTTAGCTAATTTATATGTTAAATTGAACCTACAGATAATTGATGAAAAGTCACTTATCAAGAAATACCAGCATGAGATTCAATGCTTAAAGGAAGAATTGGAACAAATGAAGCGGGGTATTATCTCAGTTCAACCAAAAGAAACTGGGGAAGTTGACTTTGTGCTTTTAAAACAAAAGGTAGTGATGTCATATTATCAGACTTTGGTATCTATTTTTGGCTTAAAGATGGTTTTTAGAATATGATTTTTCTATAAATATTTTCTAGATAATCATAAAAGCAGTATGGGTAATTATTTTTCAATTGTTTTTGCTCTAAATAAATATTATGCGAGGAATTGGAAATGACCGTAATTAATTATGGAAATTATTTTGAAGTAAATTTCCTTCATATTTAATCGTCGTTATTCTATGAAATTCAACATTCTGAATTTAAATAGTTATCAATTCTTGTGTGATGTGTAAAGCTAGAAGATGGTCAAGTCAAGTTGCAATCAAGATTGGAAGAAGAAGAAGAAGCTAAAGCTGCTTTATTAGGAAGAATTCAACGGTTGACTAAGTTAATTTTGGTCTCCACTAAACCATCACACTCAACTAGATTTTCTAACCGTCCTGGTCCTCGTAGAAGGCATTCTTTTGGGGAAGAAGAGGTATTTCTCTTTTTAGATTAGCTTCATCAATTTTTTCTTCTCTAATACCCAGAATTTAAATTGTTGTTTTACATATTAACATACGCTGATGATACTCTCCTTACTTCTTTACTTGTACATACATTTTTGTAATTATCAATTGTGTTTACAGTTGGCATACCTTCCATACAAAAGAAGGGATTTAATCTCAGATGACGAGGACACTGATCTCCATGTTAATTTGGAGGGGAATGCGGAAACAGCTGATGATTCTTATAAGGAGGAGAAAAAGACAAAGAAACATGGGTTACTAAATTGGTTGAAGATGCGGGTAAGTTGTCTTTTGATTCTGTATTAAGTTAACTCTCTAAATATGCTATATAAAGATCTAAATAAAGAAAATAATAAACAATTATCTTAATCAGTGGTGAATATTCTAAATCTCACTCTCAAGCTAAAGCTAACTAAGCTTTAAGCTTCTGACTTATGAAAAATTAGCACTCTCCAAAGGAAAATAACAAACTATAAAGTGGGCTTCATAAAACATGCATGAAAAGATAACTCAATATTAAAGTCTGATAGATGTGTATTGCTAGAAAGATATCGTAGCTGGGTGGCTGAATTGATAATTTTTCCTCCTTATTTTTCTTGAAAAATTTATCTAAACGTTGCCTAAATTAATACGATGTAATATGGTATGACTGACTCATAATACTTAACCCAATAGTCCTATTTGTACTAATATTGGAGAACAAATAACTTCCCAAAGATAATATCCCTATGAACTGGATAAAGTTCCTAACATTAGCTCCGTAAAATAAGGAAAAATTGTCTAAAAAATAACAGAGATTATCCTAATCTATTAAGTTTTGTTATCTTTGCATAAAGTTTTGTAGTTATTCTATCACTTTTATCTCGGGCATTTCTGATCGAGTCTGCGGCTCTTGGAAATTACGAAACAACATATTTGTTAAACCTTATGTTTAAAATAATAATTAATATAACAGGTTCATGGAGTGATGGCCTTTTATGCATTTCCTGGAGAAATTTGGTTTAATGGTTTATTCTAATTAAAGTGTTGTGTTGAATTCATTCCTGTAAGAATTTAAAATGTGTATTTCTGTTTGAATGTACAACCATCAACATAGTGTGAAAATCCTGTTACCAAAGAGTCAAAGGTATATTGATTCCTTTTCATCTATGAAGCCTGGATACTTGGTATGACATGGATACGGAGATACAACAATTTTTTTTCGAATTTAGGATGCTATACGCCATTGATACGTAAACTAAAATTATAAAATATTTTAAATAGATGCAATATCTTTAACATTGAATGAAGGGGATTCATTTTTTATAACTGTTATCTTGGTGTATACAGTTTTTTTATGATTTTACCCTTAATGTTTTGGTAATTGTTTTTCATTATGATAACTGTTATAATAACTAATTTATTATAATTTTATTTTTAACTTTGTTTATCACCATAAAAAATGTGGACACCCGCTTAGTATTGATAAAGATCACAATTTACAAAAAGACATTTGTGATCATAGCATGAAAGATATAGGTTTCGTCTATATCATAAATAGTCTTCACCAGCCAGCTACATCAATAAAAATATCTATGGTAAAACTCAAAACAAATATTGACTCTACAATTTAGAAGCATTGCTAAATTACCATATAATGCTAACTGTATCCTTCTCCGTTCCTTTGTTACTATAATCTAGAAAAAAACTTAAACTTTTAAGTTTTGTTCATCAAGAGAGATCTCTACCAATTCAAGAACCTGAACACCATCATCATGTGGATGTATATCCTATAATGTTATGTAACCTTGTCTCTCCTTTCTTGTACAATAATACCCTTCATCTTTTCTAGACAAGTTGAAGGTTGGACTGCACATAAACCTAATAGTCAATCTTATCCATTTTTGGTTCTCTTCAAATAATATGTTGGAGATCTCACATCAACTAGAGATTTGATAATTATAGTATGTATATAAGTGGAGTACAAACCTCATGTTACAAGTCAATTTTGTAATGTTAAATTATATTCTAAATTAACTTACTAAGATGCTATCAAAGCTTATTAGAGTCAATCTTGTCATGTTGGAGATCTCATATTAACTAGAAATATGATTAAATTATAGTATATAAATGGGGTGTAAATCTCACCTTACAAATCATTTTGTGAGGTTGAGATAGATTTAAATTCCATTTCCTAAGAGAGTGAATGAAGGAATATGTACTCTGATTCCTCTCATCACATGAAGAAGAATATGGCTGTTCAAGAAGCTTTTAAGACGAGCTTTTCCAATAATATTTGGAAACCATTTTTCAGATATCCAGGATTCATAGGTTTTCATATTTTGGTTAGATCTGAAGCAGCTCTTTGTATTGATGTATATGTACTATACCATATGTTGTTTTAAATCAGACTCACTTAGATTTATTATTTCTTTACTTAGTTAATAATACTCTCCTATAGCATCTTATTTTGGTTTCCCCTTATGTGACATCATCCCCCACTGGGTCTTCTCTTGAATTTGTCATTTCTACCTTTGATTCCTGCTTATTATTTCTCATTCTAATTGAAATTTTGGAAGCACTATTTTCTTGATCAGGAATTATTTTGAAGTTCATTCTGTGGGTAATACTTCACGATTGAGAAATTTAATCATCATTCCTGAACTTTGTTGACTGAATTTAATTGTGCAAGAGTTTAAGCCTTCTGTGCAGCTATGCATCTGTAACCTGAGTTTTACTTTCTAGCAAATAAATATTGTAATCCTGATTTAGCCATATAACATTTCTTTGTTACATTTGGAAGTGCTTTGTACAACTGATATTTCTCAAGTATTATGATGGATTTATTTTGTTGTATTCTTATATGTTAAAGTCCTGTTTCTTTAAGTTCCTGCATTTCACTATTTTTTCTATTATTCAGAAACGAGATACTGGGTTAAGTGCCTTTTCAGGCACCAGTGATAAATCATGTGGAACAAAATCTGTAAGCACACCTTCTACTCCTCATGCAGAAGCTGTTAATCATGCAGAGTCCAGACACTCCCATTCTCTACCTGCACAAAGCTCTCCATCGGCAGATTTTGTTGTATCAGCAACAAGAGAGGATAAAGAAATTCGCGAGGATAGTTTATTGGGACAAGAGACACCTTTGGTATGTTCTTGACTGCTTTTATTGTTTCTTTCGCAGCTTGAGAAAAAAATGTCATTTGAATTTGATTATTTTGGTGAAATAATTGATGGGATATTTTAGTTATAATCTAAATAAATTAATGCTATCAAAAGCCCAGTGTCGATAGTAGGATATTAAATTTACTATTAGAAGTTATTAGAAGCTGTTTAGAAGATTATAGAGATCTCTTTGTAATTATTTCTTTAAGGTTAAAGTTCTCCATATATAGAGACTGATGTACTTGGAATCAATCAATTGATTAAAATCTTCTCTCATTCTGATTAATCCTTTTCAACAATTGAAAAGTCTCACATTTTCTCTGTTTTTCCAAAACCCAATTAAGCAACTTACAAGTCACTTCCATGCTCTAAAAGTCACCTAAACACATCTCAGTTTGGTAGCAATTCGCACACACACGTATAGTGGCAGAATCACATATTTTAAATATCCAAATTTTTACTCAGTCAAAATTTGTGATAAAATGTTCTTTGTATAACTAGGAAAGAAAATTTTGAAGTAAATTATTATTTTTTATTCCTAAGTGATGAGTATTGTCAAACATTGTTTATTGGGTTTGTAATTATTTTTATCTTTTTGCATATCTGTTCATGTGTTAGACTTAGCTGAAAGACTAGTATGGTAGTCACTTGTTAAGTCCAGTTTGTTGAATCTTTCTTGAAGTACTTTATTTGTGGGAACCTATCTCCTTTTATCTTAATCTTGATTGCTAAAATATGGATATGGACATTTAGTTCTTGAAGTTCTTGCTAGAGATGCGATGAGCTTTTATATGCTATAGTCATATGTATTTTTTTCTTGCTAGATTCCAGTTTTTTTCTTCTTATTTCTAGATAAGCGTTAAATCAATTGATGAGATTGATCTGTTGAGGGAGCAACAAAAGATTCTGTCAGAAGAAGTAGCTCTTCATTCTAGTGCTCTGAAGAGATTGTCTCAGGAAGCTGCAAGAAATCCTCAAATGGACCAGATTCATGTAGGTTACTATTTCAAAATCGATGTTTGTTTTGTGTTAATTAGTATGATAACTTTCACTATCTGAGAGTTGATCTTTTTGCGGTTAATTTATACCAAGGTGGAGATGGAAAGGTTAAAAGATGAAATTAAGGCCAAGAAGGAACAAATAAATTTTCTGCAAAAGCAAATTGCTGATTCTTTCATTGCCTCAGATAAGCTGGATGAATCAGGGGTATCGCTAGTATGTTCATGTGACATCATTGTTGCTTTTGTTTCACTTGTTACTTCTCCAATTCAATGCTGATTGTTTTGTGCTGCAGAATCTTGCCGAGCTAATGACACAATTAAATGAAAAATCCTTTGAACTGGAGGTGACTATTATATACGTCTTGCTATCTTTTCCTACCAATTATTGCGTTGAATAAAAGTCTTTAATTGGAATTCAAGTATTCAACACTCAATATGTCTTCTTGTGGAGCTTTATGAGAGTTTAAATTTAAATCAATTTTTGGTTTGTAAAGAGTTACTGTAGTTCAAATCAGAACAAAAAGTAGACAGTAATTAAGTTATTTGTTAAAATTGTTTTTTTAAAAGCCATGCTCTGATCATACAAGGCGATGCTCTTATTGTATTGTTAGCATATATAGTGAAACTTCCACAATGAACATACAGCCTTTGCCGTGGATTGTTTTCTGATTCGTCTTGTGTCACCTAACTGTTTGCTAATTCAGGTCAAAACAGCAGACAACCATATCATTCAAGAACAGCTTGATCAGAAGGTGCGAAAATGCCTAAATAATTTGTGTGAAATTTCTCGTAGTCTCGTTTTTGTGTTATTAGCTAAGCCAAAATTTTGGCATTCTCAGATCCGTGAATGTGAAAGCCTTCAAGAAACAGTTGGCTCTCTGAAACAGCAGCTTGCAGATGCACTAGAGTTGAGAAACTCAAGGCCTATATTCAATCATTCTCAGCATTTCTCTGTAACCAAAGACTATCATGGTGAACCTTACCTTGAAAAGGAAACTGCCATGATAACCAATTCCAATGAAAAGATTCTTTTGCAACAGCAGGTATATTTTTTCTTCCTTGTGGGATCTAAACTGGGTGGTGCTATTATAGTTTAGACAGGCTAATCCCATTTGATTTCTTAGTTTTACATTCCACTCTAGGAGTGGTAATTAACGCTACATTTTATAGTAGTTATATGCCAGGTTGTTGCTATTAGATCTTAGAATTTCACACTAATCCAAAACCATTTGTCACTCCATAAACATATTAACTGGCATAAATGTTTCTTTAAATGGAAATATTAACCATTCAGTCAGGACCTAATCTTGTTTAGGTTTTCTAAAACCTGCCATGCAAAATATGCGTGTTAGTTACCTACTATATATCATTACAGTTTTCTTTCTTCTTTCCGTTTTTGCTAATGAAATTCATCCTGCAGTTTTAGTCATCAATGGACCGCTATACTTCCTTCCCAACTAATTCCTTGTGTACGAGTCATCTGATACCAAATGAATTTTAAAATCAAAGAGCAAACTAAACTCCTGACTTGATTTAAATTTTTTACTTCAAACTTCCTTACAGTCAAGGGGAAGAAAATACAATTAGGCAGATAGGAAGTGTCTACTATCTAAAAATCGTCCGTACTTGCCATCTGTTCTACTGGTGCAGTGCTCTATATTATCATCGACATTTACATTTAGTATTTGCAATATATTTAGGCCATATATGTTCCTTTTATAACTAGGCAAGCGAGATAGAAGAGCTGAAGCAGAAGTTGGCGGAAATAACAGAATCAAAAGAACAGTTAGAACTTCGGAATCAGAAACTCGCAGAAGAGAGTTCATATGCCAAAGGCCTAGCTTCCGCTGCTGCCGTTGAGCTTAAGGCGTTGTCAGAAGAAGTTGCCAAACTAATGAACCAGAATGAGAGATTATTGGCAGAGCAGGTTGTATTGAAGAACTCTCCTGCCCAACGTAGAAGTAGTGGAACTGGAACAGTCCGAAATGGAAGAAGAGAAAGTAATGTTAGAAGAAATGATCAGGGTGTATCAAACTCTGATATGAAGAGAGAACTGGCCTTGAGTAAAGAAAGGGAACTTTCATACGAAGCTGCTCTTTTAGACAGGGATCATAAAGAAGCCGAGCTTCAGAGGACGATTGAAGAATCAAAGCAAAGAGAAGCGTACCTGGAAAATGAACTTGCCAACATGTGGGTTCTTGTGGCTAAGCTAAAAAAGTCACAGGGAGCTGAAACTGATGTTTGACATTTGATTATGATCTTGTATTAGTGAGTTTGAGTTACTATCCATTACGCTTGGATTTCAGTGGAAAGGATTTGAGAGAGAGAGAGAGAGGTGCAATGATTGGGATCAGGAAAATTTGGTTTTTGGTACTGGTCCGTAAATAGTGTTTCCAGTAACCCAGTTTGTGTATACGGATGATGATTGCTTCCCTCCCAGCTATCTAATTTGATTTTTTTCCCTTAAACGCCATTTTTAAAACAAAGGCAATTGTTTTATTTTCACCTCCATAATTTCATTTTTTGGCTCACCGTAGTCTGTTTTGACGAAGAAATTTTAGAGGATAATTTATTTTAATAAAATATTTAGAATTTTTTTGTAAAATATATTTTTTTATCAATGTTCATCAGAGTTATCTTTTTGTCATCGAAATAAGAGTTGTATCTTGATAAGTTTTTTTAGTTAATGTTAGTTATAATTTTTTTATTAATGTTCATGAGAGTATATTTTAGTTGATGCAAGTTTGAGCTTTCAATTTACATTGATAGAAGAATATTTTATAAGTGATATTGTCAAAATCATTTTTTCTCAATAGCTAATGTTATTTCTTGGTAAAGGTATATTCGACGTATACCTTGTGTAACCCCCTTGTAAATTGCATTATTCTTACACTTAAGTGTTAATATTTAGTAGTACATAGTTAATAATGTTGTAAAATTAATAATATTGTAATTGAATCTAATATTATTTTATGAGTACATTAATTTATTATTTATTGACAATATAATGACATATAATTTTATTGCTATGATGAAACTAAATATAATTATTTTATCATATTTTAATTTTTTAAATTTTAAATAAGTTATCCTAATTTTATTGTTTGGGTTGTAAATTGTTATAATTGTATGATGTATGTAAGTAGATATGAGTACAGGTTTGGAAGTTCTACATGAAAAAAATGAAAGTCATTTTACTTCCGGTTTCTACAATCCGGAAATCAATTAATTTTTTGGCTTCCGGCTTGTACAGACCGGAAGCCAATTTTAACTCTCATCCGGAAATGACTTTCGGTCTGTACAAGTCGGAAGTTATTTTCTAAAACCGAAAAACGCAAAAACCATGAAATAAACTTCCTCACCTAATGCAACAACAATATTGACGAGAGAGACTCAATGCAAGAAGAAAGAGATGGAGAGATACCACCGAAACACTGGAAGGAAGAAGCTGGAAGGAAGGAGTGTTGCGCCGGAAGAGAGCCCAATGCGGAAGGAAGAATTCGCGCGCAGAAGGAAAAAGAGAAGGAAAAGGGATGCATTTCATTTAGGGTTGGAGGACATTTTTGTTATTTTACTGTGGGCTGAGAGTGCAGCATTCAAACCAGGTGGGCTAAGTGAAAGGGTGGTGGCTTCAGTTTCAACATCAGGAACAGGAAGCAATAGGCAAAGTGTCAGTGATCCAAGTGATGGTGCAGAAGGCATAGATTCAGGGTTTCCTTCTGTCCACCAACATCTTTCAAGCTAGATCGAGGAACAACCAAACAACCTGGGACAGGTGCAGAAGGCATGAGATTCTGGGTCACCACCTTCTGAGATGGTTTAGGTGACCTAATCGGTGGTGGTGTGTGCTCATGATGTTCTAACATGAATCGAAACGTCTCAGAATCATGTTGGCAATCAACATTGGTTTCAAAAGGGCTAGGTGGGGAAATCATCTTGAAGGTTGTCGAAGTCGAATGGTTGAAAGTTATTCTTAGGCTCTTGAATAACTTGGAGATGTTTTCTACACATGCATGGTATTTATTCAGCAGTAGGGTGGTATATATGACAATGATGACATGTTTTGGGGTTAAAGTTATCTTCTTCAACACTCTTCAGGTTTTTGTCTGCTACCTCTGGATTGTAAAGACTTGTCTTTTCTTGGAAGTAGTGAATGCTCTTAATGAAAGATAAGAAAATTACAGAACAAAAAGGCTCAAGAAAATGAAGACAGGGAAACTCAAGTTCTCTCTTTTGTCTCTGTTGTTAACTAGGTTGTTGAAGATGAGTTAAGGAAGGAAAAAGAGAGTACCTTACATAGAATAGTGAGGTTTTGGATTGAGAAAGTGAGGTTGCAACATGCATAGTTTTATTTCAAAATATTATGATGTAGTGTGTTTTTGACATTGTTAATTTTAATTTAGTAACTATATTGCAGTAAGTATAATATTTTAGTTTGGTAATACATTAAGTAAGTTTTAGTGTGTTTGATTTTTTTTTATTTTTAATCCTTCTGAAAGTTGAAAATGAATGAATTTTAAAAGTTTTTTTCATTAAAATATCTTATTTTACTTCATGTTTTTA
Organism: Lablab purpureus; assembly: GCA_030347555.1. Lineage (NCBI taxonomy): Eukaryota > Viridiplantae > Streptophyta > Magnoliopsida > Fabales > Fabaceae > Lablab > Lablab purpureus. Next base: position 1,998,098 of record CM059260.1, read on the forward strand.
AAATTTTGAATTAATTCTTTTACTCTACCAAAATATAGTCATGACTTATGAATTAGCAATATTAGAATAATTTCACCATGTAAATTTTCACGAAAAAAAAATTGATCTTTGTCAAAAAGTTGCAACTAATTGATGAATGCATACATGCGGCATATTTATTAAATATATTAAATATTTCACCAAAGGAGAAAAAAAATCGAATTTAAGAGGGATATATATAGTTAAATTTGTTAGTAATCCAATTTAAAGAATAGAAATGAGACAATTCATATTATATATAGATAAATTTATTTCATGATATATAAATATAATAATTAATTATTAGAGTGATTAAATTTTATGATGCAAAAGATTTTCTAAAAGTGTGAATTTGCTATAGAACAAGTAATTAAATTTTTGAAAATAAAATAGATAAAGATATAGCTAACAAAGCCAATAACTCTCAATATACAAATCAAGCAACCCATTGAATGATGATATAAAACACAAAATCTAGCAAGAAGAAAAATTACTATAACCACTACAAAAATGGAAAATCAATTTAAGGTATTTTTGGCATTAAAAATGTGTTGATCTTAAAGATAAAGAAGTATTTATAAATAAGTCTTAGTACTTATTATTTGTAAGTGTTGTGTTTTTTTAATTTACCATAACAAAAACATTTCAAATTTTCACACACACTTGACTAGTATGTCTTGTGATGAAAGTGATCTCATAAAAAACATTGGCTTCTTGAGTATGTGGTTCGTCAGCAACTCATTTTGCCATCTTGAGTACAAAAATAACAATTACAACAAAAGTTTAAAGACTAATGATTTACATATGGTAATCAAACCATGCGAAGAAGTCATCCAAGAATATTTGTATATGCTAAATAACATGAACGAAATAACACCTTAGTTATATGCATATGAATCCATTGTCAAGGAGAAGAACCTAGGGCAATCAAAGAAGTGAGAGCTGATTGAGCATACCTAGACTTTCATGTCATGGTTTAAACAAAAAAAATATGAATGATTCTACACATTTTGAAGTATAATGCAAAATAGAAATGTCATTTTTAGGGTAAATTTGATTCAATTCTCTATTTTAAAATATCAAAATCTAGTTATTGGATCAATTTCATTTCATATATGGTTTGTCAATTGTGGTCTTAAAATTTAGAAAGAATGCAAGTTTAAGATAAAACCTATAAATAGATTAAGCTTTAAGAGAATAATTACACATACAATGACAATTAGGTTAATAATAGTTAAAAGTCAGTCTAAATAAATTTTTATTAACTCAAGCATGTATGTATGGTGACAATAGGATCCATAATTCTCATTAAAAATACTTATAAGATTTACAATTGTTATTAAAAGTTCCAATTTTTTAGGTACATCTCTAACAACAATGATTATTTAATTGTCATCAAATGAAACTTTGAATCATTATTAAAAATTTCTTTTGCATGGATGATATCTATCTATTAGGAATATGTCTTCCCTTATAAGGTAAATATATCACAATTAACATTGCCACTATTTCATTATCGACAAGTAAATATAAGATACAAATCATTATTATTTTTTTCTTTGATGATTATAACTAAAATGAAAATCTGACTGTGATCTTTTTCTCTATGACAAATTAGATATCACTAAATAAAATTTCATTTTCTATACATAGACATTATCAAGCTATTTTAGTATAAATCATAACAAATTAATTGAACTCAATTAGATACCATTGTTATGATTTTCTTCTTTTTTAGGATACTTTTGAAAGCTTAAATAAAAGTACATTGAAAAATATAATTTAACAAACTCTTACAAAATCTTATTCTACAAATTACATACTCTAGAAAAGATTAACTCACAAAATCATTAACTCTTTTTAAAGTTAACTTTAAAAATAAATAATTATGTCCTACTAGTTATTCACAAAGAATGCACCATGTAAACTCATTGGCTTGGACAAAATTCAATTTCATAAAAAAGGTAATGGTAGTTCTTCTCATGAGTTTCGATGAATGAAGCCTTAGATACCAATAACTTTTTTACTCCTTTCTAATTTTTAGGCATGGGCTAAGACTTGTGTAATTACAAATATAATTTAAATTTGGAAGGTTTTTTTGGCTTTAAACTCGAAAAGGTTTTAGAACATAATTTTCAATATATTAATGATATTATTGTAGATGGATAAGCTAAAATTCAAAACCCAATGAATTTAAGTCCTATTTAAGATGTTTGAGCTAGTGTTAGTCTAAAGTTGAACTTTCATAAAACTAACTATAATGGGATTACTTAGAAGATTTCCTTGTAATGGAATCTAATATTTCTTTTTTCAAGATTGGTGGTGACCCTTTTGAATATTTTTTGTTTCTCTATTGATGCAAATCGAAAGCATTGGAAAACTAGAAAATCGATTCCATGGAGAAGATAACGACCTCTTCGAAGGATGAATTTTTGTTCTTAGGAATTCATGTTACTCTCATTACCTAGTCTTTCTCTTTACTTTTTATCCCTTTTCAAATTTTCCAAAATGTTATGTTTATTGGCTTACAAAGATCACTATTAGAAAAAAAAATAGAAGAACTCAATATTAGGTAGAGGTTTCAAGATAACAAGATCACTATTTGATATATGATTTCGTTTTTTATTATGTCTCTTTGTCACATGATATCTTGGATACTATTTAACTTGTATCACAACTTCACAAATATCACTAGAATAGAAGGATATGGGAGACTACTTCATTCTTGATTTCCGTAAGTGTAAGATTATTTAACTTTTTAATTGAGTTAATGCAATAATCCTTCAGGATTCACAACTTCACTGTCTCATTAAATATTGAGGCTGAAAATGGAAATATAAATGATAAAAAAATACTCATGTAATTTCTTAAAAAGTAAATATTCTTTATCAAATTGACACTTCAATATAAAAAAAACTTTAGAAGATCTCGAAGTTTCCATTCCATGGATATTTGTGCAAAGATATACTCTTGACAATTTTAATTATACTACTTATTTTACAAAAGTTCACTTCAATAGTTAGAATAATATTTGGAAAATACTCCTAGAACATGTAGATATCATAATCACTTTGTGATCAAAGAACAGGTTTTCTAGAACGATCATGTTTACTCAACATATGAGATGAAGAATACTTAATTTAAGTCATCATATAAGTTTTACACTAAATACTTCATTGAAAAAATCATAAACATTAAAAGGCACATGTTTTGTAAGTGGATAATAGTATCTAAGGGGAGAACTTTATCGATGACATGTTCACTTGTTTAAATCAAGTTCTAATTCACCTCCCACTTGCTCTAGCATCTGTTCCTTATATAGGTCAACCCGTCTCAACCTATTTTTGACGAGTTAAATGCAAGGCAGACAAAAATGGAACGGACCGGTCCATTTTACCACCTCTAATGATTGAGTCATAATGTGAGACTATTGTTAGAGAAATTTGCATAGGTTATAATATTGACTGTGTGAGATGCCAAATGTATGAAAAGAATATTGACATATCTTGCAGAATTTAAATATAAAGTTGAGAGTGTGAACTTAAATAGAGATAATAAATATTTAATATTTAATATTTAATTTTTATTAATTGTTTATACTAATAAAGACTTAAAGTTATAAAAGAATCAATATATAAATTTTGAATTCATGTCTTCGGTGATAATTTTGTTGCATTTGTCGTATAAAACATAACTTTGTGATCATTTAGAATTTGCGTATTTGATAAAAAGTTTTAAAAACATTCTTACAAATAAGTTTCAATCAATATTCTAAATAGTTTTTGTTTGTTTGAATACCTAGTTTGTTTATCCCAAGTTGAGTGAAAAAACTCATTAAGCTCTCAAAGTTTCAAATTGAAAAGGATCAACCAGTACTAATAACAAATTCTATAGCATATTTTAAATATATATTATGAATGGTAATACAGGTTAATCTCTTCCATTTTACCTTCTTATATTTAACCTATAAAAAATAGACCTACATAAAAATTATGGGTTAAAAGATTTAAATTATCTCGCGTAGCTATAGATTTATGGACTAATCTATTTAAATTTAAGAAAATATAAAAAATATTTTATAATTTTTTTAATTCTAAATTTAAGTATAATATAAAAAAATATAATCATTACAAAAAGAAACGTAAAAATTAATGATTTACTATTTATTACAAATAATAAAAAACATCGTATGAAAAAACTATATTAAATTAGATAATAAAATAAAATTTAAATTTATACTTATAAATATATATATATATATATATATAAATAAAATAATAAATGAAAAGGTCTAATTATATTCAACACACAATATTGCACAATAATAAAAAAATAAAAAAGATATAATATAAATTGTAGAACAGCACGCACAAACTATAGATCATGCATGACAGACTTATGTGAGCTAACAAATTAAAATATTCAATCCGTTTCATATTTTTTGACATCAGAATGCGAATAAGTACGTTCAATTCAACCCATATTGTCATCTCTAATATACACTTTATTATTATTTAAAATTTATATGAAAACATAAAATGAAAGAGAAAGAATTACTAAATATAAAGTGAAATTTAAAAAATGTATTTAATACATTTTGATTAATAGAAGACTGCGTTATTAACGTTTTATTAAACTATCACAAATTTTTCAATCTCTTCCTTCACTAGATAATAAAAATAATAAAAAGTTATAAAGAGTAAAAAGGAGGAGATGCAGAGAAGATAGGTGTCCTATAAATAAATTAAAAAATTCGATTCAATAACCATTTACAAGGAGATGAGTAGGATAAGTTTTTCTGGGTTGATTGAAAGCAATTCATTAATCAATTTAAAAAATTATTAAGAAAACATAATCCGTCCAATAGATCATTAAAACAGGAGGTGAGTTTTCTTATATTTTATACGAAAACAGTAAAAATCATTAACAAATAGATTCTTTTTCACTCTTGTTTACAATATTCTCTAAAGATTAACACATCCTAATCTGACAATTGATGGGCGTTTAAAATCATGATATTCATACACGGCAATGCTTCTTCTACAAATTTAATCTAAAATGTTTGTAAATGCAATCCAAATTAAAATTTTGGAATGTGGTTTAGGAAACATTCTAGAAGGACTTTTCAACACATTCCAGAATTAATTTTCTGTAACGTGTGCTGAAAGTGTTCCAGAATTAAATTTCTGGAATGTTAAGGAGGGGTTTAAAAATGAGTTCTGAAGATCAAAACCAAAATATATAATTAATGTGTTCTGGAAATTTTATTCTTAAATGTTTGATAATTGCTTGTAAAATTCAAATTTAGGAACAAGTTATGAAAATAAAATCCCGGAGGTTGTTGAAAATGTATATTGGAAATTAAAACGCATATGAATATTTTATGAACAGTTTATTGAAAAAAAGAAAAGGTTCCAATAAGCAAAACCACCTGAAGTTTTAAAAAGAATAAAAAAAGGAAGCTGGAGAAAGTTTTAAATATGAAACCAAACATCATACAGAAACACCATTAACCAAAGTCGAATCAACATTCATGATGTCCACTCAAAATTCCCATTACAGCTTCCATTATGAAGCAGCTTTGGTCCAAAGGTATTTGGGGAAGGGGAATTGTGATCTCGAGCAAGGGCGAAAAAACCCTTCAAGAAACCAGCACTCGCAATCTTTCTCTACATAAAAGAAAAACACAAATTGGGTAACAATCGACTAATAAAACTATGGGCTAAAAGAAATTGCCGAAGGAAGCTTATTGTTCAGTGAATTACAGAGTACTCAAACCTCCATTACCACATGAAGGTAGAGACTGAATTCCTCAACAGCCACCCTGTACTTTAATTTCATTTTAGAAAATAGAAAACCTCAAGGATTTACTTGCCGCAAACAAGTTGTACTCTTCCATGACAGTCGTCTCGTTTTCATTGTCAACTTGATCTACAGAACTCTTCCTGTTGAAATCTCCTATATTGTCGCCGTCATTTGAAGATGCAGTAGAAAATTTATGACAAGTTGAAAGGTCAGCAGGGCCACCAAAATGAAACAGGGAGAAACCATCTTGTGACTCGGCAGAATTACCATGTCCAACTTCCCCATTCATTGCTGCTTTTTGTGAATTAGCTCCGGTTAGAGAAACCCTTCCCACTGCAGATCTATTAAGATGCTCTTGCAGCATGGATGTTGGCTTAGATATTCGAACCGGTTCCTCAGTATTTAAGCCTTTAGCTCTGGCAACTGGCTGATAAACTGGAACGGAAACAGGGTTAAATAAGGGTGTTGGTTGCTGTAAGCCACCATATTGCAAGCAGAAGCGCGGATCCTCGTTTAAGCTATATCCAAAAGGGCCAGTATATAAGTAGGGATTTGGGTGAGGGAAAGGCACCAATCCGTTTGTGGGAGCAGCTGGCCATGAAACTGGATTTTGATGGTAATAACCCATTGCTGAAGGAGTCTGAAACACTGGAAATTGTATATTTTGGTTTGGCACTGGAGGGAGTATGCTTTGAGATTGAGAACACAAATTAAGAGAGGAAAAACCATTATCAAAATGATGGGCCATTCTAACCACAGGATTCCCCAATACATCACCTCTTGCTGCATCCAAGGATGGACCAAATGTTGACAAGCTGGTCAAGCCCTCATCATTTGCATTATGAATTTTCTCCATTCCAGCTTCATGAGAACCAGGCAATCCATTGTCAATGCAGGTTGATCTTTCTCTTACTTCAGATTGTTGGCTAGCATCTTCTGAATCAGATGTTGAGGATTCTGTATTTTCACGGTTTGAAGAGGTGGTATTGTTATCACCCTCACTTAGGCATGAAGAACAGTTATCAGAACTAGAAGTGCTACCTTGATTGGGATCAGAAGAATTATTCAAGGAAGAGCCACCCATCAGAGATGTTACAGGTTCCTCAGACGCAATTTCAGTGGAACTGCAAGATCCTCCAGCTTCAGCATCAAGATCATTCTGATAGCCTTCTCCCATTCCGCTTCTTTTCAAATTACAATCCACATATTCAATTTCAGCTGAACCACCAATTTCATCAATAGATGACCTTACCATATCGAACTGAAATGCTTGACCTGTGGACCCCAATGTAACATCAGAGTCTGAATTACTACGAGCATACTTCTTGTGGGGCTCCATAGGCTCCCAAACTTTCTTTGAATGAGGCAAATCTCTACTAGAATAGTTCCCTGACATGACTCTGCTTTTGGTTCTTCCGTTACTCTCGGACATGAAGTCTACATGATTATACTTGCTACCACGGTAAAATTGCTTAGATGCATCTACTGTGGATTCAGACTTACTAGCAAGTTTTGTCTCCCAACTTACCCTATTCATTCTATTATTCAGGCTACAACTGCATGAATGGAAATCATATCTGTCGTTCATCCAGCTGTTGGAACTATAAAACCTCTCACTACACTTATGACCAATATTTCGACCATTGGATTTTGCAGCACTTATTCTAGATTGCCTGTTCAATCCATTGATACCTCTGGAATGCATCCCAAAATTATCTTCACAGTGTATTGGCTCTGATCTTCCAACCACCACACCATTTTCTGAAACAACTGCATTAGAGCGTCTGTCGGACCACTTTGTTTGTGGATCCAGTCGAAATTCTTTCCTATATCTAAGTCTTTGACAATAAAACTTTGATTGCTCAACGGTAGAAGTCCCATTCCTGTCTTGTGTATTTGCAATGTCTCCATCACAGTCATCGTAAGAGTGGTGTTGCACATTTGCAATGTCTCCCTCACAGTCATCGTAAGAGCAGTCTTGTATTCTCAAAGTACTACCCTCTCTAGTGAAGTCTTCATCTTGGATTTTAGGATAATCACCCCCTGTTACAATGATTGGATTACTGCCTTTAATAGAATCATTTTGCTCTACATCAGCAGCAGGAGACAGTTCTTCCTTTGAGAATTCAGGAGATCCTGGAGCATCGATTGATTCAGAACACTTCCTTTCTGTATCTTTCTCCTTTCCTTTAAGTCTTTCCTTTCTCCTAAGTTTTTTCTCCCTTTCTTTTGTCCTTTTCCTCTCCTTCCGTTCTTCTTCTTCACGTTTTTCCTTTTCTTCTTCTTCAAGAAGTTTCATCTGTAAAAATACCATATGTTTACGATTTTGGAAGTAAAAATCTCAAAATGTAAGAGTTCAGTTTGTTAAAGCCTGTTCCTAATAAAAGCATAATAATTAAGACCTGCTTTTCTAATGTAATGATTTCTTTGCATGCTACATGAACTCGTTCTTCCAGCAGTTTCAAAGCAAGACAAACGAATATGCTGTGTGCATTTTGGCGTGCTGTTCCTTCTCTGAAAGCCTTTTCAACCTGAAAGGATAAGCCCTGGTTAGCAATTGAACAAGACAGACAGAAACAATCACATATACACACGTGTGTGACAACCAAGGTCACTGCAAATTTCAAAATAATCCAAACAACCAAAGAATATACGTTCACTGTTCCAAATAGCCACTTCAGGTAGACTGATAAATTTCAAGCAGTGACATTACAGATTTTGAACCCAAGATCCCACAAAACCCTAGCACATATCCTTTCATTGTAATTAATTAATATAAACATTTATCTCAAATTAAATGGCTAGTTCATTTTCAATATTTAGAGTTGGGGAAACCAAATTATCTCCAAGGGAAATTTAGTCAAACAATAGTTATGCACAGCAAAGCAAAATCAATGGGACTTCCTCGTTCACTATTCCACAACTCTCCACTTCTATTTGGGAGTTATAGAAGAAAATCTCAGGAATATTAACTTCAGTAAAAACTCAAAATTTCCGTCATTATATATGTTTGTGAAGCTAAAATATCTGACCATAAAATTAAAAAGAAAGAAAACATCGTGTGTGGAAGGCACTCAACTCTTTCTCCAAGTTATGGAGGCAGAAAGATGAGAGTCCAATAGTAGGTTAAACACACTTAACACCATCCTATTACTTTACAGATACAAACATTTCATTAATTTGTAATATTGATTTCCAATTCACCCCTCACTGCACCAATCATACTATTATGTGATTTACGACTGAAGACACCATACTATACTGAAATTCATGATGGAAAAAATCTCAAAATTTAAAGACAATATAAAGATATCACAAGCAGGAGCAATCGAGACAGACTATTAAGCAGTAACAATAAAGCAAAACATGCCTGCTCTTTAAATATAACAGTAGCAGCATCTAGAAGAAATTCTCGAGCAAGTTCAGGACTCTTTGCATGCTTTTGGGGTCGGGAGCACTCTCCGTCAAGCTCATTTCCATCTTCATCAATCAAATCATCATCCTAGAAACAAATGAACTTTGACAAAATACCCCCCACATGATTTTAAAATGAGTTTTCCAAGTGAAACTGGAATTACCTCTTCTTCTTCTGCCTCCTCAGCATGTTCAAAGAATCTTCTAATACTTTCCCCTTTTGTAATTGTGACATAGCCATCCCCAACAATAAGCCTGCAATGTACACACCTTTGACCCTTTAAGGCATGAGCTTTAACAGAATGTTCAGTACAGCGACCATCTAGCTTCCAAGCTCGGAGGGTGATGAAGCATGAACTCAAACCACCAAGATCTAGGCCACTAACTTGTACACATCCATTCATTCCAACATTTTCAAATTCCAAAATGTCAGATTTTCCTTCAGTTGTCCCCACAGCCCACTCAAAGTGATGATACAATCCCACAGTATCAGCAAATGTCTGGCGCCAATCAGCTTGAATTGAGTCATCAGATACCTGACAGGGACAAATGTATTGCGTTTATTCCTCAAATAGCTTGAAAACTAACATTTTCACAAAAAATCACAGAAATACAGAAGTCGCACCTCGTACTGAAAAGCAGTATCAGCAACACAAAACCAGCTGGTGCAACGAGGTTCTCTTCGCATGCGCTTCAATTCTTTTAGTTCCTTGAATTCTCGAATAACATTTCTTCTACAATCTCTGCAAAATCTCTTGCTATCGAACCTAGCAGATAGAGAGTAACCTTTTAGTCAAATCTGATATATAATTTGCTACACAGACAGAGCCCCACAGATACACAGACAGAGCCCTAAAGCATGCATTATAACTAGTTTAAAATAAACTCATTTCAAGATTAAGGAAGCATTGGTAATGTGTATTTTAATTAGTATGGGAATAGACGGGAAAGAGCTAGCTCAAGAATAAAAAAATTCATTTCTCTATGTCTAATAGCATGAAGAACCCCATCAAGTGACAAGTTTTCTGAGTAATTATTAATATTCTGATGAATTTATACTGTAGGTGGAGGTCGAAGAATGGTTAATAGGCCCAAAAATACATTCGTTCTTGTGCACAAAGTCAACTAAGGTGTGAGGAACAATGGAAGAAAGACATGAATTCTAAACTGATTGATCATAGAAACTCTTAACTTTATGTAGAAAATAAGGATAGAGTAAATGAATTTAGGAAGAGTGGGAAGTTTAGACAGAAAGAGAGACAGCGCAAGAATGCTGTTAGATGACAAACTAAAATTGCCCCTGGCCTGAATTTACACTAAAACTAGAGGAATATTGCAGTCATATTTTGTTATTAAAGCTCCAATATACTCTAAAGAATCAATCCCCAATTATTTCCCCTTGATTTTAAGGTCAAGGTTTCCTCACTTAACCCACCAGAGTTTGCTTAATACTTTTCTAGACGTCCAAGTCTTTAACAAAGTCACATTTCTTATCCAATCACTCATTTATACAGTCCAGAAAATTCCTAGTATCCAACTGAATACCTTTCATTATATCATAAATGAAGGCTTTCCTTTAACAATCTAAATCATTCTACATTGACAGTTCTAGACATCAAGCTCATAATTCCAGCTTGCACTATAACCATTTGGGGTAATGGTTTCATTTTAATATTGTCTAATCTATCGTAATCAAGATTCAGGACAAAACCTTCAAATGCAGACAAGCTTATACATCTAAAGAAATACTGATCCAGCCAATGGCTGCCCCCTTGTTCTGAGCCCGAGGATCAATTTGAACTAAGCTTCTAATCTAATCTAATTGAACATCATGTCTAGGATAGTGTTCCACCATTCAAATTTTTAAAATCAAGCTTAACTTTAACATCTAGCCGATAATTAATCCATTACAAATCAATTGCTCAATGGTAAGAATATCAAAAGGCAAGAATCCTTTTTGATTGTGGTGAAGATGCCATATTCAGGATATTTAAACCCTTTCTGATGCATGTATCATATTCTCATCCCTTGTATACCACTTTCAACTGTATCACTGCTTCTAACACAAGAATTTATATCATTAATCCACTGATAACAAACTATCACTTATCTAAGTCTAACACAGAATGAGGAGTTAACAAAATAGATAAACACCTGTACATGAGTCTCTCAATAAAATCCTCTTCCTTCATTCTTAGAAGAGATTGCCTTGTATCATCTCCTAGTGCTGACCAAAAATCCACTAGCGTATCACATGATAGTCTGGCAGTGTGCAGAGCACAGGTTTCCCTCGTCCCATGCCCCCTGCCATAACTTACAATTCCTTGGCTTATCCAGCCACGACCACCACCACCACAAGCATCCGGATAAAGCAGCTCTCTTTCCCGCTCCCTTGCCCGTGCTCCATCAAATACCTGATGAGGAAAAGTTAAGCTACCAAACAGGGAAAAGGACTTCATGAGAACACAATACAAATTAACACTTACAATTTGCAGTCCTTTCAGAGACTTTGAATACAAGTAGCAGTCCATGAGTGTAAGTGAACCCTCACGCGTTGTGGTCAAACCACCCCAAGGATGGACAGTTGGATCTTGGATTTCGTCCTGAACCACATTACAGATGGATGATCCACCGTTATTTTGATTTTTCAAACCTCCAGCTCTGGTACAAGGAAAATGAACGACTGCTCCCTCTTGCTGCAAAGATTTCCCATAGGTAACAATCTGCAGAAATCCTTCAAGAAGTAACCCATTGCACCTGGAGCAGTACATATTTTTTCGTGCATGCTCAAAAAGGGTTTGTTTGTCTATCCTCAAGAGCTCCAGCCGTGCTTGTGGTGACAGCTCACACCAAAACTACATCACAAGAAAGCAAAAAACACATTCAGATCATTACAAATTGCAATTTAGTCTTAAAAAATTAAAACTGATAACATGCACAACACATCCTCAGGTCAAATTCTCTCTTTAATTAAGGCCATGTTTGAATAAATTTCTCCATGATAATTTCTGTAAGAAAAAACGAGAAAATAAAATTAATTGAGTTCCTCTGATAAGTAAAAATGAACTTGTGCGAGAAACTCAATTCTTTCTACCTTCTCCTATGAATAATTTTAAAAAAATTATAAAAACAAGAATATTCAGTTCTAGTGGACACTCATTGCTTCCCCCCTTTGTTCCCACAATTTCACTGATTGCGTACACTCATTGATACGTCATTTCATCAGTTAAAAAAGCATCAGGAATCTCAACCACGAGCAAGCCAATGCATGTTTGAAAAGTGGCACACATTAGAATATTACTCAACTCGAAATATCAAAGACAAGTAACATAACATCAATTTTATTTTTTTTATATAGCTCCACCAGGCACAGACACGCTCACACACAGTGATGTGAATAAAGAATCAAACCGAATTTCCATTCGTCAAACACCAACAACCGAAATCAGAAAAAACAAAACAATTGCATCCCACAGTCATAATACATCCCAACCCCAAAAAAAATTAATTCAATCACCGAATTGTTTCGCCCGCAAGATCCAATACACGGTCAAGCAATTCACCATTAACAACACCGCAGTCACAACTCACAACCAATACCAAAACAGTGATCCAGCACCAATTAACAAAACAAACAAAAACCTGGGAACCAATAAAACCGAACATTAAATATAAAAATAAATAAAAATTGGATCCAGTACCTTGAGGAGTTGATTGTAGCCAACATCGTCTCGATTCTTCGACCAGAATCCATTCGCACAGAATTGGTGATTCCCGTTGGGTAACGCAGGCATTTTCCCGTTCAGACTCTACAAGATTCATCCACTAACAACGCTCTCATTCCCTTAGGATCCGACCAGGTTGATTGAATTTCGTTTATCCGTGACGGATTAACAATTCACAGATCGAGTGAGAGAGAATTGGAAGAGATTTAGAGAAAGAGGGGGTTACGGTTGATGATGATTGTGAACACGACGACGATGATGGTGATGAGATTTGGTGTTATGTGAGACCTGTGTTTGTGCTGTGTCATGTGTATATGGGTGTGTGTGAGAGAGATATATACATACATATACATACATATATATATATATATATATATAATATAAAAATTGTACAGAGGAGAGAAGAAACACACTTGGAGGAGGATGAGAATGGGAAAACGGTAATGGTAATGAAATGAAACGAATGAAAGTGTGGTGTGGTACCAATAGCACTAGGCTTCAAACCTTTAAAAGTTAACCAAACCTCTTTTCTTTGCTTTCTTCATTCACTTCTCCTACAAATACCACCAAATCTACATTAATATTCATTATAATATAATACTTTTATAATTATTTTATTTTATTTTTCTATTCCATGGTATTATTATTATTATTATGTCAAAATTAATTTATTTTCTCTAGCATTAAACCGGATATTACTTTTTTAAAAGGAAGCTACAAGGATTAACCTAATGGTAGGATTTTAGTAGGTTGGACAAGATTTTTAGGTTAAAAGAATATTTATTTACTTATAGTGCAGAAAATATTCTAGTTCTCAAAAGTACTACTATAAATTTATACAGAAAAAAAAACCATTATGTTAAATGAAAAAAAAAATGAATTGATTATATTTATGTAGCAATTACTATGTAATATATGGGGAGGTATTTAGGAAAAACATTATGAGGCTTAAAAGAGAGAGAGGGTTAATTTGAAGTAAAAAAAACTCTTGGTATTATAATAACTAATGATTTATTTCTATAAAATCATGTATGTTTAGGTATTTAGGTTAACTTATTTAATTTTGTTTATTAATTGTTTTTATCATATATGATTTTTATAGAAATATAATGAGTTCATGATTATTTTTAAATTAAAATTATGTTTGAATGATCCTATATTCTAAAACATAAGTAGGGATTTGTCATTTGGTCATCATAGTTTATGATTTAAATAGCTTATGATTTAAATATGATGTTGTAAATGTGATGTCAACATGTTTATACATAAAGGAGATAGAACCCGTGCTGATTTGTTAGACAACATTGTTGATGGAGGTGACAACAATGAGAGATAGACAATGGTGAAGGGTGATATAGTAGAAGAGGGTGGTCTTCATTGCTAAAACTTGAGAGAGATGGGTCTCATATATATCTTACTCATGTAAAACAATGTTGTCAAATAACAATGATTTTGTGATGTTTTGTCTCTAAAATCATTATCTTCTTATCGAGAGTGAAAAAGACTATCTATTAAGATGTGTCTAGTAGTGCCAAGTTTATATGAAAGCATGTCATATAATAAGTTAATGTGTATCTATTATCATTTAGTGTGCCTAATGACTAGATTGTCCACCTCTTATAAACTCTAACGTGATGTTTATCTTAATTTTTTAACATATCTTTTGTTGACTTAGTTCTATATATAGAATCATGTTAAACTTTTTGGAGTATGTTATATGATACATGTTCTTTGTGTATAGAATCTTCTATAACTTCATTTCTTTCTTTCTTTTGTTCTTGTGTTTCTTTTTATATTATTCGAACCCAACAATTGAATCCTTTGTGAGTATTTTAATGTTGTTTTGTTGTTTGAAAGGAACAAACCATTACTTGGAGGAAGTTCATACCTCAATTCAAACTAAGGAGTTTTATAAGCTTCAAGAGTCTAAAGTAGATGATAATGGGTTGGGTTTAAGTGTCTCAAAGTCAAAGAACAAGAAAAGAATGAAAGTGAAATAAAAGAAGCTCAAACATTCATCAAACGATAGGGTAGAGTAGGGGTTTGGGTGTTACAATTGTCACAAAGGTCACTACTAGAAAAATTTCCCCAACAAAAAAAGAAGTGAGAAGGGAAGGAATTCTAATTTTCAGATAGAATTTGAAAATGTTGCAATTGTTTATGATAATTATGAGTTTGTTGAAATGTTGGTGACGCAAGGTATGCTCTAGAGCTTAAAATAAATCTTTTGTCAATTAGTACATTTGATCTAATGAGTTTGATAGCTAAGATAGAATATGGTACTAAAGGAGCATCTATAGTTGTTAAGAGAAGATGAAAAGGATTTATTTATATTTTAGATGGCTCAAGAATGATTGTGCATGTGTATGTGGCTAGAAAGATGATACAAGATAAGACGGAGTTGTGGAACCTGAGACTGGGACATGTAAATAAAATATGTTTGGTGGAGTTGTGTAACTAAAACATGTTAAGTGGTGATAATATAGAGGAGTTGGAATTTTGTGGTCAATAAGTATTGAAAAATATCATAAGTTGAATTTTGAGATTAGTAAGCATATGTTTAGTATATTGTTTGAGCATGCTCATCCAGATCTTTTGAGTTTAACACAAGCTCAGACTTGTGATGGAAGGCCTTATTTCTTCATTTTCATATATGATTACTTACAAAAAGTGTGGTTCTATATCTTGAAAAGTAAAACAAACTTTTAGAGATTTAAGGAGTGACACATCGTGGTCAATAATTAGTAGGTAACCAAACTTAAAGTGCTTAGAATTGAAAATGGGTTGAAGTTTGTATCATGTTGATTTAATGAGTTTTACATAAAAAAGAATAAAGGGTCATAAAATGGTTGTTGGTGACCTCACAAAAATTATCTTCCTCAAAGAAGGATTAATAGAACCATTTTAGAGTGTGTAAGATATATGATATTAAGAGTTAGATTGCCTAAGTCTTTTTGGGGGTGAGCTACAAATACTGTTCTATACTTAACAAATAGGTGTCTACTGTCTACTTTAAATTTTAAGACTCTCATGAAGGTGTAGAGTGGAAAGCCAACATATCATGTTAATCTAAGCGGGTTTGGTGCATTGACATTTGCACATGTCAAGAAGGATAAATTGGAAGCATAAACAGAGAAGTGTATCTTCATTAACTACACTAAAGAAGTGAAGGAATATAAGTTTTGTAGGTTGAAACTTTGGAAGCTAAATGCTTCATAAGCACGGATATTACATTCGATGAAACTCAAATGGCTATGATATGTAGAAATATAGAAAAAACAAGGATTGGATTACCTATAGAGGTTGGACAATGAGATATTAAAGATGAGGATCAACCTTCTATTTCTCATTCTGGAAGGTCAAGACATGTAAACTTAGACTTTAGCTATCAACTTACACATTATAAAGAGACGAGGACGACCAAACCAACACAAAGGCTTGGATATGTTGATCTTATTTGTTATGCCTTTAGTGTCGTTGGAAAGATACAAGGTTTAGAGCCTACAATCTTCAAAGATGCTTAAAAGTTTGTAGAACGTTATTAGTGATAATATGTCATGGAAAGCTTGAACTTTGAAGAGGAATTACACATGGATTTTTTTGAATCTACCTAAAAATTAGGTGGTTAAAAAAAGGAAGGAATACCAAATATGGAGGAAGAAATATTCAAGGTGAAACTAGTGACAAAAAGCTTTATACAAGTGGAGGGATAAACTATAAGGAAATATTCTTACATGTGCTGAAACATTGCTTGATAAGGATCTTGATGTCAATTATTATCTAGTACAATCTGTTGATAGAACAATTGGGTGTTAAAACAATTTATTTGTATGAAAACTTGGAGAAGACTGTATATATGCAATAACCTGAGCGGTTGTTGGAGATCAAGGAAACAGATGTCTCTTGCATAAATCATTATATGGCTTGAAACATATTTAACCACAATGGTATAAGAGGTTTGATAATTTTTTTAGGAAAACAAAATTTCATAGGTGCAGTTCTGATAGATGCGCCAACATCTTGAAAAGATAAGAAAGGAAAGTGTTGTTCTTGTTCCTAATTGTAGAGAGTATTCTTATAGTCATCTAATGTAAAGATGAATGAAAGGACTTAAAGAAATATTAAGTTCAGAGTTCAAGAGAAAAGATCTTGTTCCTTAAAGCAAATACTTGGGATGGATTGAGGTGTTGCATCTATCTCAGTAAGCTTATTTGAGAAAGTTTGTTGAGTGGTTTAAGATGCTCAAATTTAAACATGTAAGTACACTTTTGGGTCATCACACAAAACTTATGATTACTCAAGCTCCTAGTTTTGAAGAAAATATATATGAGGGACATAAATATTCAGATAGAAAAATCTATTTAATATATATCATATATTCATTTAATCAATGACATCTTAATCAGAAGGATTACAAGTTGCATTAGTGTGATTATAATGTTGCATAAACTCTCATATTATTTATAAAGACATTAATTAAGAATTAAAGATTTTCCTACTTACTCAATTTTGCATATATTTAATATAGTAATTATTTTAATATAATTCACATAAATTTTTATTTTGTTTCCGGGATTTTCCTAGTTACTCAATTTTGCATATATTTAATATAGTAATTATTTTAATATAATTCACATAAATTTTTATTTTGTTTCCGGGAAAAAAAGAGACTAAGTCTTAGATTTGAATTTATTCTCATAAATCTTAGAATTTCTTTCATACATCCTTTGATCTTCACATAACTCATAACTGATTTGCTTTTCTCTCTTTATATTTCCTCTTATAAAAGTAAATAATTTGAATCTAAGATTCTTCTCTTTTGTTTATAGTAGGACTTTCACATAACAAATGTGAATGTTGTTATTGAATATAAATTTATAAGTTAAACATATTATCCTTATATATCGGTTAATATGTTAATTGAATATGTAATTTATAAGTTAAATACTTTAGGTGGTTAAACATATAAGATATCATTTTTTATATCATACATACTTTTTATTTGAGTTAAATATTTTATCTATCTTTACCGATTAAACTTATTCATGATATACAATTTGAACTTTTGTATATTTTTTTTTATCAATTCAATATCCAACGTAAAGAAATTATATAAAAGAAACTAAAATAATTGTTTTGTTTCACTAATAAATATAGTAACAATCTAACTTTATTTCATTACTTAATAAAATAATAATGTTACATGTTCAAACTTATCAATTCAATATTGTATTATATATATGAAA
The DNA here is from genome assembly GCA_030347555.1 of Lablab purpureus. Taxonomy (NCBI): domain Eukaryota; kingdom Viridiplantae; phylum Streptophyta; class Magnoliopsida; order Fabales; family Fabaceae; genus Lablab; species Lablab purpureus. The sequence continues at coordinate 2,016,306 of CM059260.1, forward strand.
TATTTGTAAACATTATTGGTTAAAAAGGAAAAATAATAGAAATTTTATAAATAGATTATAAACGTTTATCTTTATTTTATTATAAATATTTTATTCTCTCAAAACCTTTTCTGGAGTATGAAGTTAACTAGAATATTGTGCTAGCATAATACAACTTTGAGGAGGAAGTAAGATAAAAAATTAAGTTAAAGTGAATTAGATACTTGATATAGATAAATAATAGTTAATTTTTTATTCAGGATTTAATTTCCTTCTCTTTTTCTCATGGAATAGTTGATTAAGAGGAGATATTGTTGGTATAATAAAAATTTAGTTGAATTTATGGAAGCATGTAAATGAAGTTTTGCTATAGGCACATTATTACTAAGTGGGGAGTTAATTATAGTATTTATGCAATGAGGTGTTATTTAGATGTGTAAGTTATATAAACATGGAATTTATATTTGTTGTAGGATCATAAAAGTTGGGAAGTGATTATGCAATGTATGTGTAAAATTTGAGTAGTTCAAAATAAGATTTTTGTAGTAAGAAGATAATAAGATCATATTAGGTAATTGAATTTATAAATTGAAATGATTTTAAAAGTAGGTTATGAGTTAAAATTAAAGTATTGTGTTTTCAATTAATGAAATTTGTGGTTCTAGGTTGATATGGCTCCAAGAGTGGACTACCACTCAAACGGTGCTTAAGACGCTTTACATGCACCATTGAATGTCGCTCAAGCACCAACATGCCATTCGAGTGACAAAGTATATAACATAAATAGCTTAAGCGATGGCTTGAGTGAGAGAGAATGAGGCAATTCTCTTTTCTTTAAAGTGAGTGATGCTTAAGCGAAAGGATGTCACTCAAGTGTTGATGAAGGAGTATGTTTAATGGTTCTAAAACTTGTTGGACACTACCAATAAGTTCCATCACTCAAGCATCAGGGTGATGCTTAATTAGTTAGCATTCAAGTGTTGAGTGAGAATTTGAGCGAGAAAGAGGGGATAAACCAGCTCCTTATAAATTGTTGCTTAATCAAACAAACCACTTAAACAAGAGAGATTTTATATCTATTCTCTCTCCTCTATAGTTGGTATCATTCAAGCAAGAAAATTTTCATTTGTTTAAGGAATCAAGATCGCTCAAGTGAGATGAGTTCACTCAAGCAACACACACTTGATGGTTAAATGATGTTGATGATGAACATGGTATGATATTTGTATATATGATATTGATGTATTGAAATGCATGTGTAGCATGATTATTGATGATGAAGAGATTCATGCATATGATATACATTGTGTTCTATATAGTATGTCATATTTGTATGACCTTTGTGGATGTGACTCGTTACAGAAAAAGAAATATCACATGTTTCATTGATTATCTAACTACATAGATAAAACATTAAGTGGTAAGAAGTCGAACAATATTCTTGCATCAAGAATTTCTATAAGAGATGTAAGAAACTACCAGCATGTTAGAACTCATTCTTACATATAAAATCATAGTAACATAAGAAATTGAGATTTACTAATGATACTTACAATAAATCAAGTGTTAGTTTATGTTAGGACATACTTAACATGAGTTTTACCGAAAACGTCTAATATGATAAATTATATCATTTCATTAAATACAATTAAAATTTTATGTATTTTTAGACATAAATAATTATTTCATATATGTATATTGTTTCCACCTAAATCATGTCATATAATGATTTAAAACAATAGATCACTTTATTTCTAAATATATAAAATACAAATTTTATTATTTTTTTATTGATGCATTTTTAAATTTAAAATAAAATATAAGTTATGATAAATAATTAAACTTAATACATAAACTTATCAAATTTTAATTTATAAAAAAACAGTTAATGCTTAAATTTTGGTGTTAGCATCATATGGCTTATCTATAAATCTTTATCAATCTTAACTTTTTAAAAGCTATAAATTGTTTGAAAAATATCTAGAAAACAATGTTCTTTAGTTTGCAAAACTACTGCTGGTAAAAAAAAAAAGCAATAAGTGGTATTTTATATATAAAAAAAAGTATTAGAGTGGGTACATTAAATATTTATGGAGAGATCTGACATTTAGTTCACATAGCTTTTATTGGATTTTAATTCTCAACAGGTCCACAAAAGTTGCATTGAATTTCTACTTATTACATACTCTTAATTCCTTTTTATTTAAAACCTCCATTTTTTTTATAATTTTATTGTTTTTTTATTGTCCAATTTAACACTACTATTACCTAGGCTATTAATTTTATTCATTAAATTAATTGTAACATTAAATATATTTTTAAATTAACCTAGGCTAAAGTCTTATAATTAAAAACTTATACATTAATGATATTCATTGAGAAAGTAAAATTGTCAGAACATCTTTGATAACGTCTTCTTTCTTTACATATTTTACATTATACTTTATAGCTCAGTTTCTCTTCTTCTTCTTTTTTCAGTTCAAAAAATGCAATACTTTAATTAAAAAATTGTAACAGTTTTTTAAGAAAAAAAAATAAGTCTAGTAGTCATCAAGTTGTTTTATTATATATTAAAAGATTATTTGTTATGAAGTTCATTAATAGAAATTTAATTTTATTATATACCTTATTGTAAAAGACAGAATACTATTAATTATTTAATTAATTCATATTTCTGTATTTTATTTTTCTATTAATACGATTTTTGGTAATCACATGCAAAAGTGACAACACTGTGTTAATTGTTTTGTGCATAAACTCATGATTCAGAATTTTATTTTGTAAAATCCTGTTAAAAAAAGAAAAGGTATTCAAGTTTTATCTCAACACAAATACATCACTTTTTTTATAAAAGATTAATACATATTAATGAAAATGCTCTTTATGAGAATGGTTTTCTCTATCATAAAATATCAACAATTAATTCTAATATTAAATTATTGACATTTTCAATCCAACGTTTTCTTTTCATTTTAAAAAATTAATAAATACTAATTATTTTTACAATATTTTTTAATTAAGTTCTAATTCTAATAAAAATAATAAGTGTAATCACTATATGGAGGATGTTAAAAAAATGACATATAACACATGTAGTAAAATATACATGTTTTTTTTTCTTTTCTATCATGTCACATATTACATATGTCAAATGTTATTACATCTATTAAATTGTTATCTTTCTAATATTATAATGTCATTCTAATAAAAAGAATTATATTAATTATTTTTAATTATAATTAGAAGTTGATTGAAAAAAATAATTAAAAAATTACAAAATAAAAAGTTTATTTTGCTTAATATTTAACTTATTTTAAAATACATATTTTTTTAGATTTATTATATTATTGAATTTTAAAAAATGTAGTTTTAATATTGTTTTATTGACAACTTCATCTCAATATATATATATATATATATATATATATATACAAAAATTAAAAAAATATTTTTTATAAGAGATTAATACATTGTAATATTTAATTTATTTTAATGTACTTAAGTTGATTGGGATGATTTTCAATATTATCAAATATCAGCAATTACTTTCGAATATTGTATCATTGACTAATTTAACTCCACACAGGATGCATTTGTATTTTTTCTATTATATTTTAAAACGGATTTTCCTACAATAAATTAATGCATGTTTCTATCTTTAACTTATTTTAATTTTCATAACCATTTTAAGAATGATTTTAAATATTATCAAAATATCAACAATTATTTTTAAATATTGTATAATTGATTCTTTTATAATTAAACACAAATGCACTATATTTTTTCTCTTCTATTTTTAAAATAATTTTTCAGCAATAAATTAATAGTATCACTATTAGTTTATTTAATGTACGCCTTTTTTTAGATGATTTTAAATATTATCAAATATCAGCAATTTTGTATATTCGTCTCCTTAACTCAGCACATGTTGTATTTTTTTTTTCTAATTTAAAAATGTTTCATTCTAAATAATTTAAAATTAGAACTACTGATTATTTTAAATAAATTTCAATCACAATTTTTAATTTTCACCAAATTGCAAATGAGTATACTCAAATTTTATTTTAAAATTTCAATCAAAATTTTTAATTCTTACTAAATTGTAAATGATTATGCTTAAATTTTATTTTCAAAATTTCAATCAAAATTTTCAATTCCCACCAAATTACAAATAGAAATAGTAAATTAAAATTAATTGTTACTGCAACTTTAATACAAAAATTAAAACATATATTAATAGATGATGGTAAAAGATGAAGAGTCAGACTAATAAAAAGTTTCTCATATTTAATTTCTCTTTCTATTATTTAATGTTAATACAAATAATGATATGATTAATAGGGGTATATAAAAAAAATTAATAAAGTTATTGGAATTCTAAAACGTCTTATATTATGAAACAAAATTTTATTTCAAAGTACGCCTTATAATTTGAAACGGATGGAATCATATTTAACATATATTTTAAAAGGTGATTTCAATATTTTCAAATATCTACAACCAAACTTTTAATTATTCTATTAATGACATTTTCAACTAGACACATATATATTATATCTTTTGTATTTATTTAAGAAATTTATTAAAAAGTAATACATATTAATATTTATTTTAATGTAAAAGGAAATTCGCATATTTGTTTTATCTTTTCTGACATAAATAACCTCTTCTTTTTTAAGATTTTTAATAGAATCAAATATTAACAACTAATATTAAATATTGAATTATTAATATTTTAGAAGATTTAAAAAAATTGCGTAAAACAACAATTTAGAAGATAATTGTTGCTGTAAAGTACCTGTATTCACCAAATGCATGCGATATCAAATAAAATAATACATAACTATTTTCCTTCTAAAATCCTATAAATATCATATAAGGTTAAAATTAAATATGATATGATTATGCATTACATTTAATAATCAATAAATATTTAATTACTTATTAAAACAATATAATTTTATAACTCTGATATTCTCATTTATTGCTTATAATTAATTTTATATTGTAAGTAAAAACTTTACGTCATCATTTATTATCATAGTTTAATTATAAATAATAACTTTTATAGGATTATAAAATTATTATTGACAATTTAATTATAATAATAAATATTTAAGATTCATATTCTAAATAAAGTAATAGAATATAATTATATGATAATATAAATTAAAACATATTTAATATTCAATTAACACTTAATTATCATATAAAGATATATTTAAAAATCATATATATATATATATATATATATATATATAAAATATGAGATTACATCAATAACTTTTATCAATGCAATTTAATCAATAATTTTACATAAAAAGTAAATTTTTCAATCTAAAATAAATTATTATGAAAAAAAATCCAAACTTAGTTTCATTTATTTATATAATAATAAGAAATAGAACATTTGTGTGTGTTTGATTCACCAAAATATGAGGAACAATTAAAACAAAAAAAATGTTATCTAATATACAAAGTTTTGAAAATATGAAAGAATTCATAAAACTAGTCAATATTAATTGAATAGAATCAAATGAATACGAGAAAAAAGATACAGTACCATTCAAAATACTCAGAATATTTTATACATTAATTTTATTAATGAAATCAATTATTAATCATAGAACATATGTATAATAATAAAAAGGAGTTGATTCTTCTACATTGCTTGACATGACTAAAATAGGTATAAAATTTAAAGATGTATTCAATATTCTAGAGAGAGAAAACAATTGAAAAAGAAACAAGTGTCACTTATGAAGATATGGGTGATAGTGTTCTTTGGAAAAAGTAGGGTTGTCTTGATCCCAAAAAAATAATGAAGCAATTCAATTTGTAATCAAATTAGTGTGATGATATACTTACACTTTTTAGTCTAATCTCACAGTCAATAACTCTATTACACGACACAATATGAGGGTTTCATGTTGTTTATAAAACGGTTTTGTATAAAAAGAAGAATCAAAGTTAAATAACCAAACAAATAGTAGGAGATTTGACTAAATCCTTAAAGAGAATTGGAAAATTTGTCGACTCGAACCAATCCATAATAGGTATGCCTTAGGTTGTGCTTGGAGGAAGGGAAATTTCAACAATACTAAATAATTAAATACTTAAAATTGTATTCTCTTTATTTTTTAAATAATTTGTTTGTACAAAGTAATTATTTTGTTTAGATAAAAAAATTTAATTACTCTTTTAAAATGAAATATAATTACAATTTTTTTAAAATATAAAATTTTCAAATTAAATTTTACAAAAAATATCAGTCAAGTTTAAATATTAAAATAATATTTAATAATTTAATTTTTTTAATATATATATATATACACAATTTAATTCGGCGTGAATCTGACTCAACTCGACTTGATATAGGTTTAACTATACCCGGTTAGATATAGGTTTGACTCGACTTGGTCTAAGACGGGCCCGACTCAACTCGGCCTAGGGTAGGCCCAACTCAACTCAGTCTGAGCTAACCCAACTCGACTTCGTCTGCAACAAACCCAACACAACTTGTTTGGGGTGGGCCCAACTTCATTCGACGTTGAGCAGTCTTGACTTAACTCGGCCCAAGACGGGCCTGGCTCAATTCAACACATGGCAAGCGCAACTTGGCAAAAGACTTAGGTTGACTGGGCCTAGAGCGGGCCCATGTTAATTGGGCCCAGAATGGGCTCGGGTTGACTCAGCCCAGAGTAGGCCCGAGTCAACTCGACCTGGGGCGAGTCTGAGTTGACTTGGCCCATGGTGAGACTGTCTCGACTCAATCTGGAGTGAGTTTGACTTGACTCGACCCGGGTCTGGCATTTCTTGACTTGGGTCGACCCGACTCGACTCGGTTCAATGGAAGGCCTAGCTCAAATCAAGTCAAGAGAGGGTTCGTCTAAACTCGAGCTAGTGGAGGGCCCGTTCGATCAAGTCAGAAGGGGTGTGCTCCACTCGACTCATCCCGAGGCGGGCCCAACTCAACTTATCCCAGGATAGGCCCGACTCAATTCAGCCATGGACCTGACTCGAGTTGACCTAGGTTGAGCTTATGTCACATCAACCCCAGTTGGGCCTGACTTGGCCTCGAGTGGGTTTGACTTGGCCTCAGTGTAGGGCTGGCTCAACTCGGTCTCAAGCCTGACTCGACTAGGCCTAAAGTGGGCTCGGCTCGAGTCAACCTAGGTCAAGTCTGAATTGAGACGACCCTAGTTGGGCCTGGCTCGAGTCAACTTGCGTCGGGCCTGACTTAAGTTGACTCAGGTCATGCTCGGCTCGAGTCAACCCGTGTTGAGCCCAGTTTGACACGGTCCTGGCCAGGCCCTATTCTACTCTGTTCAAGGAGGGCCCAACTTGACTTCGCCTGGGGTGGGTTCGGCTCGACTCGGCCCATGGTGAGCCAAGCTCGACTTGGTCTAGAGAAGGCTTGACTTAACTTTGCCCACGATGGGCCTAGCTTGACTCAGCTCGAGTCAGGCCTTGCTTGACTCATCTCGACTTGGTCTGACTTAGGTCAAGTCAGGGGCAACCCAACTCGACTGAGGGTAGGCCCAGCTCGACTCGGCCCAGGGCGAGCCCAACTCGGCTTTGCCTAGGACGTGTCTAGCTCAACCTGGTCCAAGGTAGGCACAACACGACTTAGGTCAGACCAAGCTCGGCATGACTCGTCTCTGGGCAAGCCCAACACTACTTGATCCCGTAGTGGAATTTCAATTCCCTTGTTTGTTTTAGGGAATTTCAATTCCCTTCTTTTCTTTAGAGAAATTCAATTCCATTCTTTATTTAGGGAATTTCAAATTCTATTGTTTTAGTTATTTGAAATATCTTCTCAAAATTCCTAAATTTGAATTTCTTTCTAATTTTCTTATCCAAACATGTCATTTTACTCCAAAGTATTTCAAATTCTTCAAATAAATTAATTACCTTCTTAAACTACCTCATCCAAACACAATATTAGGGTTGAAGATGAGACGAATTTCAATAAAAAGCCTAGAAACTAAAAGAACTTGTAAAGGGTAATTTTTGCATTGAAGAATAGTGAGGTTAAAGAAAGGGGTTAATAGGGTAATTACTAGTTCTAAATCAATAAATGAAAGTGTTGGTCTTATAAGTTAATAGTGTAATTATTAGTTAAGTCATGTTCAAAATAAAAGGGAAATTTCTAATTGTTGAAGTTGTAAGTTTGAATGAAAACAAGTGAATTGGAGGTGATTGATAATTTTAACACCTTAAAAAAGTAAAGATTAGTTGAAAAGGGTTAAATCAAATGGATTTTATTAACAAATAAAAATTTTAATTAGTAGATAATATTAAATTAAAAAACTTTCAATATCTTTTGTTGTAAATTTTTTTTTTAGAATAGTTTTCAGAAAACACAAACTCATTTTAAACCTTTTATCATACGAATAGAGAACGATGACAAAAAACTTGTAGAATAAATAGGTAGAAGATAAATAGTGAAAATATGAGAAAGAAACATATACAAGTAGTCTAGTTCAATCAAAGTGTTAATAAATTTCACTCTACATTCCATGATAGAAGTCACTATATATAAGATATTACAACTCCAAGTTTATCTCTCAATAAAATTTCGCTTAAAAACAACTCAAACATTAATCACAAATGTATGATACAAGTTCCTATTTATAAAGAATATCATTATATCTAACTTTTGTGAAACACACACCTATACAAGTAGAAAAGACATACAAACAATGTTAATTGTAACAAAACCAAAATGTCATTAGACGGTTTCATCATATTGTCTCAATAGACTCTAAAAAACAAGACGAACTATTGAAACTTTCTACCATATATACTAAAATCTTGTACCGAAATATAAAATTGTATCATCAATTATAGTTTTAAATTCAATATATGTAAATTGAATTCCCAATGAAACAATTAAATAAGTCAAGTTTATATATAACTTAATGTTTTAAATAAGTTACATAAAAGAAAAATATAATAAGAGTCATAAATAGAAAAGAATATACAATATACATCCTCAAAATCTAAGAGGTATTTGATTGATTGTTAACATAGGTATAGGCATAGGTATAGGTATAGAGGAGTTTTTATTTTTAATGTTAAGAGTCATCTAAATCCTTCTAAATTTATTTATATTACATAAAGTCTTAAACTATCCAGCTATTCACTTATCTTATTGTTATATTGTTAGTCCTAATAACCTTTATATATATATATATATATATATATATATATATTTTGCACCTACTTATTATCTTTTTGCATAAATGAAATGTTTGTTTCTTGCATATTCAAATTATTTGTAATTGTCATTGATTGTGCAAATGATAATTTTGTTATACATTAAAGTAAAGAAATAACTTGATATTGATTGTTCTCATCCATTACTAATTGTGGCATATATCTCTTAATGATTGATAATAATAACTTTTAAATGAATTTTTATACCTCTATTACTAAACTTCCATTCAAATTGTGTTTTTTTAAGAAAAAAAAGATATCAATGGCTTTGTTTATATAAAAAAAATATGCACAGAAAAAAGATAAAATATAATTATCCACTTCATTAATTATTAAAACAACGTATCATTATAAATATTAAATTTAGATGAAATTTATAAGTCAAAGAAAATTCCAATTAAATAAATAAAATATAACGATGTAGTTATAAAACATAATATCTAAATAAACACCCAAATCAAAGAAGAGCACACATAGAAAAAAATCTAATATCTTTTAAAAGGTACTTATTGAAGGTTTTATTGAATTATTTAAAAGTTCCTATAGAGAGACCTATATCAAATTTTGTATATTAGAAATCATGAATAATTTTATGATTTTAAACTTTTTAAAATTTGTATTAACCTTTAACAGCCAAATCTAATTTTTATTTATTTAAATTCATATCAGTTTATTATTAACAGTTATAAAAGGTTCATTAAAATTATATTACTTTTATTTAAATTAAAAAAATATAAATATTACAAACAATATTTTATATATAACTCACCTCAATTATTAGAAATAACCGTATGAATCCATAATATTTACTTAAAAATATACCAAAATTTCTAGCAAATCATAAAGGTGAAGCAATATTTGTATACTTCTATTTAGATATAATAGAAGTTTTCTTTCATATTCACTTAGAAATGTCATTCACTTTCACTAAATACAAATATTGCGTGTCTATATATAAATTCAATCATGAAATGATATTTGGAAAATGTGAAGCTCAATTAGTAAACCCTATTATTATATTCTCATGAAAATTAGAAATTATAGTTATGAAATTATAAGAATGTGCCATCATTTAAGGAGAAAAAGTTAAATATGGAAAATAGGCACTATATTACTTTATATCTTTGTACCTTTGATTTTAAGGTAAAACTATAATCTCTTTTATGCATTATGATCAAAATACATATGTTTCCAATTGTACAAGAGGTCAAGAAGAGAAAATCAACATTGGTTTAGCCTTAGTACAACCTCTATAGCAGTGAAGAAAGTGGAGTGTAATTAGCTTCATCGTGTATATCAAGTAGCACAAAAATTTAATTAGTCTCCAAGACTTAATCAGGTATATATGGCTAGAATGTTAAGTGTTAGGGTTAGGGTCTGGGCCAGTGGGTTTAGAATTGAGAAGTGGTTGGAGAGCTTTCACAACAATTGTCATATTTGGCCTGAAATCAGCTTCATATTGCACACAAAGTGCTGCAACTGCTGCTAACTGCATAACCACATTAAACATTGGTTACAAACTTCATACTATATTGAATATTCAGTACATTTCATTCAGGACCACTTCAACATTTCTTCAATAAGTTTCTACTAAATGAATGCTAGAAACAAACCCTTTGTTATTGGTTTAAATTTTTTGAAAACTACAAAGTTATGAAAAAGGTTTATTAAATAAGAACTATGAAAAAGGTCAATAATAATGTATAAATAAAAGCATGTTAGTGGATATGATGATAGAATTACTTAACTTATTTTAATAGTTTCATATAGAAATGTATAAAAATAAGATTAGTTTTTTTTTACATAAAAGGCATAAAGAACTTATATATATATAAGCTTATAAAATCTCTTCTAAATGTTTCAATTGATGAAATGATGATCAAATAAAGAGAAAGAACAAAATAACTAACCTTAGCAATTGCCTTGGGAGGGTATTCATTGTTTAGTTTAGGATCCACACATTGTTTCACTTTGTCCTCACTCAATCTTGGAGTTGCCTGTAATTGTTGGGAATCACATCACTTTAAGAATATGTAAATAAAACCTAAAACCACTACGAAAACATAAATTAGGGTATATTCATGAAAGCATGACTATATGTTGATGAATAAGATATACCCAAGTTACAAGACTTTGTTGCCCTTTAGGCATTGTATGATCTACAGGCTTTCTTCCTGTTAAAAGTTCCAAAAGAACAACCCCAAAACTATAAACATCACTTTTTTGGGTTATTTGTCCTGTCATTGCATACCTGAAAGTGAAAGTAATTCATTTTAAGAACATGAAATTATTCTTAACAAAAAGATGGTTTTCACTGAAGATATCACAAACTAAATATTAATTAAGAAGCCAACGTGTTCTACTTTTGTTTTGTGTCCATGTAAAACTTAATAATATTTTCCATTAGGGTTCAAATATTACTTTCTTTTGTTACATTGAAAATGTTTAAGCTTACTTTATGTTATAAGACTATAGCTGCATATCATCCAGTGTTTTTATCCTCATATAAAACATTAAACATGCATGAGTTAACATAATTAGATCTCCTACAAAACCAAAGACTAAGGAAGAGTGCAAGCATACTCTGGAGCATGATAACCAAATGTTCCTAAGACTCTTGTTGAGTGTAGTCGAGCTGCAGTGTCAGAAGATTGGTTTGTCAAGTTGAAATCTGCAATCTTGGCTTCATAGTCATTAAAGAGTAAGACATTGCTAGATCGAACATCGCGATGAACTATAGAAGGTTGACACTTTTCATGAAGAAACTCAAGTCCTTTTGCTGCACCAAATGCAATTTTTACTCTTTGGCTCCAATTTAAAACTGGTCCAGGTTCAGCACCTTGCACTCCTTTTCTTCCTACAACACCAGAATCCTAGTTTTTAATTAAAGTAAAGAAACGTTTCCTCATTACAAAACTCATTTATTAGTATTGTCTGGCCTACCGTGTAATATGTCGTGCAAAGAACCCAAACTCGCATATTGATAAACCAAAATTCGGTTATTTTCCTCTAAACAATATCCCATCAACTCCACAAAATGGTCACTTTTCAATCTTGAAACAACTGATAACTGCACGATCAATAATGAGATGATGTAAACTATGAGAATTTCACTACCCAAAACAATGTCTCAGTGAATTTCAAATCTTGAATGAAGAAAAAGGCCTACTTGTGTTGCAAAATCAGAGTCAGGTTCCGGAGAAGAACTAGTATCTAGCTTCTTGATTGCAACCTCCATACCATCACTCATCTTTGCAAAGTAAACCCTTCCATAAGAACCTTCTCCTATCAAAGCCTTTGTACCAAAGTTTTCTGTTAACTGATTTAACTCATCCAATTTTATGGCAGGAATCTCAATTGGTAATTCCTTTTGTGGAGCACCAGTTTTGATAACATTGCCCCTTGGCTCTCCTCTATCACCTCCTATATTCAAAGAGGTTAGTAACTTACTATAATGCAAATTATTACTCAACCTACAAAGTTACATGTACTAAGCCATAGGGTTAGGAATCATCTAAAAACAACAAACTTTATGTTATTATCTCATTAAGATAAATACTAATTGAACAATTAGGATAGAAAATTATGACATTGTAGATTATTTCAAGATAAATTGTGCAAAACAACTAATCAATTTGTCATACATTCACATCATATATAACTAATGGGGAAGAAAATCTAGAGAAAGTTTTAAAAAAACAAGGCAATCAATCCATAACTAGTTTGTGTTTGAATGTATTTTAGGAAAATTCCTTGAACTTATATTGGATATTCTCTTTATTTTTTACCTTCACATATACTCATTCATTTATTTATAAAAGGTAATGCACAAGGAAACTATAAATAGGACACAACTTATATACAATTGATTAAATATTTTTGTGATATTTTTCGATTAGATTAAAGTCTTTTTTATAATCCACATTAGATCAACTAGATTTTTAAGTTAAAAATATAATATGAATTGAAGAACAACATCAAAAGCACTCAGTAAATACATGTGAGTTTTGTTCATATTATACAATAGATGACAGTATATGAGTGTTAATAAAAACCTCAAACAAGTTTCAAGAACAATTACATTCTTATACTTCAGGTTGTAAAATGTCTGTCAAAAAAAATGTTTTTGAAGGTAAAACAATAAGAGGAAAGAAAATCATTCATATGGTGAATAGAAAAAAAGAGTGTAATAAGTGTCTTACCTCCACCCCCATATGCACTACCCTTTTCTAGTGCTGCATTGTATTGGTTTGCAGGTGGAATGCCAAAATCCTCTTCAGCACCTCCGCAACACAACATAACTTAAAATAGTCTGCTAAAACCAATTGTTCTTAATAAGTCATTCAAATTACCATAAACTAATATGACAAATTGGCATTGCTCCTCATATGTGACATTTGAGAAGAATAAAATTTGTGGTTTCATAAGGATAAAATGAAAAAGAAAAGAATGGTTGTTTAACGATTTCAAATATAACCATCTCAATTTGATCATTTGTGTTTTTTATTTTGAGAACTAAATTCCTTGTGTATATTCTGATCATACATTGAGCTATAATGGTCCAAATGAAAAAACAAGATTGTCAACTATCAAAGAAATGAGAGAGAATAAAAGGTAAAGATGAAGAAATTATATGGCTATAGATCTGTTTTATGATCATGACATTACACAAGCAACCATGTACAAGAACATAAACAAACTTGAAATCTACAGAAGAAAAAATATACACCAAAGATATTACCTCTGACTTGTTCTTGAACAAGCCAGAAATGTCAAGGAGACAATTTATGTTAATGATGAAACCTAAAGGATTATGAAGAGAAAATTATATATGTACAAGATGAGGTGGGTGGGAAGAAGAAGAAGAAGAAAACATAATATGTTGTTTTTCTTCCAACTCCTTCCAAATCAAATGAAGTTCCACTTTGAACAAAAAGGACATATTGGCATGTCTCCCGAAATAAACGGCTCTTAACCAAAAAAACCATAACTTAATCCAAGTGTTGTCTTAACCTTAACCTTCCGAAGTTTATGTGTATGTCACCACGATGCACGCACTTCGCTTGTTACTATTTTAATGCACAACTCTATGATTTGTTCTCATCACACTGCACATCAAAGGTTGATGACTACATTTTTCATGCAACATGCCAACATCACATATTCCTTACATATATAGATATAAAACTAATTTTCTATTTACTCACTTTATCAATTTTTTTTTTTCATTTGGATCAAATTCAAGGATGATTTTAAACAGTAAAAAAATATTAATAACTATCTCTTTTCTCATTTGATAGGTATATATATATATATAAAAGGTTAAGAAAAATAATTTATAATGGTTAAAGAAATAACCATATTAAAGTTATATATTATAATCCAAAGAGGGTGAATAAATTTATTGAGAAAATGAACACGATTATTTTAAAATAGAATTAGTTTTAAACATTAAGAATGGTATATATCATTTTATTATTCAGTTAAATCATTATAAAAATTTACTTTCATGAATCATATTATTCATTTATAAAATGATAAAATTAGTTATTAATTATAATCTAATATAATAATTGACTAAAATTTTAATAACTAATGTTAGAAATTAATCTAAATTTTAATTTAAAAATTAATTTAGTCACCATTATATAAAAACTAATTTTATAATTTTTTAAGATTAATAATTACAAAAAATATATTTTTATTATAACAAAAACTATTTTAAATATTAATAATTTTTAATTTATCAAATAATTTTTAATTTAGTTATTATAATGAATAATTATTTTTATTTTATAAATTAGTATATATTTAATAAATTTTTTATAATAAATAAACAACTTATGCATAATGTTGTAAGTTATGTACAATCAGAAACCAGATAGGATTGGTTTTAAACATTAAGAATATGTGTCATTTTATTTTTAAATTAAATAAAGAACTTTTGCGTTGTATTGGTAGAAAAAAAATATCAATTTTGCTTAAAAATTTTAATGAACAGGAAAGAGAGAGGAAACAAAGAAATAAAGAAATAAATTATATAAAATATTTTCAAACGCTAATTTGAGTACGTCTTAGCCTATTAAAGAAATGTGTTGAACTTACAAACACATTATGTGTATGCAAATAGTAAATTGAGATATTGTTGATTTATTAAAGATATTTCAACCTTAAAACCTATGAAACAATAATATTTCGATTATGTAATAATAAATGCTTAAGTTATTAATATGATTGTTTGACAACTAAGTAAAGTTTTAAGGTTGATATGAGTTCACTTTGAAGACCCAAATGTATAATATCCATTAAGAAAAGTATATGTAGATTCAATTAATATATAGGAGATTCAATTATTGTACATTTACTATTTCATTTATTCTCATACTAACTTCAACATAAGATTGCTTTACATATATCTTGTCCCATTCTTTCAAAGGAAATAAAGAACACATACCAACACACACAAAAAAAAAAAGGCATGTCACAGTATTATGGAAGTCATGCAAACTTTTGTAAAACCAACACTACAAATTAAATTTAACTCAAAAGAATAAAATATTTTCTATTACTTTTTTGCGACATAAAATTATTCGCTATTATAATTTTAATATGAAATAAAAAATACATATACAAAAGAAATGTTAATTGTTTTGTGTAAAAGAATTTTTGAAAAAAAAATGTTGAACAATACTATAGAATTTTGCTCTTGCTAAGAAGAACAAACAAATTTCAAATAAAGGGAGTTAACTTGATTTATGAAATTCATTGGTTTTGGTTGTTTTTTATAATTATAAGTTATGGAGGATTTGTTTTGGTATCCTATCACTTGTAGTTTTATTAAAAATTGATTTGATTGAGTAGATATTGTATCTTGAATACAATGTTGAGTTTTGAATAATTATTTTGAGAATTAATAACTAAATGAAGATGTGAAGTGAAGAAATTAATATAATGCATTTGAAACTTGGTAAAAGTGAATTTAAAAAGCTTAAAACCTTTTTGGAAGTATTAAAATTAAGAATAAATTGAAATAGAACATTTTAAAGTTTTTTTGGGTTTCATTAAGAGTTGAAGAGTCATGGGTTGTGTGAGATGATATACATATTTAGTGGTGTATAAAAAAGGTTTGAATTGAGGGTTAAAACTTGATTAAAGGGTTATCACTAGTTATTTTAGTATGACATATATTTTTTTACTCATGAAAAAAATCATATTCTATATAATGTCATTTAGTAGATGAAAAATTTGCTTAATAAATCCTATGCAAAACAATTAAAAATTTATTCTAAACTTATTCCACGAGTGCTTGTTCTCCAAATTATGTAAATATGCGAAGTAGATAAAATTTTATCCAACAAATTTTAATTCAAGAAGAACTAGAAATTTTAATTAATTAAATGTTTAATCAAGTTTTAAAATTCAAATAAATTTAGATATTTTCAATTGAACTACTGCTAAAAATATTTGTTCTAGTAAACGGTTAAAATATTTAAATTTTTCATTTAAGTCTTAATTAAATTTTGTTTTTAAATGAAATGATGTGTTAATTATTTTACATTGTCCTTATTGAGGTGTCTTTGTATAAAAATAAAAATTTACTAAAATTAAATTTTAAGTCGTTGATAAATTAAAGAGCATATTAGTATACACCTATTTGTCTGACGTAAATTATAGAAAGTTCAAGATTCTTTATTATATACCTCTTCCATATATCCATATTCTTATTCTCTCTCCCCCTAATCTCAGTGTACCTATTTCTTCATCATTCGCTTTCCTTTATTAGATTCTTCATTATTTCAATTTCGTAGTTCTTCTTCAAATTCAATTTTTTCTGTGTCCTAATTTCTTAATCACTCATTATTTTCTATAATGGGAGGCAAACACCACATGTGGCTGCCCTCAAACCTGAGTTGGTTGATCCCAGTGAGTCTCATAGCAATGTCACACCCGCTTGTAGCACCATTTAATATATATGCTGCCACAGGTAATGCAGCAGAAGCTAGCATCGCAACACACACGGAAATGCAGTGCCTGACAATGGAGAATCAGTGCCTCGCAACGACTTAAGGAGTGTTGCAACACAAGTTACATATATTAGGAACAAATACCTAATTCCTAATCCAAAAATGTACGAAAGAGATACAATGTTAGAAACAAAAATAAATCCTTAAATATGACAGTCATATAAACATTAAAAGAAGTCTACTATGAAATTTTATTTGTTATATAGAACATATTTTAATATCATTTATTATTAGACATACTTTGTATTATTTTTATAAGTATAGAGGCAAAATAAATTTAATTTATTTAAAAATAAAAACTAATTTTGAGTAATATTTATCCATTAAAAATATATTTAAACTTTAAATAAATAAATAAATAGAATAGTTAAAGATTATGTATTTTAAAGATTAAAAAGTTATATTTTATTTGTATGTATTTTTTAGTTATAGAAATAATTTGATTAATGTGAAGTATTAAATTTGAATAGTAACCATTGAGTGATCTAACAATATTGGTAGCAACAGATCCAGTGAGCATACATGTAATGGCCAAAAGTTGTGGGCCTTTGGCGGCTTAAACTTGTTTCTCCGCTGTTTTCTAGATCCTTCTTCGCTCTTACCAAATCCAGTTTTCCATTTCTTCCATTCTTCCTTTTTCCCACTTCGCTGGAATACAACACACACAACACCATCGCTTCTAGATCCTTCTCACTCCCGAACCCTCTAGACCCAAACCCAACACCACCCTTATTATTAAAATCACCCTTTTCTTTCCTACAATACGATAACACTCCGTTATTTGCACATTCAATCCCGTTTCCATGGCCAAGTTCGGCGAGGGCGATAAACGTTGGATCGTGACGGAGCGCGCCGACGGCACCAACGTCCACAACTGGCACTGGGCTGAGACGAACTGTCTCGAATGGTCTAGAGCCTTCTTCCGAACGCTCTTCGCCAACGTCTCCGTCGCTGACCGTGACGTCTCTGTTATGGTCAAGAAGGTGGAGAAGCTTGACGGCGAGGCCTACGTTAACGTGCGGAAGGGGAAGGTGATTCCCGGGTACGAGATCGGCGTGACGCTCACGTGGGAAGGCGAGGCGCTTGGCTCCGACGGGAAGGTCCTGCAGAAGGTCGACGGCGCCGTCGAGATCCCGTACATATCCGACGAGAACGCCGGCGAGGATCCTGAGGTCAGGGTTACGGTGAAGGACAGCGGAGAGGTTGGGAAGAGGTTGAAGGAGGTGGTGGTGGAGAAGGTGAAACCGGTGATTTTGGAGAAGGTTAGGGCTTGGGTGGAGAGCATGGCCAAGGGTGGGCCCGTGAAGGATGAGCTTGAAGCGAAGAAAGTGGTGCCACAGAAGAACAATAGTAGTAGTAACAGTAATGGTAATGGTAATGCTAACAGTAATGGTAATAATGAGAATGAATCGAAGAAGAATGAGAAGAGTGAAGGGAAGAAGAAGGGGTTTAAAACAATTAGTTTGACGGAGAGGTTTAATTGTAGGGCGAGGGATTTGTTTGAGATTCTGATGGATGAGAATAGGTGGAGGGGTTTCACGCAGAGCAATGCGAAGATTAGCAAGGAGGTTGGGGGTGAGTTTAGTATTTTCGATGGGTCTGTGACTGGGAGAAATTTGGAGTTGCAGGAAGGGAAGTTGATCGTGCAGAGGTGGAGGTTTGGGAGCTGGCTTGATGGGATTCAATCCACGGTAAGCTTTATGAAACAAGTGAATTTATTTTAGTTCAGGCTTGTGCTTTTTTTTTGGATTGGTTTTAGAGTGTGATGTAATTGTCGTGGAATCAAAATTTTATGGTAAGAATGGTATAGGAACATTTTCTAAAGCTAAGTTTGATAGTTAAGACCTATGGGAGATTGATTTAGGGGGAAGGGATTTGACATTCATATCATGTGGAATCGAGGTTGTAATTCCTGGGAGGGGTATTAACAATTAGCGTAGAAATGTTTCTTAATTAGAATATATGTAGGAAATCCTAAAAATTTTATTGTGGTGAGTTTAATTTTTAATCCAATCCTTGGCTAAATTTGTATACTCTGCCAATTGAATGGTGATTTGGTCAGAAATCAGTGTAGATATGATATTTATAGTAAATATTTTAAAAGTGAAGAGTTTATATATGTGTGTATTTATATGATTAGTTGGTATTGGAGGTTGGTGTCAGTGTATTTTAATTAAATTCTATCTTGATGAACTTTCTCATGATATCTTGAACAGTATCTTTCAAAAAATTTACAAAATAATTTATCAAAATTTTTCTCTAAAACCTGAGGAAAACTTGGATATCATTACTGTTTTGAGAAGATTAAGCTTATGACGCTAGAGCTTCTTCAATGCTCTTAGATATTATGTTTAACTAAGAAGTTTGTTGATGAACTCTTGTCATATTTGAACATAAGATTTAATGAAATAAAAAAGAATATTATAAGTTCTATTAACAAGTTATTGGAAGTAAACTGAGTTCATAAGAACTATCAAGTATGTTATTGTTATAAGTGTAAATTGGTTGTCCAGAAGCTCCTCCGCAAGTCAACATACTAAAAGTTGTGTAATATGCTGAAAATGTTATGACTGATATTATGTGTTCTTTGGATTTGAATGGAGTGTTTATTTCTGAGTTGCAATGTGAATTTTGCAGGTAAGGATTGTGTTTGAGGAGCCTGAAGGTGGAGTCACAGTTGTTAAGCTCACACATAGTGATGTGCCAGAAGAAGATAGGTGAGTCAGTGTTTGATTGTTTTGGTCTTTTGGCTTTGGTTTGTTATTTGTTTTTTCACTGAGGTGATGTGGTTGCTTGCAAATGCAGGTATGGGAATGCAACTGTGGTGGAAAACACAGAGAGGGGATGGCGGGATCTCATTTTCCAAAGGATAAGGGCTGTGTTTGGTTTTGGAATTTGAGGTTTTCTAGATCTATTTGTGTTGTAGAATTTTTACTTCCTTTCAAGGTATTTTTGTTTTCACTTCTCAACAAGGAAAGATTATTGGATTGACCATTGCAAAAGAATAAGTATCTTTTGTCCAATTGAATGATCTTTCTGGATGTATCTCTAATTAAAAATGGGATTTGTCATCATTCATCAAAGTTGTTAATTTTATTGGTATCTTGTCATTGTTTTAACTTTTGTTGTACAATGGAACAGTCACAATTTCATCTAGAGCTAAATTGCTCCCATTTTACAAAAGTAATACTTAGTGTATAAAAATTTCCAGTTGGATGTGATAATTCCCACTTAATTTCCAGCTGCATTGAGGTTTTAGTTCAGTTGAAATTGGATATTCAAATGGGTCTGTATTTAGTGTATACTAATTTGGAATTGCATGTGTTAATTTCTGCTTAATCTCCATCTGCATTATGGTTTTTAGTTCAGTCGAAATTGGATATTCAAATGGGTCTTGGAGTAGCTAACTTCATGAATTTTAGATTGCAACCATACATGCAAGTTATATTTGGGAGTGTCTTGCTTAATCGTGATTCATAATTATAACCCAAGTTATTGGAATCCTAGGCCAGATCTAGAATTTGAATTGCTTTATTTATCATAGTTGTTTAACTTTTGAGTGAGTTAGCTTGTTAGAATATCTTAAGTTATCTTTTTTGTATTGCTTATTTGTGTGGAGGTTGTTCATGTTTGAGTGAGTTCTCTGGCAATATTTTCTGGTTTTATTTCATTTCGATATTATAGAGTTTCTCTTTTTATTAATTCTCTAAAATTATCAAAACTGGCCTCTCTCTTAATTAAATGTCAAGAATGTCTTTTTTTAGACTTTTTCATTGTGACCTAGATGAGAAACTTTATGTATAACAATTTCCAGCATGTGTTTGTTGGTTAAAGGGAGTGTGATCTCTCTTGGTATTCAATCATTTTTACGGGTTTGGTTTCACAAATTTTACTACATTGTCTACAAACTTTTGGACTAAAATGTAGTAAACTAAATTATTTAGTGTTTTATTATCATATTTCTCCTGAAAATTTGTGTATGTTAACATATAGTTAGTACTTGGAGTGATGTCACTAAAATTTTTTAACAGAGAAGTATTATGCAATTCACTTCTAATATAAAGATCATGGATATCTTAAATATTTTATGGATAATTAAGTACTTTCATTAATTATCCTATTTTTATAAACATGTTTTAAAAGAAACATATATATTGATCATAGACTAATGAGTATGGATCTAAATAAAAAATTATTTTATTTATGACAAAGTTAGGTTAGTTTATTTCGAAAATCTAGAAAAAAAAAGGATTTACTGAAAAAAATTGTGAAACTTATAAAAAGATTGAAATCTCGATTAAATAAAAATTACAGAAAATATAACCATTCAAATTTTATACCAAAAAATAACATGTTTTAATCTTTAAAGAAGTCAAATTTCATGGTTTTAAAGCTCATTAAAGATTAAAGTGGTAAGCTTATACCATTTAACTTCCAAACTAAATTTAAATGAAATTAAATCCAACTATTTATATAAAAAAAATCTATCTCAGTGAAATAAAATTCCTAAAAAAAAATTACTTAAAGTTCTAAACATCATCCAATAACATGTTCTAAACATTCATCAATCAATAATATTAATGCAAATTTTTTAACATTTTTAATACAACTGAAACATAATTATCCTATAATTTTACATAAATATAAAATTTATGTATAAAATCATCATTATGATTAAGTAATATATATAGTCTAAATCTTCTATCTTAATATGTTATTAAAATTTAATTAAACTTTTCTTACTTGGAAGTTATAGTTATTCTACGTTAAAAGAAATTTCAAACATCAAATCAAATATATCACTAAATCTTATATACAAACATATCTCTTTAGACATGAAAATAACCCAAAAAGAATTAATAAAAAAACTTAATTTAAACAAAATTCTAATAAACAATTCTGGTAATTTTTCTAAAATAGACTTAAATTTTGAAAATAAGGAATAATCAATTCATGTTCTTATATAGAAGATAGAAAAAATTAGTTTTATAAAAAATGTAAATTTTTATGAAATCTATTTTAAATAGTTAAAATTTTCTATTTATAATTTTTAACTTAATTATGAACATTTATACTTCATCTTATTTAAACTATTTTTATTTAACAAAATTTAATTGATTCTTATGATAGTGTGATGAGAAATTCATTTATATTTTAGAATATATCTTCTTCTCTATCCCTTAAAGTTTTATTGATGATAATTTTAAAAATAATAATTATAATTAAAACTAGGTATTTAACTTTCACTAACTATTTATATAAAACTTTATTTTGAACAAATTTTTAATGTAAACTTTTTAATATAACACTACAAAAAATTCAATATAAATTAATTTAAAGATAAAAAATAATGAATATTGTATTGATTAAATTAAAAACTATTTTATATATTAAAAATTATTAGTATCAAACTAAAATAGTTTTTACTATTAATAAAATAAAATAAAAATTATATTTTTGGTAGTTATTAATTTTAATAAAATGTGAATTAGTTTCTATATAATGATAATTAAATTAATTTTTTAATCAAAATTTAAATTAATTTTTAACATTAATTACAAATATTTGAGTTATTTATTAAATTATATTTTAGATTAATTTTAAATTAAATTAGTAACTAATTTTATTATCTTAAAAATTAACTAGATATAATTTTAAAAGTAATTTTTCTTAGTGTAATCCATATAATATATTTGCTAGGTCCTTATAGTCAACACATTGATGATATGTATTAGATGTTTAAAATTTGTTGCTTACTTTGAGGTGAAAAAAATCTGTCTTTAAATTGATAGTTAATGTATTTTAAAACTATTATTTATAATGTATTATATGGTAAATGAACGAAAAAAAAATTGGAAGAATCAACTATAAGAAGAAGTAATGGAATCATAGGTATGTGCATATTTGTTCACCCTTTTTTATCATAACAAAAAATAAAAAATAATTATTATAGTAATATTTTTATTATACAGATGGTTTTTTATATTATAAGTAATTAATTAAGTTTAAAAAATAAGTACAACATTTACAAGATAAAAATTATAATAAAAAATAATTATGAAAATAAATAATTTTAAAATTTTTATTATAGTTAATTTTTTTTATTGTTTAGATAGTTTTTATATGAATAACTAATTAAATTTTAAAAACTAGTTATCAAAAGTTAAAATTGATAAGAATTTATATATATATAAATAAATAATTTAAAAAATAACTCTTTTTACATATGAATTTAATCATAATTAAAGAGTAATTAACTTTTTTGTGCTATTTTGGTAAAAAAGTTAGAAAAAAAATCAAAGCATATTTAAAGAAATCATAATTTGAAATATAAAATAGGAAAAAACTCAAATTCATCACTTGACAGATTTGAATTCTCACCGGAAAGCCCACGTACTTAGCAGGCCAAGGCCTTATCACTGGGCTTTGTTACGTAACAACTTCGTGATAAGTTTAACCTTATGCATCAAGAGATGCTAATTTAGCAAAAATATAATTTTCTTTTCTTAAAAACGTCTAAAATTTTATATTTTCAGTTGTTCTTTGTTTTTATACTTATTTTCATTGAATTAATAAAATCTTACAAAATAACTGTGGAAAATAAAATTTTTTATATATAAAGATTAAAATTTTCAACTATGTTTATGGTAAATAAGGATGTGCATGAATTAGAGTCGATTGAGTTTATATGATACTTAATTTTTAGTTAATAAATATTAATATAAAAATAAAATTAAAACAGAAAAGAAAACAAGAAATCATAATAAAATAAAGTTGATGAATAGTTTGAAAATTCAGTGATAAAATTGTGAAATATAAAAAAAAAATATAAAATTATAAATGTTCTCCATGTACTAATATATGACTATAGAACTAGGTTAGTTAAGCTTGATGATATTATTTGATTAGGGAATAAAGCATGTTTAAGAAATAAATGACTCACTTTGTATGATGACACTTTTCACAATCCCACCAAGCCATATTGTTTGACTTGGTTCACAAATGTAACCATTTTTTGTATATATTACTTACTAAGTGGCAAACTATTAGTGGTCTAAACTTCAGTTCACTCTCCACAATCCAATGTTAAAGTGGATTTCTCACCACCACACTAATCTTTTCACTCAAACTCATTAGGGACATTTTTTAGGCTTTAATAATGTAAAAAACTGCTTTTCAATAGTAAACATTATACACTTTATTTTTTCATGAATTAACATTTACAAAGGATCCAACTTGGACAGAGTTCCATTCTTGTTTTTAAGGATGTTTTTAAAATCAGAAATAGAGTTTTATTTTGATAATTTATATACTTTTTATAGACAAATTTTTGGAATAAAACTTTAATTTTAATAAAAATACAAACATCTAAAATATTTATAAAATTATATATAAATTTATGCTTAAATAGTTTATGTTATATTTATAAAATCTTATATATATATATATATAATAAATTTAGATGAGATATTTTTATATATAAATCAATAATAATTATTTTATCCATAATCATTATTAAAGATTTATAAAAAATTATCAAAACACACAAATGTAAGGAACTACATATCCATCATCTTCCTAAAAACTTAAAAGAATCATATATGTCCTTAATCTCCACAAAATTTTAAGGAATCATGTAATATATATATTATCTGAAAAAAAAAATTAAAAACCTTGTATATTTTCCTAACCATATCTTCCTAAAGACTTAAGAATCATATATACCCTTAATCTCCACAAAATTTCATATATATCCTTAGTCTGCACAAAATTTTAAAGAATCATATATATATATATAATCTGCAAAAAAAATTTAGGAACCACATATATCTTCCTAACCATTACAAATATGAAACATGGACTCCATAATTTTTATCATGTATTGTTATAGATTATGTATTTTTTATGAAATGTGTATTTTTTTCTCAATTTTATTATATTATATTTAAATTAATAAAAAAATTCATATTTAAACAGAAGATTAAACAAAATTCTAGATAAATAAAAAATTTAAGGAATTCCATCTGTAAAAAAGTTTAGGAACCAAAATTATGGATAATTAAAATTTAAGAGACTAAAATTAAGCATAAAATTAAAATTGTAAACTTTTCAAAATATAAGGCCTAAAATAACATTTAGCTTAAATATTTTTTTTAATTAGCTCTACGTATATTACAACCTTAATTATAGAGTTCAAATTTCTTAATTTTTTTCAGTTTATTATTTCCTTTCCCATGAACTTTTCCAAAGTTCTTGCGGTCATGTTTGTTTGTTAGAAAAAGATCAATATTATTTATTATTCAAAGGCTTATTTAAAGTTCAAAGAACAAAGTGCCAATTTATAAAAAATAATTGGGTCAAATATGCAACCTAGATATTCTCTTTTACAGAACATAAGTCCATATTCAAGCTATATAGTCAATTTTACTAATTAAAATTATTATTAATTTATTTAACTAATCAAGTTATGCTATGCATGTTCAACCCAACTAATCGGGCTAAGCTTCAGGGATTCATATGAGTTCACCAATTCTTTATTATTCGTTACTAAAACTTAATTTAAGTAAATAAAAATATTAAAATTTATAGATTTAATCACATATAATATAATCTATGCATTAAGACAATGTTGTGAAAATAAAAAAAAATAGGATAATCTAAAAGAATTGGCAGAACTCGTTTTCAGATTCCACACACTTCACTTTCTCTGAACCTTTCAGAGTTTGTATAATAAATTAACATCATCTTATCTTTTTTTTCATCACTTTGTTAATGTGAAATATTTACCTCTCTGATCATTCATTTTTATTGTAAATCATTTATATTAACATGCAGAAAGATGAAATTACTTATTAAAATTAATTTAATAAGTAATTAAAATTTTAAAACATCTTAAATCAAAATATTTATTCTATAAAATTCTTAAAAATTAATTAAAATAATTTATTATCAAAATAAAATATCTATAATTGTTTAAAGGTTATTTGTTAAAAACAATTTTCAACATACTTAGTTATATAGTTTAAATTTCATATTTATTAAAATAATAAATATTTCTTTTATTAAAAAGTTAAATATATTTTTAATAATTAATATTAAAAATTAATTTAGTTTGAATAGAAACTAATTTATATATTTTATTAATAATAAAAAATATTTTAAATATTAATAACTTTTTATTTATAAAACTATTTTTAATTTAATAAATATAATAATTAATTATTTTTTAAAATTATTTTATATTTAATCAATTTTTTGTAGTAATAAATTATTTTAATCTATTTTTAAATATAATTTTAAATTTTAAAATTAAATGCATATATTTTTGTAAATTTTAAGTTACATAAATAAAATTAATTTTATTTTTTATTATAATAGTTTAAATTATATTTAAAATTTAAAAAATAATTTCAAATTAATTTTTAAAATAGTTATAAAAAATTCCAACTGCAACGCGTCATGGACCACAGCCATTTACAATAATACCCTCACTTTTTATTTTCAAAAATTAAAAAAAAAGTTATAAAATAAATAACCGACAAGGGAAGACTGAGAAACTCAGTACTTCATTGTTGTTGTTGACTCTCATTACAACGGAAGTAGTCATCACTGTCACCATTGAGTTAATAGCTCTTCGACGCGGAATCTGACGGTGAAGAATAAAATAAAAAATAATGCAAGTTTTTAAATTAGTTTGAATATATTTTTAATTTTGAAATTATAAATTTTTTGTTTTTAAAATTTAAAAATATTATTTTTATTTTACTGTTATTATTATGTGATTTTCATTTAATTCTTATGTATTTGAAAGAGAAGTGACATTAGTCATTCTACATTATACTTCCTTACAAGTATTATGATATAGTATTAATAGTGAACAACGTTTTAATGTTAATAAAATATATATATATATATATATATATATTATTTATCTATTCTAAAATATTCTAAAATGAATGTTAGAAACTAAAATTGGTTATTTTAGACTTTGCAAGAATAAAAGTAAAAAAAAATATTTTGCAAGAATTAAAACTAAAAATTCTTATATTTTATTAAAATTAAAGATAATTATTTCAAATTTTTTGAGATGAAAAATAAAAAAGTATAAAAATCAATATTAAAATCTCCTCATTTTGTGTAAACCAAAACATATTTACTCGCATTTTTATTTAAATATATTTATTTTAAAATAAGTAAATTACAAGTACAAAAGTTTCTCTATAATTTAATCATAAAGCATACCATATAACTTTTATTACTTTTGACAATAATTATCTTAAAGATTATAAAAATAATAAATCATAATTAATTAATCATTCTTAATTATTAGTTTCTGAAAATATAATTATGTTTAATTAATAAAATTTATCTTTTATGTTAATAAGAAAATTATGTATATAATTTTTTAAACTATCATAAAAATAAAAAAAAACATATTATACATGTGATAACGTAAAATTGAATAATAATAATAATATGAAAAAAAAATTCACTGGAGGTGACTTTTCTTCTGTATAAAAAAATTATCTTCTTTCTTATATTCCTCGCTAATAATAGTAGATACCTATTCATAATAAGTTTTCAAAAATAATTATTAAAACAAGATTATTTCACTTGATGAAAAATATATCTAATTCTAAATCAAGTAAGCTATTATATTTATGTAAAAAAAAGTAAGAGATTATACCTTGATGGTTGTCTTAAAGAAAATTTAAGAACCAAATTACCATTTTTATAAAATACAGAGAAGAAAATTACACCAAAACCTATAAATTATTACATTTAAAATCTATAAGAAATTATTCAAAACAATATTTAAAATCGAAACCAAATCATAACACCCATTCTAAAATTACTTGCTCTTGTTCATGGTAACCAAATTGCTCACAAACCAAACCTCTTTTCTCTCTCTGTTATGTTTTTTTGGAGTCACCACCACCGGCCAAACAGTTACAACACCACTTGTGAGTTGAAACATCCCTGTTTCCAACATTGTATAAGTCCACAACAACAACACATGTTCTTTCTATGTCTCTCTCTTTCAATCCTCTTCTTCCAAAATACGGACTCTAAGAAAACCACAACTTCACCCTCATGGCTGATGCCACCAAGTACATTTCCATAGGTGGCACCCTTAATTCAGACATCAAGAGCCTCTTCTGCATTTTCAAAACCAGAAAAACTCTCACTTTTGCCTATGCTTTTACTTTTGTCTTTGTTGCTTTCACAGTTTTCCTTGCCTTTTGCCCCTCTCCAAACACCTCCTCTCCCTTCTTCACCAACATATTCTCCTCCACTGCTTCCTCCACTTCCTCCACCACTGCCTACAAGTCCCAACTCTCTTCCATTTTCTCTTTCTTCTTCCACAACACCACAACTTCTTCGTCATCCAATTCCTCAACTACTACTACCCTTAACACCACCACTTCTAGATCTACCAACAGCACTTTTCAATCTCCTCCAACAGGTAAAAAGCCTTTTAAAACCACCCCTTTTGAAAACCAAACTCAAACCACCCCAACTGTAAGCAAGATACCCAACAATCACACGGCAAAACCACATGATCATGTTGTGAATAAAGACCCAACAAGTGTTTCCAATCGTACCCGAGCTTCTGGAACTTCTTATAAGGATAAAGATTTAAAGAAGACAAATCAATCTTCAAATGGTGTTGCTGCTGCGCCCAAGGTTTCAGGGAGAAGTCCCGATGAGAATTTGAGTTCTTCGGGGAAAGGAGGGGATACAGAGAAGCGAGTTGCGAATGGTAATTACACGACTTCCCTGGCGAAGAAACAGAAGAATGGGAACAATGAAACGGATTCGAGGGTGGAGGATGAAATGATTGAGGCTTTGGTCAAGTGTGATTTCTTTGATGGGGAATGGATTAAGGATGATTCTTATCCTCTCTATGAACCGGGGTCTTGCAATCTGATCGATGAACAGTTCAGTTGTATCCAAAATGGAAGACCAGATAAAGACTATCAGAAATATAAGTGGAAGCCAAAGGGATGCAGCATCCCGAGGTAAGAGAGCACGGTGAATTTCTGTTGTTTTAGAACTTGTTGGTGCTTAATTTTTTGACAAAACTTGTGTGTACCTCCATTAACGCTTTTTGTGTTGTCATTTTGCATTATAAATGCTCTAGTGTTTTAGATCACTCCGGTTTTGGAATTAAAACTTCAATTATTCGACATGAAGTTCGAAAACACCTCGGACTTGCACTTAAGTTTTATGATTTAGTTTTGTTAGAACATGGATATAGTTCGTTAAATGTTTCTGATGTTATCTACTCAATTGAAGTTTTATTTCAATAAAACATATGTTGATCTTTGGTTGAAACCTTTATGTGTAATTACAATGCGAAATTCTAATTATGGTCAGAGAACAACACCAGAAATCATCAAGGAATTGCATTTAAGTATGGTCCTTTAATTTCTAAGGTTTTCCATTTGATAGTGTTTGTATTTTGTCCAAATTTGGCAATGTTTTGTTATGTAAGGTTCATCTTGGTGTTTTACTTTGATGATGTTCAAAGTTGCTTTGGGAATGTTTCTTTGGTATTTGGGATCCTAGTTTGTTGATTTGCTGTACACACTGTGCTTGTAATTGCTAATAGGTTGGACGGGCAGCGAATGCTGGAAATGTTGAGAGGCAAGAGGCTTATTTTTGTTGGTGATTCCATCAATAGGAATATGTGGGAATCTCTCATCTGCATCCTGAGAAACTCTGTGAAAGACAAAAGCAAAGTCTATGAAGCAAATGGAAGAGTCCATTTCAGAGGGGAAGCCTCTTATTCATTTATATTCAAAGTAAAGACCAAGGCCTTCTATGTTTTCAATTTTTTGTTTTCCTGATGTTTGTTTAATTATATTATAATAATTGATTTCCAGGATTATAACTTCTCTGCGGAGCTTTTCGTGTCCCCATTCTTAGTTCAGGAATGGGAAGTTCAAGTAAAGAATGGAACAAAGAAGGAAACACTTCGTCTTGATTTAGTTGGTAAATCTTCAGTTCAATATAAAAATGCAGATATAATCATCTTCAACACTGGTCACTGGTGGACTCATGATAAAACTTCTAAAGGGTAAATACATTACAGTTTCTCTTAGATTTGATTGCAGTCCTGGCTTTTCATTCTAAGTCTGTTTTCTAAGATGACAAGTCAAGACCTTGTTAACTAACGTGTCCAAGAAAAATTCTAGGAAGGACTATTACCAAGAGGGAAGCCATGTCTATAATGAACTTAATGTTCTGGAAGCATTTCGAAGGGCGATAACCACTTGGAGTAGATGGATTGATGCCAACATAGATTCATCCAAGTCTATGATATTCTTCAGAGGCTATTCTGCTTCACATTTCAGGTACAATGCAGTGTGTTTGGATTCACATTGGATGATCCAACATCATGATGAATACTAGTTAGCATGATTTTCGTTAAATGTTCATATATGTTTGATCTTACTGAAAAATTGATTTTGAGATGTAATTTTAGATAGTTTTAGTGTGTATAAGTTGCTTTTAGTATAAAAATATCCAACCATAAAATGTCTTACTTCAAAATCAATTTTGCAAATTGTAACCCAAACACATGAATGGTGCTTAATTGTGCTAATCTTCATCTTTACTTTGGCATTCAGTTTCAATATCATTCATTCTGACATTGTATTTCCTTTAAGCACATTATTGTACTAAAGAATGAGAAGATTGACTCGTAACCATTTGTTTCTAATTCTACAGTGGAGGGCAATGGAATTCTGGTGGACAATGTGACAGTGAAACCATGCCAATCAAGAATGAGAAGTACTTGAAGGAATACCCTCCTAAGATGAGGGTATTGGAAAAGGTTTTGAAGTATATGAAAACCCGAGTCACCTACCTAAATGTCACTAAAATGACAGATTTCAGGAAGGATGGTCATCCCTCTATATATAGGAAGCAAAACCTATCACCGGAGGAGAGAAAATCACCATTGAGTTTCCAAGACTGCAGTCACTGGTGCCTCCCTGGTGTTCCTGATGCTTGGAATGAGATTCTTTATGCTGAGCTTCTTTTGAGACAGTATCAGAATCAGCATGTGAAGAAGAAATCATAGGTAAACTACACTACAGATCACTTATATTGAGTGAGTTTAGCAGAAAGCAGAACTAAATGCAGTATATATATATATACTACTTTTACCCCTTCCACAAAAGCATAGGGAAAGGAAGAAACCACACACAACTAGTTTTTCTAGTCTGTGAAGGTTCACAAGTTTATGTGTAGTGAAAAAAAGAAACAATTTCCTTGAAAGTTTAAACTAAATGAACTTGTTCATATGAATTATAAAAGTTAGTTAGGACATGGAAAAAAATTAGAAGGATATAATGGGTGGTAAATTGTCATTGTAAACCACCCTCTAAATTTTGTTTCAAAGGTTAAGTTCTATTGTAATTTTTACTTTATGATAGGAATTTTTTCAGATTAATTAGTTTGTTATTATATTTTTATTATAGGATTTGAAAAAAGAAGGGACATGTACGTACTAAGTTTGGTGAGACGAAAAATAATTAATTTATATTCTTTGGAAGGAAGTGTTTGTTTGGTTCTTCTGCGAGGTTTCCTTTGGTTCAGTGGTAATTGATTTTATGTTGAAAACAAATAAGTTGATTTTTGTCGGTTTGTTTTAACGAGAAATAATAATTTTGTTGATTCTTTGTGCATATAAAGAATTCAAATGGGTGTGAAATTCGTTCTGTATAGTCACGTGAAGCCTTTGACTATTGCAAATCATGTAGGCACCACAGTTTCTGTCGGTCAGAGATACTAAGAATTGTTTAACCTAAGTATATTTATAGCTTCATGTGGTTCCTCTTTTTCAACAAAGATGTGAACTCAATCTTCAATCTTTTAGCCATTTTAATTCTTGGCATGGTTAGATACATGAATATACATTGCTTTGACTTTATAATTTTATTACACAATTTCACCTTTGTAGTTTAATTCTTTAACATGTTTTTAACAAAAATAATAATTTCTAATAAATAAAGAATAGTCTTATGGGAGTTCAAAATAATGTGAAAGCTAAAATAATATATATATATATAAATTTTTTATATTGGATAAGAATTTTCTTATAATTAAAAAAAAACATTTTTTTCTATAAATTTTTATAATAAATTTGTAAAAAAAATCTCAAAATATAAATTTTTTTAAATATATATTTCCATTCAAATTTATTACTCCTCTTTGCAATTTGCAATAAGCTATTTAATAGGAAACACGAAACATTTATATATATATATATATAAAGTAGTTGAAATATCAACATTGCAAGTGCTAAATGCTTTTACATTATAAAAATGCTCTAATTAATTAGCGGTGCTAAATGCTTCATACCTTCCATACACAGCTAAAAACATTGAATATATTTTGATGTAAAATAATTCAAAGAGTGCGAAAATTATTAATATATAAAATAAATTAAAATGGATGTGTGCCTCTGACCGGTTGGGCAATATAATGATCTGAAAGATGTTTTATTATTAGGAGCAAATTATACTAGAAATATCTCTATTAAAAAAATATTATATTTTTATTTTTCTTCTATTTCTTATCTTAAAAAAAACTTCTAAAATTCATAGTATCATAATATTCACAAATTTTATTCTGTTAAGGGACTGTTCTAACATGACCTGCACATGTAATTCATTTTCATACCTAAAATGTTTTATCAATGGATTTTCATACCTAACATGTTTGTTTTAATGTTTTTACATACATACAATTATTTATGTATAACTCTCATAAATCAAGCTATGGATATATTATTTTGGATATTTCTATTCAATAAAATTAAATATATTATTTTTTACATTTCTTTCCAATAAAATTAAAAACAATGTTATTGTCATTTAATTTAAATATAATGAAAAATAAATAAATAAATAAATATTAAACTTTATACATGTCATATATTATTTTTATGATAACAAAAATTATCTTAAATTAAAATCGACCATCCAATTATCATAACATCATGAATTTTAAGATAAAAAAGATAAAAATATTGTAAGTGTTCTAAGATTCAGAAATATTTTTAATAATAAATTTTAAAATTAATTATTAATCACGTCTATATATATCTAATTTAGTAATTACTATTTTGTGTCACCATTGAGAAAATAAATTAACTAAATATTCTCATGATTCAATATATGTCAAATATTAGTCTATAATAAGTCTTATTTATTATAATTTTTGCATTCAAGCATATAATCTAATCATACAGAGAATAATATAAATTTAATAAATAATGTTTCCATTCAAGCACATAATCTAAATATAGAGAGAATAATATAAATTCGATAATGATGTTATATGATACATTTTATTTTATTAGTTTAACCTTACATATCGATTGTATATGTTAGCGTAATAATAGTATTTGGCACAAGAATAACAAATGATAATAGAAGTGAAGTCGAATTTTTATTTCTTTTCATATTAGGTGTTTTATTATGTATATATTTTATATATTTTTTTGTGAACTTTCTAAATGTTGTGATAATATATATAAGTATATGTTTAGTATACGTTTGTAAATATAATTTTATTATATGGTAGTTTCCTAGTTTTATGGAACCTTATATAGAAACTTTATGTGAAAGAACTTTTAAAAATAATTTATATATAAGTAAAATAACATATTTAATATAATAGTTAGAAATATTATTATTATAAATATAAAATTTACCTAACATAAATGAATTATTATTATAAATATTCTAACTTTACACAAATAATATGAAATATTATCACAGTTTAAAAAATAGTCATGATTATGCTAATTGATTTAAATTGAATCAATCATCTTTTGGATTAGAGAAAAGATTGAGGTGAACAAATTTGGTTTGGCAAGAGTGGTTAATAATCACCAATGAACAATCACCAGAAGACCTGTTACTTTCAGCAAAGAGAAAACTGAAATAATCCAATTGAAAGTTGGGCTGAACTTAGGTTAGGATTAGTAGCCTCTTATGGGGTTCATTTCTCCTGCACCTCTTACATTTCTTTCTGCACCTCTAACAAAATCAAAATTATCAAAATTATCAAATTATCCTTGCTTCTCCCTTTTTTAATGTTAGTTTTTTTTTTGGATTGTTTAATCTAATAAAGATTCTTTTATTGTATAATCTGAAAGTTATATTGATGATTACACAATTTTATTCGAAAATGACTTCTAAATTATACAATCCAAAAGTCTGATGAAAAATTTTGTTTTCTAGATTTTATAATCTGAAAATCAAAAAATATTTTTTAAATTCTATAATATGAAATACTCTATTAATTTTTAAATTCTACTATCTAGAAATTAAAATCCAATATCACAGAAATAATTTTGATATTTTTAAAATTTTGAGAATGCGAGAAGAAAGTTGGGTTGAACTTAGGTTACGATTAGTAGCCTCTTATGAGGGTTCACTTTTTCTGCACCTCTTACATTTCTTTCTGCACCTCTATAAAAATCAAAATTATTAAATTATTTCCGTTTTTTCATGTTAGTTTCTTTTTTGGGATTGTTTAATCCAATAAAATTTTTTTTAATTATATAATCTGAAAGTTATATTGATGATTATATAATCTTATTCGAAAATAACTTCTGAATTATACAATTTAAAATTTAATAAAAAATTTATTTTCTAGATTTTATAATTTGAAAATTAAAAAATAATTTTTAAATTCTATAATCTGATATTATTTTTTAAATTCTACCCAATATCACAGGAATAATTTTGATACTTTTAAAATTTTGAGAATCCGAGAAGAAATTTGGGAGGTCCAAAAAGAATTTTCCCTCTTAAGGATGAGCTGAGGCTGTTTTCCCAACTTTTGTGCCCAGTATTAGGCAATGATTAAAGGAACTGCCATGTGAAATGTTATTTCTCATTCTAAACTTTTACATATTTAACAAACAAAGAATTTAATTAAAATTTATGAAAGTAATTTGCCATGAGTTTGATCATAGGTTGTCATGTAAAAATTTAAGACCTTTTATAATAAATATTTAAAATTTAATTTAGAGTAATTTTAATTAACGAGAATTACATAGAACTTGTTACCTATTAAGAAAATATCTAGGAGTGAAGTAAGAACTCCTCCCATCTTAAATTTTCCACACTCTATTCATTATTTTTTTTAGTAACACTTATTTGTTGTCCTTATAAGATATAAGTGAAAAACAGTTTTTTTTTTCATAATAAAACAAGAATTCACAAGCAAACTAAACAATTTGTAAAGAAAAAATTATCTGAATCATAATTAAGTAAAAGAAAATATTTTTTAAGGTGTTTTTGAAATTTTTTATGGCTAAAATAAAATTAAATATATTTTTTAATGACAAGACTGTATGAAGACTAAAAAAATAATTTAAAAATCTCTTATAAGAAACTCATTAATTATTATGTAAATAGTTGTTTGTTAATTAGCAATGTGTGATGTTTTTCTATCTAGTTGATATTTCTTTCTCTAGTTTATATAAGACAGACATAACACTAATGTGTGGATTGAAAATAAACATTCTCTTATATTTCTTTTTTTTTTCCTATTCTTCACAATGTTATGGCAAGAACTACTTCCTTCTCATGTTTTCTCATTAGGTGCTCATTCATTTATTTTACTGCTGTGAATCTTTAATATCTGTCAAAAAAATTATTTTACTTATGATTTTTGTTGGGATTATGACAACTGATGCAGCAAAAAAAAAAAAAGAGCAGCAACTATTATGATTATTAAAAAAATTAAATTATATATAAATTATATTATAATTTAATAACTTTTTTTTCTATTTTTTATTAAGATTTTTGGTCAACTATTTTTTTAATATATTTTTAATTTTATTTAAAATATGATTTTTTTATTAAATTAGTGTAAATGATGTTAAAAAAATAATAATATAATATAAATGTATTGTACAATTTATTTTATTTTATTATGAGAGTCATATCATTTTTTAACACTAATTTATGGAAAGAAATAAAATATATTAAGAAAAAATTAATAATTAAAATTGACATTAAATTGGTACTAAAAAAATGTATTAAATTTATATTATAGTATGCAAATTGATTATTGAAAATATAGAAAAATGAAAGAGAGTTTGATGAATAAAAGGGGTTATAAATGTAGGTGGGATATTAGGGTAGTCTAGTGCAGGAAGTAGCAGAAGAGGGTGAATCTTAGCTAAGATATAGCTCAGACCCTTATGTTTATAGGCCTGCACAAAGATCTACTTGAGATGCTGTGTTTAACTTATATGCACCTTCTTCCATTCCAGTTACTCTCTTCACATGCAAAGTCAA
Organism: Lablab purpureus; assembly: GCA_030347555.1. Classification (NCBI taxonomy): domain Eukaryota; kingdom Viridiplantae; phylum Streptophyta; class Magnoliopsida; order Fabales; family Fabaceae; genus Lablab; species Lablab purpureus. The sequence continues at coordinate 2,052,868 of CM059260.1, forward strand.
TACATGCAAACTTTTAACTTTCAACTTAATTGGTATACAAACTGTGTCCTTGGTTAGTAAAAGTTAATCTTATTTAATATTTTTTATTAGTTTAAATTAAATAAATTTTAAAAATGGAACTGTTGTTTACTCTTATCTGCAAATCTGCAGCCCTAAAAAATAAAGTAATCCCTTGATTGGACCAAGCAAATAGAACAGATAAAAACACTTTAATTTAATGCTGCTTTGTCAATTCAACCATTATGATTTACAGAAAAATAATTAAAAAAATAGTACTTAGAAGTTCTCTCTCACCTTACTCAACTAACGAAAGAGAAACACAAAACCAAACTTGTCTTTGTAATTAGAGACTACATCTTAATCTAGAAAACAACAATTTAATGATACAAATAATCATACTATTTAAGTCTTAAATATGTAGTACAAGACTAAATTGCTAAAAACCCACTTCATGCTACATAGGATATAATGGACATATCCATGTTTTCTTATTAAAATAATATCTAGGGTATGATTTTAGTTATACTTTAATGATTATTAAAAAAAATTAATATTCATTTCTATGTATATATTATATGAGAGAATGACTCGTGTTCAATCAAAATTAATTTTAATTTTTTTATATTATTTTTCATTTTTAACCTTTCTTTTATGATTTTTAATTTATCATAATTTATAATTAGTTGACTTTTTAAAAACGTTATACTTGTAATATAATAAATTAAATCATCACACATAATAATTTAATTTAAAGTTTTAAATTTTTATGCTATTAAAATTACATATTTTTCATCGTTTTAATGTTATAAATAAATATCAAACAAATATAATAACTACATTTACTAATATATATACACTTTAAAAAGTTGATAATATAACAAAAATGATTGTGTTAAGTTAAGAAAATTATTACATTAATATATTTTGTAATGATTATTATGATAATTAGTATACAATAATCAAGCATAAAATATATAGTATAATTGTATTATTTATTACAAAATGAAATTTTTATTAGTAATCTATGCATTTATAATTATTCTTTTGAACATTTAGTTGGATCATCTCATAATGTATATATTTATGTACAAACAAATGATCACCGCAGGTCACGATATATGTTAGAGTAAGCATTATGGAATCTTATCCAAAGCTTCACTTAAACTATCACATCACTCAATAAATTTTAAAAAACGATCTCAAGTTCTACTCGGTCTATCACATCTCTTAATAGATTTTGAAAAACAATCTCGAACTCTACAAGACTCGATACATCTTTTATAATATGATATTGTATCAAACATCACACATTTCTAAACATCTATCATAATAACAAATATATATATATATATATATATATATATATATTTTGAGAATACATGTTTTTAATTTATCTCTTATACATCATATAATCAATATCTCATGTATATAATCTTTAAATAATCTCACATTATCATAAAATGATTATCTAAAAATCATTCTAACATTAAAATAGTATAATTTTACTATTAATTATTGTTTGTAGTGAATAGTATAATTTTACTATTAATTATTGTTTGTCCTGTCACTACGTCTAAAATAATGTTAAAAATAATATAAGAAATTAAAAAATTAAAAATCATAAAAATATGATGAAATATATTTATATATAAATTATTTTTTAAATCCTTAAAAATTTAAATAAATTAGCAATCAATTTTCTTAAAATTTAATCTTTTATATATTTTTACATAATAAATATGTGGAAACCAACATTAGAAATAATTTTTTAATAGTTATTAAAGTGTATCAAAAAATAAACCTTCATAATTATATAAGTATTAAAATTAAGTAAGTAATTACATATGAGAAAATCAATACATATATATATATATAAGCTGCCAAAATCTCAATATATTAAAAATATTTATTGATTATTATTTCATCATTTTTATATCTTAAAAAAATTGATTTGAACATGAAACGTTATCCATCATAAAAGATTGAGAAAAAGATAGAAATGGCATTATTATAGAATTATTAATAATCAACCTCGAAGAACGTGTCTTCTGTATAACAATTCAAAGTAATAATAATTAATTTCAATACATCCTTTTAACCTGAAATTTAAATTAAAAATATTATTATTACAATATGACAATATTATTAACTAATTTTGCGGAAAACAATATGAGAATATTATTAACTTATAAGTTTTTAATACATTTTGATTATGTGCGAATGAATACTTAAATCGTTAATGAGTATATTATGTAATTAATTCAAAGTTAAAGTCTATATAAACTTATTAGCAAGATCCATACAAAAAAAATCTCACTAAATATTCATTTATTACACATATTTATGGTTTCACCTTTTTTTAGTTGAATTGAAGATTGTAGTGTCTTTCTCTCCAATTTAAGGCATTAGAAGAAGATTATACCTCAATGATTAAAGAAAAAAGAAGAAGAAAAACCCGTGAGAATGAGATTATTATATGAACTTTTGTAAAAGAATTGATAAATAAAATATGAATATGATATGATTTGAATATGTTAGGTTTGTTCTATGCTGTTCTGATATTTCATTGTCGTTTGTTGTACTCTTCACTGAAACTGATAGAAAAGAAAATGGGTGAAGGGTTGAAGATGATATGAGAACCATCATTGGTCAAATTGAAGTCATAGATCCTTCATAGAGAGTCCACCCAAAACCTAATAATTGTGCTGATATTTTTGTTCAAGATAATGCTTCTCTACAAGGACACTCATACTCCTATTGGTATATTGGTTAAGAAGAATGTCTCAATCATTCACTCATCTTAAACTTATTTGATATTATTCCAAAAAAAATTATATTTACCCACTAATAATCAAGGTATATGCCATTTACTAGCTAGACTAGCATAAAATTTTACTCAATAACAAATATTATTTTGAGTTTAATTGGATGAAAATATGCAAAAAGTGTGTATGTTTTTTTTCTCTATTATTAAGAATTAGAATTTGCTATTTTGAGCAATGTTGAAGTTCTTGCAAATTGGTTGAATAATAATAATAATAATAATAATAAGATGTTTGAATGCATTCTTGAATTGACCATGAAGGTTATATATAATAACTATATATTGAGACAAAGAAGCAAAAGTGTTGATTGGTTTAAAAAATGAAGGCTAGGGCATGAGTTTTGCTGCCTGGTACTTTTGTAAGGCGTGCATCATCACAAGTTAATTCATGTGTACACCCACCTAACTACAATCATCAAACATACATTTATATTGTGAATTCAATCTAACTTCATCATTGTGTTTTTCCTAACCACCCTTTTTCAGTACTCATGCCCCACATTCATATAGGTTTCCACATCCATCAACAATCTATGCATCATCAGCATTTGCTCAATAGTACACAACAAAACCTTTTTGTAAGAATAATCATGAAATCAATGAGGATTGGTTTTGTGGGATTGATAAAAAGTTACAAAATAAAAATAATAAACTTCTTATGTTAAAAAAAGTAACATGAATGAAGCTAGATGTGTCTAAACCTATGTATACCATCATCACCACTATATATTGCCAAAAAATTCTTTTTTTAAAAAATTAATTTTGACTAGAGTAAGGTAAACAAACTGGTCTATTTATTTAAGTTCAAACTTACATTTTAAAAGTAAAAAAAATTGTTTATATAATCTATATTTTAAATAAATTTTAATTTTTACAAACTGCATTTATGTCACATATTATGTGGATAAAATAGTGTTAGTCTACTTACACAAAGATATATTAAAATTTTTTATACCTTATTTATATAAAAATAATTTACTTAATTCATTAACTAATAAAATTAAAACAAATATATTAAAGATCGAATTAAGTTAAGTGATAACAAATAGAAAAAAATATATTAAATTTTAAGTAATAATTTATAAAAATATTAATTATTTAATTTTGAATTAAATTAAACTTAATAGTAATAAAAATTGTGAAAAACTCAAAAATCATTTAAATCACGGTTTTATAAGTTAAGTATAAAACATCTACATTAAAAGTTTACTAAAAATAGTAAATATAGTTTTTTTATCCAAATAACACAACAACAATAATAATAATAATAATATTATTATTATTATTATTATTATTATTATGATTTTTAAACTCTTGATATGTAAGGTTTTGCATAATATTCAAAAATAGTTAAAATTACTATAACTGGTCAATTTAGTATTAAATATCTTCATTAATCTTAACTATTATTTTATACAGCAAGAAAATATGACAATTGCGACATTCATGCAAGTAGGAATATATAAGGAAAATAAATTAATGAGACTTGAAAGTTTAAAACATTTAAGAATTTAGAAACAAAATTGAGAGACTAAAACATTAAGAGATAACATGTAGAAAATGTAATTACGAACATATTATTTTTAAAGGTACATTCTTAATAATTTATCAAAATTTTAGAGATGTGACATTATATTTAATACTTTTATTTTTCAATTTTTCATAAATTCCAATAAAAAAAACGTATAAGAGTTGTAAAATATATATATATATATATATATATATATATATAAAGGAAACAAAGTCTACTTATTCATTTCCACCGATCAGCCTTTTGCAACAAATGATTTGTGTCTGAGTTTAAAAGTTCAAAATCGTAAATTTTTTAAAATTATTGAGACCTGGTTTTGATATTAAGAAGTTTTAAAACATAACATTATCAACAACCTCAACATAAAGATTGATCCCTATCATTTGTGTAAAAAAGTCTAATGAATTTCGTTGTGCATGCATGCAATTAGTACATGATTCAAAATTATCACATATTTATCGTTTAAACTAATCTCTTGTTAACTTTCATGAATTTAAAGAACCAGTTGACCATTAATTAATCTTGCGATGTTGTCATAGATGAATAGTTCCACATTCAACTAAGTAAACCCTTTGAATCACTCTTCACTAATCATTATATTCATTAAATAGAAGCAACTTAATCTCTAAATTTTAGTTTTTAAGAAATCATAAATTCAATTTCTAGAAGCAAGTTTGTTAAGTTAACTATTTAAGAGTTAATGCTGATGTGTTTAAAGTACAACTCATACCATAGAGTGAGGGTGGCAAGGATTTAAAACATCCCACAAAATAAAACAGTGATTACATGGTCCAATTATTATTCTCTGAAGTACTTAATTTTGAAAAGCTCCAGGGACCAGTAATAGCACTGACCCTACAGCAAAATTACAAGTACATAATAGCAAGTAGGGTACGTTAAGGGTAGAAAGGTCATTTAAAGGTTGGCTCTTAGTCATGATGGCAAAGGAAAATAAACGAACCAAGACAAAGACTGAAACAAGAAAAAAAAAGCCTTTCATTTCACAATTTCACCACCAAAAAGTTTGGTGCATTCTAACCGATCGACAAAAAGGATCATTCATAATTCTTTCAATCCACGAGAAGAAGAAGAAAAAAACAGATGAATGAAAGAAGATAAAGAAAAGTCTAAAATATATACAAAACGATAAATAGGGGAAGTGAATCCTTTGTCTTTATCCTATATGATATACCATAATATCAAGCTATATATATCATATGTAAAAACCAGCCAAAAAAATGTTCATTGTTTGAAGATCATGAGGAGGCTGTCTGATGGGCTTGGGCTTGGGCTTGAGCCTGGGTTGCTTGGGCCTGGGCATTAGGGAAGGGCAATATTCTGGGTTTGCTGAGAGATAACTCGACAGGGATTTGAGAAGCATTATTGTTAATAGTGGAAGAAGTTTGGTTAGTTGTGGTGGAATTTGTGGCAACCCTTTCACAAGAGGGACACATGGTGAGAGTGGTAGCTGGAAGCTGCATGTAGAATGGTTGAGAAGTTTTCAAGGCTCTAAGTTCTTGAAGCTCCTTCTGCAACCTTCTATTCTCTTCTGTTAGAGTCTCACAGCATCTCTTCAAATACTCACAATCCACTTCTGTTTGCTTCAACTTTGTCCTGGAATCACATTCCCAAATCAAACCCAACACATAACAATAACAAAAAGGAACATACGCAACACAATGTTTCACACTAACAAAATGTAAATGAAGGAAGTTCCTTATGGATTTCGTTACCTCGCCCTTCTGTTCTGAAACCAAACCTCCACTTGACGAGGAAGGAGATTCAACTGTTTAGCCAAAGCAAGTTTCTGCTTCTGCAAGTTATGGTCAAAATTAGACATCAATAATTAAGTTTACCATATTTAGGACCCATTTATAGAATTAAAAAATGTACAAGTGAACTTAGTTTATCTAATGAACTAAGAAAAGGGTGTTTTGTGAAGACTTACTGGATTGAGTGTGGTGTGTTCTTTGAAGCTTTCTTCAAGAAAAGCTGATTGTTCTTTGGAAAGTCTGAGTTTCTTCCGAGTTGAGCCATTTTCTTCGTCGTCACTCGCTCTGGTACCTTCACCCTCTTGTTGTTCCCTCTTGTTTCTTCCTCCAAACTCTGCATTACCGTTTCTTATGCTGAAATCCATCTGAAACGGAGACACCGCGCTGCTCGGCGACGACAGCGACGTCCCATCATCACCGTCCTCCGCGGCCGCCGGAAAAAGGTTTACGTCCAGTACCCTCCCAGCTCCACCTATAGTCAGCAACGACAGCAAACCAAACCTTAGCACAGCACAACTCTCACCATCAAAACAAACGAAAAAACAAAATAAAGACAAGAACATTTACTGTTTTCATTCATCCTATAAACCTAATCTTGTTCCAATTACTGTCACACAATCAATGCTAAAACCTTTCTTAATTGAGATTCAAACTGAGAATTGTGAGTTAATGAAAGATAAAAGACTAGTCTTTTGCGATACCCAACATGAAAAAAAATTCAACAAAATATATTTTTAATGTCCACTGGATATACCCGACACGAAAAAAACATCAGTTTTTTTTTACTATAGTCTAATCCCGTACAAAGAAACCCGACTCACAATTTTTGGCAAAATTTTCTCTTTTAACTATGTTCTTTATCTGTAAAACTCAAACTAGGAAAATTGTTTATATGGACAAAAAAATGCGATGATATTTTGTTGTTTATGTGAAAAAGGATGAGATTCAATTAATGAACCACTTTGGGTGTGTGGAAGAGTGATAAAAGGGAGAGACTATTACATGCTTCAGTGAGCCAAGGGATTCGAAGCTGCGAAGGAGGTTGCGATCTGAGAACCGGAGTGAAAGGAAGAAGATCAAGTTGAACTGGTGGATCTGAAGAACCCCTTTTCTCAGCATCAGTTCTTTTCTCATCAAACCCTTTCCCCGGTGCTACGCAGAACCCAGGTGGGTCCTTGGAGGGTAAATTTGCAGGCTTGTCGAGAAAAGTAAAGGGCTTGGATGTGTCCCCTAAGCTCAAAGCCAGCTCCATGGTAAAAGGTGTGTAATTTTGAAGCAATAGAGGAAGTTTGTGTGTTGATGTTGTTGTTGTTATATATGTGCCGACAGAGAGTAGTTGTAGTTTGTTGAATGGAGAAGAGGGTTAGAAAGGGCACATTGGGTTGGTTGGTTGGTGTTGCAGAAAACCTCTTCTACTTCAACTTGTTGTTCTTCTTCTCCTTAGAACCAACAAGAACAGCAACAACACTGCCTTTTTATGTTGGCTTCTTCCCTTGCCTTTGTGGGAATAAAGATTGACCGACAAACACAGGTTGACAAAGGCACGTGAATCTATTTAAATATTCAACCGTTGTCATGCCTTCCCCCACCACCACACTCCCATAAAATACACCACCACCCATGTAGACAAGGATTTTATTTATATATATATATATATATATATATATATATATATATATATATATATATATATATGGTAGCTTTGTACACACTTCTCATGCTTTAAGATAATTAAGATAATATATATATATATATATATATATATATATATGAGTATCCCTTACCGAGTAGGAGTTCCTAACCAGTATATTTATTTGTGGTCATCTATAACTAAATTAATCTATTACACACATACAAAAAAACTGAATGAAATTAATTTAGTTTTAAAAATGATTAATGATTTATTTTATATTTTCAAAATTTAATTGATAAACCGACGTAACCAGCCAAAATTAATTTAACCAATTTTTTATTATTAAACTTCTTTTAATTTTACCATTTTAAAAGGTTTTTAAATTTGTTTCACAATTTTTTTAAAATATTATTTTTATATATTCAGAAAAAAATTTATCGATAAATGATTGAACTTTAATAAATAAGATAGAATTGGATTTTAAATTAATTTTTATGAAATAAAATAAATTAGTAAATATTTTTCATTCAATCCATTATGCCCTCAATTTCATATAACAATCAACCATCAAACTGTTTATTAATTTAAATAATAAGAAATTAAAGAGATTAAATAATAAATACAATTTAAAGATATTAAAATGATACATGTAACTTGTAAAAAAAAGTATACATGTAAGATTAAAAGATATTGTTTTATTAGAATTAAAAATAGTTGTAAAATGTAAACAAGTAATCAATTTCTTTTTTTAAATTGGATAGTATATATCTCTATTTTATATTTTATAAATTTATAATTTTCTTTATTATATGTATATTAGATTAGATGAGTATAGAAATTTCAGATATTTATTAATTATTTTCTTTTTAATAAATCAGACTTAGTCGTTTCCTTTACATTATTAACCTAACATAGACAGAAGAAAGAGAATGTTTGCATGATATATATAATGAAGCAAATGGAATTTAGAAATGATAATAATATAAACTTTGGAGAATCTAGAATGAAGGAAAATAATCAGTGGTCAGAAAAGCCGCCTGAGATTCTATTAGTTATTTTCCAGTTTATACCGTTTTGGAGTGAATATCCAGTTAGCCCTATTTTTGTTTTTAATTTGAAGGGTTGGTAAAAGCTTACATGTGTAATAATTTTAAGAATAAACCACCACAACCCTCTTGGCATTTGTCATTTTTTTATCCCTCTTTCTTTCTTCTCATCTTCTAAACAAGAGAATTTTATATGGTGTTTCTGGAAAAGAGTTTTCTTTTTCCTTGTAGAGTTGTCATTATCCAAAATTTAATGACACAATGTAAAATGCTTAAGCAAAAAGTGATATAAAGAAAAGGGGTACAAAGAAATTCCATTCCAGTGTAATGTTGTGGTGCGTACTGAAGCAGGTAAAGTGGTACAAAAAATTGTGTAGTCAATTTTCAACTGAGTTTAAGCAAAAGAGAGAGAAGCTCACACTCTCTAATTAAATGTAGTTTTCTTTCTACTGAACCAACCCCATTAAATGGAAAGAAATTTAAGAGGGTGCACCAAAGCAGAAGAAAGAAAGAAAGAAAAAAAATAGCGTCATGATGACAAGAAGAAAATGATATATCATCTGAGAGACATGTCTGGGATTATAAACCTGCTCCTGTTGTCTTATTGATTAGCCAGTATATATGTTGGCCTCTCATCTATCGTCACCATCATGCTTATTCTCATTCCCATTATGCATGACAGTATGATAAGAATGATCATTTGTCTTTGGTACCCAAATACAGAATCATGTGGGCTATGTCTATTAAGGCATGTATAAATACCTCAACTGTACTGTTTCAGGGTTTCATTTTCCCCAAGCTTTTGCTAATTAATTAACCCTAATACTATTACTTTACTATACTATTTCTTCTCCACTTTCCCACTTAAATCATAAAACAATTACTACATTCTTTAAATCACCTCTCTCTCAACTCTCTCATCCATTCAAATCAAATCAAATCACCTGCCTCTAGCTTCAAGCTAAACATTTTCAAGCTACCCAAAAATCTTATCATCTATGTATATTTATCAACAATATTAATGATACACATATATTTTTATTTAATATACATCTATTCAATTTTTTTCTCTCTTATTACATCATATATTTTATAAATATATAACTTTTCTTTTTTTTTCTAAATTTAGTTTAAGTATAAACTCAAATTTTAAGTGTGTATAAATAATTTTTCATTTATCAAACATGTTAGGGTTTTATCAAATATTCCTATACATGACTAACTAACATGTTTGTAACTGTAATTTTCATTGGATTTTTCCTTTGATTTATGATAAAAAAAATTGTCACGTATAATAAAATTTTGTTCATTTGTGAAGTCAAATTTATTTCATTGAAATAAATATCTTTAATTTATTGTCAATTAAAAGACAAAAGAAATCCCTAACCTGTCAACTTATCTATTGATTTATATTTTTGAAAAAAAAAAAGAAAATCCTTGTTAAATAAAATAATAATATTCTTTGGTTTTGTAAAGATGGACCACTTTAAATTTTTAATTTTGCAAACTTTTCACTTTTTAACAAAAAAAAATCTCTTGCATATATGTCTTGGTCTTGTTTGTTCGTTAAGCTGTCTGTACGTATGATCAGCTAGTTGGCCGCAAAAGCACGTTTGAATTAAACAAATAAACAATAATTTTGTTTAGTTTTATGTTGTTGAATGAAAACCAATTCATTTCCTTTTAGAGATAAGCGTGATGTGTGGAAAGTAAAACACTGGAAAAAAATAAAAGTGGATGAGATGATTAGCACGAGATTTGAATTTGACCTAATTCCGAATATTATAATGCATTGATTAGAGAGACAAACCGACCGGGTTTTACTATTCCCACAAAAGTTTTGTGCTTTCAATCTTGCTTTGCGTTGGTTTGAGTAAGCAAATGAGTTTGTGGTTTATGAAAAGGGGAAGCCAAACCTCTTTAATTTCTACCATCTTTTCAACCATTACCATCTTCAAAATCGACATGCAAAAATGGATCGTTAAAAGTTTCGAAACAAAATAAAAGATTGGTATCCAATGACAACAAGTCCTTAAAATTAGGGTCGGATGAGATCTGTACAATCAACTTCAATAATTCCTTTTTGGGTCAATTCAAATATTTTTTCCTCCTATAAGTTTGTTTACATATTATACAACTTAAATTTCGTAAAGTTTTAAAATTTTTCGTCTATTTTATAGCTAAACTTCTTTTTGAATATTTTCAATAAAATATTACTTAATTGATAGAATTAAATTTAAAAAAAAAACTAGTAAAACTTATGTTAATGATGATTAAATTTATTTGTGTGATATGATGTGGAAACTACTTAAGTATAAATATTTTGTATATAAAAATGAATTAAAGAGGGTAAACAAAGATATAATAGTAGGTTTAACAGGTATTTTGGTCCCAATATTTTGTGAGAATTTGTAATATTTTTTCACATTTAATTTTTGTAGCAAGTGAATAATGACAAAATATATTAATATAAACATGAATATGAATAGTACTGTACAGAGTTTTAACAAAAAAGATTATATTGACATAATTAATAAAATTTAATATTCAATTGAAAATTAATAAAATTTAATATTCAATTGAAAATTAATAAAATTTAAGATTTAATTAAAAAAAAATTAAAATTCAATTAAAAAAATTAAAATTTAATTAAAAAAAATAAACATAAAAATATTATAAATTCTCATAAAACAATAGATTAAAATGTCTATTAAATTGTATATGGTACGGAGGAGGAGAGAGCGAGTAATGGATAGGTTAGGGTTTGGTGGTGTGAAACGGAAAGGGAGAATGAAAGGGTGGTCCCATGCGCGTGGGAGGGATAGGTTTGGAAAGAAGTGGTAATTAAAAATAGGCACACAGAGGAAATGAGGAGGGTCAGATATGTCATGCTTTTGGGATCATTGCAATAATTGAACTCATGCAGGCTTTAATGATAAGCTGCAGAGAGAGATGCGTGAATTATTGGATGGGTCCCTCCTTTCCCCCCCTCTCAAACCCTTCTACTAATCTTCCTTCTAATATCTGTTTTACGCTAATTAAATATTTAACCTAAATATTTACCATTACTAATTTCTGAATCATGAAATGTTATTTACACTGGCAGTGACTTGGTCAAACAACAACCACCAAGGCATCAAATTGGCACGTTTCACCAATAATAATCTTAGAGTAAAATATTTTTCCTTTGACTTCAAAACCACGTTGCATGGCCCTATCTAGATTAGTGCCTTCATTATCCAAATCTCAACCTAGACACGTAACACATCCATCACTTAACCATACACAAATATTCAATCACTATATAAAATTAGCATCACATCTCATTCAAATGGAATTCTTTTAATCATTTTAGGTTTAAGATACATTTTTGTGTTGTATATCATTTGATCTGATATTGGTCTTAACCTAATTTTGAAGAAAAAAGTGTTCTAATCTTAAAGAGACCTTCCTATCCAAAACAAAAATTAACTAAATATCCCATTTGATTTGTACTATAATATGAAAGAAAACAAAGCTACTTGTTGTTAGTGGATGAGTGAACATGCCAAGTTCAACATTAAATAAAGCCACTATACTTACTATATTAAGGTGATTATCTTATCTTTTTCTTTAAACAACTTCTCTTATTATAGGTCATGTTCTTCTTTATTGACTTTGAAATGAAACTAGCATAGATTATTCAAAATACTGCTGCTGCATGTATACGTATGCTACCATATGAGACCAAGTTGTACATTGTTTTTGTAACACCAGTCAAACGTTAGGTCTTCAAGTGGTTGTTATACAATAAAATGCAAATACATAATATGACTTTGATTTCATTGATTAGTTTACATAGTTCCGTATGATGCAGTACAAATATTGCATGGTCTCATATATAACTGATTCAAGCCAGCAAAATAGATTAGAACAGAAATCAAGTAATAGAAAATTTAGATTGTTCTATAAGTGGAAAGAATGGGAACACATAAAAGGATATATGTGAGATATTTAAAGCCATATGGGCATTTGATCTTTTTAATATCTATAATTTGAAAAGAAAAGTGTTTTGAAGAAGTTTTTTTTATGTAATGATGAACAAAATAAAACTAGTTCTGCAATAGGAAGACTAAAAAAACTATAAATGAGCAATAGAAAGTGTATTGATAGAATTATAGTAAAAGGGGAGAAGGAGATGATTTAATAGAAGTCACAGGAGAGGGAGTGGTGCATTGAAGAAAGGAATTTGGAGGCACGTGAGAAGGGGGAAGGGGTCACGTGAGAAGGGGAGGGGGGGGTGAGTGAGTAATGATGAGGTTGGGTGTCAGAAAGAGAGGAATGACGTGATAGAGGAGAGACAAGTCATGGAAAAACAATAATGGGTCTGCTCTGTCTTCTCTTCTTCTCTCTCATAGGTCACTGCACTCTCTGCTTCTGCATGCTTGTAGTTACCTCTACTGTACTCTCTCCACTGCTCCAACTGCACCTAATTAATCATCTTTATCTCCCTTTGACTACTTTCCTTTTACTTCATAAATACCTCCAACATATTTACATCAAATCACTTCTTAATTTCATTTCACTTTACTTTCTATTACTTTCTACCCAAAAAACTTATGTATGTAAACATTTGTTATATCATAATTACATGTAAATAACATTTGTCTCTTATTTAATACTTTCAAAATATTTATAAAAGAAAAACAAAATTGTGATAAAAGTATAAAATAAAATTACGTATTATTTAAATAAATATATGTTCAATTATTTAATTAATACACTTTAAATTATTTTATTTTAATTTAAACATTTATAACAACACTACTAAAAAATTATTTAATAAAAGTTATATTATTAAACTCTAAAATAATAAAATTATTTATTAATTTAATTAATAATTAAATTAAAATTTAATTTAGTATGTAACTTCTAGTTAATAATAGAAATTAATTTAAATTGTAATTTTAAACACAGTTTAATTACCATTACTAATTCATATTTTTCAGAATCAAATAAAATTATTAAAAATATAGTTTTTATTTATATTACAAAATTTTGTTAATAATAAAAATTATTTTAAATATTAATAATTTTTAGTCTATAAAATAATTTCTAAATATAATAAATAATTATTTTTTAAAATTTTAAATTAGTATACATTTAATAGTTTTTTTTATTACAAATTGTTGTTTTATTAATTGTAAAATTTTAAATTAATTTATATTTAATGAGTCTCTTTAATACTTGTTTTATTACTTGTAGTACTTTTTAGTTAAAATAAAGGTTATTTGTGCTAATTTAAAAAGGAAAAGAGAGAAATTTGATGCATGATACATGGTGTAGTTGAAAGAGATAAACCAAAATTAATGTTAAAAGAAGTTAAATGTTGAAACTTTTTGTAAAAGAAATATAAAAATGTTGAAACTTTTTCATATTTAAATGAAAGTTAAATAGATTTTTGGTCTTTCGTCTATATTTTTTTGTATTTCAATTAGTTTTTTTTAAGTTAAAGAAATTATTTAACTTTCTTCAAAAATTTTCTATAAAATCAAATGAGTTATTATGGTAGATTTTCATTTTAATATGGTCAACTTATACTTTTTTTCTAAACTATTAAGAAACATCACATAAGATAAATATTAGCCATGATAATAAAAATATAAGAAATAAAATTTAATAAAAGTAAATTTTAAATATATAAACAATAAAAAGTCAATAAAAAAATAATTTTTTATTTTATTGCCTTATTTTTCTAATTTTTTAATTTCTCGCTATTTCTAATTTCAGAGAATAATTAAAAAAAATTTATGCTATTAAAATATATTTTTGAGAAGTTAATAAAATAAAAATTAAAGTTAGTTTTATATTTTTATCCACGTAAGTAGTTTATTTATAAGAATTTAGTTTCTTTTCTTTTTTTTGTAAAGGAGAGATTTTACTGGTATATGATTTGATATTTACAAATTAGAAAGAAGAGGAGATTTTTTATTTTCTTTTTTCATAATAATAGAAGGTTAATATCTGTATTCTATTTCTATCTATATTATTTTCATAATTCTAAAGAGTTAATGCCAATATATATTTTATTTTCCTTTTAAAGAGTTACACATATATACTAAATGGAGTACACAATAGAAGAAGGATTTGTCCCTAAAGATTCATATTTTTAGTTTATTCTAAACAGCTAAAACATAATTGTTTGATTGAAAAGACTAAATTTTTGTGTTAGTAAAATTAATAAAAAATATTTTCATTTAAATTTTAAATATGTATTTATGTGTTTTTCGAGCTTAGATTTGGTAAATTTCATTTGATCAAAGTGAGTTAGAAATAAAACAAGCCATATTTAAATATTTGTTCTCCAAAGAGTGATTAAACAAAAACAACAATAATAAACTTTAACAAACTCAATTACACATTAAAATCCATATTGCTATGAACATGTCAAGCACAGATTATAAAAACAGTTATATAATACAATATATGTTTTATAATATTTCTAATTATAACATAATATAGTCAGAATTAATTATTGTATTTGAAGCTGTGTTAATTTATATAGATTAAATAAGAATAGATTATATAAATTTATTATCATTATAAACTCTCAAATGAAATGAAATTAAATTAAATTTTTGAAAGTTAAGATATAATTATTATAATAAAAAAACTTGTTTTTATTAATAAATAATATGTAAAACGATAAAAATTAATAATTAAAGATTAATTTACAATCTAATTTAATAAGTAAGTAAAATGCCATTAGAAACAAATTTAAATCCTGATTTAAAAATTAATTTAAGTATCATATAAATTAATTTATAATTTTTTAAATCAATAATTACTAGATAATATAATTTTTATTATAATAAAAAAAGTTATTTTATATACTAATATTTATAAAATAATTTTTAATTTAATTATTAATCTCTAATTATTTTCATCTTTGAATAATTTTATATTTAATAATTTTTTTATAGTAAATGATACAACCTAAAATATTGTGAGATAGTGTTATTAAAATTTATTAATAGAAAAATGATAAAGGTACTACACCACACCAAATAACATATCATATATTTATATTTTGTTAATAAAAAATAAATTTGTGTCATTTTATTAAATATACAACAAATTAATTATAAATATACAATAAATTAATTAAAAATATTAATAAAACAGTTTTATTATCTGTATAAATGCTTATGATTAAGGTTGTAGTGTAAAATTTAGGGAATGTATTAGGAAATTGTATTGATAAATTATTAGAAAGAATGGTAGGAAGCATGAGAAGAGAATGAAGAAGAATGATTGATGTGTGCATAAAATATTAGGGTATAAATGAGTGGAAGTTGGATGGAATGAGAGAGGGTGGAGTGATGGAGACGTGGTGCAATCTCTGAAGGAGACAATCTATGGAGCACCAATCATTTGTACGTTGGATCTTATATGCCCTTCTCCTAATCTATCACTCTATTCCTTCTTTTTTTCTCATTATTTCTTTAATTATTCACCCCTAAATTTAATCTAAGAAATTAAATAAATCATTTTTCTCTTCCACAACTATGAAGTTCTTAATTCAACAAAATATTTTCAAATTGTACTTTTTAAATAAATTTATCTAAATTTGTAAAGAAAAAGAAAACAAAAATGGTACTTGCAGTAGAGGGTCCCATTCTCCTCACTCGACAATTATTGGAAGTTGATTGATTTAAAATTCATTGAATCGTCTCAGACTTGTTGTACCTTTGGTTTCCACTGTACTATGCCTTTTTAAACTCACTTCTTCAATTCCACTCTTAATTGTTTTTTAATATTCTTTTAAAAAGTAAAAATGCTAACTCCTTCTAATACTATTGTTACTATTTTTTAATTTCCTCTATTGTATCTTATTATTAATATTAATATTAATATAATAATATTATAAATAATAGATAAATATTATTAAATAATATACATCCTTAATCATCATCCTTAATCATTATCATCTTCGGTGTAAGATACACATTATGTGAAAAGAGCATGTTTATAGTATGAAGGTCCATTTTGGAATCTATCAAGTAATATTGATGCTGTTTATGTGGAGATGTAAAAGTACTTTTCCTACTTTAAATACTTTAGAGGAGTGTGTTGGTACCAGAGTAAGTAGAAAAAAAAAATAAAAAAAATCATAGAAAGTAACTATGTTTAAATTAAGAAAAAAAAAAGAGTGGAAATGTTGTAATAAATATGATTAATGTGATAATAGAAATGTGATTTTATATTAATACATTAAAAATAGAATTTATAAAATAAAATTTTAAAAATAATTTAATATAAAAAATTGTTTTAAAATATGAAAATTAAAATTAAAATTAGAATAAATTTTAAATTTTAAATTAAAATTAAAATATTATAATTTTTAATTTTTAATATTAAAATAAAAATTATTTTACTTAATAGTAAAATTTATTTATTTAATTAATTAATTATTTTAATATCTATTTTTATTATTTATGTATAATATATAATTTGTTAATAAAAGTAATTGCATTAAAAAAATAACATTTATAATAATATAATAAATTATAGATTATTGTAAATATAAGCAATCATGTATAATATTATTTTATATTTCATATTTTCATCAAGTTTATGGATAGAAAAATCCATTTATTAAATTTTCTTTCTTTTTATAACTATTCTTTTATATTTTCTTCTTGCACAATACAGCTTCACCTTTATATCACTAGAATAAAAAAAATCATTAATTTTATCATACTATTTGAATTAATTAACTGACTTTATAGAATAGTACTTACTAATGATTTTTTCTAGAAATGTTAAAAGATCTAGCACAAAAAAAAGATATAAAGTGAATATGTTAAAAAAATTAAGAAACCAACCATTAAATTTAATTAGCAAGCTAAAAATGCTAGTAACAAAACTAGTATAACTACTCAAAAACTAATTCTCCAAACTGACAGGATGTGTATGTTCTTTTCTGGAAAATGTTTTAGACACTCAAAATAATAATTTATATTAAAAAAGTAATAAATTTATAAAATATATAATGTGATAAGAGTAGAAAAATATAATATATAAAAAATGTATAATAAAGATTTTCAAGAATTATATGTATATTTATAAAGATTTTCATGCATTTTATGTTATTTTAAGTTTTTTTACCATATTAAAACATGTTTTTGTGTTTTTATGAGAGAATAATGCTTGTGGAAGGAACTTGAATAAATTTTCCTCCTTGTTAATGCTATTTATTTTTTGGATAGAGAACCAAAATCTTTTAAATGAAAACAGCAAGGAGATATTGTAATTGTTTAAAAAAAAACATTCTAAGCCAATGATAACGATTCCTCAAAATAAAAGAAAAACTATCAAATATCTTTCTAAAGAATATGAAGGATTATATTAAGATTGAGTTGAAGAAAAGTCACTTAAAATTAAAGAAAAACTACATTTAAAATGGTTATTCCAATTCGTAAAGAAAATATTTTATTTAACACACATAACTTGGTTTTTCTATATTCCGTGTGTTTTTTTTATAGTTTTTAATAAAAATTGTATGAAATGATTTATTTTTATAAAATTTTAAAATTTAACAAAATATTCGTAGGAAACATTTAAAGAAAAACTATAATAATATATGTATATTATTTTCTCTGTTTTTAAATAAGAGTAGTTTAAGATTGTTTTACACATATCAATAAAAATAATAACTTCTATAATTTATAATAAATTTTTAATTTTTTTTCAATAATACTCTTAAAGAATTAAATGTGATTTATTGATTGACAAAAAGAGTAAATGAAAAGATAGAAAATAATTTGTTAATACAAACAGCTGGTCTATTAAAGTCTCATAAAAAAAATTATTTAATTATTTTTTATATTTTTTAAAATAAGAGTATAGTTGATAAAAAATAATTAATGCATAATTGAAATTTACAAACGATAAATAATATGAAACAAATTTCTTCTTTTAAAACGATTTTTATTTAAAAACCGACTCTTATTTAAAAACAGAAAAAATAATTAATAAAAAATAATTAATACATAATTAAAATTTACCAACAACAAATAATATTAAATAAATATCTTTTTCTGTACCTAAAGTTATTTAAAAGGCAGGGAGTAGTACATTTTTCAAAACAAGGGTCGTATGTCCCAATATATAATAATAGAATGGAATGAACCCTAAGAAAGGGTAGGTTTAGTGTGTAATTAATTATCCGAATCTTAAGCAATTTGCAAATGTATGCATATGCATATATCTATATGTATAGAGTATTAGGCATTAGGCATTAGGCACAGAGAGGTAGTATATGGTGTAGAATCTACTTGCAGGGAACTCAATGAAGATATGGTCAATCTCTTCTTTCTAATCTTTTTGTAATCATCACTACCCATGTTCCTGTCACCATGATCCAACCCATAATTTCCACATACGCCAAACCTAATAGACAAACTGCTCAGAAATTCTACTGGTGCCTACGATCATGACAAAACCAAAATACTTTCTCCATTTCCTTTTCTCCACACAAAAATCTCTTATTTTTTTATACTTCATGTAATAAACTCAATATTAATCCTTTAATTTCTTTTTAAACTTATAATTAAAAAGACTTCGTCATTTACACACTTACAAAACTTATTATTAAGAAAGAGGTAGATGTATTAGTGTAAGACTCACTTATATTTTAACAATAAAATTTAAAGTAAATTAGTAATAATATTTATATTAAATTTTTTAATATTATTATAATTTATTTTAAAATGTTATTTTTAATCTTTTTTTCTTTGAGTTTAACCAGTCATTCTAAAATAAGTCAACAATTTCTTATCAAATTAGAGTCGTAAAAAACTGGTAAGACAATATATGTATAGGATTTTGATATGAAGATGCATGTTGTGCGTGGAGAAGCCTTCAAAGCCTAAGATTTCGATCCATTGGAGTTAAAACAAGTCTAACAAATGAACCCATCTCAGCTTGGACACCTTTCATTCCAACCTAAAGAGAAATGTGTTTAATTTAATTAACAAAAAATTTCAAAGCTACAAACAGAAAAATACGTAAAACACACCAAATAATAATAAAAAATTAAATTACATTCAAGATTCTGCAACAACAAAAATAAATAACCTTCACTCACTGTCCATGGAAATCGAAAGAGTAAATAACAATTAATATGAAAAGGAATAAAAAAAATGTTAAATACTGCAATCATCCCAAATGTTCTGTAGTTTAAGGGTTTTTACAAATGGATTAAGAATAATGATAAACATAAGTTATTTTATATAATTTTATTTAAATAACTCCCCTCTACTGCTCATCCTATATCATTAAGATAAGCATGTAATGACAAATTAGGCAAAAGTTAATTAATTAATAATAAATTATAAATATAAAGATAAATTATTTAAAAATAAATTATATTCTCTCTCTTTTAAATTATAAGTCTTTCAGAATTTTAATAACTTTATTTATTTATTTTTTCTTATATACTTGTATTAAGCACATTATTATTTACATTAACATTAAATAGTAAAAAGAGAAATTAAATATCAAGAACTAAGAATTAATTCACTTTTATTAGTTTGACTCTTCATCTTTTATTATCATCTACTAATATTATGTTTTAATTTTTTATTAAAGTTACAATAGAAAGTAATTTTAATTTTCTATTTTTATTTCTAATTTGATGGAAATTAAAAATTTTAATTGAAATTTTAAAATAAAATTTAAACATAATCATTTGCAGTTTATTGGAAACTAAAATTTTTGATTAAAATTTTAAAATAAAATTTAAGTATAATCATTTACAATTTAGTGAAAATTAAAAATTTTGATTAAAATATTTATTTAAAATAATTAGTAATCTTGATTTTAAACAATTTAAAAATAATTTTAAAATAATTTCAAAACTTTTAAAATTTTAATCTCAGTCAATTTACAATTTTATTAAAAAATTAATTTATTTATAAAAGTTTTTATTAAATTTTAATTAATTAATTTAATAATAATTAATAAAAATAAAAATAAAATATTTATAAAAAATTAAATAAATTAATTACTTTTATTAATATTTAAAAATTTGTCAAATACACGAAGATATTAAAATGATGGATAATTTTAAAAGGGAGTTAGAGGCACGTAAAATGAAATGGAAGTTCTTTAGCTCCTTTCCCCACACGTAATTATGAGACATTAGACACGCTGTGTTTTTTTTGTTTCGTTAATTATGATGATCATAATGATTTCCATCATAATCTTGAGCTTCTCCAACCTGGAATGCTGCGTGGTGTTGGGAAAGCATGGGACAACTCACCCTAAAATATTTGCATTTGGCTCTCTATTTCATGACATTCTTCATCATTCTATTTTTATTCCCTATTCTCATCAAATTAACCCTTTTCAAATCTTTACTTTGTGATTATAGCAAATTATCAGTACAATTCACAAGCTGGTGGCCCAACACTACTTCAATCAAACACAAATTATATGGGAGTTCCGAGATTGCGATTTAGATTTAGATTTCCAGATAACAATACTTCTTAATTAAAATATAGTCAGGATCTTTCTCCAAAGTTTTTGGCCCTGCAATTCTCCCACTTCCTTCCAACCCAATTTCAGAAAACAACAAAACCTTTCAATATCACATTAATTCTAACCCATCATGTTACAATATATACCTCATTATTCTCTTTATAACTCTCCCTCCCTATATGTCAATTACAACTCTTTCCTATGTTGTATGGCTTTCTTCATTCTTATTTATATATATATATATATATATATTTTAAATAAGTGTCGTTATAAGAGAAGAAATTTGTTTCATACTATTTATTGTTTGCAAATTATGCATTAATTGTTTTTTACCAACTATACTCTTATTTTAAAAAATATAAAAATAATTAAATGATATTTTTTTATGAGACTTTAATGGACCAGCTGTTTGTATTAACCAATTATTTTCTATCTTTTCATCTACTTTTTCGTCAATCAATAAATCACATTTAATTCTTTAAGGGTATTATTGGAATTTTCTTTTTAAATTTATTATAAGTTATAGGAGTTACTATTTTTATTGGTATGTATGAAAAAACCTTAAACGACTCTTATGTAGAAACAGAAGAAGGAGTATATGTTAAACATATTACTCTCTCCGTTTCAAATTATAAGGCGTACTTTGGAAGAAAATCTTGTTTGATAATATAAGGCATTTTAGAATTCCAATAACTTTTTTTTTTTCTTATATACCCCTATTAATCACATTATTATTTATATTAACATTAAATAGTAGAAAGAGAAATTAAATATCAGGAACTAAGAATTAATTTCCTTTTATTAGTCTGACTCTTCATCTTTTACCATTATCTACTAATATTATATTTTAATTTTTGTATTAAAGTTGCAGTAGCAACTAATTTTAATTCACTATTTCTACTTACAATTTGGTGGGAATTGAAAATTTTGATTGAAATTTTGAAAATAAAATTTAAGCATAGTCATTTACAATTTAGTAGGAATTAAAAATTTTGATTGAAATTTTAAAATAAAATTTGAGTATAGTCATTTGCAATTTGGTGAAAATTAAAATTTTTGATTAAAATTTATTTAAAATAATTAGTAGTTCTGATTTTAAATTATTTAGAAATGATTCTGAAATGATTTCAAAACTGTTGAAATTCCAATCTCAATCAATTTACAATTTTATTAAAAAATTAATTCATTTATAAATATTTCTGGTTAAATTTCAATTAATTCATTTAATAGTAATTAATAAAAATAAAAATTAAAAATTTATAGAAAGTTGAACAAATTAATTGTTTTTATTAGTATGTGAGAATTTGTCAACCTTATAATTTAAAATGGAGATATTAGTAATTAGGAATGACAAAAGTATTATAGAAAAATATATAGTAGTAAAATTCACAAAGGATATTTTAAATAGATTTTCGCTATATTAGATATAAGTATTTTAATTATTTATTTATTGATGGGATGAATATAAGTATTATGGTATTTATCTTACCAATATTTGCTATCGGTTAGTTATTACTAATAAATTTTATTTAAATATTTTTTTAAAAATAAAATTATTGGTAAAAAGATGATTATTTAGAGTTTGTTTTATTTATGTATATTTTTTTATTAATACTCTGTTTTAAAAAATTTAATTTTTTTAAATTTATATTTTATGGTCTAATATATTTAAATTTATTTTTTATAAATATCAAATTTATTTACAATAACTGTTTTATCAGAAAATTTAATTTAAGTCATATTTTAAATAATTAATTTTAAAATAAAAAATAAATTTTACATATATATATATATTCATAAACACCTACAGATATTAAAAAATTCATAAGTATTTATTTTACATATATTCAATAGATAATGGGATGAGCAACAAATAAATTCTTGTTTACAAAACGAATAACAAGTAGATAGTATTCATTCTAACTGGATTCATTATCATCCTAATGTTATTTTGTGATTGGAAAGGGAGAAGATGGTAAACCAAATAATCAGTTTTCCTTGTTGCATGATTTGAGAATTAAGAATTAAATAAATGGAATAAATGAAATTGAATTTGGAGCATGCATGGGTGAGATTGAGAGGGATGAGTGTATAATTATTATAATAATTATGAAAGTTATGATAAGAATGATAAACAATGATGAAAGTTTGTCGAAAAGAATAATGATTAGGGGAGAAAATGGAATATTGGGTTTCATTATGGAAGCATTTGGGCATAAAAAGAAGGGTGAAGCTTGAAATGATGATGATGGTGGTGCCAAGTTTTGTTGACCACAAACTATGCAAACAGTACAAAAGATTCCTTCACATACACTCACTCGTGTGTCCAATCATGCCCTCTATCAATTTATTTTCATTTTCTACTTCTTCTTTTTTTAATTATATAATTTAAAACATAGTTATTTAACATTATATAATCTAAAAATACATTTTAAATAATTCTAAATTAAAATGTGTCAAATTATATATTCTGAAATATAATTTTAAATTAATTAAAAAGTATTATGACATACACTCCTACCTCATCTTTTTTACGTTACAAGGTGAGGAGAAGAAAGATCCTTAATTGTTATTATAGTATGAAAAGTGAAGTGTGCCTTGACTATTTGACGAGGAACAAAAATTTTGTGCATGCATCCAAAGACTTGTTGGAAATGGAAGGAAAGATTTTTATCTCTTTGTATTTGACTTGTGATGCAAAATGTGAATTTTTGAAGACATGGCTTTTTGACCTTTCAACTTCCATTTGCACAGTCTTAGTAAAATGGAATCAATGAATTCTCACATGTAGAAGGAACATAGATGCATACACAAGAAAATTGGTTGTTCTTCTATTGTGTCCAACGAAATACTTTTCTTCTTCTTATTTAATGTGGCTGAATTTTTAGTTTATGGTAACATGTTTTTCTTAACTTTAAAATAGATAAAAACAATGTTATAACAATCTTATATATAAGGAAGTGTATCTCTTATTTTAAAAAAAAACATTTTACAAAACAAATAAATAGAAACACTAAGATTTTTCTCTTGTTCTTATAAACTTATATACATATATTAAAATATCTCGATTTGTAAAGATCTATAATATATAAATGGGATTATAGTCTCCCAAATACGTTAAAATTAAACTCTAAAATAAAATTTCATGTAATATGTAGATACTCCTATTTATATGTTTTTAAAAATTTGTTCACTTCCGGTTATGTTTGTAGAACAGTCTCCTTCCGTACACAGTACGACAATAATAGTGTCATTCACATAGACATAGGATGAACTAACATAATACATCATACAATATATTTCATTTCAGTCAATAAATGATGCATTCACACCAAACATGCTAATCATCTCATTGACACCACAAAACTCATATTTATTCACCATTAGATATAAAGTATTTTTCGGAAGACTCTATCCATGTTAAACAAATTCCACTAGAGGTTAACACATGACCGTCAATGTGGACCGAGCTAAGTTTTTTAGAGTCAGGGTGATACAAAACACCTGCTATCGAGAGTCAGGTGTACATCTATTCTATGAGCCTGATGTAAGCCTCCTTTAGCTTCTCACCACCTGATGTCATGTTAACATGACTAGACATCAGTAGAGTTGAGATATCTTTTATCCATAAGCTTTCATGTTTACTACCATAATCTAATGTATAATACAATCCTGGATAATGTATTAACACCATAGAGGGACTTTAACCATCACAAGTTGATATACCACCACCGTATATCCTTCTATGATCAATATTATCAACAACATAACCCTATGATAGGCCATCAACATGCATATAATCAATATCATACATATGAACAATAACATATATATTCATCATACCTAATATGTAACATAATATTCATCATACCTCATATGTAACATAATATTCATCATACATACTTATCAGCATATTATCATCATCATCATCATCACATCATAAAACATTATTTAAACACACACACCATCAAACACCTATCGCTTTAGCAACCACAATCATTGATAACAACCTATAAACATTGATATAGTTAAACATTTATTTTAATATATTTAAAAAATAAAATGTGCTTATAAAATAGGTTGTAATCAAAACACAATTTGTGAATCAATTGACATTTGATTGGATTTACAAACGCCATATTTTTGGTAGAAGTATATACAAAACTACTAAAAACTACTAGTTCATTTTGAATATGGAAAGTATGGGCCTGTAATTGAGATTAGGCCCATTAGTTACATCTTAAATTTTCAGGCTTGATGGTAAAGGCCAATAAAAAGACCGAATTGTCTGCAATTGGGCCTTTCGGCCTCGTATATTAGAACTTTTGACCAAAAAGATAGGCAGTTAGTTCCTCCACCTCTTTAATCTCACTATACATTTCTATAGTTTAGGAAATGATTAATTTATCTTTTTAGTATTTTCAAGAGAGTGTTCTAGAAATTTTTCGGAACAGATATTCTGAAATATTATTTTAAAATATATATTTTGAAAAAAAATTTGAAATAAAAACTTTATAATTCTGTTCTGGAAAAACTTTTTCAAATTTTTAAAAAAAATTTCTAATACATGTTTCAGATTCACTCATTCTTTATTCCGAAATATCAAATAAAAAAATATTCCAAAATATCTTGGTTAAAAAAGTTCTATATACAAGATATTTTTATAAATTTACTATGTCCATGGAGATGCACAATGAAATTATGGAGGTGCAGGAAGTAATGGTAAAAAAGTAAGATAGAATTTACTAATGGACTTGATTTGACGTGGGCCATTATGGTCTTGCTCCAAGAGAGGTATCACCGGTAAGTGAATTTTTAGCATCTTTATTTTTGTAGTTCCATCATCTTAGTTATTTGCTCTAGATATATTTTGTGTTTGAAAATATCACGAATTTCAGTTTGAATTTTTTATAAATTTTATTCACTTTTACTTTCTATATTTATTAAAAGTGATTTAGTTTTAGTCTCTCCTAAGTACTAAATATATGTTTTTAATTAAAATATAAGAGCTTTTTTCATCCAAAGTGTAATATTAAACATTGGTTCATGGATCATTGTTATAATATTTGTTTAATCGTTGACTTCTTTTTCTCATATTGTAGGAATGGATATAAGAAAGAGACATAAGGTTCACAATTTTTATTAAATGATTTAGTACCTAAAAGACAACCATTGGAATCAAGCAAATCCCTTTTCTTTTGGTCATAGATAAAATAACTTTGACTACTACAAATTTTATTATGTTTAACTTGTAATTGAGGTGAGTCATGGTGTGTGACAAACATGCAAGTGGATAGTTTTCAGTCATCTGTTTGATAAAAACTTAATAACTTATGAAATGTAGTCCCAACCAGAAAGGCAAAAGAAGAAACAATATTTTATGCCCTATTAGAGACCAAATGGAAACATGAAACTATACCAGTTTCTTAGCCTCACAGAAATGCAGAATCAAAACTACATATGATCATATGATCATAAGACTATAGAACTCGGTGTAGATAGTGTGTTGATGCTCTCTTCAGCTTCCATTAACTTTCTTGCAGTCAATTCTGATTTCTCCTTGAGTACCTGTCAAGGGACTGATGTTACCCATGTTGATCATAGACTGAGCAAACGCTTCGAAGAAAGCCGATTGGTTGTTGGCAAAGTTGTTAACAATGGAGATTGTGGAAGAGCCATTAGTGGAGAAGAGTTCTTGGTCTGTCTGGAGAAGACCTTGATTGATGAGAAGATTGGTGAAATAGTTGTTGTCGAAAGTGTCAGGGGTTGAAGGATCAAGGTTGTTCAATGTAGCTCCATTCCCATTTTGAGGACAGTTTTGCTGTAGAGTGGCCAAATAGGTTGAGTTCAGTGTTGGATCAGGGCTTCCACTGCCACTGAAGTTGAACAATCTTTGGGAGAAAAATTGGCATTGGGACCGACCAAAACTGTGTGCACCTGATCAAACTCCTATCTTTCAGTCAAACACTTTACGAGGTTTGTGTCATTTGATAATGTTTTGAGAAAACTAAAAAAATCCATGAACTTTCTTTTTAATCTATACCACTATATATAAAGGATACACTTTTGGAAACTTTCTTCGACATCATGTTTTAATTGAATAATTTTAGTTTTTACTAAACAAAAATTAATTAATTAATTAATTTAATAAAAAGTATGTAATTAACTTTTTTTTATTTTAAAATAACTAAACTACTCTTTTCAAAATAATAAAATAACTCTTTTTTTTCAAATTTAAATTTTCAAAGTTACAAACAAAGTAAAAACAATTAATTTATTTTTTAAATTAAATTAACCTCTTACGATAAAAAATATTTACATATAATAAGAAAACTAACAAAAAAATGGACACACATGTGATTTTAAGGGTATCTGTTTTCACTAGTCTTAATAAAATATTCTATAAAACATTTTTGTTCTATTTAATTTAGTTTCTACATTACAAAATAACCAAGAATCCTAAGAATTATATGTAAGGATTGTATTTTAAAATTAAAATTTTATTTGAGTTCATAATTTTTAAGAATAAATTTTAAATAATTATTTTTAAAACCAAAAAATTATAAAGGTTATTTATGTAGATATAAATAATTCATGAATATCTTTTAAGTCTAGACAAATTATTTTAAATGAATAACTGGGAGAATCCAATCCATATTTTTCGTTGGTAAGAGTTACTTATTAAAATTGTTTATATTTAATTATAATAATTTATTATTAAAATTAATGACATAATATAAAAAGTATTTTTAACTTTTTAAAAATTATTTTTAATTTTTTATAATTATTTATTTAAACAACTTTAAAAAAAAAAATTAATTATTTAACTACATTTTACAGTTTTTAAATAACTTTAACAAGTAAATTCTATTAATAGTGTATAAGACACAAAATTATGTGGTTGCACCAATTTTCACGTGACAACTAATATTTTTTTTAATTTATGAAAAATATATTACTAGATGTTTCCTCAATATATCGTCATTTTTAGTTGTAGCACACAATGTTATCTGTTTGCACCAATCTTCATACGTGACATATAATATTTTCTTTTATTTTACGAAAAACATATTACTAAATGCTATTTTCCAGGTTCAAAAGAAAAAATAATAAATATATCACTTTTGAAATAATTTCACTAAAGCTAAATCACTTTTTTCGATGAATATATTAATTTGATTGAAAAAGAGGCTAATTAATTGAAGGACAAAGAAACTATTAATATTTTAATATATCAGTCAATTTAATTTTTTCTTAGGTAGTAAAAATCGTCATAAAATTGATGAAGTATAAAGGTTTAATCAGATAATCACTACTACATTTACGATTTTTCTTACAAATTTTAAAAAGTTTATGAAATATTTATAGGAAAAGTTTCACAAAAAATATGAAAATTTTTTGTAATGAAGAAAAAATAAATCATATGTAAAGATAGACATGTTATTATACCAGATAATGCAACAAGATCAGTTGTGTCTAAGCCAACAGCAGAGAATTTGGACGAGACATTGGCTAAGTTCTCAAACGGAGATGGAAGGGAGGTGTTGGCACCAGCTTGGTTTGCAGTTACACCATCTCTTCTTCCAACTAGTACATTCCATGAAGGACCTTCAGACTGCAAAATTTTACACTTTATTCTATAAACACAATTGTTATTTTAATAAAGTGAGTGAAAATAAGAGGTATATCACAGAATTTAACTAACAAAAATAGTTGGTTGTGTTAAATTTCTTGGAGTGTGTCTATTATGAGAGTTTAAAAGAGTTAATTAGGTCAACTCCAGGGATTTGTTATGAAAATTCGAAGCTCACAAGAACAATCTTCTCATAAGTACTTTCAAACACTCTCTGTGTATTTTATATATTGAGAAAAAGGAAAATCTTGTAATGGTTTGTAATTAGAAACTTACCAAGGACACTGAAGATTCTGCTGCAAGTGCAAGAATATCAGCACAAGATACAACTCCAGGGCATGAACTCTCGAGGGTGCTCTTGATGCTGTCAATCACATCAAATCCCCGAACAGAGTTGAAGTTAGGAGCTGCATTTTTCTCACTTTGTGTGATGTTACCACCTTCATCTAGCAAAATGGACGCATCACACCCCTGACCACACAAAGAAATAGCACTTATCACTCATCAATCTCTAATAGGCAAAACCTTAACCCTATAATAACAGTGCAGGAAAAGCTTGTTGTTGAGGGAAAAACAAATGGAGGATTGAGTTGTGGTGGAAGTTTACATTGACAAAGCAATCATGAAAGTGGAGACGAATGAGGCTTGCAGCAATACGTGAATCAGATGTCAAAGCCTGCTGCACTGAGTTCCTGACAATAGATGAGACATTGGAGCATGTGGTAGAATAGAAGGTTGCACTCAATTGACCTTCTGAAGGAAAAACAAATGTTAGCACTAAGAAAATGGTGGCCAGAAGGGAAAAATAAGTATTATTGGTAGAAAGCATAATTTGATGTATTGATTCTCAAATGTTGGTGGGTTTTGTGACTGATATCTAGGTGATATGATGTGTATATATAGAAAAGAAAACGCGTCATGCATATTTTTTACTTTATAATTTTGTTTTACATGAAGTTGTCCTTAAGTGTCAACTACACATAGTTTAACATATTGTCAATTTTGAATATGTGGTGGGTTCACTTGGAGACAAAGAAAGAGGAAAATTAAAACCACAATGATTGAAACTTAACTAACTTGTTGTACTAATTGAGTCATATACATTAATCAAAGCGTTAGGTCCCTAGGGTTTTGTATTATATTGCATGCCATGAACAAGCTAATTGATTTACTAGTGTGAACAATAAAAAATATCTGCACTTTTCATAATCACCCATCGTCCTAATACTGTTATACTAATTGGTAGAGATTTAAGGTAAATTAGAAATCAAGTTAATTTAGTATATATTAATAAGTATAAATCTTATCTCACGTGAAATTGAATTAGACTTAAATTTTATTTTTTAATATTTAGTTTTAATAGATTAACCATTTTACTTTTTTTTTTCGCTTATTTAGGTATATCTTTGTTGTACCCTATCAGTTCAATATACACAAGAAAGATTCTCTGGACCTAACAAAAATTTTAGAAGACCTAGGTATGTGTCCTTGTTGCATATTTTTGTTTCTTCGGTTACAGATATATTACACAAAAGTCTTAGTAAATGACAAAATTTTGATGAAGTATTCGTGGAAGATCATATAGATGAAAATTTACAACCCAATTTTTCGATCTTTGCTCTTCCACTAACAAACATATGAACAAGTTCTGAGGAGATACAAAGATACAACATTACAGAATCATAATACAAGTGAACCTATAACATATTATGATATCCTTTGATCTAAAATCTTAACATATTAAGCTTGTGATTTTATTAATGAGAAAAATTCAAAGAACCACCCAACCACATCTTATATATAATTTTGATTTATTTAAAATTTTAAAAAAATTACACTTACTCTTTGATGTCGAATAATAGTACTATTCGTGTGAATGGTCCATTTATAATGACATTTTTTTATATATATTATTAACTTGTTTATACATATAAGAAGTTAGTGGAAGAAAAATATATGACTAAACCACAGGTGATTCTAACTCAAAGGTTGTAAAATGAAACCATTTTTCATCATATTGCTCATCAGTAAAAAAAAAAAACTCTAGTTCCCTTAACTTTATAAAGCTACACGAAGAATTTCTTAAGCATACACAAGGTCATTTTTAACGAGGATATATATTTAAACACTGCATACTCTTCAATCGAAGTTGTAGATTCTCGTGCAACTCCTTTTAAAGCTAGAATCATATGCCATGTCGAGAAACTAAGATTATGAAGAAAACAAAGAACAAGACACGAGAGGAAGAAGGAAAATAAATTACATGACTCACTTCTCTATCTTCTTTTTTATTCCACCATTTAATTTTTGACACAAAATTAAAATATATCTATTTATATTCCACTCACACAAATTTATTTTATTTTTGTATTTAATGTTATCTACTTGATAGTTATTTTTCTTAATATTTAATCTTCTTCATTTTATTATATTTATGTTAGTGATAAATTTTGTAAAAAAAAATCAATATAATTTCATCAGATTTTTATAAAATGATGTTCAAAATTTGAAAGAAAGTAGTAAAAGAAATAGAGACAATGTGTAAAAGTTAAATGATAAAAAAAGTCAAAGAAAAAGATAAAATACTTGAAACATAAATAGTTGAAAACATTTTAGCGTTATCTATGACCTATGATTTATATGAGTGTTTACAAGTTCCGACTCTTGTTACAGAATACAAACTTAATACTTGTAGAGCACAAATCTCAACCTCTTAATAATTATGACAACCTCCTAATAACTTCCATTCTATCTTCGTCGTTGATAGTTTTGGTTATTTGATCTTCACCATTGATAGTTTTGATATTTATTCTTCAATGTTAATGACATTCTGATCTTCATAGAAACTTGTATTTGACAGTTTCTTAATACTCCGTTACTATTTATCTTTTGAATGTAGTGAAAAAGTTAAACACTAAATATCTAGTAGACCCGTTCCACCAACTATAAATTTAAAATGATTATAATCAATAAAATCATTGGCCATAATTAAAAATTTTAACACATGCTGCCCATCTTTTTTGAGACCCCAGTACCTTCTGGGTTATTTAAAAAATGGATTTTTAGATAATGGCAAGAAACACAAGTTTTCAATTCTACATTGATTATTTTCTTAGACTTTTTTACTATATATATTTTTTCACAATAATCCATGTGAGGCTTGCCATCACATAATCAATAACCAATATTGATAATGTTCTCTCACTAGGCATTCCAATTTGTTTGCAGTGAATTTTGTCACTAAAAACTAATATAATTTCATTAGATTTTTGTGAAATGATGATGTTCGAAATTTATAAGAAAATAGAAAAAAAATCTAAGACAATGCGCAAATGAAATAATAAGTCAAAGAAAAAGATAAAATAATTGAATGTAAATAATGGAAAAAATTATAGTAACTTGTCCATCTAAAAATGTCTCGTGGAACTTAGAATTTATATGAGTGTTTACAAGTCACAACTATTACATAATACAAACTTAATATATTTATAGAATACAAATCTTAATTACCCATAATTTTCTAATAATTACAATAACTTCATAATAACTTTATCTCCAGAGTTGATAGTTTTGATGATGTGATATTTAATTTCCACAATTGATGACATTCTAACCTTCATTGTATTTGATGGTTTCTTAACTAACATTGAGTAAGATTATTTCAATTATTATAACTAAAACCACTATTAACAATTTATGTTAAATTCATTCATTCCCTCCTTATTTTATCATTTTTCAACTTTATTTATATCTTCACTCTTTTGATAATTGCAAAGAGTAAATTTTTCAGTGAGTATAAAGATAAGTTTAACTATAATGTCAAATTAATATAAAAATGTAATAAAATCAATCTATATGTAACTTTTAAAATAATAACACTAAAATTAAAAAAACATTTTTTTAATTCTGAAATAAAAACTATTGATTTAATTAAATTCATTATCTCATTGCACCATTTAATTAAATTAAGAATGTTCATTTTTATTGTTGTCACTGCTACAGAAACCACTTTGCACGTCGGTTCTGGGGATTATTTTACGACGGTCCCAAAACCGACGTTGAATAAGGCGACGTTAAAAGTAATATTTTCAACGTCGGTTCAAATTGAACCGACGTTGAAAATCACACTTACAACGTCGGTTATTACTAGAACCGACGTTGTAAGTGTCAGCCATACTTACAACGTCGGTTCTAGTAATAACCGACGTTGTAAGTCGTGTTAACTGTTAACTGCACAGCAGTTTCTAATTTTCTCATTTTCCCTAAATTTTAGTACCTGCATATGAAATAAACCAGCAAACCAGCCACAATTTGATATATAAATCATTTCAAATAGCTAAATTTCAAAGATAGACTGTCTAGGTAAAGGTTTGGTGAATATATGAGCCAATTGATGTTTTGTATCTATGTATTCTATAATGCAATCCTTAGTTATATGATCTCTAATGAAACGATGATGTCTAATTTCTATATGCTTTGTCTTAGAAGAACAATTTAAAAAAAGTAAGATTGATGTAAAAAACAACATTATTAGACGGATCTAATCGATCTTGAAAAAATCATAAAAAATAGTTAGACATTGAATTTTCCGCTAATTTTTGTTGTGTTATGTTCTTTTGATGTGTACTTGGATAAAGAGGTCCCACATCCCCCAAAATAATCATAGTTTTCAAAATACAAAATTTAGGTGTAGAAAAACTTCAAACGATCATAACTTTTGCTACGGACCTCGGATGGAGATGCGTAAAAAATGAAAGTTTTTGGAAAAGACGCAACGAACCTGTTGGCAAATGCCCAAAGGGGATTTGGGCAAATTTTTTTTCAAAAATCCTCCATTTACTATAACTTTTTTATTATTTTACTATTTTTTATCTATTTTCCTAAATTTTGGCCATTTATGTGACTACCTTGCACTTGTAAAAAAATTTTGAAAAAATTTGTGGAGTTGTGTCGTACCAAACAGAGAATTATCAGGCCATTACATCTTAGAAATTTCATAGTTTCAGCTTCTTTTGTCCTAATTGCATCATTTTGCATACAACGATACAACATACCAGTATGATTTTTTTTATTATATGTATGACTAGATACAGGCATTTCAATAACCTAATCATACAAACACTATAACATTATTTAACAGTCACAGCCAGAGCCAGATTATCACAACAATCTTGTACAGCCATTTCAATAAACCAATCATACAAACATTATATTCTACAAAACAAAAAAACCCTAAAATTAAAAAAAACCAACTAACCTGGCGGCTCGGCAACGACGGCGGTGGGGAAGCTGACGGCAAGGGAAGGGGAGGGAGGGGACTGCGGCAGCGGCCAACAGGAGACCTCCAAGGAACGAGAACGTCGTCGGCGACGAAGGGAGCTCCAACAATTCGCGGCGACGAAGGGAGCTCCAACAACATTCTTGGAGGAGAATCATGGACGCTGGTGACGAAGGAGACTTGTTCGTCGCTGTCGCATAGGAAAGGGAGCGTCGAAGCGTCTCGCGGTGGAGGAGACGATGACGAGCAGCAGCGGCGCGAAAAGTGACAAGCAGCAGCGGCGCGAAGAGGAAAAGTGACGAGGGAAGAGCGCAGGATAGGTTTTAATAATAACCTTTCTACGTCGGTTACTGATTGAACCGACGTAGAATGTTTTAATTTTTACATTCTACGTCGGTTGTTGTCTCAACCGACGTAGTATTTTTGCAATTCTACGTCGGTTCAGACAACAACCGACGTAGAATGTAAACTTTAAAACATTCTACGTCGGTTCGCAC
The DNA here is from genome assembly GCA_030347555.1 of Lablab purpureus. Classification (NCBI taxonomy): domain Eukaryota; kingdom Viridiplantae; phylum Streptophyta; class Magnoliopsida; order Fabales; family Fabaceae; genus Lablab; species Lablab purpureus. The sequence continues at coordinate 2,087,607 of CM059260.1, forward strand.
CAATAACCGACGTAGAATGTTCACTTCACACATTCAACGTCGTTTAAATTTAAACCGACGTAGAATGGCGACGTTAATTCATACTTTTGTAGTAGTGTGTTTAAGTTCTTAAGAACAACTTTTTTTAATAAAAACTTAATTGAAAATCTTGAATTTATGAAAAATTTAAACCTATTAAAAAACTTTTATTTTTCTCGTGAAAACAGGTCGACAATACAATATAAGAGACAAATTATCTCATGTAATGATAAAATCAAACAATAAAAATTTAATTGAAAAATATAAATATTTTAGATATTTACTAAATAAATTATTTTATTAAAAACTTATTAAAAAATCAAAACTTAAAACTTAATTAAATATAATTATAATAATTTGTATAAATTATTACACCCATTTGATTTTTTTTTTCATTATAAAAATGACATTTAATTTTGAAAATGGGAATAAGAAAGTTAACAAATGTCATCTGAATAAAAAATAACAGTTTTTCTTAGTGAAGCTGCTTGCAGTGAAGTAGTTAGGAACCAATTACGAAACATAGCTACTTTTTTTAGTCATTGCTAAGAAGAATTATTTATTGGTAACCACTGCTATTTAATTTATGCCTCCTAGCTTTTGAAGTGATTAAATTAAAATAACTAGTATATAATTTTATTACATAATTTAATTTTAATTTATGAAATAAACTGAATTTATTTTTAAATTTATCATTTATTTTACTACATAAATACAACCTAAATTAGTTAATTCAATCAATATAAGGCCCTCGGCAGGATATTGAAAACTATCACTACTAAAAGAAATACTTTTTACAAGATTCATTTTATATATGTTATTTAATATACTCGTTTAATAAAAGATATAATTAGAATTTTTTAAAAATTTTGTATATACATATTAAATCAGATTTCAAAGTAAATATTAACTGGTTATAGAATACTCCAAGTACAGAACTATTCCTAAGGAAACATGAATGTTGAGAAGAATACAAGATCTAAAAGGCAAAATATTTTCTCTTTTGAAAAAAAAATCTCAATCATATAGATGAATGCAGAAAACCAGATCTATAATATAACCATTTCTTTGCTACACTCTCATACCCAGATACAATACATGGTGCATCAACGTTCTACAACTATGGGTAGATTTTGTGTTACGCTCTCTTTCCTCAACTTCCATTGACTTTCTTACAATCAGTTCTGACTTCTCCTTGAGTACCTGTCAAGGGACTGATGTTACCCATGTTGATCATAGACTGAGCAAACGCTTCGAAGAAAGCCGATTGGTTGTTGGCAAAGTTGTTAACAATGGAGATTGTGGAAGAGCCATTAGTGGAGAAGAGTTCTTGGTCTGTTTGGAGAAGACCTTGATTGATGAGAAGATTGGTGAAATAATTGTTGTCGAAAGTGTCAGGGGTTGAAGGATCAAGGTTGTTCAATGTAGCTCCATTCCCATTTTGAGGACAGTTTTGCTGTAGAGTTGCCAAATAGGTTGAGTTGAGGGTTGGATCAGGACTTCCTGTGCCACTGAAGTTGAATAACCTTTGGGAGAAAAATTGGCACTGAGCACGACCAAAAGTGTGTGCACCTGATTGAAAAGTTCATGAATCAATCATTTTGTAAAATTTGCATGCATAGAGAGAACTTATCATGTAGTTCAAAACTATTGTCATTACTAATATTTATACTACACATGATTCATCTACATGAAGATAGTTACCAGATAATGCTACAAGATCCGTTGTGTCTAAGCCAACATCAGAGAATTTGGATGTGATGTTGGCTAGGCTCCCAAATGGAGACGGAATGGAGGTGTTGGCACCAGCTTGGTTTGCAGTTAAACCATCTTTTCTTCCAAGTAGTACGTTCCATGAAGGACCTCCAGACTGCAAAATTTTACACTTTATTAAGTGTGATCGATCACGCGTCAAATAAAACCAGCAGAAGAAAAATCGTGGTTTCTTAATCTACGTAGAAGTCAAAGAAAGTAGACAACGTGATAAAAATGTTACGAAAAAGTTGTGGAATTCTTCTTTTTAATTTATTCTTTTTAGGGACTTGAAAAATGTTCTTATAGGTAAAGGTTTTATAACTATTCTCACAATCTCATATGATAAGTTGATTTCATTAACACGCAGAATGATATTGAATTATGTCTCCTAAAGTGAAGTTTCAGGTCTGAGTACTGTTGATTGAAAAAACTTAAAAGATAGAAGAATTCATTAAAGGTGGCTAGTTTGGTTTTTTGAAGATAAAAATCATTGAAAGTGATCAAGCACAGAGATAAATTGCTGGTACGAAATAAAATTTTATAGTGCTTATAACTATAAAGTTACCAAGGACACAGAAGATTCTGCAGCAAGGGCAAGAATATCAGCACAGGATACAACACCAGGGCATGAACTTTCGATGGAACTCTTGATACTGTCAACTACATCAAATCCCCGAACAGAATTGACGTTGGGAGCTGCATTTTTCTCACTTTGTGTGATGTTACCACCTTCATCTAGCAAAATGGACGCATCACACCCCTGATGATAGAAACAAATAACAATTATCACTCATCAATCTCTAATAGGCAAAACCTTAACCCTATAATAACTCATTGCTGAGGGAAAAACAAATGGAGCATTGAGTTGTGGTGGAACTTTACATTAACAAAGCAATCATGAAAGTGGAGACGAATGAGACTTGCACCAATGCGTGAATCAGATGTCAAGGCCTGCTGCACTGAATTCCTGACAATAGATGAGACATTGGAGCATGTGGTAGAATAGAAGGTTGCACTCAATTGACCTTCTGAAGGAAAAACAAATGTTAGCACTAAGAAAATGGTGGCCAGAAGGGAAAAATAAGTATTATCAGTAGAAAGCATGGTTGTTAGTTAGATGTATCTTCTTTCCCTGTGGTTTGATTTGTTCTCTGATTGATATATAGATGATGATGTGTGTATCTATAGAGAAAGAAAGCGCGTTAAGCATTCATTACTTTATAATTTTCTTTAAGATGAAGTTTTCATTGGTTATTACTTGGAACTGTAAACTAGATTTAGTTTAACATTTATCAAAATTTGTGTATGTAGTGGGGACCTGGGGAAGAAAACTGAAACCTTAATCATTGACACTTAACCAACTTTGTAATACTAGGTCATATCATAATACAATATTATCTACAAAAATAAAAAATATTATTAGGAGACTAGACTTTGTATATGGCATGCAAAAGAGAATTTTTTTTGTACTGTTTGAATTAATCTACAATAAGTTCATTAATTAGTAGGTGGAATGATAAAAAAAATTTAACTCTAGAAAAGTATTTTATAATGAATTTGGACACTCAATTTGTGTTCTATTATTTTATTTTTCTTGTTGAAAAAAAAACTTGATTGATCATTTCATTTTTATCATAATTTATGTTACAAAATTAAGATAAATAAATAATTTTATCGGAGACTGCTATTATACAAATAATACAAAACTTTAGATAAAAAAATCTATAAGCTCTTCTAATTAAAAAAAAAAAAGATAGAATGAATCAAACTTTCTTTACAAATTAAAATATAAACTTATACATTTCAGAATTTATAAAAATTATAGAAAATAAAACTTCTCTAAAATTAAAGTTAAACAAATTAATTGTTTCTCTTCTTCCTTCAGTATAGTATAGTTATTATATGACTAGCATATCACTAATTGTAAAAGACAAATACTAAACTCTATAAATTTTGTTGAGTCTTAGATTTTCAGTATTGAGAAACCAATTTAAAATCAAACACTAATTAAGTCCAATAAAGTTTGATAAATTTATTCAAAAAGACAAAATTCTACTTAGTAACTAGTATTTTCTAAAAGTCAAACTAAAAACTTGATGTACCTTATATATTCTATTTTTCATTTTGAATGCGACCAAATCTTTTGCAAATAAAATAAACCTTACAATTTGAAGTCTATATAAATTAATTTGATAAATTTAATGGTAGTGTCGTTGTTCTTAATTTTTTTTACATTCTTGTCGAATCAGTAATCTGAGGCAGAATTATTAAGACCAACAAAAATATTAAAAAGAAAAAATATTGTTGATATAAAATATACGTATATTTTAGAAAAAAAAATTAAGTTGTAAACAGATAAAATTATTTTTGTAAATATTTATTTTATATGGGTCGAGATATCTCTGGTGTCTCATTTATTTATCTCTATATATATATATTAAAAATTATCTGATAGTAGACTTTAAATTAATCTGATAGTGTAATTCAATTGCAAACTTGTTCTTTAAACAAGTATTATTATACCTACATGCTTACAAATGAAGTAAGAGAGTAAAAACATGAGCAATCATTTGTCCACCGACACGGTCTTTTCTTGGTTTGGTCAATTCCTTTATCTTATTATTGCCAACTTTTCTATTCAGCTGTGGAACATATACAATAAAAGTATTCATATTTAGCAGGCCATTCTAGAAAAAGTCTTCTTTTGCTGAATGCAATTTCTTCCAAAAGACAAGAAAGATTCTCTCAGGACCTTCTGAAACTAACACAAATTATAAAAGAAGCTGCGTCCTTAATTGGTTCATATTTTTATTCCTTTCTCACATTTCACATTAATAGTCAAAAGTTAGTAGAAAAGTTCAATTAAACATCACAGAATTATTATATGAAAAGTTTTGTATTTTTCTGTATAAAAGATTCAACATTTGAAACCTTTCTTCGAATCTTTAATACTTTGGACTATATATGTGTATTATAATTGATTGCAAAGTGAAAGAAGAGATACATTTGCTTGTTTCCTTTATCCTTTACATGAAAAAATCTCCAATCCAAAATATTCAACTCAGTCTGTGGATATATTTTTTTATAAATAGTTTATTTTACTTATCTTTATTTAATGTAAAACTTTCAAATTTCATACTTAAATTTGTTAAATTTTTTCATCAAATATAAATTTCTTTGAAACATTGTGAATTCTTCTAGTTGAAAGTGTTGGATATCAATTATTAGAGTTGATGCAACAATAACAAAAAACATAAATAAAAAAATAAAAAAAATTATACAAAATTTTCAATTCATATTTATATAAGACTCTCTTTTCATGTTATGTATAAATAATATAGAATAAACTAATGGAAATTGTTACATAATTACAATAAAACATTATTTAAAATAATAATAGACGGTCTAACACAGTAAAAAATCTAATACACTAAATACTAGATAATATGTAATATATATCAAATAAACATAATTTAAGAATTTATACTTGTTATCAATTATAATTTGTCCATATCTATCATTATTCAAAGTGATTTTTGAACTTCTTTATTTGTGTAAATCAATTAAAAGAATTAATTTATAAAATAAACCTATTTAAACACTGTAATTTGATAATTGTAGAAGGAAAATCAACTAGAAGCTCCTTATTAAATGTTATTTGTTTTAAATGTTTGAATTGTGTTCCATGTGTGTGAGGAGGAAAAGTCTTAGCAAAAGGACGTAGTCTTAAAGTATACTACTCACCGCCACTAACTTGTAATCGTTACAGCTTAATCGCAAGAAATTTTGGATCTCCGCAATTCAGGGGTCATATCCATCAATTTCTACCCTAAATTATGAAGATTTTGTACATAAATTGATTTATAAATTGATTTATTATGTCATCAAATTTAAAATTGCTTTTCAGTAATACCAGTAAATATATGTTTCAATCAAATGGTTAGAGTTACTCTATTTGAGATAATTGAGACTAAGGGTTGAACTGCCTTCAATTCTCTAACCTAACCTAGCTAGCTTCACAATCTTTCTATTTCAACTTTACTATATACTGAGAATAACATTTTTGTTTATTATGTAATTCATCTACTTTTAGTTCAAAATGTAAAATTAGTAGATCAGTTGCATTAAATATTTATAATAGCCTTTTTTTTGTTAATTTAAATCTACATAAATATGATATAATTATTTATATGAATTATAGAAAGTATTCAGTATAAAATAGATTCCAAAATTTCATGTTCAATTTAAAATAAATATTAAGTTTATGAATAAATTTCGTTTAAGATTTTTTTACAAAAGTTAGTAAAAGTATTAATTTTTATAATTTGTAATAATTTTTTTAAATAATAATATTTTAAAGAATTAAATATCATTTATTAATTAAAAAAATAAATGATAAAATAAAAAACAATTAATTGATAAAAACAAACAAACCAATTCAAAATTTATAAAAACAATTTGATTATTCTTTATATTTTTTAAAGTAAAAATATAATTGATAAAAAATAATTAATATAACATTAAAATTTATATAAACACAAATAGAACTATTTTCCTATAAAGATACTTATTTAAAAATAGAATACTTAAATTAAAATAAAACAATATTTAAAATAAATTTTTGTATGAAGTGTTATTTAATTTGCAATAAAACCTAAATAAAAATAAAAATGTAAAATTCATTTATAAAATAAATAAGAAATCCTATTGGGTTCTACCATTGGACTAACAGGATTAGAAACGAGAGTCACCTCTTGTTTAAAAATTTCCTTCATTAAATATTTCTTTTTTTTTTCTTTTTTTTTTTTGAAAATGATCAAATATAAACTTCAATAAAAATGTGATATTAAAAGCATAATTAAAATAAAATGAGATCATAAAATATTATTATGAATTAAATTATTTTTTATTACAAAATTTACCAACACACATCTATGAACACGAAAAAGAAGTTAAGAAATTAAAATTTCGTTCTATAATTAGAAACAGTGTAATTAATTAATAATACTTGAATACACAATGAAGCAGTCGCAATTCGTATTGAATATTAACGCAAAAGGAACGCGTTAATCCTCAATTTGGTTCCACATGGAGTTGGTGAAAGTGGTTGATGACTTTGCTACCAATTTTGAATTAGAATGCTATAATGTAAAAATTACTCATTAATTAATTAATTAATCAACATTTCTCCAACATACATTTTGTAACTCTTTCCAAATATATCAAACGAAATTTATTAAATATAAATTAATTTTAAAAAAATATAAAAAAATTTATTAACTATAAACTAATTTAAAAATAAAATATAATTAATCATTATAGTAACTAAATTACTATAAATTATTTAAATTATTATTATTTAAAATATTTTTTATTATAATAAAAATTATATTTTTAATAATTATTAATCTTTATATAATAATGATTAAATTAACTTTTAAATTAAAATTTAAATTAATTTTTAATATGAATAAGAAAGATTTTAACTATTTATTAAATTAAATTTAAAATTAATTTCTAATTTAATTAATAACTAATTTAATTATTTTATATATTAATAATATAATTAGTAAAAGTAAGTTTTTTTACTGATAGTTATATTAGTTATTAATTTATTTATTCTTTTAAAATTTTACTACATCACAATTTTTTTAATTTTTACTTTAGTACATAAATTTTATAGGATTCTCATTTTAATTAATATTTTATTTAATTAGTAAATAAATATTTTTTAGAATAAAAAATTAACTTTTACTTTTATAATCAATAGTCCTATTTAAGGTTTTGAGTGTTAAGGTCTGATTTAATATTCATGGTCTTAAATTTTATGTATTTTTGTGAAAAAAATTAACTTATGAGTGTCCTAACATCATGTCTTTTTTCTAAAATAAAATAAATAGTTTTTTATTTAATTAAATTAAATTATTTAGTTGAGTTTGAAAAATAAAATTAAGATTTTTTATAAAAGAATATATGTTTGTAAAAGTGGTAAAATTTAAGGGGATGAAATACTATTTACCTTATTAAAATTATTTTAAAATATTATCATTAATTTATAAAAAATATGTTCTTTTTCCTTTTTTTTAAAAAGCACTCGTAATATTTTTGTGTGAAAAGGTACTCCAATAGTAGTGGTTCAAGCATGATAATTTTGATTTTGTCATCAGTATGAGAAAACGGGCAACAAAGGCCCAAAGAAGAAGTATGTGCAAGTACACCCACACTTGCAAAAGAAAAAAGGCTTGCTTTTACTTTCTGCAGGCAGTAATTATGGGGTGCAGGAAGGAAAAGCCCTGAAAAAGCTCAGAGAAGCAAGAACAAGTGTACCGAAAGGGATCTACTATTTGCACCTCCCAACTTTTACTTTCACATTATTTTGACAAAAGAATGTTTCATGATAGTGGAATAAATTCAAAGTAGGTTTTCGTGTGTTTAGTTCGTATAAAATATTTATTAGTTTTTAAATTTTTGATATTTTTTAATCGTTCTTTAGTCTAATATTGAAAATAAAAAATATTAATTAATATAATCAAAGTAACAAAGAACATTTTAAATTAGAATAATTAAAATTTGTATGCATAAATTAAACAATATATTTATTATATAATATAAATAATATAATTATATTTTATTTAGAATTTAGAATTTATTATCTATATATTAATTTTGATTTACAATATTGAATCATTCTAAAATAATTTTAACGTTTTATATTATTAAGAATAGTTATAATTTGTTTAAAGTTCATAATTTATTTTCTATATATTAATTTTGATATTATAATGTCAAATCATTACAAAATAATTATTTTAGCATATGATAAACAAAAATTATGTAAGAAGACAACAATAATAAATTCTAAATACTAAAACATCAATTAAAAAATTTAAAACTGATAAATACTTTTACAAAAACTAAAAAACATACAGTTATATTTACAGGCACATAAATAATATTTCAATATATATATATATATATATATATATATATATATATAAATTTTTTGTGTATTCTTAATTCACAACATAAATTTATTACACAAAAAATTATTTTCATTATGTAATTATTTATGTATAAGTTAATATTTTAAAAATTTTATGTTCAATAATAATTGAATTAATTATCTTAAAATAATTTTTTAATTGAAATTAAATTAATGACAATATAAATGACCTTTTTTCAACAGCGACTGAATTAGTTATTAACTTATTATACAAAGTAGTTTTTTAATTGTAATAAAATTATTTACGAGAGACTCAACCTACCTTTTTAATAGTATAACTAATTAAATGAATGTGATAAAATAAAATTAAACAATACATTGAACATTCTGATTATGGATAAATGAATGAGAAGGTTATAGGATTTCCAGTTAGATGATTCTCTCTTCAAATTTTCATTTTATTTTAAAAACTCTTAGATATCAATGAGATATACTAGGATAGGATTGATATTAGGAGATAGAAATTGGGCCCTAATTTGGTTTGTACGTCCCAGCCCAACAAATAATAGATTCATAATTTTTTTATAACTAATAATTTATAATTTTTATGTTAAATATCAAATACTTTTCTAAAAGGAATATTTTAGACACTTTTAAGAAGAGTTATAATACAAATATTTCAATTCTTTTAATATTCATGAGTAGAAACGTTTCTAATTGACATGAGAAACTCCTAATTTGACTAAGTTTGTGTTTGAATTATAGTTGAAAAAATTAACTTAAATTAAATTGAATTTTTTAAATTTAAGTTTAGTTAAAAGTAAGTTAAGTTAATTTGGTTTGTGTATGGATATTTTTATTTAAAAACTTTTTATTAAAAAAAATTTGTTTCGATGATAATAGTTAGAAGTGTTTTCAAATGTCTAATTACTAAAATTGATAGAATTTTATAATATAATATAAACGTTATTTATTTTATTATTTTTAAAATATATTTGGATTGATAATATATTATTATTAATAAAAATGATGATAATCCTTCATTCCGTATCATTATCCAGCACATTATATGATTGATAAAAATTCAAAAATATCCTTCACATTATGTATATCTACACCTCTTTTAATTGGAAGACTTATAAATTATACAATACATAAGTCAATTTATGAAATGATTTTTGGATTGTGTGATAAAAAAAATCTTTCCAAATATGAATAGCTTCCGAATTATACAATCTAAAAGTTAATTTGTTATTACAAATGACTTTTGGACTACACAATTCGAAAGTCATTAAAGAACAATTACTTTTACCTTTCAAATTGTATAATCCAAAAATTATATTTACCTTTTAGATTATGCAATCTAGTAATTAAAACTAACTTTTGAATTAAGTAATTTGAAAGTCATTGTACATTTTATATTGTCTTTCAGATTATACAGTTCAAAAAAATTACTTAATTACAAATTATACAGTTCAAAAAGTTACTTAATTATGTAATTTGAAACAAATTTGTATAAAAAAAATTACAGCTTCAAAGGAAGGATAATTTAGACATTTAAATATTATGGAATGCATGATGAAGATAGAGGGTGAAGAAAGAAAAACTTTTTTATAGTAGCTATTTTCATATTCTTCTATTATTTCTTAGGTCAAATGCTCTTTGATTTACTGTAAATTTTGGACTTCTTAAATATAGATTTGTCTAATTTGTTACATGGATTTTAATTTAGTCCCGTATGTGTTGTACTTTTTTTATCAATTGCCTCATTTTAGAGTATATAATTGTTATAAAAAATCAATAAATTTATTATACTTGTTTTGTGATTGAATCACTGTTTATGTTGTTACTGTATAATCTAAATTTCTATTATTATTAATACCAAAGTATTCAATAACAAATTGTGCTAATAAATTCATCAGTTTAAATAATAAGTTTGAACAATTAAAACTAGAATTATATTTGATGTACATTAAACTATATTATTATTATTATTGTCTTCTCAGAGTGAGAAGTTGATCACCAAAATTTGCTGCTTCCATTGCTAGGAATGTTTCAACATTCTTCTAAATTCGTTTACCAACTGTAAAACCAATATACAACGATGAAATTATGAGCTTGGACTTCACCATTGAAGCTATCCATGGAAAATTTCAACCCAGAATTTGTGGAAACTGATATTTACCAAGTCCATTGTGGGTTAAAGTTTTGATATTCACAATAGCTTGCATGTTATTGAACATGAGACCCCATATATATATATATACTATCTTGTAATGGTAATTGTGTTGGTCGTGTATGTAGCTGGAGACAATAAGGTGGTGGTGCAAATTAGCACGTGAAGCAGTGGTGGAAAGGGTGGTGATGATATTGCAGACTAAAGTTTGTGTCAAAATCAAGGGGGAGAAAATGTGAGGTTGCAAGTGGGTGATGGTGTCACCCTCTCTCAGCTCTTTTCCTTTCCTAAATAATAGTTTATTGACTTTTCTCTCCTCAAATGTTAGGGAAGCTGCCAACAGAAAAGACACATGTCAGGCCAAAGAAGGTTTTCAAGAAACACTACCCTTCCCTTTTTAATATTTTGGACACTCTAGTTCATTATGGTTGCTTCTTTAAGAAATAAAATATAGGTTGTAGCCATTGAAATGGCATACAGACATTAATTCTAGGGACATTTGGAAACCTGATAATCTCCTCAAGGATATTGTTACCCTGGTTGTTAAGTGTGTATTTGGTTTGACATATAAGTCTTCGTTTATATACTTCATATGTGAAAAATGAAAGCTATTTAAAATAGCTTCACGAATTATGGATAAGTTTAACTTGATCTGAAACCAAATCTAATGTGTGTTGATTCTCTCATGCCATTAGCCTCCTTTGGAATAATCTTAATTCTCTACCAATGTTTCAAATTGTGTCATCACAGTAGACTTTAAATGGATTGTTCTTTCATCTTATTATAATAGTTCTCTAGCCAGAGTCTAGGAGTTTTGTTAATTTGCTAGATAGTGCAACTTGGTCAATTGGAACCATTGGATATAAGTTGACTTGAAATCATAATGTACTATGTCTTAGACATTGCCCTCAAGCTCTTGATAAAGTGTGAACTCACTCTGGCTGCTCAACTTCCCAAAGCTATGGTTGAGAGTTTGTCTAGGTTACCTTTAGACCATATTTCCATTCTACTTTTCCTACTTAGTTGGGCTTCTCATGCTAACTACTATTCTATGGTGTTCAAAGCTTAGGATGATAGCAATAAGGGCGTTGTGCATGATGAAGCAAGAGAAATGTCTTTTCATTTCAACCAAGATTTTATTTATGAGAAGAAACATTATCTTTAGCCTAGACAGAAGGGTATACAATGCATATATTATAACAGGTTGATATTCTTTCCTTGATCACATGACAAATCCTATGCATGAGTCAGAATCTGAAAACAAATTTTACGTATGTATGGATAAGACTCAGATTAAGACTGAGTACAATAACCTCCCCCTATACTCTCTCATACTCAAACCATAACTACTAATTGGAGATATCTCATCAATGTTTTCACTCTTGTTGATGGAATGTCATGATGATAACAAATTAAAGGATGAGAAATTGGAGTTTTTTCAAGCATTGTTTAGGACCAAGAATATGTTGGTCCACTCTCTTCTAACTACCCTCTAGATACCAAGCCTGTGGTGATGGTTGTGTTTCTACCCACGATGAAGGATTGCCCTGAATTCAACCAAATAAAATCCCCTGACCCAGTTGGTTTTGAGTTCTTTTTCACGTAATTAAAACTTGATGGTATGTTATAGGGGAGATTGTGTGGCTAATGGTCCAAGATATATTGGTCAATGGGTTCTTGAATCCTCTTATCTGGGAGACACCCTAAGGTGGCAAAAGCACATTATAGAGGTAAGTTGTACTTCCTTCAAATTTACTTTATTGCAAAGGATCAAGTACTAATACTTTTAGATAAGTAGGGTCATATAAAATAATCTAGATTTGTATACTGAGGTTAGCATTTGGCTTCTATATGTAACTACTTTTTTTTAAGATGTGTATTCAAAATTTGTTCGCAAGCAGAAGCTAATTGAACTTTATCAGATAATGTTGGTTAAGAAAAAGGTTGAGCAAGGTAATCAAAGTCAAAAAGTTGAGTAAAAAGAAGCTTTACATCATATCTTTATATTGGTTAACCCAACCATTTTCCTTTTTCCAATCGTAAAGTATTCTATCACTGAGATCTTATATTGACATAAGTGCTAATTACATCAACTTATACAAGCTATAAAGTAAACAATTTTTCTTCCATACTAACCTCTCCAAGCTGAACATTATAAAAAACACTTACACCTACATCAACTAAGATTATTTCTTGAATAAATTTTGCTTTTGGATAAAACAGTAAAAGCTAGAAATGCTAAACAATAAAAAGCTAAGCAGAAGCCTACACTAATTGTTTTCTGCAGAGTACAAGTTTAGAAAGACAAGGGCATTGTTCAGTGAAGTCTGAATGCAACACATTCCAATGCTACTCCTTAATTTTTGTTTTCACAGGATTCATTTTTGTTACTTTGAAGCTTTAGAAACTATTTTAAAGAGACAAGAACCATTTAAATGGAAACATCATGCTTTCTTCTTGACGTGTGATGGAGACATAAAGGAGGATGCAAGAAGCAACTTTTTGCAGCAATCACTCATAGAAACATCTTCAACCACTCTTCTCAATGACTATGCTTTATTTTAAGTGCTTCATGAATGAGTTTTCATGTTCATATGCCAGATCTTGCTCTTCTTATAGTTCTTAAATCTTTTATATTGTGTTCCTTTCCATTGATTTATTATTTATGCGGATGGAAAGTAAATGATTGAGTCTGTTCTCTTCTATGGATTTAAGGTGATTTAGGAAAGATGATTTGCAGGAAAAGTTGTATGATTACCCCTTGTTCACATGAGAAGATATGAGTAGAAAGACAACTAGATATTGAAAATACAAAATTATCCTTATTATATTTTTTTCACAATTATCAAAATTTATTTCACAATTAATTTTTTAACAAAGGGAAAAATAATAATCATATCATTTTATCAATTACAAAATTAATTTTAAACTATCACATCAATCACATTATTTACAAACTTTTATAAAAATTTTCTTAAAAGAAACAACCTCACTTTTCACTCTTTTTTCTTTCAAATTCATCTTTTTCATATTCCTCATTTTCATTTTAAAAAAGGAACACACTCTTATACTATATTCTTTTCCACTTATATACTATTCATGTGGATGGAAAGGAGATGATTGATCATGTTCCCTTCTTTGGATTTGAGGTGATTTGAGAGAGAGGATTTGCAGGAAAAGTTATGTGGTTACCCTTTGCTCACATGAAAAGATATGAGTAGGAAGACAACTACATATCACCTCACACAATGAAAATACAAAGTTACCTTCATTATCTTTTCTTCACAATTATCAAAATTTATTTCACAATTAATTTTTTAACCAAGGGCAAAATAGTAATAATATCATTTTTATCAATTATAAAATTAATTTTAAACTATCATATCAATAACAATACTTATAAACTTTTACAAACTTTCCTTTCACTTTCCACTATCTTTCCCTTAAAAGAAACAATCTCACTTTTAACTTTGTTTTTTCTTAAATCCATCATTTTTTTCTCCCTCGTTTCCATTTTAAAAAAGGAACACAACTTTAATCTTATCGTCTAGTTTTAAAAAAGAAACACAACCTTAATCTTATTATCTAGCAAAATGATGATTTTTTTTTGTCTTTGAAAAATATTCTTCCTCATCTAGCTCTTGCAAGTTTTCTTATATTATTTCATGTTTCTTTCATAATAGCACATTTCTATAAAAAATTATAAATACTTATGTTTATATGTATTTGTATTTTTTAGACAGGTTTTTTATTACTTTTATTTGATTTCATTGTTAAAGAAAAAATTAATTTAAAAAGTCAGAGAAATTAGCCACGCTATTATTTAGTTTATCAATAACCTAGTTTGTCATATGGGTTTTCTTCTCTTTTAGCCAAATACATGAGAAAATTATACTTCTAGTCTTACAAAAAGAATACATGTAAACTATTCTCACAATCTCAATATTAAATCTTGTTCAATCAATGCAATCTCTTTTTGGTTGTTGAGTTTTCAAGACTTTGGAAAGATTTGTAGTTGTATTTGTGGTAACAATGATGTTTAGGTTTATGCAAATGAAAATTATTTAGATAGTTTAGAACTAGATAATAATCTTTACATAATATATAATAATAAAATCTTAATTTAATTTGATAAAATTGAAAACTTAGACATATTTTATTAAACTTTACCCATGTGGTCCTAAATTTTAATAGTTTACTGTTGTCAATGGTCCTCCAATGCATGTCATTACTTTTAGGTGATGTTGACCTAAAAGAGGGGTTCAAGGTGAACATGGTAAATGTCTTTTTGTATTTAATTAGTGAGACAATGTGGTAAATGAGATAAATTAAGCTACAATATTATTCATTTCAAATTCTAAAAGAATGAAAATAAAGATTTTTTTTTATAAAAATGTAAAAAAAAAAAGTTGCTCATTTCCCATGAATCAAAACTATATTCAACACATATTCAACATATATTATAAAATTTAGAGAAAAAGATTGAAAAAAATAATCAAACAATATAAAAACTGATAGAAGAAACCAAAACTATATTGTCTTTTATTAGGGAACAGTGACTAGTCCTTGTGACTAAGGGGAGATGTCAATGTTCATTGATTATTACTACTAAACTTGCTAAGATATTAAACTTAAACAAATATAGAAAAAGATAAGAGGTAGAGGACCATGAAAGACTAGATAAGATGTTTGTTGTTGTGAGGTGGAAGAACAGAAAGAGAAGAAGACTTGTAGCCACATGCAAAGTAAAGCTACAAATGTCACCTTGTTTTTTAAATAAATAAAAGTAATTTTTTATTTTATTTTACTTTCTCTCCCATAAAAGTGATATATTTTTTTAGAGAAGTTTATGCAAGTAAATCTAAGAAATTTTGTAGGAAAATAATATGAAAATTTTCAAAAGTTCTTAGTGACAAGATAAGGAACCAAATCATTTTCTCAAAAGTTCTTACACTAAGTGTTAGAGATCAATAGAAAACTCAAAGATAAACTAAAAGTCTTGAAAATTCTGAAGTTAGACCCAAGATCATCTTTTTCTTCCACGAGGATGACATGCATTAGGTAAAACACATTTCTTGAAGTTTAATTATTAGAAGACATTATCAATCCTTTATTAAGTTTAAAAAAGATTAAATAATTAAATACAATTTGGTAACGGTAACTATTCAAAATTTATAACAGTTTTTGTGGAAATGTATAAATATTTTATTCAAACATTCAATAATAGTTGACACTAAATAATTAAACTCAAATTTTATAATTTTAAAACTGTCATAAAAGTTTTCTTCAAATTTTTAAAAATTTAAAATATTATAAAAATGCTATATTAAAGTGTAAATAGTTTGAGATAACATTAATAATCATAATTTAATTTATTTTATACATTTAAAATTATTATAATTGATTTCTTAAAATGTCAAAATTTTTAAAAATATTGTTAATGTTTTTTTCTCTCTCTCAAATTGATAATATTTGAAATTAGAATATGACAATTTACTTTTTATAATAATTAAAAAATAATTCATTTTTATAACAATTTAATAGTTTTAGTTTGCTGAATATTTTTAATTTATCATTATAATAATTTAATGTAATTTTTGTATCTATATTTAAAATTTACATATAACAGTAGTATTTTAATTATATTTTAAATATTATAGATTTCTAACTAATTTTTTTATTAGATAGATTTCTAACTAGTTAATTAAATAAAATCCAATTAAAATAAATTGTGATAAATATAAAATATATAATACTAAATATTATTTTATTAAATTATTATAAAATAATTTAAATACTTAATGGAATATCATATAAATTTTATAATAAGATTATATATATATATTTTATTAACTTATTAAGTTAAAGTGAAATTATGACAACTTATATGAGTGAATTTTATTTTTTTATAAGTAACTGTATATTTTAAAAATAAAGAAAATAATTGTTAACAATAAGAAAATAATTATCAATGTTATTAATAATTATGTAACTCATGTATATATAGAATCACATTATTAGAACTCTTGAAGTTATATAATATTATTATTAATGTAGTAAATTTATCTTTATTATTAGTGATTTCTAAAATTATTGTCTATTATCTATTTTTAAAATAAACCTATTTATAATATTTAACAATAAGAAAAAAAAATATTTCATAAAAATTATAAAATACTTTATAAAATATTATAAGTTTGTTAAAGTATTATACTATAATATAAGAAATAGATCCATATTATTCTAATCATAAATATT
Organism: Lablab purpureus; assembly: GCA_030347555.1. Classification (NCBI taxonomy): domain Eukaryota; kingdom Viridiplantae; phylum Streptophyta; class Magnoliopsida; order Fabales; family Fabaceae; genus Lablab; species Lablab purpureus. The sequence goes on from CM059260.1 coordinate 2,104,757, forward strand.
ATCTTGAGAATATTAAATATTGTAGTGATGTTCTATCAAAATGCCATTAATTGGTGTTATTAATGCACCTTAGACTTGAAATTAATTAATAAGTGATTTATTATAATTTTTTAAAATTAATAAGTGATTTATTATAATTTTTTAAAATTAATAAGTGATGTGTATATTCATGTAATCTAATAAGATACAATGTCATTTTAATTAAAACTGAAAAAGTTAAAAATATTATATATTTTTTAGCTTATATATTATTTAACAACCATGGTGTTTCTAACACATTTCAATTTTTCTTTATATTTTATTTTATTTTATTTTACACTTATATATATATCATTATATATTACTTAAATTGATAAGCAGGGATAAAATTTAAAAAGATCATTATGTATAAAAATATTATTTTCTATACATCATGGTAATATTTCTTTCAATTATTATTCTTTAAAATATTTTTTATATACTCTTTTTCAAAACCTTTATTAAAGAAAAAATATGCTATATTTATTAATTTTAATGAATATTAAATTGATAATATTAATTATATATCTTACTTTATTAAATAAAATTATTGATGCTAAATATATATATTATTTTTTAATTAATAAAAAAATATGATACTATATAAAAAAAGTACACATGTTCATACATTTTATTTAAATATTACATTAATAATATTAATTATATATCTTGTTTTAAATTTTTCTCTTATATAATAACATTAAATATTTAATAAATAAAATAATTAACATTTATTATTTTATCTATATTAAATTATTGTCTTTGAATTATAGATTTTCTGAAAATATGTTTTTTGCATGTTAATGTTTTTTACAAACAAATATTTTTTTAAGGTTTAATTAAAAATAAAATTATGCTATACTATAAAATAAAAATATGTTTATTTTCATATAAGAAATAAATTAATAAAATTAAACACATAATTAATAATTTTGTTATTATTTCTAAATATTATATTAAAATATATTTGAATTTATAATTTTAATTTTTTATGTAGACTAATTTATGTAAATATTAATCGAATGAAAAAAATTGTGTTATACTATATAATAAAAACACGTTCTATACATTTATATATTTCAATAAATATTAAATTTTGTATTAATAATTTTATGTTGATTTATATTTATCTCTCTACGGATTTTTTATTCTTTAAATAAACTTATAAACTTTAAAATTTATATTATATAAAATAAATATCATATTTAATGATATTATCAAATTAAATAATATATTATATTGATTAAATGCATTTATTAATTTTCATATGTTACTTTAATATATATTTTTACTTTAAAATACTTTTAATAAATTATTTTTTCAAACCTTAATTAAATAAAAAGTGTTATATTGCATAAGAAAAGATCTTCATTTATATTTTTTTCTATAAACATCACTTTAAAAGTATTAATATTTTTTTTCTCAACTTTTACTTATATGTATACATATAGAGTTAATTAGTTTTTTTAAAATATGTTTTAGAAGGTTTAATGTACATGAGTAAAAAAAAAATTAAAATTTATGATCGAGCTATTGTAAAATAAAATATTATAATTTATCAAATGTTTTACTAAGCATCTTACTATATTTCTATACTAATATTAAAATAAAAAATAATCTTAAAATTTGGTAGTTTTGATATAATATATTCATGACGAGTGTGCTTAAAGTATTTTTATTGCAAAAATTATATATATATATATATATTCATTTATATATATATATATATTTATATTTATATAATATCATAAGATTAAAATTTAAATTTTATAAGACTTTCTTATTATACTATTTTCACTTAACATAAAATTTAAGACTTACAGTATTTCTTTTGCAAGGATCATACATAATACATAATATGCTTAATTCTTTTGTTAGAGAATAAAATATTTTATTTTTGTATTATATAAAACTGTTGTATCATAAAAATATTTAATAATAATAAATAAATAAAATTATTGACAATATCATTAAATGAAGACATATAATATATTTGTATTAGATAAAAAATAGATATAAAATTTTAAAAGTTGTATGATATGAGGTGACAAAATAAAACTCGCAAAATGTAAATTAAAACTTTAAGTTACAGTAAATATTTTTAAGATCTTAAATAAGACATTGGATCATAAGATAAAGAATAATTTTTTATCTTAAAAAATATATATATTTATGCTAACAATTAAATAAAATATTAAGTAGAGTATTTATTTTATAAGAATCTTATATTGAAATAAAAATTGTAAAGATCTTAAAAATTATTTGAAATAGTATGAACAACAAGAAGTAGATTAAGATTTATATTATGATTCTTGTAACGGAAGTGTCCTTAAAAGTTAAAAATACTTTTAACATGAGTTAACTTATCATGAATTGAGATAAAATATATTAATTTAATTTGACTTATATTATGTTAGTTTAATTTAGCATGAGTTAGAGTATTTTTACGAATTTTTTAGTAATTTTTATTTCAATACAAGAGTTTTATAAGGTTCATAATTTAATTAATGTTTTATTTAGTTGTTTACAGAAATATATATTTCTAAGATAAAAAAATAATTTTTTATTATTTTTATTACTTATGATTTTATTTAAAATGCTGAGTTTTAAATTTTATGTCATCTCAAGATATACTAATGGAACAATATTTTGAGACTTTTATTCTTAACGTTATGAATATGTTTATGAATAGACTCATTTAAATTGATAACTTATTGGAAATATATTTATGTATTTATTGTAGTGTAGTTAAAGTTTGTTGATTTGACCAACTTATTTATTAGAATGTAATTAAGAGTGATTTGTCATTGGTGGACTCAACTTATATATTTATTGTAATTTAAGTAATGTTGTTAAGGTAAAACTACCGGTAACGGATGTGACTTACTCCACTCATAATTATAGACTCATTATGGGTTGAATAATAAATGAGTCAACTCAACTTGACTCACATATGATGAACTAAAAAGTTTTGCAACTCAGCTCACTCATTAGAACTTAAATAGGTTTATATATTAAGGTGCAATTAAGAGTGATTTGTGATTTATGGATTAAACCTATATATTTATTGTAACTAAAAAAAATGTTGTTAAGTTCAAGTTAGTGGTAAGGGGTGTCAAAGTGAGTTAATCCACTCATAAAGATAGACTCATTTTGGATTGAATAACAAATGAGTCAACTAAACTCAACTCACTCACTTATGATGAACTAAAAATTTTGCAACTCAACTCTCTTAGTAAAAGTTAAATAAGTTTATTAAGATATAATTAAGAGTGATTTGTCATTTATAGACCCAATCTATATATTTGTTATAATTAAAAAGAATGTTGTTTAATTCAAGTTAGGAGTAAGAAATATCAAAATTAGTTAACTCACTCCTAAAGATAGACTTATTACGAAGTAAGAAACAAATGAGTCAATTCAACTTAATTAACTTATAATGAACTAAAAACCTAAAAGTGATGCAACTCAACTCTCTATAAACTAAATAGGTTTACTTAATTAATAAATATTTTTTTTCTTTAATTTTTTCATATATTTATTATAATACAATTAAAATAAAATTAACCATATCCATCTATTTATTTTAAACAAAAATATTAAAAATTAATTATGTATTGTAACGTGTTGTAACTTATATTCAACAAAAAATGTATTTTTTTAATTCAGTCCCAGTCACCAATTATGACATACTCTTAACAATAAAATCTTAAATAAGAAAATTGAAACTTGATATACAAAATCTTAATCAACCTCAACCTGAGTTGCAATGTATTTAACTCAGAAGATAACCAAAATTATTTGAATTGTTATTGAAATAGAATAAATTTTGAAGCGAAGGCAAATGAATGTATAAAGAGTGGGGTTGACTGAATAGCTTTACCTAGTTTTACACACCCCTATGTGAAGTAATAATTTTAACTCATTAATTCCTCTTACATTATGGGAAAGAGTATGACTACTAAAGAACATATGGGTCCTTATAAGGAGGGTCACGGTTGCGGGCCCCACAGTCTCCCTTCTTAAAAGTATCAACAATACACAATCACCCGCTCCTTCTTAGTCCTCTCTCTCATATTCTCTTATCAATTTTATTGTTTCCAATTTTCTCTCTCTTTCTCTCTTATTCTCTTATCAATTCAATTTTAGTTTTCTAATTTTCTATTTGTCAATTCTCCTTCGTCCACCCTGGCATCTTCGTCCGTACATGTTTCTTTCACATTCTCTTTCTTCCACCGGCCACTGTCCCAGCCTGTAACCCTCCACACGTGTCATACCCTGCCACACGTGCCACCCTTCACCCATACAACACCCTCCTTTCCTTGGTGCAACAAATAAAAAGCAAGCCAGCAACCCAGAGAGAAACAAAGCATATATGGAGAGAGAAAGTGTGTGTAGGATGGGTGTGTTGTTGGAGTGAGAGTTTCATAGATAAACTCACATAAAAGCATGGTTTTTTTTTCTTCTTCTTCTTCTTCTTCTTGGTCTTTCATAGCATGAAGAAGTAGTAGTAGACAGGTGTGTGTAGTGTTCAACCTTTTATGAGTTTTTTCTTCTTCTTCTCTCTCCTTTGTTTTGTGTCGAATCCTTGTTTCCCCCGAAATCTTGAGTAAGATCTCTTCTGGGGCGTGTGAGATTTTGCTTTGAAGGGGTGAATCTGGTGAGATAGAACAAGTCCAACCAATCTGGTTTGCACCTATGAGGATCCGTAAGAGGCAAGTGCCTTTCCCTCTCTTGCCGGTGACTCACTCAGATCCCAACCTGATCAACCGGTCACCGGTGATGGTGCAACTCAACGATGCCACCACCACCTCACTCCACCCTTCTTGCACTTTTGGTTCGGCTGCTGCACCCTCTCCCCTCTTGGATCCTTCTCAGCCGTCTGATCAGCCTCTCCCACCGATCGGAAAACCCACCAACGGCTCTGATGAGTCCTCTGGAGAAGGAGAGACACAGAACTTGAGGCAGCAGCGCAAGAAGCAAGAAGACTCTTTGGTCAGTGGAAATATTATTTCACATGAATCCTTTTAATTTTTGGTCATGTTTTGGGGTGAGTTTGTGGATTAGTGCACTTTTTGTTTCAGCCTTTGACAAGGGGTTGGTGTAATTGAATTAAAATTATCATTATTGTGTAGTTGTTTTCAATTTTTATTTTACACTCACAGAGGGGCACATTAGGGGTAACCATTAACCAATAACAACCGTTTGTTGTGGATCCCATGTGTGTTATTTTTTGGTGTGTGTGATTTTGCAGATTGAAGATGAGAGAAGGGAAGAACAAGGAGGGGGACAGAAGGGTAATGATACCAGGTAAGAATTATGAATCCAAGCTAGCTAGACATGAATTAAAATAGATAAAGACATGATATTATTTCCCCTTTCTCCTTCATGAAATCTCCTAGTAAAAAAGGTGAAAACATGGAGACCCATAACTCGGTTTTAACCAGCATGGAAAAACAATTCTTTTTAACAATTATTTATTATTTCTAAATTATTTTATGCACAAAAAGAAAAAGAAAATACTGTAAGTGGAAATACTGTTGAAAGTGTTTTAAATAAGAGCCTTGTGTAGCCACCATACCCCTCTTATGAAATGCAATCGTTTTTTTCTCCAATTTGGTTAAACTACCATTTGCCCTTGAGCTGCACAATCGGGTCGAACCAAATGCTGGTCCCCAGCTGCATCACATCTCTCTCACTATTTCAACAACATTACATTCCTTTTTTTTTCATCCTTTCCCTTTTGGCTATAAATTTTGTGCGTAGTTTAGTTATACATGCCATCTTTTGGTCTTACCGGATCTTCTTTTGTTTGTAGGAAAGGAAGAATATCGTCTTCTGAGACAGTTTCACCTTCAAGCCCTCCTAAACAAGGTAACAAAAGATGCACAATGAGTTTGAACAATGCATGCTTTTACCACTCCCTAGTCTTAACTTTGGTTGGAGAGTATATATATATATATATAGTCATGCAACTTTGATATTTTGTTACACCTGCAGTTTTACACCCACTTTAAACTTTATTCTCTTTAATACATATCACATGCATTCCTTTAGAGTAATGATACTTGAATATACACCTACTTAACACTCTTCATTTATTGTTATTTCTCTTTCCTTATCATTTCATATCACCTTCTATTCTATTTGTATATGTTTACCAGTCTCGAGTAATACATCGGTGTCTATGCATAACTTTCCATTGCTTTATCTCTCATCCTTCCAAAGGGTGACCCTGAAATGTGTCCAAAGATAACTTTTCAGTTTTCAATACACAGATGGGAGATGGAGCGAGGTAGATAAAGCTTTCCCACCCAAGAAACGAAGAGGGACCATCGAGAGTGCAACAGAGGATAACAGCAACGATGAGGATGAAAGTGATGATGATAAGCAGAATTCCAAGATGAAGATGAAGAGAATGAAGACAAAGATGAACAGGAAGTGTTCGAGGCGGGGTGATAGTAACAACCAAGGAGGAGGAGAAGAAGAAGAGGATGAGAACGAAGAAGAGGTAACAAGAGAAACCAAACCTGAAGTGCAAGTTGGTAAGAAGAGGGTAAGGGGTGGTGCACTAATGGAAGGTTCAAGGTGCAGTCGTGTGAATGGGAGAGGATGGAGGTGTTGTCAACAAACCTTGGTGGGTTACTCTCTCTGCGAGCATCACTTGGGGAAGGGAAGGTTGAGAAGCATGACAAGTGTGAGAAACAAGTCCATTGGCACAAGCACAAGTAGTGGTGCACTAAAGAGCAACGTGCCGAAATCTGAGCCTTCATTCGAGAAGCAAACAACAAAGTCTAGCAGTTTCACTGAAGACCCTTTGGGAAATGATGGTGAAAACACTGATGAGAAGAAGCCAGTGATTGTCACAAAGAGGAGGATGAAGCTTGGAATGGTGAAGGCTCGATCCATAAGCAGCTTGCTGGGACAAACAAACACCGAAATTGTTGCCATAGCTGAGGATATTGATAACAAGTAATTTGGAAACTAAGTGCACAAACTGCATTATTTCATGTATAACTTGTGCTTGATAAATACTTTTAATAATGGACCTTGATGTCTTATATCTACATGGGTGCAACTTCTTCATAACAAAGTAGCGTGGGTGGTACTTTGATTCCTTATTTTCATGTGTTTTATATGCTATCGTTTACTTCATACATGTGTGAGACTAATTTATCTGTGGAGTTATTTCTCTCTCCAATATTGTCACACTTGTGATTGTGAAGTTATTATTAAAGTATATTGGCCTGAGCACGATCTGGTGTTGCAGTTGAATACAATATTTATACACCCACTTGATTAAATTATGTGGTATATGCTTCCCCTGGTGGTTACTCCATCATGGTCAACGAAGCTTCTTTGACCAACCTAACATCTTGAACTTCATCACGTGATCAAGTGTTGTTAACAAGATTGGAGGAATATTAACAATTCATTAACATTTTGGTGATTAATTGAATCCTTCCATCGTGGATTAGTCCATGCACACTTTCATTAATATAATTTACATATAAGGATCGGTGACAAATTGGAAAAAGAATAATGTTGCAGTTGTTTTCTGTTGGATTTTCCATTCATTTTCAAATGTTATTCAAAGGCAAGTTTGTATTTTTTTTCACACTTTCAAAAACTAATTTATTTTATTATATATTTATTTCTACAGTATGAGAATATTGTCCAAATTACATTTGAAGTTCCATGCATTTATTCTTAGATATTAGTTGCAATCTATGATTGGATCATGAGGTTGATATAGTAGAGGGAGAATAATATCTATATGGTTAAATACTACCATTAATAAATAATTTATAAACTAATTAATAATATATATATTTATAAAATAATTAATAGCCTACATGAATGAGTTTTTTTTTATAGAAGATTTGAGTTCTATTTATTATAAACAGAATTCAAAATAGTGGTTAATTTTAGAATTAATCTTGCAATGTATTGTTTGTGTACCTTATGATATTGTAATATTTTGTGTAGTGGGAAACAATTTATTTCTAGAGTTTGAGTTTTTTTAATTGATATTGAATAGATCCGTCAACTCTTGTTCTTTTTTCTTTCCACAAAATGACCTACATATGCTTAATTCGACACAAAATTATTTTTTTCGAGAAGGATATTCCTCCCTAACAAACGTGGTTTGAAATTTATGCTATTGTGTTGTTATCTTAGAACTTTGAAGCACAGAAGCAAAAGAATTGTTCGTTATAGTCAACCATAAAGAAATAGAAAGCCACCGTAACAAAATAATATCATTTAAATAGTTTTCTCATGGAACTTTTCAATTCTCTATCATTTTATGCTAAGCCCTCACGTTGTCAAAGAACAAAAAAACCAGTTTATTTATTTTTTGTTTAAGTTGGAATGAACTAGCATATAATTCCATTGCTTAAATATTAAAAAGTAACAGATATATATTATATACAATTATACTTCTTTCTCTTCTTTTATTTTTTTTTCATACATACGCATATTAAAAATGTGCCTGAAAATTATACTGAACAACTTTTGATCATTTGATGCTTTTGCTCAGAGCACATTATCTGAATGTACAGTAGTGGATCCAGTCAACGAAGGTAAAAATTTTCCTTGGCTTGTGCAATTAGTGAAAAGTATGATGTAGACCCCATGATATGAAAAGATGATGTTGAAGCTTTGATTAAATAAACTAAACATGTTTAACTCTGTATACTTTTGTTAAGAATAAACTCGTTTATATGCGTGCTTTCGCTGTAATTTCTAGGAAATTAAAGAAAAGTTGAGAACGTGATCACTTCAAATGGGTCAATTTCTGAATAATTAAGGTAGACCCCTACAGGGAGCACTTTAGCAGTGTCTGATAGTGTGTGTATATATATATATATAGATAGATAGATATTTCTTTGTCGTACAAAGACTGTAGAATTTCAGCAAATCTGGCTAGATGAATAAAGTTTTTGTTTGGTCAATGTTTGCACAAGAGAGGAGACGTAAGTAGTTCAATTAATGTAACATTCATTCTGAGATTCCTTTTTTATTTTGTACAAAATTTAAGAGCAATATATATTAGATACTCAGATAAAGTTACAGACTTGATAGAAGACAATAAACTCAGCTAAGCTTAAAATTTCATAATTTCGTTTTGTTATAAAGTTTATTGAACTAAACTATTTTATTCATCTACATGATGTTTCTCCCCTTGCAAAAAAGTCCATGCATTCTTTTGGTTCCTGTTGAAAACTTTGGTGGTTCCATCTCTTTCAAATGGTTGTCTCGGAATAAGTGGAACCTTTCAAGGATATTGAAGGCGATGGAGTTGATTAGACTATTTTTATTTTCTTTTCAAGAGTAAAAACTTATGAAAATTCCATTATTTTTTTTTCTGTGGGGGTAGTTTGTATATGTATAGATACTCATGTATTCCATAATCTTGGAGAAGAACAAAATCCAAAGTTCCACTATATCGGTATCATATATGTCAAGGGATTAATATTTGAGCTTTGATGAAGAGATATTATATATGTACTCACCAAAAAGAAACACAAACCTTTGGCATAGGTTTGCTTGTAATGTTTTTTTGTTTTTATTTATATAACCTTCTGTTTTGTTGGTTAGTATTATATAGTCATCCAATCTCTATGAATTAATAATAACCATTTAAATAATTAATCATCTAAAATATCTAGATTAACAACTTATAAATGGATGGAATTGTTAAATTTTATCTCTTATAATAAAAATAAATTATTTGACATCAATTATTTTTTTGTCAACAAAAGAAAAAATAAATTAATGAAGTATAAATGGGGTGTCCAACTCATTACAAAATATTACATATATCTTCTTTAAATAATTATTACATATATCTTCTTTAAATAATTATCTTTTAGTTTGACCATTACTTATTTTAGTTAATTATTAACCTACTTAGATATTACAATTATACTTTATATTTTATATGTTATTGTACCATTACATATTATATATCATGTATTAAAAAACACTTAGCATACTAATTTATTTGATTGTTTAATTTAGAGGAAGATCCTAAACATAAACAACATATTCTAAATAATTAGGAGTTCTAATCGTACCATCCACACTTCACAAGAGTAATTCCAAGATTGAGTTGCCAAGTTCGTCAAATAAACTCGATTATTATCGGCTCCTAGCTTATCCCCATATTAAAGTTTGAAAAAATATTACTTTTAATACTTAAATTTATAAATATGATAAACATGATACAAAAATTATGATCCTTGGGTGCAGCTGATACCAAATCTTCCCTGGTCATATGCTGTGAGTACTTGATTATTAGCCTTCCTATCAAAATCCCTTATACACAAAAATTGTCCTTCACTCTTTGTCAAAATACAAACTTGTACTTATGAACCTGCACAAGCTTGGATTTGTCTTTCAAGACAACAATTGGCTTGACCAGGTTAATCATCATAAAACAAAAGTCTAATCCTAAGAGCAAGAGACAAACATGATAAAATAAGTCTAGGATGATCCTGGACTTTGCTCAATCTACCTCCTGTAATGCACACTCTTACAATTCATTCTCTTTGAGTTTATTCCATTAACAACTGTCACACCCCTCCAATTGGTACTTGTGACTTTCGTCCTATATCATATTTGTTCTTTGGGCAGGTTTAAACTAAGCCTACTTGTTATCCTATAAATATCTCTTCTCCTCTTCTTCTTCACTTTGATCCTAACATTCCTACAAAATCAGTATACATATTTTTTAGTAGTCAACTTTTTGCCTACAGACAAGGTCTCTACCATGTTTAAAGCTCCCTTTTTATGTTAGGATAAAGATCTTATGCACATAATAGGGTCGAAATACCAATTCGAGTAGGAAAAAAGCACTCTGGGATACTTATGACTAATCCATGCCCAGACTCTCATTTCGGCCATAGTGAAAATTTCTTTTGTGTCCATTACCTTGTTATGGAAGACAATCACATTTCTTTTCTTCCAAATAGACCATACTATTGCCATCCAAACCCTTTTCCAAATAACATTTCCTTCCATATTCGACCTTGACCCACTAAAACTAAGAAAGTGACTTAGTTATACTATGATGGACATAGATTGATCCTATTCACGTTGAACAATTGTTCCAAACATTTACAACCATCTTACATGTAAATAAAATGTGATTTACTATTTCTTCTTTACGACCACACATAATACATAAATTGTTGGGTATATTTACACCTCTATTGATCATATTATCTTTTGTGAGAAATCTATTTAAAATCACTCTCAATGCAAAGAAATATGCTGAGGGGAGTTATTTAACATTCCAAAACTATATTTCATCATCCTCCTCTCTCTCTCTTCATTTATAAAAAATGATTAAACTAATTTTACTGTGAACATTGTGGTTGTACCTTCTTTCTATTCCTACACATCTTCTTTATCTCTTATTAAGACTACTTCATTTAAATCCTGTCTTAACCTATTTACTTAATTTAGTTCTCATTCAATGAAATATAATTATTTATATATTTAAATCTTATAAATTATTGTATTTAACTTTTTACTTGATTGATTAAGTTGTTATAATTTTTTACATAAATCATCTTTTTAACTCAAATTTTTAAACAATATATTTTCTTTCTTATATAGTACTCTACTTTTTAGTTTTTTTATTAGACTTAAACTCATATGTACTTTATAGGGTTGAGCAATGAAATTAAGATTGAGATGTTTAATTGCTTCGGATTGTAATTCAGTTATTACTCCTTTTCTCTATTATGCAGCCTTTTTGCATAAACATATAGAAAGAAAAGTAAACAATAAAAAGTTGTACATTGCTAAGATTTGCACCATTTAAAACCATTACAAATGTATAAATATATTATATTGTACTTATAATAAAATTCGGATATATTCTTTGAAAAGAAAAATTTAGTTTTATAAATTAGTAGTGAATTTAGTTTGAATAGGAAAATATGGTAATTGTTTTGATTGATGAGGGTGAGACATTAAATGTGAGAGAGATTGTTGAGGATGGAGACTCTCAGCACCATTCCAGAAGAGCCATGAGCTCCAACCAATTCCTTGGGTAGCCACAACCATGAATAAACAGATGAAAAAAAAATATATAAAATCACAAGGAGAACATACAAAACAAGCATTGATTTTGTAAAAGTTCTCTAATCTATCTTCTTTAAATTCTTTTAACTAATAAATTAATTAATTTTAATTTAATTATAGAGATTTTTTTTTATTTTGCTCTCTTAAATTTTACTTTCCTAATTGTGCGTGTTAGAGTTTTAATATAGGAATTATTTATACAATCTTTTTCAAAAACACTTTTAAAGGAAAATTAAAATAAAATAAAATAATTCTATTATAAAATAAAATTAGTTCTTGCATATATGTGTAAACTTTATCTTATCTTATTTCTCTAAAATCTTTTATCTTGTACATAAATTAATTTTAATTTAAGGAAAAATTTATTTAATGTTTTTCTTCTTATTTTGCTCTTCCAAATGTGCTTATATATGAAAAGATTAGCGTGTACTTTATAAAACATTGCATTCAAATTTTAGATGAAATTGGTAGATAAATTTATTTTGTTTTTGTTTGACAAGATAGTTTTTTTTAATAATTTATGACTTATTTTAATATATTACTCATAGAATTTCAAAATAATCTAATTAGATGAAGTTATATTCTACTTTTTTTTCCTTAAAATAAGAATAGAAAATCTTAATGTTCTACAATGTTTGGATTATTGTTTTATCATTATATTTTTTAATGTTATATTCGTTTATTATTATTATTATTATTTAATCATTTAATTCTTTATTATAACGAAAAATACTTTTTACAACATTTAATTGATATAACTTTTTTAGATTATAAAAAAATTAAAATATGAAAGAAATAGAAAATTTTAATTATTAAAAAACATTGAGATGTTATTTAATAATTTTATTATTTGATTAACTAGTTTTATCAAACTTTTTTACTTTAACTTGAATTCTTAATCTAAACAAACTCTAATGAGATAACTTAATTATTAAATAAATAAGTAAAGAAAGAAATAATCTTTGAAGTTCTACATGACATGAAAATCAAAACTTTTGATGTTGAATAAATAGAAAAGGTAAACTAATATTCTTATAAAAGCTTAACCTTTCTCATAAAATAAAACTTAATTTAGATTAAGCCCTAATTAAGAGTATTTTTAATTGTTCAATTTAGCTAAAGGTTCTTAACTCACCTTAGGTCATCCTTCAATACCTCATCGAACTTTAACAAGTTTCTACTAGTACAATCATTTAAGAATTTAAAATCAATTCCACATATTATCTCACAAAAATAATTTTTTAATCAATAGAATTGATTATTTGTACAAGAACCCATTTTCTTACATAAAAAGGCCATTTTTTTTTATCAAAAACTGGATAAGAACTAATTCTTAAACTTAAGAATCCTGTAACTTTGTAAGAACTTACATTGAAGATGTTTTCCAAAAAGTTAATATGCAGGCTTCTAATTCATTGAAATTTAATGTTTTGTTTTAGTCTTACTATTAAATAATTTATTTATTAAAAGTACGCTGAGATGCATTGATAAAGATTTTTTTTTTCATATTTTTTTACTTTTATTTTCTTAACAATGTTTCCCCCCACATATATATCCTGCACAAGAAACAATACATCAAATACTTGTTTCGTTCTTCTTTACAAGACTCAACGAATGCATCATAATCAAGAAAAAAAGATCAAGTCTGTCTTAATTTTCTTGAAATCATCATCCTCATCGTCAATACTTTTTCTCTTTTCAAATTGTTTATTAACATAACCGCTTTTAATCAAGGATATATAAAATGTAATAAAATAGCTCATGCAAAAAATTATGAACTGATTCTTATAAAAAAAATATACATCACTTTTTATCCCGAATAGTTTTTCCACAAAGATTCAAACTGTGATTTGTCATTTTGCAGGAAATGAAACCACTTTAAATAAACCAGCCCCCTTTGGCTGATAATGCTCCTTTTGAAATTATATAATATAACATGATGACGAGGTCATGGTTTTAAAACAGTCTCAAAATTGTCATTGTTTGAAGTCTCCACAACTATACTGCGGCTATAAATATATATACATATTAGCCAATTTTTGTGCAATTTTCAGTGGTGACTACAAACTTTCAAATAGTTAAGACAATGGTTCCGGCAATAAGGGATCATCTATGGCATTTCAGACGCAAAAACATGTCTGTTAATTGGTATTGCTGTTGGTGCAAATGGTTAAAGGGGTCTTTTCGTTGGTAAGCTCGGTCACTTGTCAGCAAAGAAAGTGCAAATATGCCTAAAAGTTTTTGGGGGACCCAAACAGCAAAGCAAGTATTGGCAATAGCATCCTTTCCCTTACCCCAGTGAGATAAGATATTCAATGGCATGTGGCCATGAGGCCCACCAATGAGACACCAATCTATTATATGTATGTTACTTCACAGTTCACACCAGAAAGGTTAATGTGGCACTGGATTTATAATGCTCATCTGAGTTTTACACCAAGCATCTTTCCAATCCCTCATTCGTCTCCACATATAACACCACTAATTTCATTGTTTAAAGTGGTACTGAATTCCATCCCCTTAAGTAAGATCTTTGATTTGAATATTGTAAATGAAAACAAAGTAAATGAAGGGAAAGATCGTAACAAAAATGCTGATGAGTAACCAGATTTCTTGAGGTAAATTTATCATCAAAGCACTCTGTTAATAACATGATTATGGAAAGAAAAATATACTTGTGGGAGAAAAATAAACAGAAGAAATTGCGTTATTCCATTAAAGGCAAAAGCAACCGTCCAGCACAAATAGTTACAAAGAAACAGTAGAAAATGTACCTCAGTGCTCATAGCCAGGCTGGTGTGTATAGCTTAAAGTCACAATAAAAACAATTGGGTATATGGGATTGAATTCTTGCTCTTTAATTATGGAAATCACATATCATTTGATAATTGATTCATATTGTGCCACCACTGGACCCGCTGACCCTCAAAAAGGTCGTACTATATTCAAATAGAATTAATTGATGTAATCCTTTATGGTTCAAAGTTTATTGAACAGTGAGATGTGGTTGTCCAAGCACTTGGTGCTTCTACATATGGAAAATAGGAAAATTTGAGAAATGGTGCATGGTGGGACTTTGTTGGCTCTTACTCTTAGCTAGGTCTATTGTGGGACCTATGTCTGATTTTACTATGACATGTTAACATTTTTCTATCAGAAAATGTGCCATAATTGTTTATCTTTTCTATTTTCTAATGCACAACAGAAAGAATATTGATTGTGGTGAATGGTGATAACAATAAGAGGAAATAAGGCTAAGCATGTGATGCTTTGGATAGTCATTAAAAGCTGAGCTGCATTCAAATTATTGGAAGGTTAGACTGCATACTATAGTGAGAACAAACTACATAAGTGGAGAGGGGACCATAGGATATGGTATATATAGCTAGCTGGACCTTGATGGAGATGCCATATAGTAAATTAAATGACCTTCTTGGCTTCTTAGATTGTTACTGAGAATGATGCTCAACTTGTATAGCTTACATTGTTCTGATTTTTAGCTTGATTTAAGCACCATTATTCACTTAATCACCCGCGTAGACTTTGCAGTTTGTCAATCATGTATGTCTTCATGTGGGGTGGATATGGTGATCAGTAACGGCTGTACATGAAGATTTGTAGACCCTGATAACTTTTGTCGACAAATAAGAATAATACTACATTAGTCTTAGTATTATTTTTGTTAGTGGTTAGTGTGTAAACCAACCTGATTACATTATGACTCAATTATATATCATTAGTAGAATTTGACTATGAACTATAAGATGCCAAACTCTTGCCCGATGTGTGGTATGCATTGGTGACTGATAGTGTAAAAGAGATTTATAATGTGGAGTAAATAGTTTATGCACGAACGATATAGAAGTATATTGTCAATCAATCACAAACTATTTTGAATGGTAAATTGGTTACGAAAATGCTTCATGTACCACTGGAAAAATGCAATCCACCTATTCAACACCAGCACAGTACCAATTTGCATTTAAACTAAAAAACTAAATTCAATTTGAAAGAGTGATTTACTTTGAAGGTTGGGTGTTGGAGCACGGTACACCCAAAAATACCAGTGTCCGTCTATCAGCAACCAATTGGTTATTGTTGTGAATAAGAAGGTTTATGTTGGAAAGATTATATAAATAACAAGCCAAAGCAGCAAATCCTAATCAAATTTTGTGTATATAAAATAGAAGATAAAACAATGGTATGTACTAAATAAAAGAAATAAGAAACTAGCTAATATCAAAAAATAGATATGCTATAAGTTCTCTTGTAACTTCTAAAGATATTAAAGAAGTTCTCTTAATAATACAAGAAAACTTTAACACCTATCTAATTACATAATTGAGAAACCAAATACATAGAATAATGGTATAGAACTTCTTTCCAAGCTAACTCTTTTGCATATATTTTGGCATGATATACTACTTATTATTTTTCTTCTTTTTCTCTGTTGGTGACTAATTTTATTTTCTTAGTAGAAACGTTATCTCAGTTTTTGTCTTTCTATTTTCTAATAAAACACTTGAGACAATATATTTTTTAATTAGTATAATGTGCTAGAAACCTACAAAGAAAGAAAAATAACACATTTTGTTTTGTTAATTAAGTCAGTGTGGGTTCAATAAATTAATGACCCACTTGACAAATCAGTTAATTGGGATCATAATTAATTACACTCTTTGAGAATAACAAGTTTTTCTATAAATAAGATTTTTGTCATAATATTTGATCCATTAATTAATATGAATTTTCTCTAATTATAACTGCTTCATGTCTAATATCTCAATGGTATTGAATCTCAAGATGCATTGACCTTGAATGAAAGGTCAAGTTCTTACTAAAATGGATTGCACTTTGACTATCACAATACAAAACATATTTTTTCTTGTGATATTTCCAACTTTTGTAGGAATTCATGCATTCACACGAGCTCTTTAGTAGCTTTCGTAACAAGAATATATATATATATATATATATATATATATATATATATATATACTATTTGTAGAAAATAAGAACAATACATTTTTGTAGTATGGATTATCATGATGTTGTTTCCCGTAAAAAAACTCATCATATAATTAGAAGTAGACTTCCTATAATCTATATTACAAGTCACGTCTACATCTGCATAATCATTGAACACAGACTTACTATTTTCAAAGCATAAACTAATTCTAAAAATACCTAAGATATTTGAGTATCATTTTAGAGCTTGTCAATGCTCTTAAACTACTAACAACAACAACAACATCATGAGCAATGTTCGGTCTTGTACACACAGTAACATACATACTATCAACTGTAAATGAATATAAAATCTTCTACATTTCTTTTTTCTCTTTCTCACATGTAGCACTACTTTGAGCTTAACATGAAGTGACATGCAAGTGGAGTGCTAATAGTCCATATATTTTGTAGCACCTAAATCTTTAATTGCAAGATTTTTCCAAATTTCTTTTGAGACTTTGAATCTCGCCTATTTCATAACCAACAATTAACATGTCATCAACATACACTACAAGAATTCTTTGACACCTTCTCCTTCTGAATTCTTTTCAATCAAAGTCGAAAAACATGACATCCTCAATGAAACCTTCATGCCTTCCACCTCCTTCTCAGGTTGTTACTGCAGCTACGGCTTCCAGGACACTACCAAACCCTTCTAGGTGCTCCTTAAGACCTATCTCAACCCCTCACCTCCATGCATGAATCCTTTATCCCATTCTTCTGTAACAACCTTATCGACCACTTTCCTACCTCGAGGATAAGCTCACCGAAAGATCTACCAAGGCCAACTTCAATACCTTCGTTGGCTTCAACACCTTCAACTTCCTCTTCTGCCTCTTCACCAGTCAAGACTTACTTTGTTAGGTTTGGATTTTCAACTACATAAAAGACATCCTAAGCTTAAAATCAAAATCAATTAAATAGCATTTGTGTTTATTAATGCATGCACTGTTATATTGACAACATATCACCTTCTGTCCTGTCCCTTCCTTGCTTTATCTAATATAGACTACACCATATACATTTTCATACAACAAAAACATTTATATAGTATATCATCTTTATTCAACATGTAGAATTTTGTATCATTCACAATTACATTAAAATCATATCAGCAATAATTTTTCACATGCTGACTATTGGTTTATTGTTATACTCTTAATGTATAAAAATTAAATTAAATTCATATAGTGAGATGTGTATCAAAATTAAACTTAGATTATAGTACCCACACATTAGTTTTCTTTTTAAAATAAGTTTAGGTGCACCCGCACCTGTACAATTGAGCAAGATTTTATATTTTATTTGGGGTTGTTGCATATGGTTTTATTATATGGTAGTTAATAGTTATGGTTGATGCAATTATGAAATTACAAATAATTCCCCATAAATACAACCAAATTGTGATTGTGGTTTTGTTTTAAATTATTTACCTAACTATTAATTCCTAATATAAAATTAAGACAACAAAAACATGCAATTTGAGAGCCCCACAGCAGGAGCTTTGGTCTATTGTCTCTTGGTGAACACCCATTACCTCAAATAATCTCTTTCAATCATTAAGAGAAAATTTAACAATGAAAAAAAGTCAACTGGAAAAAAACAGTCATAGAGTATTTAGGTTAAAGTGGGTGTCAAATCTATTATATGAAGGTGCTCATATCTCATAAATGTTGATTTTTTTCTCTCATACCTCATTTTTTTAAAAGAAATTGAATTTTATCATTTTATCATTTTACTAATGTGAAATTTTATTCATATTTAAATTCCTTTCAATTCAAGTGCTGACTTTTGCCAAAACCAACAAGTACCTAGTGTTGTGCGAAATAAAAATGAAAATGACAGTGGTTTGTTCTGATGAATAAAAAAGTATATGTTGGGCGGCAGGAAAATCCATGGATATGGCTTGTTAATTAACCAAACTACTTTTTCTATAGTCTGGATACATTTTTTATGCATATAATTTCCTGCTATTGATGTGTTCCAACAAATTGTAGTCTTTTCTAACTGGATAATGCAAACACCAATAACATGGTGGTTTTGGTTGCCCTTAGCAATTTGTTTGTGTCCCAAAAGACTAAAGAGTTGGTTCATTTCCAGTTCCACTAACCATGCTTTGGCCTTCAATTACTGCATTTTGCAATCCATTTTATACACTAACACTTATTTTAATGTGAAATATATTAAGTAATTTTTTTGTATGAACATAATAATTCACCCTGTTTGAAAAACTAGTAACTATGTACTTGAATTATGTCATAATTTACAATTGACTGATTCTGTTCAAACCATTTGTTGTAATATCATCTTAGATATATCATATATAAGTTTTGTTTCTTTCACTTCTATGATTACTAAAAAAAATTAATTTTACTAATTATATTATTAACTTATAAAATAATAAAAGTGATAATTAATTAAATTAAAAATTAATTTAAAATTTAATTTAATAAATAATTAAAATTTTAAGATGTTAAAAATTAATTTAAATTTTATAATTTTTTAAGATCAACACTAAAAAGATATAATTTTTATTATAATAAAAATTATTTTAAATATTATTAAAAATAAAACATCAATTAAAGATAAATAGATACGAACATTGTCTTATAAGCTAATTTTTTAAGATTGAATTAGATTTAAAATTTATTTTTTAATAGATATTAATGATTTTTAATTTATAAAATAATTTCTAATTTAATTATTATCATAATTAATTATTTTTTATTTTTAAATTAATTTATATTAAGTGAATTTTTTGTAGTTGACATTATTAGTTGCTTATTTACAATATTTTATTTTCCAGCACAGTCATGTGATCTTTTAGCTTAGTGTATTGCACCCTATTTCATATGCAATCTTGTATCAGTGAGCAACATACGTTGACATTTTCTTGCTCGAGTATGGTGTGGTTGAGAAGATTATTTTCGCACATCCATTAATAGCAGTAAATTCACAATTGGTAATTAGGACATCTTAAACCCACTAGAACAATAATCACTTCAATGACTACAACCAATAACTTAACCTATTTTACTCAGCAACAAAAAGCAATGGAGAAAGAGAGGATATCTTGATCATGTAACCATTCACACTATAACATAATTGTTAATATGTTTTTAGCAAACAATGATTAGGTTGTAACTTGTAAATGAAAGTCTAGTATTTAGCAATCAAGTATCTATTTTCTTACTTCATCCTCAAATTTCATATTTTGTTTTTCTAGTAGTAAAACACTTATTTACTTCCACCTGCATGTGCTGATTAAAGGTACTGTGATAAGAGCCAATAAAATATTATATAAATTCAGTTTCAACATAAAATGATATCCAAATTGCACACCCATTTTGTGATTTTTAATTTTCTAATTCTAAAATTTTCTTTCCTTAAATAATTGTCTTTTTACCTTTTAAATCAAATTATAATAAAACAATATGATATATAAAAATTAGTAAAATTTTCACATAATATGTTAGATATAAATATTTAATTTATTGTCATTGATCTTCTCCAAAATTATGCTTCTACATATTAAAATATAATGTAAATAATCTATAAAGGGTTCCTAATTATAACACCCTTCTACAGTTAGAAAATCAAGTCCTATTGCAACCATCCAACTCATGATACCATTACTTGTAAGTGTCCATTGTAAAAAAGAAAATAGTACTATTAAGAATTTTTTTATAAATTTATTATAAAAATTTGTCAAAAAAGAATTTTTTTATTATTTTTTTATAAATTTTTTATAAATTTATAGAAAAAATCTAATGAAATATAAAAATTTTTAGTAGTAGTAATAATATATATGTTTGCAGAAGTTTACAAGAAACATTTGCATGGTGTTTTTTACTGTTGAAAGTTCACAAAGGCTAGATAGAGATATACAAGGAATAGCTAATTACATGTTTAGAAAATATTCCAATTTTGGCACAGATGTGAGAATGTCCAGAATGAATTTCTTTTTCTTTTTGAAATAGCCATGGAAATAGAACCAGATGAATTGATTCCTAGCTCTATCCAGGGAAATTATATTCGTAGGGACCAATAACTTGCGAAGACTAAGTTTTGTAGCAGTGTTTGGCATTTTAATTAGGATTTTAGATCACTATAACTTTTTGGCTTTATTCTCCAAAAACCACTGTTATGACTTATGCCCTCCTTTCAAGGTTAATGCATTCAGCTTATTCTCTCGAGCCACTTTCTATGTCTATGAATTGTAACATGACCAAATCAACTATACCTTAAGATTCTCTGTCTCTGCCATCAAACTATTTGCCTATGTCACTTGGGTGAATTCTTTGTATAATCAGCTGCAGTGTCTACAGAACTTGGCTTCTGTATTTAGTAAACTGCATGTGCTTTTCTTTTTTTTCCCTTCAACTGTTTAAACTACTATATATCCCATTGCGTAAACACACTATCAAAATCATCTCTTGTCCTATCATGCACCCCACCAAGTTCCTGTGCCACCAAACCCATGTTATCAAACCTCATTCATATATATGGTCCACTCTATTTGGGTACTTGTAGTTTGTAATTTAGCTTTTAAAACCCTTTGATTATGGGAAAGGAAAAGGTATACACCCTTCAAAGTTTTCAACAGCTTAATTTAGAGCCACCCTTTGCAATTTGTTGCTCAAATCACCACGTATCATCGTGTGAGATTTCTGCAATATTTCACAGCCTAAAAAGGGTTTAGTGGGTCGTTACATATTTAGCTCAAGATAAAAACAACAGAAAAATATTAGTAGTAAAACAAATTGAATGAATTAGGAGAGAGAAAAGAAAAAAAAATGAAAGTTGAGATATAATGAAGTATGTAATGAAAAATGACTAGGTTGATCTGTGAATATCCCATCTGAAAACTCTAAACAACAAGGTTTTTCATTTTTCCCCTGATCTCCTGATCTAACCTATATTTTTTTTATCCTTGGTATCCTCTTTAGGGTAATTTTATTCGAGATAATAGTAAACAATTAGTACATGTAAACATTTCGATATATGGAGATTGAAATCTTGGTTTATTACGTTTTAAGGAAACTAACTCCTTCTGTTGGATCCAACTCTCATAGGTGACTAACCTATATTACTTAAGTCTTTCTAGATTCACTCCATCTAGTGTGGAGCATGAAAACCATCATTGAAGAACAAGTTTCTTCCTCAAACCTGGTTTTGTACTGAACAACAGCTTATGTGTTGTGATTATAGTGAAGGAAGAAGTGCAACACAGAAAATGTGACAATGGATGCTGCATTTGCATTCAGAAAAGTAGCAGCAATAGCACCATGACATTCTCTTCCCAAAGACCATGCAGTGGCGAGTTAACATATAGAATGTCAACAAGGACTTGAGTGTGATGATAAGCAACGCCATCATCATTGCTCTCACATAGTGAAGGAAAAAGTTGCAGGTTTTACACCAGAACGGAACAGTCCTCACCTGGTGCAACACACCAACACTTAGCTTGAACACAAAGCAGAAGACATTTCCAATGGATGGTGAGGTTTGAATGGATAAAGTGAAAAAGGATAGGGTTCTTGTGTGTAGAGTCCAACTTCTTTTCAGGAGAGTATTTCAACACTGACCTTATCTTTTTCATGTGTATATGGTTTCACACTTGATTTTATATTTTTCTTTTTCAACGTTCTCCATTGATGATTGTAATTGAAAGCTTAATGTTGTCACAATAAGTGTTTTCAAAACCACCAATCTAATAATAATTGAATCAGTGAAAATACTAGGCCATGAATGAAAAGTCTAACCTTAGACCACCAACAAATTAAATATATATCAACGTTATACATTATTAACATTATTAGAGCTGGCTATGACAGTTCTTTTGTTGAAGTTTTTTTTTTTAAACTTGTATTATAAATTTTAAACCGACAAGCTTATATTAGTAAAGATACATTAAATTTTTTTAAAATTTACTCGATCAATTAACTAGTACATAACTTAAAAAAGTAATTTTACTGAATTTAGTTTGATGATAATTAATATAAATAAAAAATATTAAATTTTAAATTAAATTAAACCTATAAAAATAATAAATATTAGATTTTAGGTTATTAAATAAAAAATTAAACAAATTTTTTTATTATTTAAAATTAACTTATATAAAGTTAAAGATCACAAAAGAATTTTAATAAATATTATATTATTTTACTTAGATTTTTAGAGTTATCTCTAAATATCTATCCAAATTAATCTTAAAATTATAGTTACTAGTATTATTAATTCTAAAAAGAAATAAGCATACATAGACTAAGAAGCAAAGAAATGTCAAATATCTAATCATCTTCTTTGAGATGATTGTTACACTTGTTAGAAACTAAGAAAATGTTTGAAATAAATTAGTAATAATCATGTCATGAATGATCTTTTCTTCTGGGAACCATCAGCACTTCAAGAGATCATCATTTTGCTCCCCTATTACCTTTTATCATTAAGGACAAAACTTCATCCATCTAGCATAGATTATGATATTGAGCTAAGTTAGAAAACCTTACCCACTTTGTGGTTTTATTTAATATTTTTCAATATAAACAATTTATAAAATCATCCAAGGATTTTCAAATTTGTGATACTTGGTTCATACATGATAGTAATTTTTCCATTTTTCAATAGCAACACAATAATACAAACTCCTTGACTACTTATAACTCTAATAGTCATTCACTCTTACAAAATGTAAATGTAAGATTCATTCATTGCACATTTGACATTGTTGTTCAATCTTCAAATTCTAATATCATGAATTCCTCTAGAGTTGACAAAATACTGGAGTTAATGATCATAAAACAATCAGCAAGTCTTTAAATTGTTTCAGGTGGCCTTAGATGATTCTAATGAGATTATATACATCTTTAGTTTAGATGAATTGTCACACTTTAATATGTATAATAATAATAAGAGTGGAGACCTTTATTTGCTTATTATTATTTTAGAATCTAACTTAAATAACTTATGTATAATGCTTAAAGATTAGGAACATTTGTGATTGCAATTTGTTAATTCATAAAAATTGTCTAATAAAGGTTTTTATACATTGAACTCAACACTTTTTCCAACATGGTAAATTTACTGTTTATATGATCACTTGATCATAGTAGTATTATTAGAACAATTTTAGTAATTAATTTTATTTTGTTTTGAAAATTTTAGATTATTTTTTAGTAAATCTTACTATATAAAGTGAAATATAAATTTATGAAGACTTTGTACAGTTTTTGTTTTAACTGTAGATTTCACATCAAGATCTTAAATAATATTTTTTAGGTTTCAGTTACGTCTCATAAATTATTGTTTTTTTCATATCTATTTTTTTAAATATACTTTATAATTTTGGAATATGGAATTTAGCAACATGTTGTAGATTTAGAAATATATTTCAAATTATATAAATTTATAATATATTTTCAGATTTAAAATTAGATTTAAAAATATATTTTAAATTATACAATTTATAATATATTTATAAATTATAAAATTTGAAATATATTTTTATTTTTAAATTTTAGGTCAATACAATCTAAAATATATTTTTGAATTTTAGATTGTAAAATCTGAAATAAAATTTTCAATTATATAATTTAGAATATTTCAAAATTTATAAATAATTTGAATTTTTTTCATGCTTAAGTGCAGAAAGAAGATATGAAGGTGCTAATAGAAATATCCAAATTTTTATCTTGTCCTGACCCGTTTTAAGGAAATTTTAGGCAGCCCATAACAAACCCATTTTCACAACTCAAATAATGTTGTATCTCTTAATATGTATGTATCAAATGTGCAAATACTAAATAATTTAGGGAGAATAAAGTCATCACTCAATTGTCCAACATTGTGATACCTAATCACATTAAGCCAACCAAATTGCCCCATCCAACTGGGCTCAACAGGATTGGCAATGCAATTAACTCGATTGGTCCTGGTCCAAATTTTTTAATTTTTAGTTTTTAATATATATATATATTATTTACCTTTTCAAATTTTTTTATGAAATTGTGTGCAAGTTTTTATTTTTTATTTTTTGTGGTTATTAAAATAATTAGATTAGATATCAATTATATTTTATTATGATAATGTTTTAAAATTTGAACCAACTGTTGAATTTTATTTATTATTTTATACATTAATATTGTACTATTAAAATTTGTTTAACTTTAGTTATCATTTTATCATATGAAAAATTTAAATTTAATATCATTTCTCGTAGACATATATATATATATATAAATAATATTTTTTATATAAACCTTTCAATTATTAACCCATCAACCAATGCACAATGTTTAAGGTGACTCATCTTTAGACAATTAGTCAATGAAGTTGAAACCATAGCTCTCATTTATTGCTTCATGCCAAATATGTCATACTTTTCAATTTTTTTATTAATAGATAAACTTGTCTTGTACCCAATTGCAAGAAAAACTTATTTGGATCTTCACATTCTTGTTCATGAAATCTTTCTTTTCATTTCTTCAATTTTAGATGTAGTTCAAGTTGATTTTAAAAAATCATTTCCATCTTACTACAATTGACCATGTATATGCTCTATCTTCACAATTTCAATTCCTACGGACAATTTTTTGCTAAGCTTCTAATTATTGCAAGTCTAGTTTGTGGATCTGTAGTTCATGTGGGGTGCTTGAATTTCAACTATCCAACTTTCTACTATCAAAATGAGACAGATTTCAACAGCTCTACAAATTCAATCATACAGAAAGGTACCATCCAAATCCCCATAGAAGCTTTAGGATCAGATATATCAAACCTTTCTAGTAGGGTCTTCTACAGTGAACAGCTGAAGCTATGGCAGACTCAAAGACGCATGAAAGCCTCATTCAATTCTACTTTTGTTTTCAATATTCATCCTTTAACCTCTCCTTGTGGTGAGGGATTTGCTTTCATATTGGCAGCCAACACCTCTCTCCCAAGCAACAGTTCAGGCCAATGGCTTGGGATTGTCAACTCAACAACCATAGGGGTCACTAACATAGTTGCAGTGGAGTTTGATACAAGGAAAAGCTACTCTGATATTGATGACAACCATGTTGGGGTGGATGTAAAGAGCATCTATTCCATCCAGCAAGAACCTCTTGGACCACATGGTGTTAATCTCTCTAGTGCCATTGATTTTGTTGCCACTGTTTACTTTGATGCTAAACATGGGAAAATGACCATTTTTGTTTCTCCATCAGATTTGATGTTGAGGACACCAGTGCTTGTAGTGGATCTTGATCTCTCTATACATCTTCCAGAAGATGTTTTTGTGGGATTTTCAGCTTCCACAGGGGTATATACCCAGGTCAACACAATAAGATCGTGGTATTTCTCTAGCTGGGAGTATATTGAAAAGGAACCCATAAATCTATTATGGCTATGGATATTGATTCCAATAATTGTGGTTGGAGGAGTAATTGGGCTTGTAGTTGCATTGTATTTGAGAAAGAAACGCAGAAAGGAACAAGGGATTGAGGAAGATCTGAACATAGAGCTTGAAATTAAAAGCTCATCTATTGCCCCGCATAAGTTTCATCTGAAGGAGATTCTATCTGCCACAAAGAACTTCCACCCTTCAAACAAGCTTGGGAAAGGAGGATTTGGAATGGTTTATAAAGGCACTTTAAACGGAAAAGATGTTGCTGTGAAGAGGATTTCAAAGAACTCACGTCATGGTAAGCAAGATTTTATAGCAGAAATCACAACCATAGGGAATCTCAATCACAAAAATCTGGTGAAGCTGATAGGATGGTGCTATGAGAAGGGTGAGATACTCCTTGTGTATGATCTCATGCAAAATGGTAGCTTAGACAGATTCTTATTTTCAACATCAGGAGGGGATTCAACTCTGAGTTGGGAAAGGAGGCTTAGTGCCATATGTGGTGTTGCAAGGGCTCTGGAATATCTTCACAATGGATGTGATAAAAGAGTGCTACATAGAGACATAAAACCAAGCAATGTGATGTTGGATTCGGACTTCAATGCTCGGCTTGGAGACTTTGGCTTGGCGCGCACCATCTATCTCAGTGAAAAAACTCACCACTCAACAAGAGAAATTGCTGGAACACCAGGGTACATGGCACCAGAAAGCTTCCACACGCAAAGGGCATCAGTTGAAACTGATGTCTATGCATTTGGTGTTCTGGTTCTGGAAGTTGTGTGTGGAGGAAGAAAGGCTGAACACAAACAGAATCTGAGATGTGGAAACAGCATTTTGGACTGGGTTTGGGAGCTTCATGGCAGAGAAAACATAACTGAAGCTGTGGATTTGAGTTTGAATGGTGATTTTGATAAGGTTCAAGCCAAGTGTGTGCTTGAGTTGGGGTTAGCATGTTCCCATCCCAACCCGTATGAGAGGCCATCAATGAGAACTGTGTTGCAGGTTCTAACAGGGGAAGCAGCTGCACCTTTTGTAGCATTTGAGAAACCTGCTTTCACATGGCCAGCCACTGCTCCTATTCTCAACGAGGAGTTGAATTCCCATGTTACAGTGTCCCAAAATGAACCAATAACAGAACTAATTAGTGGAAGATGATGAATCATCCTAGGTTTCAAAATGTAATGTTTTTTAGATCTGAATGAAAAGGGTTATTATTTAGAAAAATGCATCCATTTCACTGAAAATTATGATTATTTTATTGGGTTTGATAGGCTTTAACATGCTTTTTTTCCTTCAGCTGTCAGGGAATTTTTTTTCTGTATTTCCAGATTTACCTTCTCCATTTCCACATAATTCTCACTTTCTTCCTGCAAATTTATTGGATTATCTAATAAAAGAAAAGTCCATTTTTGAATTTGTAAATTTAAACCTTAAATCTAAATTTCTAAATTGATTTTTGGATTATAAAACTTATAACTAAAAATATGAAAGTTAAAATTGAGTTTCACATTCTACAAGTCAATTTTTACTTTTATGAAATTTAAAATAGAATTTTAATTTCTAAAAGTATTTTTTAGAAATAAAATAATTTTTAAATTATGTAATTTAGAAGTAATTTCACATCTTACAATTTAAAAGTTTTTTTTTATATTTAAAAAAAATTAAATTGAATAACTCAAAAATTATTTCTAAATTATATACATACAAACGCAAGCATAAATGTCCAAGTTAAACTCAACAATGTTTATCAAGATTAAAGAGATACAATTTTATAATCACAACAAAGAGATACTATTTTAGTATCATAACAAAGAAATTAAAATAAAAATTGTTGTATAACAGTCAAGTTAAGAAACTATAAGTATATGATAAAAATACGTGAAGAAAAATTTCATACTATCTTCAATCTTTTTCTATTATATTTATATTTCTTATTTCTTAATTTTTTTATAGGTTTTAAAAAAAGTTGAATATCTTAAATAATTATATTATTTTGCATATGAAATGAATGTATCATAATCTAGTTTTCAAGATAGTAAAATAATTCCACTAAAATTATGATAATTAAAATTATATATAAATTTAGATAAAATTGAATTTTTAGGAAAAGAATTGTGTCTTTATTTTTTATTTTTAGGAAAAATAGTTTTTCTGTCCTAGTTTACTTAAGATTTTTGCAATGTCTTTCCACTATTTTTTTTGCTAATGTAGTCTTATTTTTTGTTAAAATCAATTAATGCGGTCTCTTCCACAAATTGGTTTTGACGTCATTAAAAGAGTGGTGACATAATATATAACAAGATACGTGTCAAATGTATAGGACGTGTCAAAGTATTCTTTCCTCTCTCTTTTTCTCTTTTCTCTTTCTTTCTAACATGTGTCTTGTGTTTTGAATACATGTACGATCTTGTCATTATTTTAAACCAACAACTTAAACATCAGCTTACTCTAATTTATCAAAATTTTCAATGACTCAAAATGATGGCTTACACATCGGATGAAAGCAAATTTTGACTCTTACGTATATCAATTTATTAATTATCAAAGTCATTCAAAGTTAATGATTTATACATTGGATCACATCAAATTAAAGTAATTTCGACTATAATATTTATCAATTATTCAAATTATTTTGACGATAAACATATTGGATCAAAGTCATCCAATGAATTTAAACAAGTCATTCAAGGTAAACAACATAAAACGTGTAAGCAATTTTCCTTCAAAGAGAAGGTTACAAAGAATTAACCTTTAAAGAGAATGATGACAAAAGCTTAACCTCAGAATTAACTATCCATAATCAACCTAAATTGGACTAAGAAGACAAAACTCATTCATCTTACAACTTGGTCCACCTACATAACTAAATCTACATATTTTGAGTTTGGGAACTTATATACCTACAGGATGATTTCAAAAATATTATAAATAATCAAATAAAATCCACCAATATCATTAGTATCACATACTATATGTAAATATTTTATTATATCTTTTTATTTATTATAAACTTAATTACAAATGATCTAAATAATCCTATAAATACATAACAATACTTTAGAAAATACTTATTTAATTATTTAATATATATATATATATATATATAAATAATAGATAGATATCTCTTCAATCTTTATCATCAATTCAAAAAATCAACCTTAGATCTTCAAAAACACTACACTTTCCACTTAAAGAGAAATACACTCTTTTTTACCAAAAACAAATATAAGTTATGTTATAACATAAAAACATTGTGAAAGATGACAAATATATATGTGTGTAACAATAACAATTTACATGTTTTTATGAGGGTTTATATATATATATATATATATATATATATATATATATATATATATATAAACATGTTATGGTGATAATAAATTAAATTAGTCCAGAAATGTGAATCTAAAACCAATAATTAAAGGCAAACACATTATTGCAAATATATTCAATTCAAAATAGTGTCCACACTGTAAATTTGCTATATAAAGTTTAATGACTCTATGCAATGTATATAACCGTAAAATAAGTAAAAAAAATTATAATTTTTTAATATCAAAACGTTTATGAGGCACACGCAAAAGGAATATAAATATTATTTTAAAATATTATATATTGTACAAGTTTCTAATTTTATGTATCATAGATTCAAAAGAGGAAAGTTAACCTTTTATAAAATGACAAGCAAGTATTATTAAGTTGTTTCGAATAATTCTGCACAACGTATCTCAATGATTGCATTATCCGAATTATGAAGATAATATCAACAAGATTGTCCACGTTCATAATAAAATAAATAAATCTCTATCTTGTAAATAAATCCTATAAAATAGTTATATTCTTCATTAACCAGCTATGAAAGAAAACTTTATTGTTTATTATCTTTACAAGTTCTTTTAAAACATCAACATAGTCAAAACGCGAAAATTTGAAGTTAACGTTGTGAACTTGAAATGGTTGTGAAGAGGTCGTAGTTGAAGATCACGAATCTGGAATTTGCTTCTACAAAAAATCAACAACAGATTCAATCATTTAAAAAATATAAAATATTCATTCTAATTAACTAGTATCCACAACCGATTTTTGAACAAAAAGGAGTCAGAATTTTTTTTTATTCATCTGAATGTATTTTCTTTATTACGAGAAGGAGTTAAGTAATTTTTGTTTAATTTTAAAAATTTATTTAAGTAAAATTGTAGTATATAACATAATTTCAGTTTAAATTATTTTTTTTAATAAAATCATCTTTAAATACACAAACTAATATTTATAATTGTTTTATTTTTTAATTTTCTTTATATGAGATTTCCAGTGAGACTATAAATTTATGAGTGGTCCAACAACTTTTTTAGGATGGACTTATATGACTCTATAAGATATTAAAAATTGGATTTTAAACTTAATTCAACTTCACAAAACTGGCTTGTAAGGTGAGATTTACACCTAGTTATATTGATTAAATTGATTTCATCTTATGAGATTTCCAACACTTTATCTAAAAAATCTCTAATATATATATAGATAATTCCTTCATATATACATATATATATATATATATATATATATATATATATATATGAGAGAAAATTGACCCATCATTTTAGGTTAGAAACCACCTATTTTTTTCTTGGTTGAGTTTGAATACTATTCACAGCCAAGTTTTCAATAAAAAAACCCCATTTTGTTTGTTTGCATGATTCTATTATTTTCCCGTGTAATATATTGACTGGACGACAAAAGTTGCTTCCGAAAGAGAATGAATGATGTTTCTATTTAAAGATTTTTTTACCTTTAAATATTTTTTCTTAGTAAAATTATATTAATATATAATAGAAACTTTTTACAAATTTAGTAAACAGTGATATCATTATGAAAACCCCGTACACTTTTTGGTACAAGAAGATTCATCGTTCCCTTCTTCTGAAGTGCTTCATGGTGGACTCATTCTTCTATACCCCAAAGCCAAAATAATTGAAATTTTTTTATCTTGTGTAACACTCAACTTTTTTTTGTTTTTTTCATAATCTCATTCCAAACCTTTGAATAAAAGATATTAAAATAATTCTGATTAGAACATTACCAAACAAACTTCGTATTTACTACATAATCAAAGCTACTTAAACTTTGTAATTCTATGCATGAATTAAATAAAATCATTCAATATATATTGATTAATGTACACGATATTTTATAAGTTTATTTGTGTAGTATATAAAAAAAATACCTTTTCTCATTCCATTTAGATTTTTAATTTGTTTTATTAAAGTAAAAAGTTAGAATGTTTGAAATGAATAATCAGAACAAAATCCAAATTATCATTATAAGATATTGAGAAATTATATTGATAATGTAAAAATATTTGTATTGCATTCTACATCATAATTAAACTCATATTAATAAATATATGTAAAATATATGTGATACTTTTTAAAATAATGATTTTGGGTACATTGGTAAACTAGCATAACCAGCTGATGTTTAAGTATAAAAAGAAACTTTAATATTTTTTCCACATAAATAAGAGTATCTCATTAATATTTACTCACTTGAAAAAGTAATTTTCCCAAACAATTTGTAAGTTGTATATAATATAACACATCGAAATTTTTTAAAAAGTGGTGGATAAAATAATTTAAGAGAAAAAGTTAATACTCATTCATACTAACATAATTGAAGGATTAGTAAAACCTACAATTAATTCTCACATGATAGTCAACAAAACATATTATAAAATTGCTTATATTTTACTATACTTAATTAATAATTATACGTTAGTGTATCATTATTCGTATAGACTTGACAAATTCCAATTCTTTAACAAAACTTTGATATATATATATATATATATATATATATATATATTATATTGATCATTTATATTATTGATTTTAATGATAACTATACATAATATAATGAAAATGCTGTATACAAAATTTTATCTATAATAAAGTATAAATTAATAACAATATGAATTTGTATCAATTTTCATATTTTAATTATGACAATAAAAAGTATTTTTAGAGGCTTCCATTTTTATTATGCAATGGACACCCTTGTGTTCATCATAAATGATCGACATCAATAAAAATGATTGACTTATTAAAAAAATACAACAAAAACTGTGTAATTTTTCTAAATTTATTAAAAAATAGTTATTTCTATTGTCATATATATGTTTTTACTTTGTCAACTATCGATAACTATTGAAGAAGTATTACAATCGACAGAAGATTATAAGAAAACACCATAACAGAGTTTAAGGTCTAAATATAAAAATGCAGAAAATGGCAACAACAAAGAAATTTGCCAAGGTGACTTTGGTGGCAAACACAACTTGATTTGATGATTGAGCCATTGACAATTTTTTTTTTTAATTGAACTTATTATTTTATGTTATAATGATGCGTCAAGATTGAAGCAAAAGCATAGAAAAAGTCAGCAATATTATTGTATTTTATCGTCTAACAAGTTGATCCTATCACATGATTTTGTTAATTAAAGGCAAACTCTTGGTAGGTTCAGTGGTACGTAACAATTTGACTTGACTTTATGAACTGAAAGGGTTAGTAGCATAACATGGAAAAACGTTAAAATCATGTGATAATATGCCTTTGAATATATAATCATTAAGAAATAGGATACATTCTTTCTTCCTCGTCAGTTCAAAGATCAAAAACCATGTATATTTTTTTGGCTTTTTGACTCAACTTCTATGCATGCATAAATATTTAAAATATTATCTTATCATAAATAAGCTCTTGTATAAATGTTTGAGAAGCTATGATATGTTTTATAAACTATTTTTGACTTTTTCCAATCTTTTCTAAAGATATTAGCTTTGACTATAAAATAACTTGTATTCATAAATATTTACAAGAGCCTTGTACAGTGTTTCATTAAGTTTTTCTCTTTTTCTGAGGTAAAATATGTACCTCTTGGGTTGTTTACGCATTTATTCATGTTAAGATATTTTTTAATCTATACAAATTTTAGACACTAGGACTTTTATCTTTCTTAATAAAACTTTTAATTTTTTTACATGAAAACTAAATCTTTACAATTTCAATGCGTTCTTATTTAATTCATATATCCAACTTGTTCTGAATATGTTCAAGAAACATACTATTCTGCCGGCATTCTAAGTGTTCTGATATTATTTTAATGGTATAACTTCACCAACCAGTGTTTTTTTCTTTTTCTTTTTCATTCCACAAGACACAAGAATTTTCTCGGAAAAAGAAAGCTAAAGAGACAGACAACGGTGTTTAGATAATTCAAAAAAGATGAACCAATCGACCCTAACCAAGTATAATACATGGTTTATATATAAACGAAGGAATGATGCATCATAAACATTTCAGAACTCAGAATTGGCCTTCAATTAATCCCTTTTTGGTGACCCTTCTTCACCTTGTCTAAAGTTATCACAAACCCTTCAAAAATCGAGCCACTTTTGCCATTTCAAAACAGAAATATGCACCTCTCTTGGTTAGTCAAATATCAATATGCAGCAACAATCTTCGTTACTATTGCCCTTACCAAAGTTACTTGTTTTTATTTCAATTTCCCTACCTTCCAACCAGAGGATGAGTCTGATTTATGGCTGAGCAAGAATTCAAAAATATACTTGGATGCCATCCAAGTAACCCCCGATATTCGTGGTCCCATACATGATTATTCTGGACGTGCTTTTTACAGAAAACCATACCAGCTTTGGAAACAGAAGAAGAACCAAAACCAAATAGCTTCCTTCAACACCACTTTTGTGCTCAACATCACTCCAGAAACTACCCCTGGTGGTGAAGGCGTGGCCTTTATCTTAACTTCGGATACGACTCTCCCAGAAAACAGTGATGGAGAATGGCTTGGTATTGTAAATGCTAGTTCCAATGGCACTTCACAGGCTGGTATTCTAGCAGTGGAGTTTGATACAAGACACAGTTTCACAGAAGATGGCCCTGACAATCATGTTGGCATCAACATAAACAGCATCAATTCCATCCAACAGGTTTCATTAATAAACTCTCGGGTCAATCTTTCCTCAGGTCAAGATGTCAAATTTCGTATTCAGTACTTCAATGATACAATATCAGTTTTTGGTGCCACGAATGGAACTTCTGAAGAATCGATGGAGACCCTCTTGGTAACTCCACCTCTTAATCTGTCTTCCTTTCTTCAACAAGAGGTTTACCTTGGTTTCTCCGCCTCAACGAGTAACTACACGGAGCTGAACTGTGTAAGATCGTGGGAATTCAGTGGTGAAGATATTAGAGATAATGGCAAAAGTCTCTTGTGGGTTTATGTTACTGTTCCAGCCGTGATTGTTTTTATTATCATAGGTGGGTTGGTGATCTTTTTCTTGCGCTGGCAGAAGAGTCGCCAGAGAGAGATGCCAGAAGATGCATATCCAAGGATAGAGGATCAGATTCAATATTCCTCTATGGCTCCAAAGAAGTTTAGGCTAAGGGAAATAACAAAAGCAACTGGTGGATTCAGCCTTCAAAACAAGCTTGGACAAGGTGGGTTTGGAACTGTTTATAAGGGGCTATTGGAAAATAAGGAGGTAGCTGTGAAGAGAGTCTCCAAGAACTCACGCCAAGGGAAGCAAGAGTTTGTGGCAGAAGTGACAACAATTGGAAGACTTCATCATAGAAATTTGGTGAAACTCACTGGTTGGTGCTATGAGAATAGAGAGCTCCTCCTCGTGTACGAGTTCATGCCTAATGGCAGCCTAGACAAGTACCTCTTTGGTGACAAAGATTTTGGTAATTATGGACCTGAAGGAGGGTATTCTTTAACACTAGACTGGGAAACTAGGCACAGAGTGATTCATGGGGTGGCTCAAGCACTTGACTACCTTCACAATGGGTGTGAGAAGAGGGTTCTCCACAGAGACATCAAGGCCAGCAACATAATGCTGGACTCAGATTACAATGCCAAGTTGGGAGACTTTGGATTGGCTAGAACAATTCAGCAGAGAAATGAAACTCATCACTCTACAAAAGAGATTGCGGGCACACCCGGGTACATGGCCCCAGAAACCTTTCTCACAGGGAGGGCAACAGTGGAGACAGATGTGTATGCATTTGGGGTTCTTGTGTTGGAAGTAGTGTGTGGAAAGAGGCCAGGGAATGTGTATGCACAAGATGACTACAAGAACAGCATTGTGTATTGGGTGTGGGATTTGTATGGGAAGGGGAAAGTAGTTGGTGCTGTTGATGCAAGGTTGAAGAAGGAGGAGATTAAGGAGGAAGAGGTGGAGTGTGTTCTTGCTCTTGGCTTGGCTTGTTGCCATCCAAACCCACACCAAAGACCATCCATGAGAACTGTTCTACAGGTTCTGAATGGGGAAGCACCTCCACCTGAAGTGCCTAAGGAAAGACCAGCTTTTATGTGGCCTGCTATGCCTCCATCCTTCAAAGATGCTGAAGATAGCTCCCTCATCCAGGGAACACTCACTCCTTTCACTGAAATCACTGGAAGATGATGAAATCGTTTGTGGTGACCAAAGCTTGTAGTCGTAGATTTTGAACCACTCTTGGATTCACAGATCTTAGCTTTTCTATGTAAATACTTACATATATAGGTGATAAAAATGTGTTGTAGCTTGATATATATTTTTGCACACAAACTTGTAATCTCTGTGTCATGCAATGATGTATAGGTTGTTGCTGCATGTCATTGAGCTCTGGCCACTGGCTTGTGTTCGAAATGAATAGTGTTTTTTTTGGATAATTGTATGATCTTGATCTCTTTTCGTGATAGAACATTTGCTTGAATAGTTCAAAACTAGATTTCAATCCCGTGGGATGCATACATGGGTTGTTTATTATACTAAATTCTAATTACTTTTATTCGAATTTAATATATATATATATATTTAGACATTCGATATTATATACTTCACACAAGCTTTAACTTTTGCAAGGTGAACTTTACAATGTATTTTATATACTGTGATTTGAATATAGTAGTAGTCAATTTGAGATTTCTAATAATATTTTTTATCTATAATATATTTACTTATTTTTATTTAAACGAAATTATGTTTGTTTATCATCATCTTGTAAGGAGAAATATATCAAGTTCTCTATTTTAAGGCTTATTTCCATTTAATAAAATTATACAATACAGCTTAATAAGTAGTCTAGACGACAATTTTTCTATTAGAATTTATAATATGGTATTATATCAAATTTTCTTAAATTGTATAATTCCATTAATCTTTGGTTACCAATTTTTATCTTTTGGATACCATATTTTTTATTTAATTATATATATATATATATGTTTTTTTTTCATTTTTAAGAGTAAATTGATTCTTCGAATTGAGGGTTTTGAGATATTAATAGCAAGATTTTTAAAAGATTTAACACTAACAACTTGATGTTGAAAATTATAGTATTGAGTTAAATTTAAAATTTATTTTTACAATACTCTATTACGAATATTAAACTAATTTTTAATGTGTTGATGTTGTTTGAGTTGTTAAAAACAACTATCGGCTTTAATATGAAAACTATACTTAGATGTGAAAGTTATACTTTACAATTAAAATTTGACGTTGACATTATAAGGAATTAGAAAAAGCATTTTCACTTTGTAGAGGAATCTCATAATAGTTTTATTGATCATGATGAAAGGAGATCTTATTTGTACAAGTATCCTTTTCATTAGAAAAATATCAAAATATCATATAAATGTAGAAAAAATTTGTTTAATAATTAATTTTTAAAAAGTTGATTAATTTTTATTTTAGAATATTTTTTATAATATATTTAATTATTATTTAAATTTAAAAAGGTAAGGTAGAGATATGGTTAAGTTATATTTATTTAATATTTTTTTATTTAAATTAGTTTTTAAAATATTTATTGTATAAATATATAAATATATATAATTATTATTTAAATCTAGATAGTTAAGATAGATGTATGTTAATATTTAATATTTTATTATATTTTTACTATATAAACTACATGATAAGGTGAGAAGCTTCTCCATAAATATATTTTTTATATTTCCGAAACATATTCCGGAAATCCTATAAAGAAAAAATAATTAAACTTGGTTTGTGGTTATTATGGGGTTTTAAAAAAATCAATATCATTAGCATTTAAAGACTATAAGGTTATTGATATGTGGCACTATCATCTAACATGGTTTCAAATTATGGTGAAAGGTATATGCAATGTTGAAGGTGAAAGCAACATTTTTACTTTGTAAGCACTGTTCTTAAACATTTGAACAAGTCTAAACGGTTGATTTGGAAATCATTCCTTCTATTTGTATATCTATTCTAAATACTTTAAATCCTCAACCTTAAATTTGATAACAATTAATTGTTTCTTATTAAAAATTGTATTTTTTATAAATAATTAATTTGTTTATTATTGTAAATGCTAAATGCTAATTTTAGTCGCGATTTATCTATTTCAGTAAAAAAGTCTATATTATACTTAGTTTGATTTATTTAATTATTAAATTAAATAAATAACTATACCTTTATTAATTTAATCAGTTTAAAAAGTGCTTTAAAAAAGGAACAAATAGTTGTTTTGTTGTAAACCAACACATACATAATAAAAAAGGGTTGCTACTTCTGCACACAGTAATCACACCTTGTAATCCGATAGTTTGGAAAATGATTAATTTACTCTTTTAATATTTTGGAACATTATTTCACAATGTGTATTTTAAAAAGAAATTAAAATAAAAATTTTACAATTTTATTTAAAAAAATTAAAAAGTTTTACAGTTTTAAATATATGTTTCGAATTCACTCATTATGGAAAGGAGGTAGTAACGCCCTAAACAAGAGTAAGAAAGGGTAAAAACTAAGGCCCATGAAGCCATTGACGGCCCAAACTGTAGTTGGGCCGTGGAAAAAAGAGTAAGGGTAGAATCGTCAATACGAACCCTATGCATTCCCTTTCCCTCCGAACCCTAATCCTGCCCCTTTAAATGCTCTTCGGTGAATCCTTCTCGACAGTTCTCGCTTTCATTCGAATCCGAAGGTTTGAAGCTATGATGTGTGGCTTAGGTGTTTGTTCGGTTCTTTCAGTGTCTGTAGTTGTTTCTTCTATTCAATTTTGAATCCCGTTGTTCCTCTTGATAACCATATGATGAATTTGGATTTACAATTTCTCACGACGGTCGTCTGAGATTTCCTGATGCAATGATCCTCTTTTTCTGATGGTTTTCTTTATTGGTTTGATTATTTTTCTTTGGTCAAAAAAAGAGCCTTCGATTTCATTTCTTTTTTTTAAAACGCTTAACGTTTTTGCCTCTAGTTAAAGGCACATAACCATCTGAATCAACGATGGCAATGACTTTTTGTTTTCTAAATGAGTTAAAGTTTAGACGTAGTATTTCGCGTTATTTCAAATGTTGTTTATGAATTTTTAATTTTATTTTATCACTTTTTGTGTAATTTTTTCCTATTGAAAGTATTTAACATGCCTTGAAACTTTGATGGTGGATTGTGAGTTCCCGTGCAAATTTTTGTAATTGTCTGAAAATGTTATTGTGTTTATTCTGTTTTGAAATTTTTCAAGAATTTCGAATTTGTTGGATAATTTCTGGTTGAAATTTGATGTTTTATATTTGCAGATATTGATTTTTGGAGTGATTATTCTTTATGTTCTTTTGAAATCTTTTTTAACTGAATTATGAATTGAGTCATGTTTTGTTCCATATTGCTGGAAAATTTTCAGAATTTGGTTTTGCAGATAATCAAATTCTGAGTTCAATTTCATTTTGTTTTATTTATTTAATAAATGAATGGTTTTTACTATATATATTTAATTGAAAACGAATTTTCTTTTAAAATGTAATAATTATGTTGTTTGTTGGAATTATTAATTTATCAACTTGAAATTATATATAAACATTTAAAAAATTGCAAATTGAAGATTAACTGAAAAGAAAATATTTGTATTAATGATATTTAATAAATATTTAAGTTAATTATATTCATTAATATATTTAAATTAAAATAAATTTATATTTCAGAAATTCATATTTTAATTAAAAATTGTACATTTTTTAATTAAAAAATTGCACATTTTAAATTTGAAAAATTATTCATTTGATAAATAAGTTGAAACAAAGCATAGGAAAATCTAGCTCCAGAACAAAAAATATCAGAATTCAGAATTTGTTAAGAAAATATTTTTTAAGAATTAACAATAATTTGATTCTTGATATAATCAAGAAGGAATTGCTGGTAATAGTCAACCTTGCAATTAATATTTGAATTTCTCATTAAATGTCATGTCAGTACTGCTGATTTAAAAATCTGTATTCCAAAATCTAATTGCGAAACACTTGTATGATTAGGGCTTCCTTCCTGAAGCCTCCATTTACAATCTTCAGTCTGCAAGATATCAACTTGATAATTAGAAGTAATAATCTACTTCTAATAATCACGATAAAAAGACAATTTAATATATGCAGGAGTGGACTCACCAGCTCCTGAATAATCATGATTGCATATGATGATCCAGTGTAAAGGCATGAATATCAGAAGCACTGGTACCAGGCCTAACAAAATCCATCATCATAAAATCAGGCATTTGAACAATACTTGTCCTAGACAAAAACAACTAAAAATCCATTCCATTAACAAATTTAATCTCATCAATCTGATAGAATTGTGATCTAATTCTACTGCATTTTTTAGCTACCTAGTTTATAGAGCGATGTGATCTAATTCTAATAGTTGAAAATAGGTTGTATAGATTAATGATAGAAATGTGGCCAAACTTCTGAAGATGTGAAGGATTGGACCAAGAGGTGACACAAATGACAAAACAATAACTAGCTAAAGTGTTAATATCACAATTGGTGCTTCAGCTTTCAAATATTATAGATAAATAGTTAGATATTCTACACAGAACATGGAAATACCTTTTGTTAATAGTACCATAATGGAATTTAGGCTTTCCTCCTGCCTTTATATCTTCAACATACTGCAGCCATGAGAAAACACCATAAGATACAGTGTTACTATGCAAAAAATAAGACCTAAAGCATAAAAAAATGTTCAAGTATCTGAACCATACCAAAGTTAAAGTAACCACCATTGATGAAAAGGATAGAGAACTGAAAGGTATTTCATTGAGAGGGAAAAGCTGGCATTCTGATGATTCTGGACCAGGTGAAAAGTGGGGGTTCTTCAACCTTGCTAAGAAGATTATATAAGTCTGCCTCAAACATGCCATAATCATGACTAAAAATATGTAGCTACATTAGAAGATCAAGTAAAAAGAGAATAAATAAATGCTGCTTCTCGGTTACCTGGCCAATTAAAGGAATATCTAATTGAGCAAAGGGAGAAATCACTTCCACGTCTGCGTTGGCTTCCTCCCTTGTTTCCCTGATAGCACCTTCCATAGCTGACTCTCCAATCTCCAGATAACCAGCAGGAAGTGTCCTTGTTGACAGCAACATATGAAATCAACATTGTTCACCAATGATAAGAGAAGCATCCTCATCGCAAAAAATTATTAGCATTTTTGCTTTTATAAAGATTTCAGATAAAAGAATGTCATTCCAACATGATATGTTCTTGCAGAAAAAGTGTCCATAATGTAATATTTCACAGTAGTCAGCAATATGAATAGATTCCAGTGCTGATCTAGATGGATTTACAATGAATTACAATACTAGACTGAAGGAAAGAAGTATAATATTAATAACAAAGGGAATTTAAGAGGCCACAATATCTCCTATTCACTCCATAATCACCAAATTCTTCATTACCGGTTGTCTTGCTCTACTCTTCTATCATTTTATACTTTTCTGCCGCATACAACAGAATTTCCCTCCAATTTCTCCCTGTGATAGCAGTTAGTTTCCCTCCAATTCTTCCTC
The DNA here is from genome assembly GCA_030347555.1 of Lablab purpureus. Taxonomy (NCBI): domain Eukaryota; kingdom Viridiplantae; phylum Streptophyta; class Magnoliopsida; order Fabales; family Fabaceae; genus Lablab; species Lablab purpureus. The sequence goes on from CM059260.1 coordinate 2,146,152, forward strand.
GTTTTTACCACATTCAGAGTAGTTTTCTCAAGAATGTAAGTGGAATCAATCAAAATATGCAGTACAAATAGAAGTGCAATCTTACCATAGGCCATAAGATGGTTCAATCTTCCGCTTGCAAAGGAGGACCTTGTTATCGTGTTCAATGAGGCAACCGACTACCTACTTTGTCATCCAAATGCATTTTATGATCAGAAAAAAAGTAGTGAGCAAAGCTGTCTTAAAACTTTTGGATGTTATAATCATGAAAATTTGGCCTCTCCACCCCTAATATTTAAAAATAAAGGCACAGTTTTAACATTTCAAAATATTATAATGTAATTGTACTTTTACAAAATAAAGCACAAAAAATAAATAAAAGGGTTGGTGCAAATTCGTGGTCTTTTAAAATCAGGAGATCCTCAATAATTAGAAGTCCTGTACAGAGGGTCTGTTTGCACAGGTTGTTCTACAGGCCTGGTAGTGAGCGCTACAATGAATAGTATACAACCAGTACACTCATTTTTCCAGATAAAAGTCAGTATTTAAAATACAGATTATTTTGGTCGAACTTCTCAACAAGCACTTGCAGGAGAAAGAAAGAAATAAACAAAAAAAATTAAAATAAATCTACTTTTTCACATAAGTTGAAATCAACTTGTATACCTCAAAATTTTGAAGCTCCCATTTCATAAGTTCAGGTGCAGAAGTTGAGTTTAATTTTATGGGAGAAGTTTGACCTATTTTACCCCTTAATTCACTTTATTTCCTTCTCCTGTAAATGCTACTTCTTGAGTGGTTGTCTTAGCTAAAGAAACTTTAGTTAATATCAATTACAAATTTTCAATCATTACTAATAGAATGCGCCTAATCTCAAAAATCTAATTTCTGTTTTATTTATTATCAAAACTTGTATATAAACACATTATCTTGGTTCAGAGATCAATAAGAAAAAAAATTCATTCCTCCATTTTCTATTTTTATCTGTAGGTTTACCCAAACTACATAATCTTCTCCAAACTCTGAATTGTTTTTGCATATGCACTACCAGTTTTGCAGAAAATAGAAGTACTTCACTCCAAAAATGAGACTTAAATGCATACCACTTTAAAACAATTAGCCAAATCAACTTCAGAACTAAATCAATGCTTTACATAATAAATAAAGTCCAAAAGCTGATATAACAATCTGCTTCCTCAAATCAACTAATGCTAAGTCAAGATTGAACCACATTTTTTTCTCAACGCAAGCGTAAATTTACCTTAAAAATCTAGTAAAAATCAACATTCTCAGAGAATGAGACTTAAATGCATACCACTTTAAAACAATTAGCATGTGATTAATTATTAACCAAATCAACTTCAGAACTAAATCAATGCATTACATAATAAATAAAGTCCAAAAGCTGATATAACAATCTGCTTCCTCAAATCAATTAATGGTAAGTCAAGATTGAACCACATTTTTTTCTCAATGCAAGCATGAAATTTATCTTTAAAATCTAGTAAAAATCATAATATTTAAAATAACAAGTCATAACTCAGAAGTACTAAGTATCAAACACAGTCTAAAGGATCATACTAAATCAACTTGAATAGAATGTTAGGTTGTCCAAAAAAATGTACTACTACCATATAATTTTAACAAAAACAATACAATCAAACCATCCATCTGAAAATTGCAACAGTATTCTGTAATAACATAAGAAATATTGTGAGATTTGAGGAGAAAAAAATGTTTTCTTATATTGCATGAAAATAAACTTAGTAAGATTTTTTAGGCTTTACCATTTTTGGGTTCTGATAGGCAATCTTCCCACAGCTGGTACATATGGCTCTGAACCTTTCTTCTCCCTCAGGTATTCCATGCTTCGTTGGACCACCACACAACTGACAGAACTTAATGTTTTGAACATCTCCCTACATTGCAAATGAACTCGACAATAAGACCAATAGCTATAAGAGAAATTCTATGGTATCATGGGAAATTTAAGGATTTTGGTACTATGACTGAAAAACTCTCTCTTCCTCTCACCCCATTAGCGGGTCTAAACTCATTAAGCTACTGGCCTAGAAAACAATTATACCAAAACCCTTAGATTTCTGTGGGTACCATAGTAACTCTCATAGGAAAGGAGGTGATGACATTTGTAGAGAGTATAGGGATATGTAACTTCAGGATTTTAACAGTGTTAAGATATCTTTCTGATTGAGTCCATGGAAAATCTGCTGCAGGAAAGGGGCATTCTTAAAAAATCAATTGCCAATCCATGATGCAACTATATATTATATAAAAGAGTAGAGTTACTCATTCTTATAAAATCAATAGTCAAATCCTTCATACAACACCCTCATCAAACTTGATTATAAAGTGAAATTTGTTAGAGATCTCACAAAACTAGGTATATAAGTAAACCTTCCCCTCATTAGGATGCAATTGGAGTTCAATTAGTAGGATCAAATAGTTTATAAGAAAACTAGTTAGCACCAACAAATTTCTTCATAAATTGTATAAACTAAAATTAACTTATACAAAAATAACAAAAGTGTCTAGAGCTAGTTGTCCTTGCCGTAATTTCAACATTAAAGAACATAGATACGAGGATTGATTTTCCAAGGATTTGATATGACTAAAACAATGAAGAGCAATATTCATTGCTATAATTCAACAGTTAAAGTAACTCACAGTAGTAGAATGAAGAGATGATGAAGGAGAGTGGTGAGAAGAAGAATCCATAAGGATATTGAAACAGAAGAGAAGAGCCCTTGATTTGCACGAGGTTCCGAAAGTCGAGAAACAAAAGCAGAGGAAGAAGAAGAAGTTGTGAAGAGCTGAAGCATTGTTAAGTTTTATCTGTGGATCGTGGAACACTGATTGCACAGAGATTACAGAAAAGGAACGCTATCCTCTACGGGTGGCATCACTGTAGAGTCATGGAGTTCCATCTTTCACCGTTTAAAGTTTACAAAAGTTTAATGATTTTATGTGAAATATATTTTTGGACGGTGAAGATTTGTGCTGCTCAAATTTCAATAGCAATAAGCAATTCCAACAGAAAATGACATTTGAGCAACAAATGTGATGGCGACAATATCTGAATTAATGTCACTTTTGATCCACTACACATTTGGTATCTAAATTTATAAATTAAAATAATTTTATTTAACATAATATATTATCTAATTGTTATAATAATGTTAGAATTTATCATTAAATATTAATATTTTACATAAATAAGTGACTAATATTTTCATAATTTGTGAATCCGATAACATTTTTTATTAGAAATTGAAAAAAAGTGTTAGCATAGACTAAAATTACTAAACTTTAAAAAATTGGAAAACTAAACGTGAAATTAATTTTTTTTACGGGACTAAAATTACACGTTCACGAAACTATAAAGACCAAAAATCAATTTAAGTTTTATTATTTGTTTATTTTAATATTATAAATTAAAATCTACCTTTTCGAATGGTGTGAAACTCTCAACTTTCATATTGTTCTGTCTCACTTTTAAATTACGCGCTAATCTCACAATATCCAAGAAAAATTTACTTTAAATCTTTTCAAATTATTCTTAGTTTTATATTCATATTCGAACTTTTCTGTGGTCTATCTTCGTCAATTTATTCTCCTTTAGGTCTTACTTAACTAAATTTCAAAGTTTTTTTTTCTACTTAGAAATTATCAATAGTAAAAATTAATTTCATCCACTAATTAAAATTATTTTTTTAATTTCAAAATATAATTATATATTTTAATATATTACTTTAAATTATCAATTAAATATTTGAATAAATTATTCATTAGAAATTTTAATTATACAAAAACAAAAATTTACCTTGTAAAATACAATACTAGTTTTGACAAGGATGAATAGAAGACAGATTGAGACAAGTTTGTCTCTATCTTACCGAATTGTTGACTAAATTTTTTATTCAAATTCGAGGATGATATAATCAAGATTACAAATACATGACATGTAAAAAACTATTTTTTTTTTATGTTTAAGCTATTAAATGCCAAGAAGTGTAAATTGATTGATTCAAGTGAGGAACTTCTAATTTTGTGAATATTTCTCACTTAAACAAGATTATTTTCACACACAAAAATATTAATTTCACCAAAGGACACTCTCAAGTCTTATATCAATTATTGACTATTGCATGAGTATGAAAGGACAATCACTTTGTTGGATTGTTTTAAGCCACAAGTGACATTTCACTCTTTTTCTTCTTAAATGACAGGTTTCTCTCAATAATAAATAACCTGCTTTATTTTGAGGTGGAAGAAAAGGACTATGCTGGCAACTCAACTACCATGACAATGGCCAACTATGGCACGTATCATATGTAATGTAACTCCTTTTTTTACTTGATTTTCTAAAAACCTGAAAACCAAGAATGTTAATTAACTCGGTACATAATTTCTGCCAATACTTTCTAGCTTATGAATTTTACTCCTAAAGTGGCATGATTGTGACTACTCCATACAGAAAGAAAGAGTAGCTGAATTGTTGACATTTTTTGAAAGAAATGTTTGCTTAAAAGGGTTAGTTTGCAACTCCAGAAAGAAAGCAGAGCTAAATTGTTTGCATTTTTTGAAATAAAATCAAAAGACATACATGAATGAAGAATTGAAAATAGTTGGACTAAATACTGTATGCATAAATATGTTGGAGAAAAATATCTCACTTCACTCCTTCAGTAAGAACATACATAAATTGATGAAAAGAAATGCAAGTGGTCTAGAGGTAAATTGGTGATATGAAGCACCATACAATCAATTTTCCACAGGGATACAATAGAATTTTCCAGAGGCTTGTAGCAAGGGTATGAGTAAACAAGTACCAACTCTAAAACCTAAACAAATACCAAAAGGGTTTAGCTTAGTTGGTTGAACAATGTGTGCGAGTTATTGTAAACTATTTGATACTGCAGTTTGACTTCTCCCTTTGAATAAAAAAGGAGTAAACAAGTACTTACTCCCTAATACAAGGCCAGCTTATCACACAAAGATTGATAAGCAGCACTGCAATGCTTGAACTTTTCCTCTGCTATAACCTATAAACATACACAATAATTAGTAACCTCAACTCAACATTAAGACAAAAATTCTTCAATATGAAAAGAACAGAAAATAGAGAATTAACCAGCTATTAGAGCCTGGCAATACCTTAGAAGAACCATGATGACGATCTGGATGCCACTTTAAAGCAGATATCCGGTACCTGTTTTCATAAGGTTGTTTAGAATCACATTGAAGAGAAAGAGAAAAAGAACTCAGAAAACACATTAAAGAGGATGCAGAAAAGAACTCACGCATTTTTCACATCTTCAAGTTTCAGAGGGCCAGAAGCACTCAATCCAAGGGCTAATCTATGTGAAACTAAATCTGAATATGAACAATCTGGCTCTGCTTCAGTTGATTTGTCATATTTATTTTCACTTTGATGTTTCCACTCCCGAGATTTCCCGTAATTAGAAAAACCTCCCGACCTCCTCCTCTGAGGATTTTCCTCATTTATAAAGGACCAGTGAAAAACAGTTTCGTCATCAAAATCATCTTTGCAAAATTCATGATCTCCTGAAATACATCAAGTTTGTTTGAAACATATGAATCCAGAATGAGCCCATTAATATCCAGAATCTTCTTTGCACTACAAATCAAAAAACACATTGTGGGTTGTTTAAGAAAACTTGTGATGCAAGTTAAAACCAAAAGAGCTACATGTTCTCTACTAATTCAATCCACCAATCCTTCTCAAGCAGGCACGAAAATTTTCCACACAAGAAGCAATTAGAAGAATTGCGAGAGGAAACCATCCAACAAACACTAATCATAGAGCCTTGAAATATAAATCCAGAACAAACCCTATAATATCAAAATCTTCTTTGCAGAAAAAAATAATAAACATGATGTAGCACATGCAAGAAAGCTTATTAAAATAGAAACAGCTACATGATCTCCACTAGTTAGGCCCACAAATCCAACTCGAGTAGACAATGAGAGTTTTACAGACAAGACAAGATGCACTTAACCAGAACAAAATAATCTAACAAGCTTCAATAAAGAGAGCCTTGAAATATATGAATCCAGTATCTGAAATCTCCATTGCACTACAAATAAAAAAAATAGAAAGCAGCATATTTAAGAAAGCTTATGAAAAAAGTTAACACCAAAACAGCTACATAATATCTACTAGTTAAGTCCACTCATCCTACTCAAGGAGACGTGAAAGTTTTCTTGACAAGATGCAGCTAGAAGATTTCAAGAAGAAATCATTTAACAAGCTCTTATCAAGAGAGTCAGTATCGCAAGATAGTCATACGCTATTACAGCATAACTATGTCAAGTATCTTTACTTCTGAACCGGTGTTTTGATCTTTGATTGCCATTCCTGTGCCTTCCAGAGTGTTTTCTGAACCATGACGGGCCTTGACTGGGAGAAGGATCTTCCTCGTCAACATCTTCTTTCCAACTCTAATACATGAAGAAAAGAAATGCACAAGCATTAGATGCAACATTTTACAACTAACAAAATCAGGAAAGAATGCATACAAGGGAACCATCAAGAGCTAGGGCCAAAAGAGTTCATATTAAAAAGAAATACAAAAATAGTGATACTAAGGACTACTTAATATCACCATATGGAGGGGGTTATAGCAATACAAGTTATCCAAAATTACCAACTCTAGAAAACTATATGGATTCCACCACAAACACAGTGAACAAACATTTAACAAATCATATCACAGACAAGTAAGAACATTAGCCAGTAATATGCGATAAAAGGTTATAGTCCAGATTAGAAAATGCAAAAGCAGTTACAGTGGCACCATTAAGTCTGCCAGAAATTCTGTTCACAATGGAAATGTAGTCATCGCAATGTTATAACATAAAACAAAGGACAAAACTTAGATGCAGTTCTTTAGGTATTTTTGGTGTTTTTTTTTTCAATTATAATTGAAGTTTCACCTCAGAAACCAATTCTGATTTTAAATGTGGACCTCACTAGCACAGGTTACCAAGATGACACTCAAACTTTAATCAGAGGACAAGACCCAAGACATCTAAGAAACTTTACCTACATTTTGTCTTTAGAATAAATCTTTGACAAAAATTTAAGGAAGACAAGGTGCGGTGATCCAATTAAATTATGGCATGATATCTGGCATGGTTCTGTTAGCCTTAATCGATCTTTTCCTAGATTTTATGGTTTATGTGGATAAAGATACCTTCATAGATGGAATAGGGGAATGGCAAAATGATAGTCGGTGTTGGAATTTGAAGTGGAGAAGAACTTTGTTTGAGTGGGAAAAGGATTAATAAGAGATGGAAATAATCGATTTGATTATTGAGTATGTTTGGAGGAAACTTTTCCACAAGCACTTCTAGGAAAAAGAAGGAAAAAAGAAACCATCTTCTCCACATGCTAAAATTGTTTCGTACATAACTTAAAATTAGCTTTTGGAGAAGTCAATAGGAAATAACTTATACAAATATAAGGAGAACAAGGGTGTGTTTAGGTAAACCTTGTGTTTAGGCAACCCATGTTTTTTCCCAATTCACCAACATAGTTACTTCTCTGTTATCAGCTTTGGAATGTTGAAAGGAGGTTTAGTGCCAAGCAAAAGCAATTCAAACACACACTAACAGATGGGTTAGCAATCCAAACACACACTAACTTTGCTTTCCTGTTAATCTGCCAATCAAAGCATTGTCAAAATGGTTTGGTATGTGTGTTCCCTGATGAATATGATGGTAGTTTTTTGGTCCCAATGGAAATCTCTCTTCAAAGGTAGTTAATGGTAAAAAAATATAGTTGCCCCTTAATAACTTTGGTTTGAACCTTAACATATGCCCAATAAATATAAATTTTTTTCCGTGAATTGTATTTTGTCACCAAAATATACTCAGCAACACTAACCTGAAACATGAATTGCGCGTAAGCATTGACATCGCGGAGCAGTGTTTGTTTGGCACGAAGTCTTCCGATTCTTCTCGAGTGATCGTTGCATCTCTGCGAGCAAACGGGTGTTAGAAAAAAGAAAATGTGTGGTAGAATTCATGTTGAACCAAACGAGGTGCAGTTCATGGGACTGACGGATTCCCAAAAGGAGCGAGCTTTGCGTTGCAAGAGATGAGTGGAATGAAAGAGTCTGGTGAACTTGGTGTTGTTCATTTTATCTCAAAATCTTGAAACTAAGAACAACAGAAGAAGAAAAGACAAATCCCCTTGATTCATAGTTAGAGGAAATAGAAAAAAAAAAAGCTAATTACACCAACACCCCCTGAAAGTTACTGTAATTCCACGTGTACTATTTTATTTAAAATTCCTATTCAGTTATTAAAATTGATTTTTATTATTCTTTTTATATTTAGTTTTACACATACATTTGAACTATTAAAGTTATTGCATGAATTTCTTTTTATTCTATAAATATAATATTTAGCTTTTAAATTATTACACATGTATTTTCTTTTTTTAGTACGTATTAGACAAACATCTCACATCACATTTGGATAATTTCATCAATAAAATAACACTTTTATAACTACCTAAATAAGGTTCATCCAAGAGTCTTTATATTGCATCAGTTATAACTATTTCTAATGTTATTATTTCTCAAAGAGTCATATTTAGAAGTTTATTTTATATAAATTTTATTAAGTCATTATTTTTTAATATTTCTTATAATTTTTATTTCAATAAAGAGTCTTATAACATTTACATTTTAATAATTTTTTATTTAAACTTCAACTTTTTAAAATTTAAAAATTATATTTGGATCTTAAATTTATGTCACATTGAAATGTTCTTGTAACATATAACTCTTGAACTTATAACTTTAATTATAACATTTTACTTTCTATTTAAAAAATACATATAAATATTTTGAGATTTATAGAGAATGTTATTTATATTGGTAGTGAAATATATAAAGACTATAATCATTCTTTCCAATCATTTTTCCCTCCACCAAAGATGTATGGCAACTTCTTCCACCTTCAAATCTTTACTAAGAAAGACCTCAAATAACTCTAAAACTAACCTTATATTTGTCTTTGGATATGGATTCTTACTGCAGAAAAGAAATATAAGGTTTTGTTATGTTTGGATTTATTAATGTGTATAAGCAGAAACAAGATCAGGAGTGGCTTAAGGGCCAAACAAGTAAAGCACTCGCTTTATACCTAAAAAAAAAAGGCTCTAAAATTTTTTTTTAGTACTAATATACCCTATTAAATTAATTATAAAATTATGTTTAAGAATAAAATTTAATTAAAATATTGTGATTTTTTGTTAATTTTTATTGGAACTAAAAATAATATTTAATGAGATAAACACTCTTCTCAATAAATCATAATTTTCTTTAGAAAAAAGAGATTTGTTAGTTAATACTAATAACTAAAAAAGATTCAGAACCTTTTTATCTCTATTATCTTACCAACTGGTTTCTATCTTCTTCTTTTTTCTTCCTGTGACTTTTTATTTCCAACCCTAATTTTAGAGAAGCTCTAATTTCTCTCTTCCAAATTTGCAACCTTCGATCATCTTTTTCAAAATCAAAGTCCACACCTGTGATTTAGAGAGGGAGAAGAGTATTTCTACCCAATAAACTTCAGTTTCAGGTAAGTTTTGTCTCTCTCAATGTCCTTTCTTTTTCTATTCCTCTGTTCTTAAGGGTCTTGCATGTTTGAATTGAATTTATGAAAATATTATTTGATGTGATGATAATATATATATACACATTATATGTGTGTGTAGTGTGTTAAAGAATTGTGGTTTATTTTATATTAAATGGTTTATAAATGGTAGAAATTTTATATTATCATGTTACAGTGATTGTGATTGATCTTTTCAATTGTGTTACTAATGATTAATCTCAAAATAAACTGTGCAGGTTTATGAAAATGTTGAAATTTGAAAATTAAATTTGAACACTTACTAAAGAAGAGAAAGAGACTTGAGTCTTCAAGATGCTACGAATCTACGATCAATCTATTTTCTTGACAACTAGAACAAGGTTTTATTGTTTTAACTAATTCTATTTTATATACTTACTCATCTTTAGTAGTGTTTTATATATTATAATTTTTTGTTTCATATAAAAATATATAGACATGTCAACTAGAAAATATGAATCGAGTTATTCAAAATTCCAGAAGAAGAGAAAAGTTGAGACTTTAATTGTCTCAGCTTAAAGGAGTTTTTCAAAACTAAAGATAATAAAAACTTATTTAAGAAAAAAAATGTCTCAACAAAGATTAAACGGATTAGCCTTATCATCTATTGAAAAAGAAATGTTAAATGAAATTAATTATGATAATTTAATAAATAATTTTGCATAGCAAAAAGCTCGAAAAATAAATTTTAAATAAAATTATAATATATTTTAACATAAATTTTTTTTAATAAATAAAAAAACCTCATTTTTTAAGTTTGCTTTAGGCCTCCTAAAATCTTGAGCTGCCCCTGAACAAGATGAAAGTCAGTTGAAAACAAACATATTACAATTTTACACTATTTTAACAGTGGAAATTACATTATAAATTTATTTAATTTTAATTTTTTGAATTAGAATTCAGTTCAACATATAATTCAAACAATAACTTATCCCTTAATCGATTATTATATATATGTGTTTTTTTATTGTAGGAAGATAATCGATTACCATATATATAATCAATTATTATAATTAATCATATAATGTAACAAAAATAATAAAATAATAAAAAATATAAAATTATTATAATAAAATTTTAAAATATAACAAATTATAATTACAAAATAATTACAGTAATAAATACTAATGATAATTAAAATTAAAATTTAATAGATATTAAAATAATACTAAATAAATTATTCATTCTAAATTTATTTTTAATTCAAGAATAAATTATTTTTCAAAATGGGTATCAGAATGTAAGATGTAATAATACTACAACCAAAATCTACGACACTAATAATGCTACAATCAAAATGCGAGAAATAAGTCTAAATAATTTATTAATATTCATTTTAAATTTATCTTTTACCTAAAGATAAAATTTATATAATTTTATCAATTATAAAATTAATATTAAATTATTACATCAATTAAATTATTAACAAACTTTTAGATATTTTATTTTCATTTCTTTTTATTTTCTATTATTTTTTCCTTCAAACAAACAAAGTTAAATACTTTACCTAATTAAACCTTCTATAAATTAAGTCACTTTAACATGTTTCAAAGACCTTCAACTATATATAATTTTAATAATATGCCTAGAAGGCCTTTTATTATTATAATTGAAATTAGCAATAATCATATCTAGACAATAGGATAAGAGATAGTTTCTATCTTTCAAGTGTCCAAGGAACAACTACAATTGTCTTGAGTAATTGATAACAATGTCCCAATGCTATACAAATAAGTGCTAAATTTTCTCCAATAATGCATGATAGTATCTAACCTAAATCATAATTCCTAAATGCACAAAATCATGACATATAATTTGATTGGGGTAGTTAAGAATGGAATTTTGTTTTCATAATAGTAGAAATATAAATCAGAATTTGATATAAAGTATAATTGAATAAAAACATACTTGATAATTAAAATATAAAACATCAGTCCAAGGATCCAAACCACACAGTAGATAGAATTATAAAAAATTTCATAAAGATAGGAATTCATATCAAGTCAATTGCAATTAGAAAATCCTCCACCATTCATATCAAAATTTTATAAAGATATTAACCAATTTTCTATCTTAAGACCAATCATTTGATTAAAATAACCTAAGATGAGTTCTCTACAAGAACTAAGGGAAGAATATGTTGTAAATGTAATGACCCCCTCCAAATTCCTAAATGAAGTTTGAAGTTTATGGCTTTGAAGTCACTAAGTTTTTCCTCAAAGACCAGAAGTATCAGTTCTTTACTAGGAAAGTCTATCCTCCAAGCACAATAGTTTGGCAATAAGAGTTTTTATAGATAGGATTTGCTCCTTTCACCATCTTTAGCAACCTTCAAAAGTCTTTCACTTGCCAATTACAATAATTTGTCTATATTAATAGAACATCATGTTATAATGTTAGAGCTTTTATATGGATCTAACTAGAGATTAGAACACTAAGTGGTGAAGGACTTAGAAAATGGATCCAACCATGTTCACAATAATCAACCATTTGAAGAAGGACTTGGATTTTGTTCATATGGAATATTAAGCACTAGATTATTTGTGTCAAGAACATAATGTCAAGATTCCCACAATGTTTGGCTAGATTAGACAAAGGCCATGTTAGATGACATTAGGCATGTTCTTCAAATTCATAATTCACCATTTTGTAAATTGAATGTACATTGTTTTTCTAAAAAAAAGAAGAAAATTCCATAATGATTCAATTGGAAGCCACCCCCTCTCACTTCAAGTTTAAAAGAGAAACACCATGCCAACTTCATCTTATGTCATTCTCTCACACTTCAATACCTTGGTAAACCCATCTTACGTTATTTGGCCTTCCTTATATGGCTAAAACATATTACATCACATTGTTTTCCTTCATGGTTTCCAAATTTGTTGAAGATATTTTTATTGTCCCTTATTACTATGCCACTAGGTTTGTTGACCTTGAGTTTGATTCTGCAGCCTTTAACCTCCTTTAAGATTCCCTTGTCCAACCTAACCCTAATCATAAACAAGAATTAGTGTGCTCAGTGCCTATTTTAAAGGAAACATTGTTTAAGGTTGGCTAATTGAATAGGAAGCTGAACACAGTAACATAATATCTACTAGTTAAGTCCACCCATTCTACTCAAATATACCTGAAAGTTTTCTAAACAAGATGCAGATAGAATATTTCAAGAAGAAATCATTTAACAAACTCCAATCAAGAGAGCCAATATTGCAAGGTAGTAGTACATTATTATAACATAATTATGTCAAGCATCCTTATTTTTGAACTGATGTTTTGATCTTGTACACTACCATTCATGTGTCATTCGAAGTGTTTTATAAACCATGATGTGCCTTGACTAGGAGAAGGATGATCCTCATCAACATCTTCTTTCCAACTCTAAGACATGGAGGAAAAAAAGCAAAAGCATTAGATGCAACATCTTACAACTAACAAAACCAGGAATTCTTGAATACCTTTCACCTTGTAGAAAATAAAACATAATAATTTAAACTTCAATTGTAACAGTAACTTGCTCTTTTATGAAAAAATAACAAGTCAATAAATGATATCCTACCAAACTAAATCCAAGTGCAACAATTAATCAAATTCAACACTAAAATTCTCTCATTTAGTAGTGAAATGGGACCGAATTCTAAAATCACGTAAAATATAATAATCAATATTGAATAATCTAAAAATTACTTTTGGTAAGTCTAACAAATCTCGTGCACATATATATATATAAAACATCAAAATCAATATGTTTGCATTATGTTTTCTGATAATGTTTTATTTTGTTAATAATGTAATGTTTACATCAATAGGAGAATTCCTCCTTCATATACATTTATATTTTAAAGATATTTAGTTAGCCCTCTCTCACATATTAATAGAAAAAAAAACATAATATTTAAAAAAGTTAAGATTACTCCTTTACATATTTTTTGAAAAATATAATTATTTTTCAAAGATATACATTTATCAAACTTGTAACATAATATTTTTTTTTTTCATATTGGCATTGTCCCGAAACTCAAAAATGATTATCATTCCCAAACATATAATGCACTAGTCAACATGAATAAAAAAACCAACAAGTATATTAAGAGAAACAAGACTTAAAAATTGTACCGAGTGTTTCAATATAAAGCATTATGACAAGCAAATAAAATAAAACAATATTTCTATAATTGGGTGAGAGATTTGTAATATCTTTGAATTTGTGAATTTATACCCTTTTAAGGAAACATTGATTGTATATCCTCTTTATGAAAGTTATTCTTTAGATTTACATTTCTTCATTATTATTATTATTATTATAATCATAAGTGACAATTAAGAAAGTTTAGAGTTTAATCTCATAGGAATTAAAGCTAGATAGTTAAGAATGACTTGTATAATTGTGATAGTTAGAAATGACTTATGTATTCATTTTGTTATTAGAATTTGATTAATGGATCCTTTAAAAGTTTCTTAAAGAAATGTTTAGTGCAGTTCAAATGTTTAGAATAAATTATTATAAATCAGGTGTTATTCGTATTTACTAGATAATCCCTAAAACATTGTTTTCTCACAAAAAAATTCATATATTGTATTCAACTTCTCTTTTAAAATTTGTTTGTATGTGAGATTTTAATGTTATAATATTTTAAGATATTACATATTTTTAAATTTTTGTAGTATATAATTTTCAAAAAAATTGTATTTCTATCAGTATAACTTTTTTTACAAATCATCCTTATTTAAAATTTACTTATCTTTCTTAGTAGAAGCCTTAAATTCACAGGTAATCTCCTATCAAAATAATATTTTTTACCTAAAAAGAGAACTCATACCATTTATAAAAGTCAATATAAATATCTATATGGTAGATTTTCATTAAAGTAATTTAATTAAAGAGAGTCAAAGTGATGTTTTATATATATTACATCAGCATTTTTTTTGTCAATTTTTTAATGATAGGAAATAACTAAGTTGAAGATATAAAAATAAAAGTGTTTTCTATAATGTTTATAATATAGTTAAAAAATACTTGAATGGAGATCGGTTAATTTTATGGTTTCATTAAAATCAAATAATTTTATAAATTTGGATCTATGATTAAATCACTTTAATGTATTTAAATTGAAAATCTTTACCCATTGGTACTCTAAACAAAAATAAACTATTAAAAAATTATTTATTCTTGGTTTAAATAATTTATTTTCGATTATAACAACATTATATTTGTATGATATTATTATTTACCTTAAAATATATCATAAAAGCATCTATGTTTTTTTTAATTATACTATCAATTTAGGCATAATATTAAAATTGATATATTTCATTAAATATTAAAAAAAGTTGCTTTTAATAATATTAATAATAAAAAATATGAAATCAGTTACTAATTGAACTAAAAACTAATTTAAAATCTAATTTAATAAGTGATTAAAATTTTAGTAATTAATGTTAAAAATAAATTTAGATTCTAATTTATAAACCAATATAATTATCATTATATAAAAACTAATTTTATAATTTTTAAAATTAATAATAAAAAAATATAATTTTTATTTATAAAATAGTTTTTAATTTATTTATTATAATAACTAATTAATTTTTGTTTTTAAGTTAATTTGTATTTATTTTTAAATTAGTTTGTATTTAATAAATTTTTTATAGTGAAAATTTGAGTAAACTCGATTTTAACTTAAACTTATTAAATGTATAGAACACTAATAGGAGTGTAAAATTTAAGTTGGTACCTTGATTTTCTTAAAACATAGGAGTGGAAGAACTATATATAAAAATGTGTGACACCCAAACCCTAGGGAGTAATGCAATGCACGTCATCAATGGAAGGACAAAGATATGAGTGGGAACAACCTTTGTGATTCAATCTGACAGCTGCTAACTCAATCGTGAGTTGGTTTCTGCATAGTTACTCCTACTTCCTCTCCCCACCAAAAACTCAAGAATCAAATTTCCGAACTTTACAAAAAAAAAAAAGCAAATTCAGCAACCCTTCAATAGCAAGAACCAACTTAACTCTTTCTTTTTTTGAGTAGGTCCTCTATCTACTCCAATGATCCGTTTGGTGAAGAGGAAAAAATGTGAAGAATGAGTACAAATAAAAGTAGTTTAGTTAGAAAGAAAAAAGAAGAAGCTAAATATTAAATTAAAAAAATGTTTTTTAGTTATATGTTTTTATTTCCAAACACCATCCTTCTATTTTATACATTATGTGTCTTTGTTTTTAAACTCAATCTTTTTAATGTTTGGTAATATAATGCATTATGTTACTAATAATATACTCAATTACCAAACTTTTGTTTGACTTTTTTACTAAGTAAACCACAAACATTCTTTCATATTTCTTTTTATCTTTTTCCTTCACTCACTTTTGTTCTCTCATCCAAACTCAATTTAAACTACCCTTTGTATATATTATCATTCTACCAAATATATATTATAAAAGTAAGAAAAATACTCACTAAAAAAATTATTTTTAAATGATATTAATGATTTATGAAATAATGAAATTAATAATTAATTGAATTAAAAATTAATTTAAAATTTAATTTAGTTAAAAATTAATTTAAAATTTAATTTAGTTAAAAATAAATTTAGATTCTGATTTAAAAGTTAATTTAATTACTATTATATAAAAATTAATTTTTTAATTTTTAAATTAATAGTAAAAAATATATAATTTTTATTATAATAAAATCTATTTTAAATATTAATAATTTTTAATTTATAAAATAATTTTTAATGTAATTATAATAATAATTAATTATTTTTTATCTCTAAATTAATTTATATTTAATAAATTTTTTATAGTGATGTTTTATGTTTATCATTACATAAGGTGGTTTGATTACATTTTTTATTTATCAAACGTAAAAGAAAAGTAATTTTTTATCATACCATGTAAACATGTGTTAGGTTAAGGTTCAATTGAACTAAAATAAAGAGAAAAAAAATCATATATAAAATAAGATTATACCAAAATTATAAATTTTTAAAGTATGAGATTAAATATCTCTAGTTGAAAATGAAAAAAAAAAAGAAATTTATAAATTAAAAAAAATATGAGAATAAAATTGTATTTAAATCTTTTACATAATTCTTGAATAAGATTTGCATGATTTAGATTACAATCTATTAGGATTTCAAAACACATATTGTAAGTTTTAAAAGATTAAGTAAGAATGTAATGATTTTTTAATTAGTGATTAGAATTTTGTTATCTGAATTTTAAAGGACTCATGAAATATGAAATGCATCTTTAACGATTATCTTATTTTACGTAATAACATGAGTTAAAGTGTATTTTATGGTGGTTAGTGCTAATTTTACAATAAATCATCTAATACGGACAATATTGTATATAAAGTTACTAGGTTATTATTGAAAACAATACACATTTTTTATTTGTAAAAGAAAAAAAATAAAAAAATGGCATTTTTTTATTAGAAACAATTTATTGTCTTCCATATAATTTCTTATGGCTATATTTTTAACGTGTTAACCATAAAGAATTCTAGAGCATACCACTACGATTAAAGAAAAATATTTAAAAAACGATTAAGCTAAATATCAACATCACATTAAAAGTCAAATCAGAAAAATAAAAATAAAAATAAAAAACTATTTTCATTTATTCAATAATCATATTATGATTACTATTCACAACTCAAAGATTCATTATAGAAAACAATAATTTAAAACAATAGTGAAAAAAATAGTAAAAAAGTGACTTGAATGTAAGAAAAATATTTGAAACTAGAAGAGAAATTCTATTATTATTATCATAGTTGAGATTTAAACAATAATATTTTATAAGAATAACATTGCCCAAAATCCATAAAATTTTAATCTACAAAATATTCTATTCAAAACTGTATGATCTTCAACAATACCATAATATTCTCGTATTCTGAAATGCCAGTGGAATACTACTAAATGTCATTTTAAGAAAATCATGATAAACTTGATGAAATATTATAAGATTTTCTTAATGTTTAAAAATTTATATTTAATAGCTAAATAACATAATTATTTACAAAAAAAGTATATTTGTAAAAGATGGTTGTGATTCCATCATCCCCACCTCATTCTTTTTCATCAATCAGTACAGAATCCAGCAGAGCTTGTCATATTTTGCAGAGTTGGCACTGAATGAATACAAATAAAGTTTCTCTATTCTTTTTCAATCATTCATCAGCATCTAAAATATTTTCTAAAACTATATTCATTCTTTATATCTAATCTTTTAAGACTTTAACTTTTATGTATTCTTGCTATACAAATTCTTACATTGTTAATTTTAAAATATTTATTGTAAAAACTAATAAATTAATCATTCTTTCAATTTAATTACTATAATTGAATGGCACGATAAATCATTGCATAATTTAGCCATTCTTTTAAATGCAATAAATGAATAAATGAATATGGCTTTTGAAATTAATAGAAAAAAATGTCATACAAGTGCGTGGTAGGGAAAAGAAAAAGAAAGAAGGGAAAAGTTCCCACAACTTGGGAGAAAATAATGAAAATAATTTGAGAAGAATTACTTTCCTATTTTCAGAATGCCCAGATGTCTTTATTTTTGTAAAAAAAATTTATGGTGTAAATAAAGAGAATGAAATTATAAAATTTTAAAAAAAATATTTTTTTTATTTGATGAAAAGGTAAGTTAACTTTGAAAAATAAAAATTAATTCAAAAATTTCCTTTTTGTAATTTAAATTTAATGTTATTTTTCCTCATCCAAATGAACTGTGAATGATTAGATTAGTGGTTAATTCTGAAAAATTAAAGTCAATAATTTTATGTATTTATTTAGAAAAAGGTGACAGCTATTTCCAACAATGAACGTGACACGGGAGGATGAGATGTTGGGAAACGAAACGGACGGTCAAGATCTTCCTAAATCGCATTTGCGGTTCATTTGAGTCGCATTTCATTTGCCACAACTTTCCTTTTTTAAACCACACTACTGCTGATACCTGAGCCACACAAAACCACGTTCCTTAAAAATAGAAAGCGCGACACATAAGTCACTTACACGTAGCTTCCTTCATTTCGGAAATTCTAAGGTACTCATAACAACACATTCTCCACTTTCTTCTATCCTTATTTCACACATTCCATCATCAATTCTTCCAAGGTGACAATTAATCTCATAACAATTTCCACTCCTTGTACACTCATTACCTTAATACTTCTTATGTGAGACTCTCATCATATTGAAAATGCAGCATTTTTTGGGTGTGATGATCATGAATTGTTATATTTTGACTAATCTTTTTTCATCATGTGACACGTATAATGATAACCCCAGATCTTATGTTGTAGCTTAGTGAGAGACACGAATTATTCTTGTTTCTGTTTCATTTTTTATGAGAGTTTTTGTAACGTTTGGTGTGTTTTGCAGCAATCAATAAAAGATGGCAGATGGTGAGGATATCCAACCTCTTGTTTGTGATAATGGAACTGGAATGGTCAAGGTATATGCGGATCAACTATTGTGTGTTCCTCTTTGATCTTTTTTCATAGGCAAGGTTCAAATATCGGTCACAGTTGCACTTTCTTCATGTTAATGCTGTGAGAAATGGCAGACAAATGCTGATAGTGCAGCTGCAATTGCAATGTGGTTATAATGATGACTAAAACATTGAAATGGCGATTGCAGACCTTTTCCGAAACTCTGATTATAGGTTTTGGCTGTTAATGATCTTTCTCTTTTGGTGTTTATTTATGTTAAATTTTGCAGGCTGGATTTGCTGGAGATGATGCTCCAAGGGCTGTGTTCCCTAGCATTGTGGGTCGTCCACGTCACACTGGTGTGATGGTTGGAATGGGACAAAAGGATGCTTATGTTGGTGATGAGGCTCAATCCAAGAGAGGTATTTTGACTCTGAAATACCCGATTGAGCATGGCATAGTTAGCAACTGGGATGATATGGAAAAGATCTGGCATCACACTTTCTACAATGAGCTACGTGTGGCCCCAGAAGAGCACCCTGTTCTCCTCACAGAAGCACCACTCAATCCCAAGGCAAACAGAGAGAAAATGACACAGATTATGTTTGAGACCTTCAACACTCCAGCTATGTATGTTGCCATCCAGGCAGTGCTTTCTCTTTATGCCAGTGGCCGTACAACTGGTAAAGATTCTTTTGTATCTGCTCTTCCTTTTCTTGGTTTCTGGTAATTTGGGACATGATGCATGGTATTTGTATGTTTGTTGTCGTCAAGCCACTTGTAATTTACTAGAATTACATAATGATTTCAAGTGAGTATAGTTTAAATGTCCACAATATATGAATTGTCTGCACTGATTGACTGAGTTTTATTATGTTATTTTTAACAATTTGTGGGAAGGAATCATGTCATACATTCTGTTCATTTCATAATGAAAGCAGATTTTCATAAATTATCAGTGAGTTTATAGGATCCAAGGGACTTGAAGGACATATTTAAATGCATTCTGAGGCATGGTGCATGGCATTTGTTGATGTCATGCACTTTTATTTCATCAGATTTTCAAGATGATTTTCCAATGAGTATAGTTACATGTCCATATGAAAATTTATAAACTAATCTAATCAATCGAGACTTATTTGTTTATTTTTTTAAAATTTGTGGGAGTTAAAATATCATACATTCTGTTCATTTCATTATGAATGCAGACTTTCATAAATGTTAAGTGAGACAATGATCTCTAGGGGACTCGCAATTTAAAACAAAATATATTCTGTTACTGTATAACTTGTCATATTGAAATGGATTTTTTGAGTCATGATGTATGGTATTTGTTTATGTCATGCCACTTGTATTTCAATAGAGTCTTCAAGTTGATTTTCTAAAGAACAAGTTCAACTGCCCTTATGAAATTGAATATACTGATCTGATAAATCGAGTTTTATTTTGTGGGAATTAATAATATCATAGATTTTATGCATTTCGTGCAGTTTGACATGAATGTTAGTTGAGAATGAGATCTGAGGAACTTTGTTGACATTGAAATGGTTTAAAAAAATGGTTCTTAACCTTTTTTTTGCTTTCACATAGGTATTGTTCTTGACTCTGGTGATGGTGTCAGCCACACAGTTCCAATCTATGAAGGCTACTCCCTGCCACATGCAATCCTGCGTTTGGATCTTGCAGGGCGTGATCTCACTGATGCCCTCATGAAAATCTTAACCGAGCGTGGCTACTCTTTCACCACTACTGCTGAGAGAGAAATTGTGAGAGATGTTAAGGAGAAGTTAGCCTATATTGCTCTTGACTATGAGCAAGAGCTAGAAACAGCAAAAACGAGCTCAGCTGTTGAGAAGAGCTATGAGCTACCTGATGGACAGGTGATCACAATCGGTGCCGAGAGGTTCCGTTGCCCTGAAGTTCTCTTCCAGCCATCCATGATTGGGATGGAATCTTCTGGCATTCATGAAACCACATACAACTCCATCATGAAGTGTGATGTTGACATCAGGAAGGACCTCTATGGTAACATTGTGTTGAGTGGTGGTTCAACAATGTTCCCTGGCATTGCTGATAGGATGAGCAAGGAGATCACAGCATTGGCACCAAGCAGCATGAAAATTAAGGTGGTGGCACCACCAGAGAGGAAGTACAGTGTCTGGATTGGAGGCTCCATTTTGGCATCCCTCAGCACCTTCCAACAGGTAAAGCACTTTGCTTCAGTTACATGTGAATGAAATTTGTGGGGCTTTTGAATAGATGATGCAGGAAATTCTATTTCAAGAATATGTAGAGGCCAATATAATTAAGGGAAAACAAATGCAGGAAGGAATAACCAACATAACTCGGTTAAAGGGAAAGGAAACTGGTTTAAATTAAATTGGATGTGAAACTAATGTAGTTTGTAAGGCTTGTTATTGTGTATGGTAATGGAACAACTTTTTTAGCTTCCTTTCTTAAAAGAAGAAGCTTTTCTAAGTAACTTCTGTGAAAGCTCCTTTTTTTTTTCACAATTATTTTCTATGTTCTTTTTATAGTTGTGTTTGGTTCAACTTCTCCATTTTAAGAAAAGAACCAAAAGAAGTTGTGCTAAACACAATCTTAGGACTGATCTTATCCTCTTTCTGATAACACTTCCATGTGTTCATGATGTCTTTTTTCTTTCTTGAGAACAGATGTGGATTGCAAAGGCAGAATATGATGAATCAGGCCCCTCAATCGTCCACAGGAAATGCTTCTAAGGATGCTGAGAGTCCAGGAAATTTTAATATATATTCCGTAATACAGAATTACCATAAACTGGTTGAGGAAGATTCATTTTCTATTCTTTACCATTTTTTAACCATGTTTTTGTGTTTTCCTTTTTTGATATTCTGGGATAAGAACATTAAAGCAAAGCATATAATATATATAAGATTCTTTTTTTTTCTTCTTTTCATTGACATTTTGTTGTACAAGAGCTGTGTATTGTCATTGATTTGATTTGGTTGAGTCAAATTGTCCTAAGTATTTTGATTAGAATAGTAGTATGTATTTGATTTATTGTTCTGTGAACGAAGGAGTCATTGTTGTTCACGGGCCAATCTTTCATCATAATAATTGATATTTTGCCAACTTTGCATGTGATATCATAATAAAAGCTATTGCAGTGCACTTTCCATTATGTTAGAGTTAAGTTTTTCCTGCAGTTGAAGAAATTTAAAAATGGATCATATGAGCAGCATGATTTTCCACCATCTCAGTCACAAAATAAAGCTCTATACAGAACAATAACAACTTGCCACGTATGAGAATTAGAGAAAGAAGATCACCAACCACACAGGATAAGAGATTGTGATCACAATTTACTTGTAAAAAGCAACAAAATCTAAAAAGAAAATTGGTATTAGGAAAGATAAATTCATGAAAAAGAAGCCTAATATGGTGGATAAGAACCAAGGACTAACACAGTAACTTACAAGAAATAACAAAAAGCAGAACAAACAACCTCAGAAATTAATAATTACTTACGGACATTAAAAAAAAGCAAATGCGAAGTTTAGCCTAATCATCTACAAATCCATTGTCACCATGTCTTGATGGTATTAATTACAAATTTGTATAAATTTAATTAAAAAAACATAATCAATTAAACCAAGTGTTAAACTTTTCTACTCACACCACTTGATAAATTTATCAGTTACACATATTCTAATTTATATATATATATATATATATAGACTCTAAGTTAAATTAATTAATTGTGTATTCTATATAAAATCATTAACCATTATAAGTGTAAAAGTTTAACAACTATTTTATTTTAACAGATAACATTATTTAAAATAGAAGCAAATGTTTATTATTTAACAATATTACCAATAAATGTCTTATTTTAATTGATTAATATTTTATTTTGTATAAATTTTCATAATATCTTTGATGCAGAGCTTCTTCAAGAGTCTTAAGACTCAAATTTTATAAAAAAAAAGAAAACTCTCATTTAAATATTTATTTGCTTATAAATTTTAATCAGGAACTTGACATGCATTTAAACACCACCAATCTAATTAACAAAGCGAGTATTTTTAAGATTATACTAGCGAAAACACAATCTAATTAAGTGGTGTATTAAGTTTAAAAAGAAATCACTGTTAAAGGTAAATAGAATAGAATGTGCAATTAATTTTTAGAAAATGAGATAAAGACTGAATGTGTGGTAATTTTTGAAAATGAGATAAAAATGAAATGTATGGTAATTCTTTTTGGATGTGATAGTTTCTTTTGAACATATTTTCTGATTAATCAAGTTTAGAATTCTGCCAAGATTACCATCTATAATTTCAATGTGACCACAGCTTCCCAAACTTTAAATTTAAAATCTTTATCAAACATTAAATTTAGATTCAAGTGAAAAAAAATGAGAAAAAATAAGTAAAAATTAAAATTAAAATATGTGAATTATTGGGTTAATGTAATAGATAAAAATTATTTTTTAATAAAAAAGTATAAAATAATCTTACTATCTTTTTAAATGTTAATTTAATTAATAATATTTTTTTTATTTTATTAAATAAATTTATTTCATTAGTACTATTATTATTATTAATTTTTATTTAATATTATTATTAATTTTTATTTTTTTATTAATCTTATTCTATAAATTAAATTATGTTATTATTATTATTTTTTTAATATTTATTATTATTATATAAATATCTTTTTATTATTAAATTTCTTATTTAAAATAAATTTCTAAATATTTTTATAATATTTATATTATCATATATTGAAATTATAATTAATTATATTATAGTATATAATCAATTATGTTACGATGAATAATATAATTGATTATATTAGATTATGATTATAATATGATTGAGTATATGTTATCATATAATATATATAACTCTATTATAATAAAATTAATTTTAAAATTTTAATTCATTTTATTTAACTATTTATGTTATGGTAAAAATTTATAATAATTAATTATATTAAATTAATTAATTAAATTAAAATATAATTAATTATCGTATGAAGTTTTTCCTATTTTGCTGCCATGTCCGTCCGCAGTTTTTTTCTCCTTAAAACAAAGAGACTCTTAACAATGCTAGGAAGTTGACTGAAGAGAATAGGCATAATACCATGCTTGCTGTTTACAGTTCATTTTATAAGTGATTCAAATTCTGTCAAAACAAGTTAAAAGCAAATGTAATTCTCTTTTAATCAAACAATAAAACTATAGTTTGGAACTGGGACTGCATGTTTCAAAATCAATCCCAAAAGTGCCAAAAGCAATGTCACAAGTTGTGGACACAAACAAGTATAATATAGTAGAAAGGGTTATCATTATTCCAAATATTGAAAAAATAGAAACAACTATTTGATGTATTAACTTTCAATGTAAAACGAAAATTAGTTATAGAAAAATTGAATCTAATCCAAACAAGCACTTAAAACTGTACTCTAGACTATAGAGTTATTCGATCAAGCAAGGTATAAGGGTATAGAAACCAACAATCCAGAGAAAAAACATGAGAGAAGCATGGTTTCCCTAATTTATCACCAGCAAACATGTTTCCAATAGACAAAGTATAGCTTCAAACGTAGAAGTTAAGTGAGAATAAATGTTCAAGATAAACAACAATTAGATGCTGCAAAAATGTCTAATGAAGTATTGAATTTCTTGTAGCTTCCTTTTGGACAATGAAGCAGAGCCAGTGAAGTTTATTGGCTCCAGTTCTAGAAAGAAAGGAACCTTGTGATCATTCCAATCCCTGCAAATTTCTAAAATTTGATGGTCCAACTGTGTCAATAAACCCTTTGATGGACAACTCAGGAACTGTAACCTTCTTGCCACCCAACTCATGGTCAATGAAGACAACAACCACTGTGATATCATCATGGAAGAAACGCCTAATCCCCTTTCCAATCTTCTGAAGGTCTTTATATCTCATTTCCCTTTTCCTAGCTGCCTCATTCAAAGCTGCCATAAGAAGTCTTCTTGCAATCCCCTGGTGGAGTTCAAGAGAGTGTGTTAGAGTGTGTGTTGCTAACATTTATCTAAACAGCATACAAAGACAAAAATTTAATGGCTTTTCATATAAAGGCGAAGAGATGGTTGAAGGAAAAAGGGTATGTGGGAAAAACATCTTACAGTTCGTGGATTGTTATGAACAATCTCAGCAGCTTCCTGGTTTGTCAAGTGCTCCCAAAGTCCATCAGATGCAAAGATAACGAACTTATCATTAGGTCTTAAAACTCTTGAGCATACAGATGGTTCTGCGGTTAGCACAGGCCGGCGAATAGGTTCAGGCAGATGGAACCGTGGGAATGACGGGTCGAATGAGAACTCTGGCCGCTTCAAATATGCATCTCCTATAGATCTGGATACCTGATCTCAATTGTGGTTGGACAAGAAAACTTAAGTTACAATGAGCAGCCCCAACCAACACAGCAGGCATCTCATTAATTATTGTCAAATCAATTACATAAGCAAATGCAAGATTAGCAACTGAATCAACATTTGATGTAGCTGCAAAAGGCCCGTTTTAGTAAATTGTTTATCATATTATGTACAATGTGCTTGTGTAGAAGCTGTTTCTATAATCAAATAGAAAACAAGGATAAATCGTTTATACATAAGTGGTAAGGTGTCTTGACAACCTAGCCTAGAGGGCTTGTTGAAATAAGCTGAAGACAGTTTGTAGACACACAGATCATAAATGTTTTCAAAAGTTCCAGCAAAGCACTTGCACAAGTTCTTGCAAAATATGATTTTGTATAAACGAAGAAAAGTGTATGAAACCAAATATAGAACCATATAATGGAAGGTGTGAGACACCTTACTAAGAAAACTAATTCCCATAAAGCCTCAACAGTGTATAGACACACAAGGAGAAAAAAAAATATACATAGAAAGAGAGACAAAAACAGAACAACATAGGCAGCAACAACAACATAAACCATTAACCGAAATGTATTTCTAACGAAATAAGAAAACCTGGATGATGCCTTTAATGCGCCAGGTTCCTTGCTTCATAACTACAATTTGTGAATCTTCTGGATGCAAAGACCTGAGTTCTCGTCTAACCTCCTCTTTGCTAGCATTGTGCTCTTTGGTCAACTGTTCAGCAATGATCTTGTTAGATCTACCTACAGAACCAATTACAGCACGAGAGTCTCCGAGATTCGCAATATATAGAGTTCCTTTCCAGATAACACCAACCAGGCAACAGGAACCCATTGCTGCTATCAGTGGCTTTATTCCATAACTCCTTCGAACAAGAGTCAGAAACCCATCCTCAGTAGCAGAAACAGCATTCTTGATAATATCTTCAGAGATAGAACCACTTTCTTGAGCAACTCCTGCAATAAGATTCAGCATAAAACTTACACAACTTCCTAAACCAATGCAGTATCAAGCATATTCACAAATAAACAAGAATAGCAAAAAAAGAGGTAGGTTGCTAAAAATATATGCATCATTGGTGAGATAGTAGAAGTATCTACATATTTTAACTAAATGAGCCTGAACCTATTAATTTATATGCAAAAAAGAAGAAATGAGAGAACGAAAACTGAGAATATGGAATTTCATAAACCATATCAATCCAGAATTAGTACGTAAATCAATAATTTGCCTGTCCCCCTTAATCATATCATATTACATGTGCCAATTTTTCAAACGTTTTGAAGAGGAACATCACGTTACCTATTCCAAGAACTCCAAATTGCAAAAATATAAAGATCACACTAATTTCAAACGACAGACTATGGTAAGGGTGTGCCTTGATTGTATGAGTAACGTAATCATCATTACAAATTTTCCATCTTCTCCCTTACCACTCCCACAACAAAGCAAACCATAAATATAAAACTGCATTTACTCAAAACACAAAAAGAAGGAATATGATTGACTGATGTAAAAGAGGAAAATTAACACTTTCACAAAACCAAGTGAAATTGAGGAAGAACTACATGATAAGAAAAAAGGGTTCAAACTTTTACGAAAAAAATTCCCCCGTCCTCTCTAGGATATGTACAATATATACACATCCAAATCCAATAATGATTTCCTTTCAAAGAACACCATTCAAAACCCAAAAAGAAAAAAAAAATAAACAAACCCCACCTCCTATTCCTATCTATTCTTCTGAAAGCAAATTGAATTCTCCTCAGTTTCTAGTAGCCGCAAAAAACTTACAAACCAACAACAGAACTGGCCAGCCAGAAACACATAAGCCAAACTAAAGGTCCATCCAAATAACACCAAAAGACCCAAAAATCTCAAGCAACCAAAAAGGTCCAAAATATCAACATTGATCAAGCCTCCCCCAAATCAACGACACATCGCCCCGAAACAAAACCCATAGCCTTATTTTTTTAGTACAAAATAAAAATATCCTCTACGCTAACCTACCCTGCATGAGTGAAAATCAACTATTTAACACCACAAAACTCTTCAATCAAGCATTAAATCCCTTGATCTCAACAAACATCACTCATTAAACTAGAATCACCTCACATCAATTAATCCATTTCCTCAACTTTTATTGCAAACTGTGTTTTCAAGTTGATAACTTTGGAGTTTAAACTTATAAAAAAAATGCAAATTTACGCTTCTAAACTTTGAAAACTATAAAGAATTTTAGAAAGATACCAAATCTACGTAGTTTCCTAAAGTTTAAAAGCTAAGTTCTTCGATATGAAAACATGGAAACCTTGACTATGGTCAACTGAATTAGACAACCTAAAACATTTTCTTTTGCTCATTATTACTACTGTCGTTGTTGAATTGAGAAAGGCGGAAAAGGAGACTGACTCATGAGATTATGGAAAAGGTGATCGTTGATGAAGCGCGATGCTTCGGCGCCGCCGTGTCCGTCGTAGACGCCGACGAAGACGGCATCGGCGCCGGTCTCCACCTGGCTTTGATCCTCGATGACTTCGTTGGCCTGCACGACCGCGAAGGAGAACTCGCCGCGTGAGTGCTTCTCGAGGTCGCGGTGCCACACGAGCGCGTCACCGGCGGCGGCGGCATCGTCGAAGTCATCCTTGCTCATACGCGCATATCGCCTCACCGGTCTCAAGCACGCCGACACTATCCTTGCCAGCCACGAAAACATCCCACATTTCCCTCTCTCACGGATCCCCAGAATAAGAACACGAAGAACCCAGAGAGAGAGAGAGAGAAAGGGGTGCGGAAATTGAACAATGAGATGCACCCAGACGGGGCAGAGGGCGATTCCCGAGGTTTTCTGTGATGGGTGGGGAAAAGATAGGAACTTGGGAAGGAGGAATTGGTGGGCAGTGAAAATAAGGAAGCTTTAGAAGATTGGGTGTGAATTATGGTGTGAAGAGAATTGTTGGATTTGGAGAAAGGGTATTGGAAAAAAAAAACTTGAAATGGGAGAGGATCTGATAATATGAGAGTGGAGAAGAGAAGGAAGAGAAGGAGAGAGTTTTTTTTTGTCAGAAGTACTGAAGGAGAATGGTTAAATACATGGTGTTGGCGGGTTGTACATAATGAATGGTGTTTTGTTTGTTTGTGTTGTAAAGAGAGAGAGAGAAAGAGGGTTGATTTGAGATAGCAGGATTGTGGGGTAATTGTTACTGATAGAAGGGAGAAAAGCAGGGAACTTTGTCTAAGAAAGAGTGAAGATGAAGAGAGGGTTGAAGAGTAACCTTGTATTCTGTTTGACTTTGATTTAAGATGATGAAAATGGAGAAGAAGATGAAGAAGAAGAAATGGTGTATCACCTTTCCTTTTGTTGGATTTGTTGTGGAAATTGAAAATGTTTTCTATATTTATGGTTTTTTCCTTTTCACATCTTAACAGGTTCTACACGGCAGACAGTAGACACAGGTGGGTAGGAGGGAAAGAAAATAATAAATCAAATATTAGATAATATAATCAAAGAAAAACCAACATAAAAGGGTATAAAATAAAATCTAGGATTTAGAATGTAGACAAATTAAGGGTAAAATTTAAAATATGGTTTAAATGTCTCAATATTTGGTCAAATAAACCTTTGAAAGTATATACTGACATAGGCTCTATACATGTGCTTCCTTGTGTAAGAAAGGATCCAAAGTCTTGTCATATATGCAAAGGATTTAAGTTATTTTTCTCTAAAAATAGTTATTTATTAGTATTTGTTTCAGAAGGTGGTCAAATTTATTTTTAATTCTTACATCTTAAAAATAGTAATTTTGATCTATATATATTTTTTTTAAATTTCAAAGTTCTGATTTAATTTCCTTAAGAAAATTGTCAATTCTTCTTTACATTCCAAAATTAAATGAACAAATTGTTTAAAAAAAAAATTTTAAAAGGGATTAAGATATTTTCATACTTATTCTATAAAAGTTATTCTTTATCTTCAACATTTATTTCTTGAAAATCCAATAACTAAGACTAATACTCATTGGAATCATTAAATATTATGAAAACAAATTAAATAATTAACATAGAAAATACTTCTCTTATAATTACTTTACAAATTTAATCTTATTTTTAAAGAAATAATTTTACAAACCCTCTTCTCAAGGAAAGAAATCCATGACACTTTAAAAAAATATGAAAACCACTAAAACTACTCTTCAGGACTAATAAGTAAAAATCATTTAACATTTTTTTTATTTAATATTAAAATATTTCAAAAGATATATCAACTGTATTTTAACTTTAACTGTGGTACAAAAAATCCTAAAAAAAACTTATATACAATTTATATTAATTTCATATTTTTAAGAAACTAGGGTAATTCCTTTTAAAAAAAATTAAGGTGACAATAAATAAGTGAATTACATATATAGTTCTATATATTCTAAAACTTATTACAAAAGCAAACTAAAGCCTCAATTTGTTAAACTAAATTATAGTAGTATTAACAGTAGCATTATTACTTATTATTTAAATTATCTTTTTAAGTTGAATTATATTATTATTATTATTATTATTATTATTATTATTATTATTATTTTGTTTTTCCTCTTGGAGTTGGGAAGAATACTATTATTTAAGAAATCACCATTAATCTCATTTGGTTGAATAAATAAATTAGAGGGCCCATGAGATTTCAAGAAATTAAAGTCTAAAAATGGGTGTATGGTGGATTAAGATTATTAGATGTGTTGTGAACTAAAGAAAACTTGTTTATGGTTGCAAATTTTCCACATAGTATTTGTTGAAACACCTCTATTAAAGAACCAATATAGCACACGATAGGATTTGAGGATTTCAAAATCTCACGGCATGTTTGAAAGACAGAAAGATTTTCCGAATTTTCTATGTTGCTTGTTTCTACCTTATATTTTGTTGCTTAGTCAAATGGGTAGGCCGAAAGGGTTTGGGGTCATTAAATTTTTTAGTCCAATGATTGCATATTTTGCATAAATTATTTGAGCTGATGGTATCACCTTCGATCAACATTGGCCACAAAATTTGTGCTATTCACCCAATGAAATCAAAAGGCTAAGAAAGAGGATTTGGGTGCCTAAAAAAATCTCATGCTCACACATTATCATAAGTATAACTTCTCCTTCATCTAATCATTTAATCTAAATAGATTGCTCACACATTTTTTTTATTTCTTATGAAATATTTTGATGGAAAATTAACATCATATAAGATACTAATTTCCTTATGTCTTTGGTTGACGTTAAAATTTTTTTTGAGAGAAGCGTACCAATACAGAAAGGTGTCAAAGAAATAAAACAAAGATCCATAAACATCAATTTATCTGTATTTTCAATTTTTGAAAACTTAAAAAATCTTTCTGTTAAGACCCGAAATCCTAAATCCTAAATCAATGAACCTACAAAACCTTTCAAATTGTATATAATTCAATACAGGTAATATAGACATTTCTTCATCTCCACTCTCAAGTATTTTCAATTTCTCCATGAATTTTATCAAAAAATATTTCACAATTTGTTGTCATACTTCATCAAATCACATTAATCCATTTAGTAATACTGGAATTTTTATTTTTTATCTTAAGATTTTGTATTAAAAGTGGTGTTATTTTTTTATATACCCTTTCCCAAAAAAAATTGTAAGAAGATTAAAAGAGTTTGTTTAGTGAAAAACCTGTGTTTGTTATAGATTTTGGTCCATATTAAAAGAAAAGAAGGGACACCTGTGTAAGTGAGTAGTTGTGGGCTATAAATCATGCAACATGTTTGGAAGGATAAAAGGAGGAAATTGGGAGGGAGGGGAAAGGGAGGTTCACTCATGTGGCATGTGAATCCACTCCCTAACTCATACAGTTGCATTAAAGGGTTGTGGTTGGTACCTAGGAGGCAGGGACCATTTCATCCCCAAAATAATTATCTCTCTTTCTTTTTCATTGTCACATGCTTGTCACATCTTACATCTTCCATGCCCAATTTCACAACCCTTCATTCATTGCTCACCCATAAGTCAATCTTTTCAATTTTTCAACCCCTTTCTCACCCCTTCACCTATGCCCTCTTTTATGCCTCTCAAGAACCCTACCTACCAAATACTTCTTCTCACTCCCCTCTCTAATCTCATCATATCTTCACATTTTGCTTCATTTATTTCAAAATCAAAATTATTCATATCCATTACTCTTTAACCTTTTCAACAACCTAAATATAAAAATAAATTCATTTTAACCAAGAAATTCAACAAAAGAAAAGAAAGTTCAAATTTTTATTTTGAAAATCTACCTTTTTTATTAGGGTATAACATCACTTGAATACCCAAATGTGTATAGATTTTGACACAAGTTTCTGAAAGTAAAAGAAGACAAATAAATTTATTTTTTTCAAGCAAAGTGACAACACCTTTTTTTTTCATTAAGAGATAGAAATAGGTGTTGAAAAAAAAGAAAGAAAAACCTAGTGAGTAAAAGTAAAAAACTTTTGTTTAGAAGAAATAAATGGAAAAAAAATTTCACAATAATATTATTTATTATTATTATTAATAATATAAAAAGGAATTTGTATAAAAACAACAACCATAGTCCACTGTAATCCTGCTATAATCTATTTTAAAATTCTTTATAACATAACCGAACACAATCAAGTAAAGTGTAAGTGCAAGTCAAGATAAGATGGATCATGGAGGAGAAAATAATTAAAATTATGTTTAATGGAAGAGGAAAGATAATAAATTATTTTTAAAATAATGAGATTTTGACCTGTTTTTACTTGTCTATCTCTTTCACTAAACATCTAAAATTTTTATTTTATTTTTCATCTATTTCTGTTCTAGAAACTTACTTTTATCCAAATCATTTCTTCACTATAAACAAAACATTAAAATTATAACAATTAATACTTTTAATTGTGTTTTCTTCTATCATTAAAGTTTTAATGAACATTTTATTTTGGAAATAAGAGTTTATAAAGTATTTTTTTAACTGCAAGAGTTTATTAAAGTACTAGTAATGTGTTTTTAGGATTTTATGTAGAATATTATTGAATAAATCTTATAGAATTTGATATTTAAAAAAAATTAATGCTTTATAATTAAGATCATACTATAAAATAGAGCATAATAAATATATTTACACTTACTTTGCAGTTTACACATAGCATTAGACACTTGTTAAGAAAAAGATGAAAATTATTAAACTAAAAGTTAAAGCATTTAACATCAAATCCAAACAAATTAATAGCTTATTATTCAAGCTACTGAAATAATTTAATGAAATTAATAAATATAGTTTTTCATTAACTACACTTTTAGTTATGTAATTTTGTAATTTGAGTCCTTCCAAAATTTCATTCCACACTGGTCCTCTCATTTTATAATTAGAACAAAAAAGGCTAATGAAACATATTAAGATATTCTCAATTCACACTAACTAGGGTTTAACCACATAGGAAAGTGGTATTATTAGAAATTAATTTTGAAATAATTTTAATTGTAAAATAAAGTCTTGTAAATTGATTTGGAGGGAGAAAATGTCCCATAGTAGTTTAAGAAATGGAGTGAAAAGAAGTTTTGAAGTGAGAAGGTCTTGCTGTTTTCTCATTTTGCATTTGAGGGCTTATTTAAAAACAACTTTTTTGTATTTTATTATTTCATTTAATATTTTATACTTATTTAACATTGTTTCTATGTGTTACACTACTACTAATCTATTGTCTAATACTATTAGATATTTTTTATGACCTAGCATACTTAAATAATTTTTTTTTTCATATTATATTCAACTTATTATGAAGAAATAATATTTTTTGGCCCATTTTTTACATAGAGATTTTGAAAAATGGTTAAAATTTTCAACTGTTTCATCCATATATTTAAGTTTTTAAGTGAGAAAATTGATAATGAATTTTTTATTATATTTTTGTTTCTCAAGTTTAGGACAAGTTAAAATTTGATTTGTAGTATTTAAAATATTACTTTTTTATTATCTTTTGTCTAAACATCTTCCATCTCATCTAAATACTAGAAAGAAAAATTATATGCAAAATCAAGATAAGCTGTCGTATAAACAATTGTAATTTTTAATTATAAAAGTAAAATCTTTATTAACTAGAATAAATGTAATTTATAATCAAAATAAAGAGATAAAAACATTTTTGCTTCAAATTAAAGAAATTAAAATATTAATTTTTAGTTTTAAGGTAAAAAAATAAATTTATCATAAATTTAAAAGATTAAAAATATATTTTAAAAAGTTGTCAGTTACTACAAACTTTAAACTTCTTTTTATCATTTTAACCAAATAAAATAACATCTACCTTGTCCAAATATATAAGAAAAAGTCTACCTTACATAAATTTTAAAAACAAACAACTCTTATAAAGTGTAAATTTCCATGTTTGAGAAAAACTAAAACAAATTATAAAAACCTTAAACTTTCAAAACCTTAAAATGGTAACCAAAATTATCAAGTGACCTAACCCTGAATCATAGTAAGAGCTTAGAACAAATTTGAGACCTATCTTTGAGTTATAACTCCAATCATTTGTTCCCTCAAAAGACAAAAAAAACTACTATAATTTGTTGTAGAAAACCATGTATTTTTTTTTAATCTTGAGTTATGTAAAATCACTATAAATAACAATCATGTCATATTTAATCTAAATAATAATACAATCTTTTTTACTCTTAAAAAACTATTACTTTCTTTTTGTTATTGGATGTGTATGAGAGAGAAAGAAAGTGAGAGAACCCTCAAGTTTATTAAATAATCAATGAATAAAGCAATAAAAGTTAACAAAATTGTCTCTCTTACAACCTTGTAAACCTTTTGAGGTTTTCACCACCATAAAGGGAGAAATGTAAAAACATAATAGATCACATAATAGCATCAATTGACATGATGTTTTGTTAGGGTAATATACATTGAGAGAAGCTTGTAATGAAGGAATTGACATGTTAACCTTCAAAGGGATTCTAAAGAATATCATTGATCAAACGTTTATGGCGATGATAGTGCCTCTCCATGAAAGCTCTAGAAGCCCCTTCAATGGTTCTACGCCATGTCTACAAGAAGAAGCAATGAAAAAGACAAGTTATTGAAGGTGAGAGACATCAACAAAATTATGCAAACAAATTGATTGATTGAAAGGTGGATCAACCTTTATTGCACTTTTCTTTTCTTATTCATAAAACCAAAGCCATTCTCACACTTCTCTATGTTGAATGATTGAGACACATCAACAATCTTTTTATTCAAAACATATTATTGGAGTATTTCTTTTTATTCCTAAATTCATATACTTTGATTGAATGTTGTTATTTTAACATTTTTAAAATTAAATATTAACATTTTGGTGGTCATTTTTTATCTTCACAAAGTTTACAAAACAGCTAAATTTAAGGACTAACTAGTCAAATTTTAAAATATAAGGACCAAAATCAAATTTGACGAAAAATACAAAATTAAAAATATATTCAACCTTCATTTTTATCTTTTTAGCAAAATTAATTAATTAATTCTTCACTATCAAGGTCTGTGTGTATAGAAATTTAACATAGTTTCTTAGCATCACAAAATTTATAAAAAAAAATAATTTACATAATTTTTAAAATTTAAGGATTAATTAATAAAATTTTAAAATATAATGATCAAAACCAAGTTTAATAAAAAAAATACAGAATTAACAAACGTATTCAACCTTTTTTTTGGAAATTTTTATTAATTAATTCTTCGTGTTCAAGTTTTATGAGTGTATATATAAATTTAACATTTAAGTGATATAGTTTTTTATGATCAAAAAGTTTTTAAAATATTAAATTTACACAATTTTTAAATTTTAAGAACTAATTAATCAAATTTCAAAATATACCATCAAAACCAAGTTTAGCAAAGTACAGAATTAAAACTATACTTAACCCTTATTTTTATCTTTTCAGCAAATGTTAGTATATATATATATATATATAGAATAGGCAAAGTTATTTCTTATTTGTTCTATATGTTTTTAATCTAAGCTCAAATACACATTATTTATTATAACCCTTCAATTAAAAAATATTTTATTTTAAGAAAATATAAAGAATACAAACTTTTTTAAAATAACTTTGATCTTATTTTTTAATCATACTAAAGTCAATGTTGTGTGTGGATATCTTTTAATGCCTTATGAAAGGAAAATCACTTTTTCTAAAGTAGCTATCAGAGAAATAAGATAGAAAATGGATTGAAGTTTCCTTCTGAGTTCCAAAGCATTTTGTGTTATCTTTCAGATTACTTAGACATAACATAAACATTTAAGTTACCATTTGTAGTCTAAATAAATAATTGAAAACTGTTTCTCAATGTCTCAAAAGTAAAAAAATATTTTCATTGCAACAATATATATTAATAACTAATAAATCTAATAAATAACTTTGGTTTATTAACCAAAACCTTTTCCATTCACAGTAGAATGAACTACATCTAAATTCAGACAGAAAAATCTTGTTATTTTTTGTAATGAAATAATAATTCTATGTTAGAAGAGTACAATTCGTTATGTTTTTTTCTTTTTTTTTCTCTGTTCCTTATTCAAATACAGATATTTCCTTATTCAAATACAGATAATAAAATTGAATCAAACAAACCCGATTAGAAGAACAAAAAAAAAAACAAGGAACCAATGTCACTAAAATTAAGTCAAATAACATAAACATGCCACATACTCAATTAATAGTAGCAGTTAAACACCAACAGCAAATCATAAAATATATGTTTAGAAAAAAAAATACACAATAGAAAAATATAAAAGATCTTAATTTATATATATTTACCTACAATTTTTTTTATAAAACTAATAATTTTTCAAAAAAAATAAATTTGTTAATAAAAGAAATTTAAAAACTAACATAATAAAATTCTGAGATAAAATTGATTATTAACCTTTTCAATGGTTCCGAACAGAGACTTGTTTCTGAGATCCCTTGTCCTTATCAGGTGGGTCCTCCCAGTCCCAATCTGCCGGAGCAACGCCGTCTTTTGCGTGGTGGGCGGTGGCAACAGAAGCGACCTCCGTTCAACGAAGGCGGCACCCTCTATCCTCTTGGTGGTCTTCTTCTTCTTTGGGACGTTGTTAGAGTGATGAACTTCAGCAAACTTGCTGAGTAGTTGGTCTGAACTTTTCTTTGTGACATGCTGAACCTTTTTAGCAGTGTTCATTGCAATAATGTGAGAAAATTAGAATGGTAATGAAGGAAGAATATAGCATAATATAGAGTGTGTTTGGTTGAGTTTTGGTGAAGTAGAAATTGGACCGTTGTGGGAGAGAAATGATTGTGATTTATGGGTTGGAGAGGGAAGAAAATATAGCCGTTGGGATGTAACATGGCCAGTCACTTAAACTTAGGTTAAATGTTTTATAATAATAATAATAATAATAATAATAATAATAATAATAATAATAATAATAATAATAATAATAGTGGTGTTGGTGATGATCTCAGCTTCTACTTGTTATTATAGTTGTGTACTATGCAGAGCACGTGATTTGCTGAGAGCTGCTGTAAAAAAATGTGATTAGTGTGTCACTTAAACTTATAGATACAAATTCAGTATTTATAAATTTCTAATTTTTCTTTTTAATTTATAATTATGTGTAAAGAGAATTTTTTATCTTTATTTTCTATATTTTTTATTTTATTTTTAATATTTTAAAATAAAGATATATAGTTTATAATAATATATAATAAGATTTTTATTTTTTATCTTTATTTCTTTATTTTTATTTTAATTATATTTTAAAATAAAAAAGCTATTTAAATACTGTTTAAAAATATAAAAATATAATAACTTTTTTTAATATAATTATTATTTATTTATTTTAATAATATATATATTAAGTGAAAATAAAAATTTGAAGTGACTATTAATATTTTTTATTATAGTAAAGTCAAACCGTTTTTCTTTTTCATTATTATAGTTCATTTGATTTCACTTTATTTTAAACCATAACAATATACTTTATTTTCTTAAACTGATGATAGCCACCTTATATCAATTATCTACAGTCATCAATATTTTAAAGAAAAAAATATAATAAAGTATCGGGTGTACCTAGAAGTTATTAGTATTAAACGAATTCATGTTATTTCATTAAATATATAATAAATAAATTATAAAATATTATTTTTTTATCTTTAAATAAGTGTAATTTAAGATTTTGTTATACAAATCAATAAAAATCTTAGTTCTTATTATTTGTAATAGATTTTTAGATTTTTTTTTAATAGTATCTTAAAGAATTAAATGCATTGAAAGGTAGATAAAAAGATAGAAAATAATTAGTTGATATTAAAGAAAGGTTTAAAAAAAACCTAAAAGAATAAAAAAAAAAATCACTTTACCACATCATCATGCATTCAAAATAATTAAAATAAAACAAAAAGTCATGTATGAGATGTTAAATTGTAGTAGAACACATGGTGATGTACGTTTATAAAAAAATCTTTTTAATATTTCCTTTTCTATATGTATGTGGTACGAATAGAAAGGTCAACGTGAAAAATAAAAAATATTGACATACATATGAATTTATGTTATATATTTTTCACGTAAAAAAGAATTACTCACAAATTTTAAATAAATAATAAATATTTTTATAAAAATCAGAGTGTCACAGTTTTTATAACTATGTTTTTATTTATTAAAAAATTATCTATAAAAGACTAATTAATATATTAAAGAATTAAAATTTAGATTATTAAAAAATAAAATTAAAAATATTAGAAAGTTAAAATCTCGATTATTAAATATTAATTAAAACGTAGTTAAATATTATATTTAAATAATTTTACTGAATTTATAATATTATATTAAAATTTAATATTTAACTATAATAAATAATACTAATTAGATTTAATTAAGGTTTTTATAAATTTAAATATTATTTAATAAATATATATAATAAAAATAATAAATTCAAACTTAGACCTCATTATTTAAGAAAAAAATAGAAGTAATGACTCATGACAGATTAAAAGGTAAAGTATCACTGAGAGTAGAGTTTTCTTTGTGAATGTAATGAAAAAAATGTTTGGTGTTTTGAGGCAGTCTTAAAGAAAATTCTACCATTGTATATTTCACTCCAACAAAACTGAAATTAATCATCCACCTACTAATTGAATGTGCTCATAAAAACATTTTCAATAAGAGATGCTTAGAAAATATTTTAGATTATTTGAAACAACCTTTCTATAAAGTTGTTTGCAAAATTTCTTAATAACATTATACAACTTCAAACAACATAATCTTAAAATAAAGTTATTCTATTTGCTGGAATAATAAACTTTATTATGTATAACAATTAAGAGTATAAATGTTCTACTTCAATTGGAGATGCCATAATAATATCAAAACTCAATTCATATATTTCATATTTTTTTCGCAGGTATTTTGGAGGTTTCAGAAAGGAATTGAAAAAAATATTGAAGAATAAATAATATATATTTTAAAACATTATTAAATTATCAGAACATGGGGATGTAGCTCAAATGGTAGAGCGCTCGCTTTGCATGCGAGAGGCACGGGGTTCGATCCCCCGCATCTCCATAGCATTTAATTTTAGGGTTTATGGCATTTAAATTTTTTGGTCTTTTTTTGCTGCTTCTGTAATTTTGTTTTCTGAGTTTACACTAGTGAGTGAATTAGGTTGGGTTATTATATATATATTTTTTTTCTCAAGACTCTTAACATAAATATAAATGTTTAGGACTGAGTTTAATGAAATTTTTTAGAATTATATAATTCAAGTCATGCATAATAATTATAATGTATCTTAGCTTACTAAATGTCTTAAATTTTAAGAGTATTAATCAATAAATTTTAAAAAATAAAAAATGTGATATGCTTTTCATAGAACTTTTTTATTATAGTCTCATTAAAAAATATTTATTATTTTATCTAATATTTTAAAGTTTCTAAAATTTAGTATTAG
Organism: Lablab purpureus; assembly: GCA_030347555.1. Lineage (NCBI taxonomy): Eukaryota > Viridiplantae > Streptophyta > Magnoliopsida > Fabales > Fabaceae > Lablab > Lablab purpureus. Next base: position 2,185,652 of record CM059260.1, read on the forward strand.
TATATTTAAATTGTTTTGTTCATTAAAGATTTTCTAATTTTAGAATGCACCCCCTTTAAATTTTTAAGTCCTCATAATCTTTTTATCATTTTATAAAGCGTTATTAATTATTTGAAATAGCAAATATATTTCAAAATAAAATAAAATAAAGAACATAAACTTAAAATTTAAAAATTATAGAAAGAAAACATATTTTGTGCAATAAATAAATACATTAGTAGTGACCAAACTCTGTAAGAACAGAAACCTAGGTGGTGTTGTGTTGGAAGTGGTGAGGTTAAGATTAGGACAAAGGAAGGTGAAATTGAAAATTGTAGTAAAAAAGTGAGGCACCCCATTGGTGTGGTTTCTCAGGAGAAGTACTATTTTTCAACTCACAGTTGGCGAGTGATGACAAATTGAACGAGCACTTCCATAAGAGACCAACCATTCGTTCGTTCATTCACTCACTCAATTCATTTCAAACAATGTCAATGGCTGCTTCAGCTTCTTCACATGGCTGTATCTCCGCAATCGCCACGTGCATCCCATGCTCCTCTTCCAAATTCTCTTCTCATTCTTCGTTGACACTGTCTCCACACCAGAGAGCCTCAACCGGAAGATGCCTCCGTGTGTGCAGAGCCATGGTTCAGCAAGCCGTTCAGGGTGCCCCTGCAGCGTACGCCAAGGAAATGGAACGCCTTTCCGCCAAAGAATCGCTTCTTCTCGCTGTGAGCCTCTTTTGCTTGCGTATATTCCCCATTTGCGTTTTCTGGGACCTACCCATTTACTTTGGGTAATTTGTTTTGCCTTTTTGTTTGTAAAGTAAAGAACTTGTTGCTGTTTTAGATAATGGGTATGGCTCTGTATACCAGCCTTTTTCATGTTTGTTTACTTTTACTGTTTTATTTTGTGGGGGTCCGAGGTTTTAAATTGCGGTAGGGAAGCTGTTTGATGCGATTTGTTGAAAATTGGATTATGGAGACCTTGAAAACTATGTTTTGGCTATAATTGTGGTTGTAGACGGTTTTTTATGACGTTGGGGGGCATGAAATGTGTGGATACTGCATATGCATCATGATTGGTTTGAATTGGGTTGAATTGGGGTTAGGGCCTAGGTCTGGACAATTTCCATTTCTTTCATTTTGATTTCCAAACAAATACTTTTCTGGTTTATATCATTTACTTATGCTAAAGAAAACGAGGGGAATTTTGTTGCTGTACTAATGTGATAGGGAGAAAATTATATCGGGTATATCTATAAGGTAGGTTGCTGTAAATGTTAAAAAAACAGGATAGATATGCACAATCTTAAGTAACTTCAGAGGGTGCGACGGTAATTTGCTCTGGATTCTATTGGTGCGTGGTGTCTGCAGATGAACCTGGTTACCTGCTAGAACGATGATAGACTTTACTTAAATATGACAGGAGTAATTTGCTTATGTCTTTTTTGCAATCACTGAATTTGGACTAACATTCTGGAGACATCCTGTCAGTTTAAAGATGCAGGGGGTTTTGAGGCCTTAGTCTCTGGGAAGACTACTGAATGGCAAAAGATTGACGTGAATGAAAGGATAACTGGTCTTGAGCGGCTCAATCCAACCCCTCGCCCCACAACGTAAGTGATTGAGATTATCCACGTCTATGCTTCTGTATTAGATGTTAATCCAATTTTATGCTACAGATCACCATTCTTGGAGGGGCGGTGGAACTTTGAGTGGTTTGGTTCGGGAAGTCCAGGCTTGTTTGCTGCTAGGTTTATATTTGAGTGAGTTTTCTCTTTGAAAATTTGCTTTTATGTTTTCAATTATCATCTTGGGACTTCATATTGGTCTCTTTTGATTATAAGAATGTAAACTTTTTATGTCGGCAATTAAATTTGGATTTATCTCATTGGTGAGTTACAATGCTCTTGTTTGCTTTTGTTTCTGTGCAGAAACTTTCCTTCAAGTTTGGCTAATTTATCAAAAATGGATGTTGTTATCAAGGATGGAAATGCAAAGATTACTGCAAACATGACCTTATTAAACTCGGTATATTTCTGAGTTGCAATTTTTTTCTATGCATGTACAAAACTTAATTTAGCATTCATGAAGTGTTGCTAGCTTCGGTGGTAATTTTCTGTATATAATTTAAGCTTTTCGCCCTTTCCAATTTTCATGAATATCTAGAAAAGCTAAGTTTAGGTCAAGACATATGAATGGTTTTATATCACATCCCTAAACACTCACATAACAGCCCTTTGGCCTTGAAGTGTGGACAATGCATAGGCCCACCTACCTTGTGCTGAATTAAACTTTTTATAAGAAGAATGTAAACAGAAAATATCAAATCCTAGACCATTTGGTTACAGACCATGTAATGCAGCAACTATCCCTAAATTAAAGTTGTTAGGTGAAGATACATTTATATTACACTATAATGCCTACGCAACATATTATTATTATACAATGTACACCATTTGTCTTGTTTAAACTTGTCTTTGTTGATTGTATTCTTGTCCATATCATCCCATTAGTGTATTTTCAATCTACTTTGTGGTCAAGTGTAGATTGATAGTAAAGTCATTCTCTCAACCAAGTTATCTGTGGAGGGGCCACTTAGAATGAAAGAGGAGTACGTTGAAGGGGGTTTTGTGTCACCAACAATTATTGAAGAGAGAGTACCAGAACAGCTTAAAGGTGCACTTGGGCAGGCAGCTAATGCTTTCCAACAACTTCCTGCCCCTATACGTGATCCTGTTGCCAATGGGCTGAAAGTTCCTCTAAGTAAGTTACTGCTAATTTTCTATAGTAATTCTTAAGTCCGTTAACCAAAGTGTTCTAGTAGATATCCACTACCTTTTGAATTTTTGTTTCATTTCACTTTGCACTCCAATATACTTATGGTTGGAACATGAAAGCTGTAGAACCAATAGGTTGGGAAATACCTTTTCTATATGAACTTGAACATCGTTTACGTTTCTGTCATATTTCATTCAGATATTAAAAATTGTGTTATGCCAACCTATCCATTTTTCTGCTGCTATTGCTTGGCATTTTCCAATGATGGAAATGCCTTGTGACTTTTTTGAATATCTAGAATGTGTATCATTCTCACAAGAATTTCTTCCCTTGTTTTCATTCAATAAAGCCTTGAACTTTGTTGTTATTTCTGTCACGATGTGTAGACAAATGTATATTCAACTTGCACTTTTATTCAGATTTTGATGTGAAAACCTCATTTATTTTTCTTGTGTATGAAGGTGGCAGCTTTCAAAGACTCTTCATGATTTCTTATCTCGATGAGGAGATACTTGTAAGTTTAACATACTTATTCTCAGTTGTCATTTTTTTATAAATTTGATGCATGTGTTGGCCCTTGTAGATGACAATGCTGACAGCGCTAATGTGAAATCTGAAATTTTGATGCGCACACTAAGAAGCATAGGTTCAAGTACTATTACAAGTGATAGAAATATGATATGGGTATATGGCCATTTTTTGGAATTAGGAGTTCCAAATATACATTGCTAAAGTTGTTATATGTGTGTGTATGTAATCTGGCACAACTGAAAAGTTTTTTCAATTGGAGTTCTGGATATATTTTTACTTGAATCGCCAAATTGGAGTATGGTGATGCATTCTTTTTATGTGGTTAAGAATAGGAGGCGTTTTAAACCTTTGATCATACCATGAGTAACACATGCTTGGTTTCCACCATGTCTTATCCTTTTACGTTAAAAGTAACACTTGCTAATTCACCAGAAAAAGAAAGTTGTACATATTTAGTCATACTAAATTGCTTAATGCCTGGCATCTATTGTGTTGTGGACTCTTCAAAATCTGGTAGGGTTACTTTTCCTCAATAATATGACATTTTCCATGGTTAAAGCTGAGAGTCAAATGCAGCTCAGTGGGCGAGTTCAGTCTTGAAAGGAAAGGCCTGAAGATAATATTATTTTATCATTATCAAAATAGCTATGCTAGTTACACTTCTTTTTGTTGCTTTAATATGTTTGCTGTCACTAAAATTGTTCTAGATATAGACAATGTCGTAGGTGTCCTCTGAATTTTTATAGCTTGATGAAAGTTTTATAGGAACTAATGTAATTTGCTTGTTATTTTCAAGCTGCTCTTCAAATATGTTTTATGTGTCTGTCTCCACTGATTGTGAAAGTGACAATAACATGGAAGAAAATAAAAGAAAAGAAGGAGATAGATTCAAACCTTTTTCTTTACTTTTCACCTTTTGTTTTAACTGATCATTGAGTCAACTAAAGGGTAGTCATAGATGAAATTGTGGTTGTATCTGAATGTTTGTGTTGGTTTTGATGGCAGATAATAAGGAACACGGCTGGGATTCCTGAAGTTTTAACGAGGTTGGATGCAGCACCATCTTCCTTGGGAGATTCTAGTCCAGAATATGAAAGCTAGAAATTCTATATATACTTGGCAACTGAATTTTTTGCCCCTCCTTATTCGTGGTGACGAGTCAAATTTCTCTGGAAACTCCTTTTACTTTTTCTACAGAGGGTAGAAATGTGAATATGGGTTGAAGCTCACACAAATTCTTACAAAACCTTGGATTTCATTCTTAGTTTCACAACAAAGTGGTTGGTTGGTTGGTTGGTTGATGTAGAAAATTAAATAGTGCTACTCATACAACCATCATTGGTGAAATAAAATGCAAAATATCTGCCTTTGATCCATACGTTCTATAGAAATTCTCTCCCATTGGTTTTTGTTCATTTCTTTTTTCACTTTTTCTGGCTTACGCATCCAATTTGATCAATGTCAATGATTCTAGAAAGGAAAGAAAATAAAGCATACGATTTTGGATTGACGTTTATTTTGGTTATCTTTTCTTCATAGCCTTTTTCTTCCTGTATTTACCCCTTCAAAAGTCATCTTACCCTCTTTTAAATTTTCAAAATTCCTAAACTAATATTCATGGCCACGTTTTTTTCATATACTCTTTTTCGGATTGCCAAATTCATAGTATCTTATCAATGTGTTTGAAGTAACTCAGTTTTAAAGAATTTGAAATGTTTTTATCTTAAATTGTTAGGATTATTTTATTATTGTAAATCATTATTATTTTTTGTTAGATATTAGTTAAAGTTTTGTTTTTGTTAATGTTAGGAGAGATGTAAATTAATTTTTTTTATAGATATTTGATGTGTGAAATTATTATTTTTTATTATCACCATTGATATTAATTTTTATTTACAGTCTACTGGAATTCTTTAATGTTAATCGAGAAAACTTTCATCTAACATTAATTAGGATTGTTTTATATTAATTTTAATTGAAGAATTTTTCAATTGATGTTGGTGAAAAAAAATTATCAAAATTATTTAACTAAAATGGTTCTGAATATTGTAAGTTTAAATAATTATGCTTGACATTAAATGAAAATAATCTTAAATTGATATTAAATAAGAAATTTATTTTATTAATATATGTTAAAAATATCAATGAATGTCAACTAAAAAAATCAATATTAATAATAATTGTTTACTATTTAAATAATTTTTGTAAAATACTTCAAAACACTTGTTTCACAAATAAAATATCTTGTACATTGTATATATTGTAATATATTGAAAAATAATTGATGCAAAAGGATATTGACTTGTATATTGAAGTGAAGCAGAAGAAGTGGAGGCAGGTCAAATGTTGTGTTTGATGAGAAAAGAATGAAAAGTGATTAAGTGGTGTATGAAAGCTTTAAACGTGTGAAAGCAAAGACTATTATTAGGTTTAAGAAATGAAGATTTTGTAAAGATTGATGATATTTGTGTTTTACCACACAAACTTCCAAACAAGACCGTCATCTTTAGCAGAAGGAGCAGGTACGATGTGAGCGCAAACTTTAACCCATTCAATGTCATGTAATTTTCTTTTATTCTTAATATATACTTCCTCCACCTTATATACTAAAATTAGCTATTTTTATTATACTAATTAAAATAATAGTTGATATAACTTAATTAATTTTTTCTCATTGCATTTAAAATATTTTTTTACTCTTTTAAACAAAAGAGGCTTTTCTTAATTTTTTACGAGAGAAGGAAAAAAATTCTATATATAAATTTTTATTTTTAATTTATATATAATTTTTAACTCAGATCTTTTTATATTTTATTTATATTTTAAAGTAATTATAATAAAAAAAACTTATCCAAACATATTTTGAATATTGTAAATTGCTCCACCACTTCATATTTTAATGGGGATATCCACTTTTTTTTGCAATGTGAACATTTTTTACAACAAATAAAATACTCGTTTGACAAAATGATAAATAAAATATTATATATATATATATATATATATATATATATATGTAAACTCTAATTGCTGTTTAAAAAGTATTTGGAGAACGAAATTAAGAGTTGATTATTTAAAAAAAACAACGACTTTTAAAAGAAAAACCGTATGTTGTCTGCCATTAATTTCAATAATGTAATACTTTGGAACTTAATTTGAACAGTACAATACAAAAAACCCTGCAAATATTTAATAACGCAATTGACAACAAATAATTAAATATATTATACCTAACCTATTGACTTCGATCCACCTGTTTCAGAGGTCAACCTATTATTGTTAGCATTTTTTTCCCCAATAAAAGATATCATCGTGCCTTCATATTGCTGTTAAAATTTGATCAAGTGTTCTAATCATGATTAGGATACACTTAATTAACCAGTTATAGTTCAGTTTTATAATCAAGTCCACGGTTAGAGAACTTAAACCAGTCAATCATTAATTTTTAAAAATAAGACGTTTTCATAATATTTTTAACTTTATATATATATATATATATATATATATATATATATATAGAAATGTGATATAGTTAAGTATATGTGCAAAAACTAAATGAAACTATGTTTTAATCAAATTTAATATTGATAATGTCTGGGATTGTCCACTTGTTCTAAATTGTTACATGTCTACCAATGTCTACAAAAATCTTAACCTAATTAACCAATTTACTTAAGGCACCATTTTATATTTATAAATATAGTACTTTTTCTTCTTTCTTAAGAGACACCACTTTCTTTATTTAAAGATGCGATGATTTTTCTGATGAAGTTCCTTAGTTAGGAGAGCATAGAAGTGTGATGTCCAAAATTTACTTCAAATTATTTTCCTCAAATGGAGTAAGTGTATTCAAATTGAGTAAGATCAAAAAGCCAAAATTTGCTATGAGCACCAATAAAGTTTAATTCGACATTCTTTTTAATATATATTACCAATTTTTTAATTGTACACAAGTAATGTTTTTTAAAATTAAATTTTGACTACGGACATATTAACGATTCAATTTAGAAGAGAAAGCTAGAAAAAAAAATCAATCTAAACTAACTAAGATTAGCTTATATATAAACCTATTTGTAGTTTTTTTTAACTTGTAGAATTGTTTAAAAATTTATATGCATCCAAATAATGAGATGGGTATGGATTATAAATATATAGATATTGAAGATTAATATAAAATAGTAATAATTGACTTTTTTCATTTATTCATTGAAAAATAAAGACACTAAAAAAGATTATTTTTATTAATGAAATTGGTCACTAAAAGAATTAAAAACTAATTTATTAAAATCTTAATAGTTAATGTTAGAAATAAATTTAGATTCTAATTTATAAATCAATTTAATCATTATTATATAAAAATCAATTTTCTAATTTTTTAAAATTAATATCCAAAAAAATATAGTTTTTATTATAATAAAAACTATTTTAAATACTAATAATTTCTAGTTTATAAAATAATTTTTAATTTAGTTACTATAATAATTAATTATTTTTTGTTTTTAAATTAATTTATGTTTAATGAATTTTTTTAGCGAGATAGAACATTTATACGTACATTTGGCTAAATAATACTTACATTTACTTTAATTTTAAAATATATTTTTTTGTTATATTTCTAATAAAATAAGACTTATTTGTTAATATACGTTAGCATATAAATAATTAAATCATTTATTTATTTTTGCTTGTGATACATTCTTTAATTTTTATAATTTTAATTTCGTAACTTTTTATTTAAGTTTTATTCAATAGATAATTTTAAGTAAAAACATAGTTATAATTGTGACTTTATTAAAAGCATAAGAGAGACGAATATGATTTATTAAAAATATAAGGAAATTAAATGTTTATTTAAAAATTAAAGAGAACACGAATATTATTTTATTGGAAATATAAGGGATATGAATGAGTATTTTAAAACTACAATAATATAAATATTATTTAAAATGTCTTAAAAGGGGTAAGTTTAATTAACTCCCTTTATTAATTGGAAAACAGGAAAAATATCTTTTATTTTTCCCTATTTATGAAAAAATATTAATGAAATGTAATTCTAGGAGCTAGGTAAAGACATGAAATCATTTTAACACCAACCCCTTTAATTTTTTTTTGCTACAATGTAATACCTTCATATTTTGAAAATGTTAAAATAACAAAAGTAATGCGTTTAAAATTAAGATACTTTATTAGTTCGATTCATTATTATAAATTTTTATATTTTGTGAGTTTCTAAACTAATAAAAAAATTATTTATTACGAATTTTCTAAAAGTTAGAAAAAACAAAATCCTCGAAATATGAAAAATGCTATAATAACTTAGTTTAAACTTAAAAAAATTAGTTTAAACTTAAAATATTTCTCTTCGACTTATTTTTTTCTATTAAGAAAAATAAAATTCAACCACCTCCCAATGTGTTATATATTAAATTATTAAGAGGGCTTCTAAAACTAGGTCATTTTAAAATGGTGGATGTGATGTGTTTCAGCCATATGCACTCCTTTTAAGTTTAAAAACCCTAGTTGGTGTTTCAAAATTCTAATAGAGTATTCCAACTTGGATACTATTGGATATGGATGCTTATGCTTACTCAACTGGAATAGTTGCCTTACACAACTATATATCCACTTTTTTAATTTAGAAAAATGACATTTCTACATAAATAAATTAAGACATCGTACCAAAAAAAATATATATTGTACCAGTATATATGAATAGTGGAAGATAATGTATAAAGAAAACCATGCATTTGGACTTTAAATACCATTATTAATTCTAGCAAGAAAAGCAATACTTAATGTTTGTGGTTCCTCCTTTTGCTTGCTATGGAATCCAAAAATTTATCCTTTGTTTACTTTTAAGAATTGAAATGAAAAACGTGATGAATATTACAGACTTTTCCAGTGTAGTATTAAAAATTGTTGTGAATCTCACTATATTGTTTTCTTGTCACTATAGGAGATATTTTTAATACAAATAAATTAAAATATTATGAATATTCAATTTACCCATAAGAATCACTAATAATAAATTAAATTGTATATATCACTTTATATAAGGATAAAAAAAAGTGGAACATTATCCTTTCTGGTATACGTGCTGGTGGCAATGTTCATAACCTGAGTTTTGTCTCCAATCCTTAAAGAACACAAAAAATTGAACAATCCCACTTTTACTCATCTTAGTATTCTTCTTCCTCAGAACAGTGAATGTGAATCAAATTAACGTGCCACATTAATTAATGATATGTATTCTGCTTAAATGTCTTTGACTTTTCTGGTTTCTCCAAAGTGAAACATAAACATTTAAGCATGGGAGAAACTAACATTTGGAGAAGAAGATGCAAATGATGAAAGTCATAAGTCAGCCATTCTCTCTCTCTCTATAAATATATAAGCAAGCCAAATAATTTCATAACCAAACACAAAAAAGATATATATGAACTAGCAAAGTGAAGAAAAGATCTTTCACTCTAAATATATATCAAACAAATATAAATATATCTATCCTATAGAAGTTGAGGCTCTTCAAACCCTTGCATCATGTGATTACCATCCAAAGGGAGCAAAGGAAATCCACCAATCTCAGAAATAAACCCTTCCAAATCGGTGAACCCCCCCAAGTACCCACCCGAACTTTCATCACTGGAACAAACCCCAACCTCTTCTTTGATTTTGTCCCTTGTCACATCCAATCCCCAACACCCTCCGTTATTATTCTTCATTGTGATCACTGTGTTGTGATATTCTGACATGCCACTCCCACTAGTGCTGCTGCTCCTTGAATATTCTTCCTCTCGTTTTGCCCGTGCCTTCTTCTTCTTGCAACATTTTTCTCCACTTGGTTTCCCAGTTAGCTTCTGCACAAGTTCCCTGAAGTTCTCAACATCGGTCTTGATGATCTCTGGTGCAAATATGTGAATTATGCGAATCTTGGGTTTGGTTTTGGACACCATGTGGGAATCTTTGTGCATGGCTAGGGAAGGTGTGTGTGACTTGGCTATGCATGTGTGTGTGTTGTGCTTCCTAAGCCTCATGTTTTCCATGGCAAATGTTCGAGTTAGAACAAGAGGCACATAGAAGGGAAAATTGGAAGTGGGGTTTGGTTAATTTGTGTGATTGTTAAAAGGGAAGAAGAAAGGAAATAAGATATTTATAGCTTGGATTGAAGCAAAAGGAGGGATATTATAAAAAGGGAAAAATTGGAAAGGGAAGAATATGAAGCTGTCTGTTGGGAGCATGGATTAGATGAATGGTGGTGTGACAAATGCAAAGAGAGAGTCAATAAAGTAATCAGAACTCAATGGTCCCCTGATTTCCCACTTTTGATTATTATACAAGAGAAATGTTGTTTCTGTATCATACCTTGAGGGAGGAAGAATGGATGTGGACACATTTTCTTATTCAATTACCTTCCTCAAATGACCATAGCATTCCACGTAGATGCAACTTGTTGGTCTTTCATTAAAATAGTTCAATACTCTTGATCTTAATCATATTTTTTTAGAATTATCAACTCTCATCAACACACTAATTCAATGCTAATTATAAGATGGAAAACCGTGGGTGGAAATGAATATATGAACACAAATACTGATTTCTCCCTCAAAATTTGTCAGATAACTGTTTTGAATAGGGTAATTTGTAATTAGGAGCAGGAGTTTTGGAGGAGATAAGTTTATTATTATTATTATTACTATTACAGCATGCCATACTAAAAAATTATCTGATAAAACCAGCCACAGTGAAAGTCTAATGAAAAACATTCACTACTGAGTAATTTCAAAGAATTAAAACCTTAGGTTGATTAAATGCTTAACATAACTAATATTCAAAGTTGATAGATAATTTTGAGGAACCACTTCATAAGTTAGTTGGAAAAGGTTTTTTTTTTGTATATTGTGTGATTAATTAACACATATGAAATAACATAGTGTGACTAATAAATTTTATCAATCATTATGCATCCTTAGCTAGCTAGCTATTATATATTATATAGAATACATAGGCCTCATTGTTAATTGTTCTTTCATCTTCGAATCAAGCCACCAACACCACCAGTCATTGGGTGGAATCTCTCCTTCAAGCACTTCAAGATTTATCAGTTAAGGGCACATCTCATTCTCAATATATCACATGCCAAACTCAAGTCCCTTCCACCATAAAATACCTAAACTGTAACAAATCAATAACCTTTTTTAAATGGCACTGTGAAAGATTCATGCAACTGCAGGAGAATATATTGCGTTTTTCTTTCATATATATAAACATCAGTAACCCTGCTAAAGCTGATATATATTCTTGCAATTTTTAGCTTATGTAAATCACAGAAGCCTAAACTTTGTTTAGGATCCGATGATTTGCATGTCGCAGTTTTATTTTTCTTACAAGCTTTATTTTTTACCCTTAACCAAGCATAAATACTAATGAAACTCTTTATGCAAATCGAATATTATATACAGATAGATTTAACTGGTACATGAAATTTGGTTTGAATATTTGGGGTTAGGTATATTGTTACACGAAATGTGTGTGGTTGGAAAATTGAACCCCACATGTGAATACTTGCATAAATTAATAAGAGGTATCAGATATATACGTAATCCGCGTTGCAGAAGAGCAAAATGTACGTGCAGCATTTTACTTTTTACCTATTGCTTCTTTTTGGATCTCTTCCTCTCATGTACTGCATCTTAACTCTGCTTTAGTTTTGTTCTATGTTTACATTACGCCTGCCCTTTTTCCCTTTCACTCTCTTCGCGTGCAAACTATATAAACTATAAAATCATGTGTTTTATTAAATCATATGAATTCAGTTTCTTCATTTTGAAATACAAATATTTGGTGTCTTATTTTAGAAAATATGTTCAATTCTTAATTTGTCTGTCTGTTTGTTTCTTATATTTTAATTCATTAAATGGGTTTTTATGATACTTTAAATAAATATTATTAGGTTTATGGTTCAATTGTATCGAAATAAAAAAATAAATCATATAAAACATTAAGGGCTGAATTAAAATTATAAATTTTAAAATAAAAAAACAATGTTTTAGAGAATATCAAAATTACGAATTAAGTAAAAAGATTAAAATTATGTTTAAACTTAAAGAAAAGTATATATATATAAAAATTTGAGACTATACACGTATATTTCATATTTATTAAATAGTTTTGAATTTGCGTACATAATCTTAAACATTGATAATTTTAGAATGATCGGAGTAAATTATAAAATCATGTTTTTATTTTGAGAAAATAAAAAAGAAAATATTACATATGCATGCATATAAGTTCTTTCTTTATATGGCTGATTATAAGAATTATAATTATGTTTAAAGTGAATAATTTCCAAAATATGTAGTGAAGTGAAGTGAAGTGAAGTGAAGTGATGAAGGGTGTATTAAGTATTTATTTTTCTATTTTTAACGTGGTGAAGGGTCATCCACAACAATGGTATCTGTCATTTTGTGTCTCAGTCATTCGTTGATCATGCATTCATTTCATTGATAAAGATAAAGATCTAACTAAGTTCAAGAGTTGCCACTTGTCATAATTTAATGAATTTGATTGAACACCCAGATAATTTTGCCGATTCTATGTGGCTGTGTCGCTCCTCGATTATTAACCTTTTCGAACTGTTCATACAATCATAATCTCACAACCTCCAAAGTACTATGTTTGTACATTTTTTTAATTCATTTCAGCCGGAGTTTTGGGCAGTTTGTAGTGGACACTCACGTATGATTTCTTTAGTAATAAAACAGCTGTATTAATTGATAGAAAGACATATATATACATATATACTCATAAAAGTGGTTATACATATCTAGGAAGCCCTAATGGACTCTAATATATAAATACAAAGGAAAACGATCCCAACAAATTTGGAGTCATTGGCAAATGTTTACCTTTATTGCTAATAATTGTGCTTAAGGGTTAAAGAATAATGATGAATTAATTAGGTCCATGAATTGACTTAAATTAATAATAAAGGTTAATTAAGTTTTGAGTTTGTTATAAATTTGGGTTTTCCTAATTAAATTTTTATTAGATTTTTTTAAATATTTATATTTTTCAGTTGAGTTTTTGTTTGTTGATTTTGTTCTTAACTGGAATGACATATTAAAACTTCTGAACCAATTTAACCCACTACAGGTAGCAGGACTAGGTTGGAAGAATTTTTTTTTCTAAGTGTAAGCTAAAATGAGCTCAGTTAATTAACTATTTAAATTACTAATCCATTTATATTATAAATTTTATTTTTTATTTTTTTATCTTTTAAGATGAAGATAATAAAGATATTAAAAAAAGAAAAAATAATTTTAAATTTTTCAATTCATGACTTTAACAATTTTTATGAAAAATAAGAAATAAAAAAAATATTTTTGTATAACTTTTATTTAAAAAATAAAAAAATATGATTAATGAGTCAATTCATTCACCAACTTAATGCGTTAGGTTGTAAAATTTTTAATAACCGTAAAATAAGCTAAATTAAACTCATTCATTTTTAACTTAATCTATATAAAATGGTTAATTTACTTTACTTTGTCTACTAACGTGTTTCTACATAAAAAATAAAATAAAAATTAACTTAATTAAGTTTTTAAGTCACATATAAATTTGAAATTTTTAATTCAATCTCTCTAAAAGAAATTTCAATTAATGCTGCTTTACTGATGCATGGAACAATGTAACTTTTTAATTACATTTCACAATCTCAATAATAATACTGTAAACTTTGGACAACAACGTAACTCTTCAATTTTGCAAACTTAAGCACAATTGTATAAAATTAGAAAACAATAAAAACAAAATTCTAAAATTTTAATTATTAATCAATTTTTATCAACATCTTAAAATATATAATATGGAAGTCATAAAATAAATATTATAAATATTATAATGGTTAAAAAATATTTATTATGAAATATCTAAAAACCAATATAAACTGTATTATCATTTACATCTTATTTAATAAATGGATAAAAATAAATGAACTTACCAGATGAAAAATGGTAGATAGTAAGAAAAAATATATAATAAATCTTAAAAAGGATAGAATGAAAGTTTTTTAAGGACAAAATGAAAATAAAATATAAAAACACTTATATTTTAGAAAATTTTATTTAAATAAATATCTTTATCAAATACTGTTAATAAGATTAAATAATTTTCTTAACTAGTAAAAAAATAGAAATAAATTGAAATGACATGACAAACTTACCAATTTTGTTAATAATTGTTGAAAACATATTAAGATTACATTATAATAAATTTGACAAGACATTATTTTCAATTTTTGTTGTTTCTTTATTTTTTTTATTAAATAAGAATAAATTTATTTAGAACAACTCATAAGTTTGTTAAATAGAAAATATTTGAGTGTAAAATATGTTTCAGTCTTGTATAACTTTAAACAATATCATAATAATAAATAAAGTTAAGTAACTATTATAAAATTGGTATAAAATGATTTTAATATTATATTAAAAAATAAATTTTAAATTTAATTTAACATCACAAAACTAATTTATAAAATAAGATTTATATTTATTTATTTATTTATTTATATATATATATATACTAAATTAACTTTATTTCTAATTGATAGAAAATTTCCTTTCATATTAATTATATATATAAAGTGTGATGAATTAGTGACTATGTTCTAGAAGAAACAACTACATCTATTTCAACATTTTCATACTAAGTATATATGGGTGTTCATTACTTTTGGATTAAAGTACCTTAATCTAAGTTAAGAGTCTTTATTTATTAAAGAAAGTACTATAATAATTTCATTAAAAATAAATAAATCTTATAAATTAATTTAGTTTAATAAACCACCTTTTAATATAAAGCAAAATTGACTAATGTGTGAAACCCACCAACCACTCAACCTAGAGAAGAAAAAGAAGATGAGTTAGGGTTGAAAAATGGAAAACATGAAAAAGGGATGATTATTGGTACGTGGTGGGATGTCTGAGTGTGTTCCAATGGCAACCGTGTGATCTTAAGATGATTCTGTAATGTGTGATCATCAAAAACACCCCACGGGAAGGTGGGAGGGACCACACCACATCGTATTCTTTGGTTGCAGAGATGAAATGGTTGGCCATGTGGGCGACGTGAGAGAGCGAGAAGAAGAACATAGAAGTGCAGCAATGTTATGTGCGTGAGTTGTTCCATGTTCTTGTTGTTGTTTGACGTGGTTCCATGTTCACTCTTCTGTCTTAGCTGGATTCTCTTTCTTCTTTTTCAGTGTTGGGGATTTTATAACGGAAAGACTACAAACATATCTCACTTCTCTTCAATATCTTTTCAACATTTCACACGATCTCTTATATATATTTCTTTAAGAATTAAAATTTTAATTATTTCAATTATTGATTTATTACACTTTTTTATTTCAATTTTTTAAAGATTTTTTAATTTCTTTTAATTAAGTTTCAATTTTATTTAAAAATAATTAATAATTTTTTTGTTAAATTGACGTGACAAAATTAGAAATGATACGTAAGACACATGACACGTGTAATCATGTAATTAGATACATATTCCATTTTTTTTTCTTTCATTACATATGCATCTAAAATCAAGTTTTATGTGTTAATTACTTTTAAAAATTAATACGAAAGAAACAAGTTTAATGCAATCCAAATAAATTTTCAAGGTGTTTGTAATTTTTAAAAAATTAATGGGTAAACACTAAAAATATACAGAAAATACAATTTTTGCCTTGTGTTATGTTTTAAAAAGTTAAAAAAAAAAGGAACAGAACAAAAACATTTCCGTTTTGTTAACTTTTATAAAAATACAATGAAAACAAGTAATTTTAATTAGTTTTATTAAATGCATACACGTTTCGATTGAAAATATTTTAAGATATATTTTTTTTCACTTTGATGGGATGGTTTAAACAGTAATCTATCACTACTAGAATTTCTTTATTTTCATGAGAATTTTTCTACAAATTTATTATAAAAATTGGTAAGAAAAGAGTTTCTTGCTATTTTTCCTATAAACTTTCTATAAATTTGTAGAAAAATTTTCATGAAATATTAAAAATTTTAATAGTGTATGGGTGTCAATAGTAAGGCCTCCGTGTAATTATTTCACACTTTTCTTCCTGCACCTATGTATTTTTCAATTTTTCATTTTCATCTTTTTTTTAACATATATAGAATAATGAAAATACCGTTTTAGATTATTCTAAAATATATTAATAATTTTGAATACATTATCCAAAATTATGTATAATACTTATTTTACATAGTTTCAAGATGTTTCATTTAATTCTATTTTGGAATATGCATATTTGAAAAACATAATTTTTAGGTTATGAACACCCCTAACCTCTTATTTGTTATCCATACTTTTTTTGTCTTTTTTAACATATTTAAAATAGTGAAAATATAATTCCAAAACATATGTTTTTGAAATTTCTTGTATGGAATTGTGTAAATAAAGCTAATATTAATAATTCTTAAATGTGCATTTTGGAATGTCTTTTATCCATATTTAATAATATTCATTCAGGAAGATATTTAGCCTTGTTTTAAAAATATAATATAGAATGTGTGTTGATAGTATTTATTTGTATCTTTTGTTTAAAGTTCATGTGTTAATCCACCATTAGACTGGGCAAATCAAAGTTTTGAACAAGCTAATCAACCTAAACCCTAATTTTCTGGAATGTATCAATGATTTTGAAAAGGTGTGTTTGTTAATAAAAAACATGAAGAGAAGTGTGTGTGGTGTAGAAAGAAAACCCCTTTTAAGACACCTTCCCTTGATCGATGCCATGTTTGGACCTTAGGGCCCATAAGCCTATAATGTCGTTAAGCTTCATAAAACTTGAGTTCGAATTAGTGTTGACTCACGCATTCTTATTTCTCATTAGTCACGAGTTAATCAATCAATTAATTAATAGATTAATAAATTCAAAAATTAATCGTTTATATATTAATGAACCACTCAATTAAAGAATTATTAGGTTCATGAATGAGATAACTTAATCAATTAGTAAATTAAGGAATAAATTTATCAAATGAATCATAAATTAATTATGTAATCGATCAATTAAACCATTTATTAATGAGTTAACCAATTAATAAATTGTGAAACTATAAAGAATTAACGGATTGATGAATTAATAAATTAATTAACGAATGAATCATGCATCTATTTAATTAATCAATTTATAATTAAAATCAGTCAATTTATAAATTATTTAATTAAATAATCACTAAACAAATTGTTTTATCAACTATATTATTGATCAATTTGATCATTAATTGATTGAATTAAAAACTGAAAATTTAATTTAATAACTATCATAGTTAATTAGAAAATAATTTAAATTTTAATTTAGAGATTAATTTAGTCATTATTATAAAAGAAATTATTTTTATAATTTTTTAAGATCAGTAATTAAAAATATAGTTTCTATTATAATAAAAACTATTTTATATATCAATAATTTTTAATTTATAAAATAATTTTTAATTTAATTATTATAATAATTTTTTTTTTAAATAATTTATATTTAATAAATTTCTTGTAATTAATAAATATAATAATAAAGTAAAGAACTACTCTAATTTAAAACTAATAACAGTAGATGTATATATATATATATATATATATATCCAACAACCTATTAATAAACATTTATAACATAAAAAAATAAAATATTTAATATTTTGATTTATCATGAATTGAATAATAAGATAATACTGAGTTTAGAAAGTAGTATATTCAAAAGAACAGAAAATTCAAAGAAGATGAGTATTTGAAGGGACATGATGAGTACTTCTTAGGTCAATTCAAAATGAAACTAACATAGTAAGTTTATTGTTTATTAAAAGATGTCTTAGTGTTATGATAATGACTGGATTAAACATGTCATGGTTCATGTTTTCTTATTAGTGCCAACTCCTTCATTCTAATAATGCACATATTTAATTCAATATTGAGACAATATTTAGTTACTTTTCAAATAATTTAATTCCTCTTCTCTCTATATGTTAATGTTTAAAATATTTAGTTTTTTTATATATATATTTTACATTAAGACAATATCCTTAAGTATTTAATATTTTTAACTTATGATATTATTTCCAGAATAAATAATAGTTAGCTTAATCAGGCTATTTTAAATCATGTTTGTTAACACTTTTTTTAATAACTTACATTTTTAAGATGTACTTCAAGTGAAATTTTTTCTAACATTAACTTATAATGCTCTTTTGTTATTATAGAACTTATTAAAATGGTGTTTTATTCCTTAAGATAAACAGTATTATATTTTAAGATCAAATAATAAAAATATGACGCTTACTTAAGCCTCTTATTTTTATTTTAAATTTCATTAAAAAGTATTTTAAGATGTTTCCTAAGATTAATAATAGAATATACCACATACAAAAACTATATCATTAGACTTTAATTGCAAAAAAGAACTTTTCTCTGTTTCCACTTCCTCTGTCTGTTTCCCCTGCCTCTGCCTTCTCTGTCTCTTCTTCTTCCATGCTCTCTTTCTCATGTCCTCTAAATTGATTTTTTATATTCTTATTTTAGTTTTAAAATTTGGAATAACTTTTTGATATGAAAAATACTCAAATCTATCTTTATTTAATGCGACATAATCTCAAATCTGAACATAGTATGATCGCAATTTGAGAGATGTAAAAAACATGACAGACAAAAAGAAAAACAACAAAAGCAAAATCAAAACCAAAACCAAAACACCACTTTCTTTTCATTACACTATGTATGTATATACTATAACTGAAACCAGCTACAATGAGCTTTCGAAGAATTAAGTGAAAGCCATATAAGAACTGGTTTCAACCCACCATGCATAACAGCATAATATGGTATACAGTGTCCTTTTTCTACGACCAACATTACCATTAATGACCAAATGATTCTACAAGACGCATAACCAAGATTAGAGGTAAAAGAAACCAACCTAACAGACCAAGCTCTATTCATTCCAGCTTATTGTTGTACCAGTAAACACCTTTGTCCTTGGACCCTTCATCAGTCTCAACATACATACACTCTCTTGCTTCTCTCCACATTGCCTTATAGATAGGAGTGCCATCAAAGTGATAATACTCTCCCAAAATCGGTTTTATGGCCTTGGTGGCTTCCATTGCATGGTAATGAGGCATGGTGGAGAACAAGTGATGCGCCACGTGTGTGTCAGTGATGTTATGAAGAACCTTGTTCAGAATCCCGTAATCTCTGTCCACAGTGGCTAATGCGCCTCTGAACCAATCCCACTCGGAGGAATCGTAGTGAGGAACCGCAGGGTGAGTGTGCTGCAAGAAAGTGATCAACACCAAGAACCCATTTACCACCATCAAAGGCACCCCATAAACAGAAACCACCCAAACCAACCCTTTGGCCAGGACAAGCTTGTAGAGGCCATAACACACGGCTAGAATCCCAGCATCGGAGACATAAATCTGAAGCCTTTCACGGTCTGAGTAAATGGGGCCGTAAGGGTCATAGTGGCACGCGAAACGCTCGTAGTGCCTACCCGAAACGTTGAAGGCTAAGTAGAGAGGCCAACCTAGGGTTAGGGTAATACCAAGAGTCATAACTCTCCCAAGAGGGTTGTTGAGGTACTTGGAATACCAACGAATGCTGGACTTTGTTTTCGGCACAAACACTTCGTCACGTTCAAGGGACCCCGTGTTGGAGTGGTGGCGGCGGTGGCTGTATTTCCACGAAAAGTAGGGCACCAGAAGAAACGAGTGGAGAACGAGACCAACCGAGTCATCGAGCCATTGGTAATCGCTGAAAGCGTGGTGGCCACACTCGTGCGCGATGACCCAGACGCCGGTGAGGACGGAACCTTGGATGATCCAGTAGAGGGGCCAGGCCAAGAGGGAGAGGTTGTGGGGAAGGGTAGAGAAGTAATTTAGCGCCACGTAGACGAGACATGAGGCTATGGCAAGGTCGTAGAAGACATAGGAGAAGGAACGAACCACCGAACGCTGGAAACAGTGCGGCGGAATCGCTTTCTTCACTTGGCTCAGACTGAACGGTGGTTTTGCGTGTGGGACGCGCTTTTTCGAAACCTCTTCTTCACCTGAGTTTCTCCGTTTTGGAGCAGAGCTTCGGCCACCACCTCCCATTTTCACACAACCTGCACGTTAACAAAATGTTTTGTTGCTGACTATTAAGAACTGAGTAGTGATAGTGATATATATATATATATATATATATATATATATATATATTCGTATGATTGTTCATATAAAATGATGAAAAGTATAAGTTAGAAAGTGTTTGTTAGTAAGTCTCTAAAAATCGTCATCATTACGTAAATATGAGTACATTCATATGGAGAATTCATCATCTTTTTTGGAACCTAACATTCATATAAACCAAAGCGTGTGCTAATAAAAAACTAAAGACTTGTATTTACTTTGCAAGCTGCAGATTCGTGGAAAATTAAAAAGTAGGGCAAAAGACTTATTCATATTGTCGAAACATAAAGTTTTGGGGTTCTTAGTTTTATGATGCACGTTTTACTATCTTTTCACGTTCTCTCCCATCATAAAGTTTTAGGTGGAGTGTGAAAACTGAGAAGAAAATTGATTTTTGTGTACAAGAATAAGTCAATTAACGTGTCCAATATATGTGGTAACCAAGTCAACATAAACAAGTAGTTAAGTTGCATGCACAGTGAAAACACAACGAACAGAACAGTAAAATACAACATCGATGAACACCACAAACGTGAAGGAATTGAAGTCGTGAAAAATTAAAACTGCTCTTAGGAAATTATTTCCATCTCAAGGAAGTTTTTCACACATAAATAATAGACTCGCAGAAATCATTAATCAATTTTTAGTTATCCACTTGATTGATTTTGTTCAGATAAGGCAGGACCAAAAGGATAAGATCTTTTCTGTATTAAAATATAATTTCATGAAGTGGAAAATAATATCATAAAAGATAGTTTATATTATCTAATAGTCACATGGGAATTAATTATGCATGGCGTGGGCAACTTATAAATTATATTTTACATTTTGTAATTTTGATTCCTAATATTTTCATAATTTTAGTCCCTTAATTTTCAAGTATTAGTAATTTCAGTTTATCTGTTTTTAATTTATGATCTATAAATTGATATAAAAGATAAAACATATATTAACTTAACAAAAAATAATATTAATAATATATTAACATTAAAAACCACGCGTGTATTCCAATATTTAGCTTTGCGTATCCTAAAAATATAAACTTAAAGCTATTAAATAACTATCATTAATAAGAAGAAAAATGACCGTTGATTAAGATTATCGTACTTGTTGGTAGGTATACGATGAAAAATGTTACTTGTGATTGAAATTGAAAATTCTGAAAAGCTTGAACAAAATGAACATCAAAACATGAACCAAACAGGTTAATTACAAGTAGAAGGGAACTGAACACAGAAAAAGAAGAAGAAGAAGCAATGATTATTGGATCCTTTAGATCTAGCAATCATGAAAATAAGATTTAGATCTAGAAATTAGCATGATAATTATGTATATATCTATAAGCATTGAATCACAACAAAAGAATATGAAACATAATTAAGGAGAAAAACCTGAATCAGAAGGTGAAAAGTGGAAGGTATTTGATAATATTTTCTCCCTGTGTCTGAAAGAGAGATAGGGTAGCCGAAGAAACTGTGAGAAGAGGAAAGAGAGGGAGTATTTAAGCTAATACTTCCCTCTTCGAAATGCAAGTTTCCATAGAATGAAGGGAGCCACTATTTATAAAAAACAATCCTTTTACTTTCATTTTTGGCTCATGAAAAACGTTTTCTTTTTGTCTTTGCCAATAATACTATGTCAGAAGTTCCTGCTATTACTCGCACCCATTGATTCTCTCCGCTTTACTTGCTGCAGGTGTGGCCATGAGCGTGTAATTATGGTGACCGACAAGTAATCCATATATCACATACTTTTTGAATGATCCAAAGTTTATGGAACCAGCAACAAAACTTATCAACACGAATATGAGAGTCTAAATATGAAGACTTTAGAAATTTTAGTGCGACGAAAGGGGGTGAGTTTTATTATATTTTATTATATTAATCCTTTTATTGAAGTAAAATTTTATATACATTCTTTTTCTAATGCCTAACGAGAACAGAATATATGGATGGTATAGTTCTTACCGAAACGAGATGGAGAAAATCTTCTGTAATTAAGACTCGACATCTATGTGTTGATAGACCAGTTATTCGAGTTGTTGATGGACTGACGGATAGTTTATCTATAGAAGACTTTCCGATACTCAAGTCAAGATATATAATAAGAAGTAAAAATGACTGAGTACTTTATGTGATATGAATATTTATTTATAGATTCTAATGAATCGTGTAATCGATAAAAGATTAAGTTGGTTACCCAATAAGTCATAACCGTTTTGTGATTAACAATAACTGAAATGTACAGTTTTAACCAAATTGACCAATTTGTTAAAATATATAGTTTGTTACTATACGGAGGAATACATGTATTATTGGATAATATATAATATATATATATATCTATAGAACTTTAAATTACTTAACTCTTTTTAATATGAGTTTTACTTAGGATTTTATCAATTTTAGAAGTGACATATTTTTAGATTAAATAATCTCAAAAATTTTAAGATTGATCATATAAAAGAAACTAAAAAATTCCAAATTCTACTATTTGTAGAAATAATAAATTGTTTTTCATATTATATAATCTAAAAAATAATATTGTTCCAGAATAATTTTGGATGACGCAATTTATAATTATAATTTGAATTTTTAGAATGTAGAATTATAAATTATTTCTAAGACACTCAACTCAAAAATATAATTATGAATTTTAAATTATATAATCTAAAATACATTTTTAAAATATATAATCTGAAATATACTTTTAGATCTTAAAATTATTTAGAAAACTTTTGTGAACTAATTTGTAAAAGTATACGAGGAACTTTTAAATGTCTAATATGCCTAATTGCGAAAATCTTCCATGACAATTGGTTCCACGTAGTTTTCATTTACCCATCTTAGAATAATTAAGTTCAAGTGTTGAGTTGAAAAATTAACTAAACCAACTGAGAGTTGGTTTTAAAGGAGTGACAAGAAACCCATAATTTAAGGAATCCTTACACAATTTTAATGTGAATTCTTCTTTTGCAATATTCAAACTTTACCTCAAATTTTTTTTTTTTGGAAATTTTCACTTTCAATTTATTTAGGGAATTCCAAATTTTATAAAATAATCAAAATTCTTTTAACATATAATATTTTGTTTTTGTGTGTATTTGTAAGTAAAGAAGAATATTGTATATGTAGCAAAATATATCATTACGAAAGGTATATTTATATTTTTATAATCATATTATTAATATGAAATATCTATTAATTATATTAATAATTAATATAAAGTATATGCTTATATTTTAAAAATTAAAGTTAATAAGTCAAGGACCTTCGTTATTATTTTATCTGTCACTTGATGAACTATTATAATTTCTTATGTAAATCTTATTTAAAAAATATATTGTCACTTTAAGTGGGGTTATTTTTTGTTATAAATAAATAAATAATAATAATAATCACCTTTTTATATCTTAGATTTATAATAAAAAATGACATGAAAAAAGGAAATGAGATTGTTGTAAACAAACAGGAGGTGTGTAGCAAAGAGAAACAGGGAGAGGGAAGAGATTTCTTGTTAGGTTGGAGAGATAAAGGTATAAAGATAATTTTAATAAAATATGAAACAATATGCAAGATGAAATAAAAGGGAGAATTAGGTGTTAAGACCAAAAGACTTTCAACAAAGCTCTCTAAATGGAAGTGAAAATTACAAATAAAGTCATAAGTCATGGAAAGACATTTTACAATCTAAATATCATAGAAGAGCTTGATGTTAGGAGCAAGGCAAGGCATGAATAGTTACCATGGAGGAATATAAGTAAAGTGTGTAGGGAAGGAAAAATTAATATAATAGAAAAAACTTGTATAAAATAGAAAATTTTATATAGAATGATCAACAACTAAGTTTTGGAAAGATAGGTGAAATGGTTAAAAGGATCTTATATATACTCGATTATTTATTTAGGAAATATAATGTCCATCATGTATGGGACAATAGAAGATAAATAGTCACATTGTTGGTAACCAATTATATATTTCATTACTTAGTGTTGAAAACTCAAGTGGGAGTTTGATGTTTTCTCTTCCGATGTATCTCTTCTCGAAAGATCTAATAGTGATATTAGAATCGATAGTTAGCTGGCTAAGATAAGTACATTACAAGTGGATAATGAGTCCTTGTATCAAGTCTTCCTAATGGAGGTTTCAGACTCCTATATTAGAAAGAAATAAGTTTGTTGAGCAACTATAAGAAAAAAAAAATCCATAAACTCATTTTCTTAAGGTTTTTTGTTGAAAGTAATGTTAATTTCTTTATATGGGTTGACTCGTGACTTATTGGCGTGGTCTGCTCCAACATATTCTTCCTCAATTGATCCAACACCTAGATCTTATCTTCGAAGGTCCAAAAAATCTATAAATATATATAAATACCACATGAAGTATTCATTTTATTCTCAATCTTAATTACTCAATGTTATAAATTTTAATTTTTTTTTCTTATATAAAACTCAATTTTCTCATTTTTAATCCATGTGTAACTTTAGTTTCACTTTTATATTTGAATTTCTAACAAATTTGTGTTGAAAATTTTTATATAAGGATCTCAACAACACAAAATAACCAAATTGAGATTCACTTCCATCATTATATATCTTTGTATTTGAATAACCAAAGACAACCAGATTTAGAAACGTACATGGTAACAGATATAAGGAATATATGAAATCAGAGAAATCACATCATATTCACGAAAGAAAGATAAATGAGGAGAAGATTTTTGCTAAAACACATATAAACATACGAACATGAATAACCAACAAATAAAAAAGCTACATTCTCATATTTGGATTGATATAAAACATTTGCATAAGTATGGAAAAGGGTATAATATAATTAATCTTAGAGAAATGAGCAGAAAAATAAAACAAAAGTAAAAGGGCATTAACAAAATAAAATGTTTTGCATTTATAACACTGGACGCGTACAAAGCTATCTGAAGGTCCAGAAACAATTAAAAGATGGAAAAATGTATAAATGTATTATGCATATGTGTATGTGTATAGTAGGAGATTAATGATTAGTGTGATGACAAAATGTAAGGTTAGGCACTTTAGCTTTCTGGATTCTTTGAAAATAATTACCCCAAATTTGATCATAAAATGTCTAAAATCAGATAAGTTTCACCTATATTAGTATAATTTCATTTTTAAGAAAGAAATGTGTTTTCCGTTGTCCTAAAAAATTGTGCATTAAAATAATAAAAAAATATTATTTTTATTTTCTTTAAATTTATATTATAATTTCACAAATAATTTTTTAGCAAAGTTTCATCTTTATAATTAATCATTTATATTAAATTATGATTTTTTATTTTTGAAAGTATAACTTATTATCATATCAGTCAAAATCAATTAACTTTTAAAATCTCTTTAGAACTCCAAGATTCATCATAATTTAAAACATTTTAAAGGATTAAAGAAGAAATAAGTAAATAAATTGTCTTTGATATTAATGTAGGTTTATCAGATATATCGAAATATATACATATAAATGTTTAAAATACATTTTTTTATATTTAAAATAGGTAATATAAATTAATGTCTCTAATAGTATTTTTAATATCTATAAAATTATAAATAGAACATAGAAAAATAAAAAAATAAAAAAATAAAAAAAATAGCCTAATTACATCTAACAAATACAATGATTAAAAATTATTATGTCCGAAAACACAATTAAAGCTAATATTTTTATTTTGTTGAGGATACTTTATGAATTTTAAATTAAATTATTATTAGTAAGGGAATAAAATTATTTAAGAGAGAGAGAGAGAAGTTAAAGAGTAATGGCGAAGGGCATGGGTCTATGAATAGTAACATGGAAGAAGGCCGTTACTTGGCGGAGTTAGTTTCCTACAGAAGCGTGGCAGTTACGTGTCCTATGGTTAACTGCATAGCCTTTAGAATAGTGCCACGTGTGCGATGTTGGACACGTGTAAGAAGGGGAAGTGGCACTTGGATGTATATAAAGGTGGAAGGAGAAAGAAGAGAAAAGAAGAGATTGAAGAGTGAGTTATTGAAAATCGAAAATGCAGGCAGCGAAGAAAGCCGTGGAAAGCGTGAAGGAAACCGCAGCAAACATCGGTGCCTCTGCCAAGTCTGGCTTGGAGAAGACCAAAGCCACTCTCTATGAGAAGGTTAATTTCTTATGTGCATGCTCAATGTTACATCTTCAATTAACCACAAATTTTTTAATAACTATCGTAAAAATGAACAAAATTTACTCTGTTGGGTCAGTTATACAATTGGGCTTATACTAAGTTTGAATTGGGCCTGAGCAGAGTGAGCAGATGAGTGCACATGATGAAAGGGAGAAGGAACTGGCCACCCAGAAGAAACAAGAGAAGATAAACCAGGCTGAGATGGAGAAGCGCCAGGCTCGTCAGCACAACGCTGCCGCCAAGGAATCTGCCATCGCTGGACAGGCCCACGGGCCCGTTACCGACACTGCCACACACGACTCAACTGGGTCCGGGCCTGAGAATGCTACGTACACTGGGCCATCGTCTGAGACTTCCACCTTCACCACTGGGCCCGGTCCGGATGCCATACCCACAAGTACTAGGCATGGGGTTGGTCTTGGGCCTGAGTCTGCCATGTACCCCACTGGTGAATTTGGACAAATGGGATCTAACGAGACGGCCGCAATGCCTGGGCCTGATAATGCGCATGGTCTTGGACTTGGGACAGGGCCTGAGGCTGGGCCTGGGCATGGGGGACTTCCACCGATGGAGACTAACACGGTGGTGGATACAACGACCCAAACTAGCATTGGGGGAGGAAGTGCTCCTACGAGTGGGCCTACTTTCAGTTGAATAACAATAATTATTTGAAGTGTTAGTAGGTATGCTATGTTTAGGTATTTGGTTTTGGGTGTTGTAGGTGTTGTATTGTTTTACTAGTAGAGTCGTTTATTAATCTTACGTTGTATACTTATGTGTCTGTCTCGTAATTCATGACCCGTTTGGTTATGGTAGCAGTGTTGTACGTGGGAACATTTTGTTCCTCCAAGTTACTATCTTTTGTTTCAATAAATAAAAGTGTAGTTGTCAACTAATGGTGTTTATTTTTTTAAATTTCATGGCAAAAAAGTCTGAGTAAGTTTTCTATTTCATCACATCCAATTTATTGATTTAAAATGACTCTTACTGATTGGTATCGTATATTTTACAGAGAAATTCATCTTTATGGCCTCACCAACCTAAAAAGAAAAAAAAAGACTTTTAGATCATTAACAATCAAGAGTTAAATAGACGTAGGAAAAATTATATGATCAATTAATTACAGATTTGCTTTTATGTAATTTTAAGGATAATTATTATAAAAATATATTAATTATATGACTATAATATAAAAAACTAAATTGATTGTGGATTTTTCAGCTTATAAGACATGTAATATGATGCTTCTGTGTTACTTTAAAATTTTATTTAACTTAATTTTGTATAATTTTAATTGCTTAATACATGGAATGGAAAGTATGTTTCGTTATTACATGTGAAGCCAATTCAAAATAATTAACTTTGTTTCGTTATTACATGTGAGCCAATTCAAAATAATTAACTTTTACCACTTCTATCGTCGATCTAAATTGAAAATTTGTTATTATAACCCATTTAAATATTCTCGTCTTTTAAAAAACAATTGACCTATTGATTATTGACGTACGCTTATTTTTGTGAAGCATGACAGTATCGAATGTTTATACCATCGTATAGAGAGAAAAAAGAGGAGCTAATAACCCCACCAACAACGAAAACGAATGGTGAAAATTACAAGCAATTACTTGTACACAAGTGCAAATAAAGCTCATTTAATTGTATACCCACAAAGAGACACCTATTCATATTTTGTTTGATGATATTTACTCATCCATTGACAAACCACCTTTGTCAAAATTATGGCTTATGTAGAAAACCAGCGTCATAAACGTCACTGTAACATGCAGAAACGGAAATACTGTGTGATATTTAAGCACCTTAAAAGGTTAAATTTCTTCAAGACTTCATATCAATTGCTTTATCCAAATCAATTGCTTGAATAAATTACAGTAGTCAACCCAGCTAGATGTCGATCACTTCAAACGCGTTTTTTTGGTCATCTTACAAGTTTGTCATACAAACATTTTGAAAGCAGAACAAAATTGTGATTAAAAGCAAAAAGAAAAAAGAAATAAAAACAATGCATTTTCTTACATCAAGCATGGGCTTAATATCGGGAAATTACCGTGTAAAGGAAAAGAACAGTATACTCATTCTTGCAACCGCAAAAAGATGATTTGAAAATTAACTTAGTACGGCAAAACTATAACATGGAAATTAATGTGAGTACCACTAAGTAACAATGCACAACAACATCAACTGCAATAATAATAATAATAATAATAATAATAATAATAGACCTGGCTAATACAAGATGGAAAAACAAAATCATGCCCCCTGCTTGCGCAATTCACCAGCTCCATGTGCAAAGTGGCATCGATCTCCAAAGGTGCAAGATCCTTTTGCAAAATTCTCACACAGCTTGGTCTTGAAGTTGCTTCCGGGTGGAGCCGGGGCACCAGGAACACCGGGGTTGGATTTGGGAGGCGCAGACATTGAAACAGTCAAAAGTAAATCTTTTACCATATTGCTTGCCTCCTTTATCTGTTCAAAAGTTCCCTCGAGTTCAATGTTTCTAAGGTTTGGATCGGTCTCGTGTTCTCGGATTGAAAGTTTTGCTCCTGTTTGGCGACATATCTGCTTCGAGTTCACACCACCCTTCCCAATGATAGCTCCAGCCAGAGAAGCTTCTACACTGATCTTGGCGGTAGAAATGGCCCCAAAGCTACCAGCCAAGGGAGGCTCAATTCGACCAGCCATACGACCAGCTGCAGGAGGTCCCAAAGGTCGATGATCGTCAATTAAGGGAGCAATAGGTTTGCCAAGTTCCCATTCACCATGAGCAAAATGGCACTTGTCACCAAATTTGCATCCTTCAGCAGTATTGAACTTGTTACATATGCGTGTTTTAACAGCAGATGGAGCAGAGCCATTAGGGACCGGAGGTGCTGCAGCAACAGCTCTTGGTGGAGGAGCAGCAGGTTTTAAATTCATCATATGGGCAACCGCATTATAACCACCAGGAACATAATGCAAGAAATGACAACCCTCACCAAATGGGCAGCCAGCAGTGCTGCAAAAGACATCACCGGACAATTAGATCATCATATCATTATTGTTACATAAAATGCAAGCCTCTCTTTTTATTTCGGGTTTTCTACAGCACAAATGAAAAAGTAACTCATGGTACAGGAATGTAAAGATAATGGATTATTTAACAAAAGATGCATGCACTGTGTATGTTCAAATTTTGAACAGTAGAGAAAGTCCAAAACTAAGTTCATGAAAGTGAAACACTTAATCAAACACAAGAAAAACAAATATCAGTGAGATAAGGTAGAGAATCAAGCCAGGCTCCTTCAAGAGGGAACAACCATGTTAACATTTTGGCATAGCAGGTCTTTCTTATACTATGTCAATGCTTATATTCACCCAGCGTATTACCAGAGTCAATCAAATATGGAAGTTTGTTTTCACAAAATATAATAACAATAACGTGTAAAGACTAACTAAACTCACAACTGCTACAGAGCAATAGTTAATATTGGTAAAAGTGCATCTGAGAAAAAGCAATGAATTGACAAGTAGACTTATTGAAGCAATGACTTACTATTGTCTGTCTGTTTGTTTAATATATATTATCAACGGGAAAAATTACCAATTCTTGTCACAGTCATTTTTAGCTTATGACCTTGTCTAGTTGGATTTGATACATTTAACAATGTGTACAAACCATTGATAGGAAAAACTAGTGATGGGTTTTCAGAGGGGATAAACAGCCGAACAAAAATACTATTTCTAGAAAAAGCTTAGGGAATGAGCTATTCCCTTCAAGTTACAATTGAAACCAAAATTTTCACAACTAGTAATCTAACCAGCTTGGTAGTGTTTGGCCCAACTTTCTTTTTAGTTTTTCTTCTTAAAAGAGAAGCTAAGACACATGCATATAAAAAAAAGGACCTAAACTAAGGAGCATTTTTATAAAATCTAAATGGAAAAAAGTAGCTCAAGAAAACAACCCAACTGCAGTAACGTTTAACAATCAGCTGCAATAACTACCTCCAACTCATCCTAAACTAATCAATGTAGGTAAGTAAAGTGAATCTTTTGACCGAAAATGAGCCGTTAAGCTAAAACTGTCAAAAACTTCAACTTTATTAAACCTCTAAGTTTGAGCTTTTAACTTCAAACTAAGTAGCTCTCAAACCAAAGAAAAGGTGGCAAAACACAATCCTATTTCAGATTGTAGTAAAAGATTACTTATACGGGCGGTTTGAAGTCTCTATTTCATACACCCAGAAGCAGAGTTAAAGCTCAGCAACAGAGCTGTGTTAGCTCAACCCCAGCACTATGTACAGCATCCTTCTAATTAGGACCTCGCACACTACTTTGAAATCATTTATTCCTGCCCATCTCCTCAGTCAAGTGCTAAAAAACTCAGAAGGGTGGAGGGGGAATAATAACTAACGGCAGAACAGAAATTCAACAACAAATTAACGAAAAACAAAGAACAACCAAGAGAAACAATGATGTAAGAATAAACAGTGTGTTCTCTTAACTAATCAGGTTTGGGGTTAAGTGCTCATAACAAAATCAGGTTTGAGCTAGTCTTTCTTTTGCAAAGATCACTTAACAGGGGAGGATCCAACACAAAAATATACAGTGATCCCATTAAAACAAAGTTTAGATGTAGAATTGACTATTATGGAGAACGAAGTTTAAATAACCACAATTTCAACCACATCATCAAGGTTTTAGGTGAACTGCAACCAATCCAGCAAATATGATCATGAAAACTTACGATGAAATTCCCCTCCATGAACACTCTCAATCAAGGTTCTAAATTTAGTTGCAGTTCCGTTGCAATCCTTGATGTTGTGGACATATGAAACCACATTGGCCACATTTGTCCACCTCATTGAGGATAATAACAAGACTACAATAAAAAAGTGCTCTTTTAGTGGAATTTCATCATAATTTCACATGAACATGTGTGCTGGATTAAAATCTTGATAACACTAAATTTTCATTGACACATATTTACATTATCAAGGATGTAAACGTAAAGAAGTCACCAGCTATAAAGCATGTCTAGAACATTCCTAACAAGCAAGAAGGAATTACAGATTTAAAAAATAAACAACTATCATCTGAAACTGTTTCAAAAAAATAAACAACATCTCAATCAAATTCACCACCTATTCTTGAACAAAAGCCTTATATACTCAGAATGTAAGATTGGACACAATTGACTAGTTCAAGTCTATAAATGTTAGTCTCCTGAAAAATATAACAACACAACAATGATGCTAAATTTTACATAATTTAGAAATATAGTACCTGACCCAAGTAACAAAAGTTCATAATATCAGTCTATTAATAGCTTACCATTTGAAAGATGCGTTCACAAAGAATAGAATGTAATAAAAACTTAGAAAGTTATTGTTAAAAACATGAACAGCATTTACACTAATTAAAAAGCGTGGGAAACACAAACTATGAAAATAATCAATTTATCTTTGGTATAATGTTTGGTTCGCATTGCCAACGGTCTTCCTGCAAACTGTTATCATCTTTATTGTTCTCCATTACAAAACCATTATTCTGTTACAACTTGATTAGACCAAAGAACAGTATTGTACCTGTATAAAAGCTTCCAATACCAACCCAGTTAATTCACAGATTAGTTTTACAGCATCATTAAAACAATTAATTCTTACGATACACCGCCATTAAAAATATAAAATATGCACTTCAGATATACTCATTTAGATAGGAAAGATTAGAACCTGAAAAACTTGGTACAGGGCTTCGATTTGCTTCCTACACCACCTGATAACGAGTCCAAGTCTGTTGCAAAACATTAATTACCTTTTCTCAGTTAATGTTCTCTATGGTTATTATTAATCTAGTACACTCCATTTAAGTTTTTTTTTTCTCCAAAAACAAATATATATCTCACTTACGAGTAATATTTATGTCGGAATTATATTAAATTAGGTCAAATTTTGTGCAATCAACCACCCCATGCTAATAATCAACAAACCAAAAAAAAAACATGCAACACCGTCAAGATTTAAACACTAAACCACTGTTTCGTTTGAACAAAAAAACACTTTCTTAGTTTTCGCTTGTCCAATTTTCTGAGAATTTCGGCAGTGTTTTAACAAAGCAAGTGACTAAGCTAGAACCGCAGACCGCAAAACGCAAAACGACTTGAAGCAGAGGCAAAACGACGAAGCAAAGGAACGGAAACGAGGCATTACGGAGTGCCGTAAACAGGTAGCGTTAGAGAAAGAAAGAGAGAGAAGGAGAGAGTGAAAACCTTGCTTGGTCTTCTTAACGGCGCCGTTAAGGCCTACGGCGGGTTCGGGCCTTCCGCGCTTGCGAACGTCCATTGAGACGGATCGAGATCCGGAAAAACCCTAACTAACGGCGGAAAAGAGGTTTTGCAAAAGAGGGTGGCGAAGCGGGGAGAGATAGAGAGAGAGAGAGGGTGGTGGTGGTGCGAAGAGAATATCAATAAATGAAATAAATAAAATAAATAATAAGAATTTGTTTATTGAAATTGGTGAGTCGTAGATTTGGTAACACAGAGGATTTAAAAACCAAAGGTTTCAACGCAGTTAATTGTTGGATTTGGATTCCGCTGAGGTGGGAATCCAGCGAAACAATCATATGTTGCCCTAACTGTTTTCTTCTCTTGTTTTTGCCTCACCTTCACTAAATCTCCCATTTATGACGTCACGTCCCATTTTTATTTATTATTATTAACTTTTCCTGGCACTCAAAATATGGAAAAAAATATAGCACATATATACTATTTTTTATGGAATTATAGCAAATATATATATATATATATATATATATATATATATATATAATATCAAAATTGCATTTTACTATTGTGGAAAAAATTTATTACCGAATATTTTATGTCCGAAAAGAGTTGTGTGATTTGAAACTCAATTCATATTTCTTGGTGTTATTAATTCTGTTAGTGTAAAATATGGTAGTGTTTTAGTTTAACTAAATTTTGTATTAGTAGATTATAATATATATTTTGATTTTATAGAACATTATTAAGATATTTATATTATTAAATTTACCAATTCTAAAGTAGTTTTTCGAGAACCTAATAGTATTATTTTAATACTAATGAAAACATATGTATTATTAATGTACATTGTGCTAAAATCTTCATTATTATTTTATTTTATTTAGTTAAAATTTTACTGTTGTAATTTGGAAGTTATAAAAAACTTAGGGAAGTTGAGGAGTAAAAAATGATGAATTTTTAGGGTTAGGGTTATGTAGAAGAAAATAGAAACTTTGGGCGTAGCAGCACCTTTTCCCATAATATTTACCACATTATTACACTAATGTCCTCTGGCAGCTGCAATTTGAGCTCGGACAAATCCAATTTGAGGTTGTGTTTGGGTTTAGGGTCGTCGGAAAATCCATCGGAATTCGGAATTTCAGGGTTTTATTTAAAAAAAAAAACTGGAGAGATGGAAAAAAAATTGAACAAAAATAAAGGAATAAAAAATAAGGAAATTAAAATTATAATATGAAAAATTAATTAAAAATGTAGAGATTAAATGTGGATTGGTTTGAGAAAGGAAAAAAATAATAAATAATTGAAGTGTGAATAGACATGATTTTTTAAAATATTGGTTTTTGTAGTATAATACGAAAGAAAATTGTTATTATTAAAATAGGTTGTAAATTTTAAAAAAAATTATAATCTAAAATAAAATTTATTATTTACAACATCATTGTTAATACTTTTATTATTGTTGATCATATAAATATTTTAAATTTATTTAATAAATCCAGTAAAAATTCTAAAATGTGTTAAAATATGAAGTGGGGTTATAAATTTATAATAAATATAAAATTTAAAGATTTATAAATATAATGAATATCTAAACTTGAAGTGTGAATAAATATGGTTTTTTAATATTTATTTTGTAATATAATTTGGAAAAAGTATTATTACTATGTAATTGGTTGTAGACAAATTAAATGAAACATAGAATAAAAATATACAAATTTACAATATCATTATTATTATTGTTGTGATTATGATTGATAATATAATTTTTTTAAAATGAAATAGGAAACATAAAATTTGTTGAAATATACATTAGAATTTATAATTTTATATTAAGGATTGAAATTATTTTTTAGAAAAAATATTTAAAAAAATTAATTATAAAAGTTAAGAATAATTTTTAATTAGTTTATAATATTGGTTTAGGAATTATTACTTTACAATCATGTGGATAATACAAATAAATGATTTAATGTTTTTAATTTTTTTTATCATCATGTAAGTAATTTTCTAAATGATAGATATTAAAAATTTATTTTCTTTAAATAATTTTGTAAATGATGAAAAAAAATATTAAAAGTAAAATATTTAAAATGAATTTGAAAACGTTAAAATTTATAAAGAATCATTCCAACTACTCAATCCTTTTCATATTGTATTATTAAAAATTATAAATTTGTTTATGATTTATTCTCATATTATTATTGTCATATTGCATTAATAGAAATTGTAAGTTTGTTTATGGTTTATTCTTATATTATAAATGGTGTTGAAATGTTGGTAAGGATTTGGATTAAAAAAAGTTATATTTTTTTGTTTTTGTCACACTTGTTATATGTGTTGTGAGCTTTTGTTAGATTTGAAAATTTTATTATTGTGTTTATTAAGATGAAAACTATGACGAATGGTCCATGAAGAAGTTGGTAATAGTATTTGGAATCTCACTTAGACTTCCAAAATAACGTAGTTGGTAAGGATTTGAGTTAAGTAAAAGTATTTTTTTTTTAATTTTTGACATACCTTTTGGATGTGTTGTGAACTTTTGTTGTATCCAAAACTGCACAATGGTGTTTAGTGAGGGTGATTCTTTTAGCACCCTTATAATTTCAATTTGCACTCCATAAGATTCCCAAAATATCTTTTTTTTTCTTTTTCATTGTGTGACAAGGCAGTGCAACGGTTGTCCATGGTTGGTGCATGATTATGTATTATTTTGTTTGATTTTGGAGAGTTACAAGTTGAGAGCATTGTGTAGTCATAATTGAAGTGAAGATCAACATTCAAGGTGACTCGTATTGGATTTCTTGTTTTTTGGTTTAAATATGCATCTATTTAAGTTCATCCCATATTATGTAATTTGGTAGGATTTCGGATTATAGAATTTGGAATTGAAAATTGAAATATGGAATGAATTACGGAATGCATAATCTGGAATTCATAAATGGTCACTGAATTGTATAATCCAAAAGTTATTTTGTATTTAAAAATTGTCTTCTAAATTATATGTTGTAGAATTGATTTAGAAATCAAACTTCTAGATTACAGAATCGAAAAGTCAAAAAAATAGCTTTTAAATTGTGTAATTCGAAAGTCATTTTCAAAATATACCTGTCAATATCGCATATTTCTATTATAACATTGATTATAAATCATTCAATTCTTTATTTCATACTCATGCATATGATGCTTATTATATGATGCTTATGTCGCAAAAGATAAATTGTTTTATCTTAAAAAAATGTCACTTTCTCTACTTGGAGAGAATCACACTATTTTTTTTATAAGAACACTAAATACTCAAAATAAAAATGAATCATATATTAAAAATCTAAAACTTAATTAAACATAACAAATAATGTCCAATAAAAATTTTGATTTACAGAAAATATAGAAATAAATACAAAAAACCCAATATAATAACACTACAAAAATTTCACATATTTTAACTTCTGACTCCAAATTATATGAAGAATGACCAAATAGAAATCTATCTGTAGACACTTCAACACTCAAGTTAGTAAAAACTTGGATATCAAGTATAATAGAATAATCAGAATAAAAAATAGATTGGATACTTAATGTGATATTACTATGTATTTATAGACTTTTTTGTACTTTTATAAATGAGGTCTAAATAAGTGAAAAGATATAGTTGATTATTCAGTACTAAAAATATATACCATTTAATTTAGTACTTGATATGTCATAATATTTAATTGTAACAGAGTTAAAATTATTTAAATCTCAATAGTAGTATAGTCACGTTATTATATATATCCTATGAATATAGAAGATTACATAAACAATATAATATTATTGTATTTATTTATATCCACGTAAAAATATTAAAAGTAACATGATATTGATTAAATTTTTTATTTTAATTATGCAAACTTATAAATGTGCTTTCAATCCTTGATATGTTGTATTTTTCTTGGTCCTTACATATTCCCTTCATGTTAATTTTTTCTATTAATATTTTATGTTAATTCTTGTTTCGATTTAGTCTTTATAACTTCTTTTTTTCATTTTGAATTAGTCCCTTTGAAAATATAATTGAGACTTAAAGCATACTCTACACATTACAAGAATAAAAGCAAAATATATTTTGAAGGAACTAAAATAAAATAACAAAAAAATTTTAAAGACCAAAAATGAATAAAAAGGTATAGAAACCAGAAATAAAATATAACACTATTTCGGAGATTAAAAACATATGTAAGAATTCGAGACTCTGGATGTAACTTTGAAAGATGTAAGAATTAAAGTTGATAGGAACGTGGGCAAATCGTTTGGTGGTATATTAGTTATTCTTGCTAGTGATTCAGGACAGATTTTAACAATTATTTCAAAACCGTTTGGTGGTATGGTCATTGAAATGATTTTAGTCTGTAGTGAAGACTACTTTAAAAAAAATGTTAAGAACGGGCACTTGCTGTCGGTGCAGGGAACTCTAGCAGATCTAATGAAGGAGAAATTGATACTGAGATTCCTTCCTACTTGTTAATGCAACAATTTGTTGATACAGTTGCAAGTATAGTTGCTTTTACATATCCCAATTTGCAAGGAAAATGAGATTGCACCAAATTCCATGATAAAGAAATTCTTTGGCCAACGTTTGATATCGTGGGATCAATCAATGTAATTTTCGGGTAAAGAGAAAGTATATCTTAGTTGCGACAGTTTTGATAAAGAAAAAAAGTCGACACTGGAAAACAGGTTTAGATGTTGGAATCGATATTGATTGACTAAGAACGAGTTTATAAATATGTTGTTTTAGCCTCTATTTCATCAGGAAAATAGTTCTTTAAAAAGGACGTTGATGATAAATCTTATGTTTCATCATATTTATGCAATAGAACGATGCAAATTGTGGAGAAATTAGCTGTGAATGTAAATAGTGCAATTGTTGAGAATGGCATCTATGTTGAAAAAGACTAGCCTCCCTCGAATGAATACAATACCGTATGCTCATTTAACTCGTTTGAAATTTCAGCATCGTCAATTCCATTGGTTATACTATTTGCTATGCCAATTAAAAGTCAAAATCAAACATACCAACCCCAATTTTTCCAATTTTAGAAGTTACGTATCTCAAGGTTGAAGATTTTAATAAGATGATCAAGATACTCATCGTGCAATGACAACAAAATTGTTTATATGACGCATATTGTAAATTAAAAATCATGTTAGTTGTTCATTTTGTATCTCCGTTATCAAATTTAAAGTCTCCGTATTTAAATTCAAGCTGTAAATAACTACGAATTCAACAAATTCCTTGCTCACAATTTTCTTTCAAGCCAAAGGCTCTGTTCTGCTAGTTTAGTTGTGCAACATAATGTATTGCATCTCAAAGTTACATAAACTAAAAATCGTATAAAATTTCATCAAAGATGCAATCTAGAAAACAATATTTCAAGGAAACAAGAAATGGTGAAACAAACAATTAAGTTATCAAGAAATCAATCTACCAATCACGAATTGATGAAAGTAATCAAGCAATGAAAAAATAAATCAAGGAATAGTTGCATATAATAAAAACACTAACCAAGATTATACAAAGTTTGAAAATAAAAACAAAGATTGATGTGAGAAATAAATGTGATGTGATTGTGGGGCCCGTTTTATGATTTTTTTTGGAGTTACAGAAATAGAGGAGTTGCTTAAATTATAGAATGTAAAGAACTAATGTATTATAAGACTGGTATTAAGCTAAATTTGTTGCTATGATAAGAAAAAATCATATTGCTCCAGTGTGGACAATTGTTTACATAAACTCTCGACTGGTCAGCTGTTCAAAAAATACTGTTTGCACTAGAGCATGGTTTCAACAAATTCAGGTCGTCATGTGAGTCATCACATAAAAAGCGAAACATTTCATTTGACACTCAGATTGGTCAACTTGGCTTGCACATTGGGATCTTAGAATCACTTAACATCGTTCCTTGAACCAAGAAAATAAACACCATTCTAAAATATGTATTGGACTCCAAGCATATAGACTTATAAAATGGTGTAAACCTCATGTTAAATAATTTGTAGTGTTCTAAATGAATGGGATTGACGAACTAGCCACTGAAAAACTACTTCGTTCTGCTTCCATAACAAAATATTGCCAGTTAAAGCACTAAACCCTAGGCATGCCCCTGCTAAGAACATATGTACGTGTGCATGCAAAACATCCCAGGCAAGTCCGTGTGACCATTAGAGGGAAGAAAAAATGAGGGCTTTCTTACCAATGAGTACCGATCTATGGGAGATGACGCGGTCAAATTTGAGCTGAACCCCCAAGCCAATACATAATTCCGAGTAAGAAATTAAATTATTGACAGCATTCTACATCTCTATGTTTTTTCATTTCGAAACCTGGCTTGCCTCTGAACTGTTTGTCTGTATATCCGAAATGGCATGCCTACGAGAGAATTGTAAGAACGCACCGTTCCAATTCTATTGTAAGCCAACGGCAATTCATTAACTAATCAAGACTAACCTGCCAGCAGTAGGCCACTGTACGCCAAAGGTCATTCAAAACTGCATTTCAGGCTTGATTTGATCCTCTCATCTAATGTCAGTATATTCAGGGAATGTTGTACAATCATCAAGGTCTGAGATTAAACCAGTAACATAATCATGTGGGATCATTCCAACACCTTCCATTTCCCATGAACTTTCCCCACTCAAGTCAAAGGGGAAACATCTATCCACAGCGTTAAGTCCATCTTCATCTGAAGTGAATGAAGAAAGATCAAATCTCAGATCCTTAAGTGATGGCAGTGACTGGAATATTGAGTCAGCCTGATGATGATGCATTTCACTAGGATCAATTGGAGCTCTTTTGGACTTCGACCTGGAAGGCTTAGCAGAGTCAGATATGGAAGACTTCTGCTTTCCAGAGGATTGTGTCCTGGATCCAGGTCGAGACCTTGCATCGCTGGTTGGGAACGCAGATGATGCCCATCCAGAGCTGTCTTCTTCACAAATTCTTGTTGCCTCCCTGACGGGTAAGAATAAAGGAGAAAACACCATTAGCAGCTTTCCAACAGTAACCAAGAAAAAAATTGACTCGGGTAAAGAAACTTAATTGACATTACAGCTTGATTAAAACAGTTATACCAATTGTTTAAATGCTACTTTTGTTCTGCGAAAAGAGCAATGGCCAACAAAATGTAATGACGGATTTATTTGACGCAAACAGAGTTACCAAGAGGAAACTATGACTGAAATTCAACCAGGCATGACGTAACAGCAAAAGAGCAAATACTTTATTGGATAAGTCATAAGTTGAACATGTAATATAATGAATTATCAATAGGAATTTAGTTTCAGCATAACGATAACATAATAAGTAGACTGAGAAGAAAAGGATAATATAACCAGATCTCACCTTATAAAGCAAAGACTATTCACAAGACTGCTAATTATATAAGCCAAGAAACAGATTACTGCACAGTTAAAAGCACAGGCCAACACTCAATTAACTCTTCTAAAGATCAATGCAACGGAATTTGCATATAATAAAGTTCTAGTAACCCAAAGGCATAACAATTTCCAATCACTAACATCAGTCCAGCTATTGCTACCTAAATCCAGGAAAATGTCCATTTCGTCACTGATTTGTGCCTCTCGATGAAGGGGCCAAAAAGAAGATAAAAAATTTTCTGATGTATGACAAACCACAGAATAAACAATTACCATTGAAAAAGTCAGACATATCATCCCCTCCACACCCCCAAGAAAACCAGCAACAGACAACAATATAAACTTACCACAAGGGATGCAATTAGATATCCAACTCAATGAAAAATAGATTCCTATTGAAATTAGGACAAGCTATACACTACTGAACCAAATGCCTGTTATGAAATTACTAATTCTCTCTCTACAAGTACCTTGCACCCTTATTTCAAGACTTAGTGTTGTTTCCAGTTCGGGGCTCTAGTCCTCTAATATCAGCACCAGAAAAAAAATACTAATTTACTACCAATTTCATTAACAAGTCAAACAATAAAACCAAAATCCATATTCAGCATACCTGAAACGATTCTCAGCAATGAACAGACCAACTTTAAATTCATCTTCTCCTGTTTGCTTACTAAAAGATGGTGTTGTTGGTTCAGTCCCATGTATCGATAAATTTATGACAGATGGAAACAAAGCTAAGACATCACTCTCCTTAGGGAACTCCAGAGTTATATCGAGCCGATCTGCACTCATTGGCATGCCTTCCCCATGGTTAGAGAGGATGACTCTGTCATTCACTTGCCTAGTTGTGGTATCATCAAGTGCAGCTGCTACTAACTTCTTACTCTGAGCCAAATGTGCAAATGGAATCCTTTCAGAGGATTTCTTCAAGGAATTTTGGGAAGGCTGGCCAATGGAAGTAAAAAAACTCTGATCGAAATAGAGACCATTACAGGTGGGTGATGGATTTTGCCTGCGGTCAACATGTGATGCCAACTTCCAGGCAGTTGAAAGCAGTGCAAAAAAATGCTTCTGCAGCAGCAACTCCTTATTTACCTGCTCAGAAGCAACA
This sequence comes from Lablab purpureus, assembly GCA_030347555.1. Classification (NCBI taxonomy): domain Eukaryota; kingdom Viridiplantae; phylum Streptophyta; class Magnoliopsida; order Fabales; family Fabaceae; genus Lablab; species Lablab purpureus. The sequence goes on from CM059260.1 coordinate 2,227,145, forward strand.
TCCAACAGCATCCGAATGTTATCCTGCCAAAAGAGACTAGATGTGAGAAAAAAAAGTTTTCTTTAGCAATTATCAATTTTGGGATGATTAATGCATAATAGGAATGGTCAAATATTTTCTAAATCATAAATAGTAAATAGAAGTTGTAATCTACTCCAAATGAAATGAAACCATGTAGATGAGGTCACCACCACATGCAAAGAAAAAATATCGTGGACATGAAATATAGCCATGTTAAAAAAACCTAACAATTCCAGTCTAACCTCTGTAACTTTAAGAAGAGCCTTTCCAGAGCCAGGAGTGTTGATCTTCTCATTATTTGCATTGTCCATCGACAAGACATTCTTCTGGAATAGTTCTCTAAACCGCTCACAGCAGTGGACAGGATGTCGATATCTCCCCCTGTATGACCCACCAGCAGTCATGCTATTAAGAATATCACTAACCAAACTCCAGTTAGGACCATATTCATGAACAACAGCGCATAATATTGCATCCTCCTGAGCCAGCCAAAAATCAGCTGATGGAATACAATCTTTGGACCACTGATTTCCCTTTCTAATTTTTTCTGGCTTTATCGTCCAGATCCGTTTAACAGGCATAGGAGTGATGGATATTTTTCCTCCCATCTTACCCCTGCCTGCTGTTTTATGTTCCAAATCAACCAGACTTTCACAAGTCTTTGATTCTGCATGTTCACATTGCACAACTAAGGCGTTGGATTCTAAGTCGGATGCATAAATGTCAGGAGGATCCCTCTTGGACTTTTTGGACTTCTTAAGTCTCTTTTCTTCACCATCAGTTGTTACTTTAGACTTACGTTTTTTCTGCATGGATGAATTTGGAGACACAAAATCCACACCAGTGACATCCTCGTCATCTATGTTCATTGGCTCTACTTGTGACTCTTCTTTCACAGGCTTCAAGCCAGAAGTTAAAGATCCTTTCTTTAGAGATTTGAACTTTGCCTTCTTAGGTTTCTTTTTAGATTTGGGCTTCAAATCCCCAGGTGTTGTCCTGTGGAAAAAAGAAAAATATAGCATTCTCAGGTATTTTCTTTTAGGGTTTTACCTAGTTACAATGTAAAACCTTTCGTGTATTTTAAACTCTAACTAGTAAAACTGCAGAAGAAACATTCAAAATAAAGCAGATTTTCTAAGAAAAGATTAATATCAAAACTCCAGCTCCGAACAAAAACTTAGTTTGTATGTAGAAGAATATTACAGTTACAAAGTGCAAAAAGCTGTTTTCATATTCATCTTAGATATTCTATTTTGAAAGTAAGTGATGGGAAGGAGATGACCAAAGTTCAGTGCTGGCCTACTTTTTAGAATCACAAGCTTCATCCTCAGCTTCTTTCAGTCTAGCTTCATATTCGAGTTCCTCCATCAACTACAAGATCAAAAAAAGCAAAACGTTAATAGTCATTCCTAAGAGGAGCAGAATTTTTTTTTTACGTTTATCCAACACACCTGATGCTGAGCCAAGGCCTCTACTTGCTGCCGATATGCCATTGTTGCAAAATCAGCATCCCAGCCTATTATGTAGACCAAAATAGTGTTTAATCTCACAAGTCACAATTATGTCATGCATACAAACTAAACATCTTTAAGACAACATTTGTAACAAACCATCCCCTGAATGAGTCAATAAACATACCAAACACTGAAAGCACTGGAAACCAACCATAAATAGAATTTTAAAACTCAACGCTAAAATTACACAGTAATATAAGGTTTCAGGCGTAATGAAGGTATGGAGGAAAACAAACTACAAGTTACTTTATAGCATGATTTATAGTTTCACAGACCTACTAAACTACGCTAGAGACAAGTATTTGGATATAGTCATGGTTAATCACTCTTTAGTGAGATCTAATATAATGACATCAACTTTAACATTTATAGACAAGAATAACAATAATTTCAAATGTTATGAAGCGAAGGGAGCAACTTGGAGCATACTTTCATATACAAGAGGTTCCTCATCTTCATCGATTTCAGCCTCCATTTCCTCCTTGTACTTTTCAATGCGATCCAACTCCCATTCTGTGTCCTCAATCCTTACTTCAGATTCCAAGGCTGTTTTATCTATAATTGGATCCCACAGTTCCAGAAAGCGAATGGCATATCGATCAATAGGGCGTAGCTCATTTTCAAATGCTGAGATAGCTTGTCCAGCAGCAGCTGCAGCTGCAGCCATCTGTTTGACATCAGCCAGCACATCAGCATCATCTTCTTTGACAGCAACAGAGTTTGGTGGTCTATCTTCCTTATGATCACTTCCATTTAACATTAATGCATTCTCTTTATTTATGTTGGAAACAGATTCACCTAAGTCAGCAGTTTCATCATCTTCATTTACATATTCATCCTCTTCAAGTCTCCCAATGGCTTCTTCTGTAAACTCCTGGTTGTCCACAGCCTCTTCCAGTTCAACTTTCTTCAAAGCCATGTAATCTACCTCATCTTCAACACATTTCAATGCAGCCTCTACATCTGCATTCGTTACAGAAACTTCCCCATTGTTCTGGTTTTTCTCCTTAAGCATATTTTTTATTGAAAGTGTTCTATGACCTGAAAATAGTTCCATAGGATCGAGCTTCTTGAAGAACTCAGTATTATAACCCCCACTTTGTATAACTAGATTATCAAGTGCACGCTTCTGATTTGCTTTCTTCAAAATATTCTCCTCAATGGTGCTTTCACTAATCAATCTATAAATATGAACTTCACGTGTCTGACCAATTCTGTGGCATCGATCTTGTGCCTGTTGATCCATGGCAGGATTCCAGTCACTATCATAAAAAATGACTGTGTCTGCTCCAACTAGATTGATACCAACACCCCCACTACGGGTTGACAAGATGAAAAGAAAATATTTTGGGTTTGTGTTAAAGCGCTGCATTAAGGTCTGTCTCTCCTCTGGTTGGGTTGATCCATCTAAGCGCATGTAAGTATAGCCATACAAATTAATGAATGCCTCTAATATGTCAAGCATCTTTGTCATCTGGGTGAATATCAGAGCTCGGTGCCCTTCTGATTTTAATTTTCTCAACAAATTTGCCAGTTCCTGCAGTTTCCCACAGTCAAATTGTATAAGACGCCTATCAGGGAAATACACTTGTCGGCGAACAATTGCAGGTCGGATTGGTGACAGTAGTGGTAACAAAACTTCAGAGCATTTCTGCTTGTAAGATGACTGCAGAAACACATTTGTCTCATTTGTACTGCACCAGCAAACAGGAGAGGGTGCTCGTGCAGCTGGAATTGCAAACATGAAGCTTTCAACCACATCAGTCATCTTTTGAAATCGTTCAATAGGGGAGAGAATAATGTCAGCTAGCGTTGTTGAGTACATGTACGAAGCAGGGTTTGCTTTCACCTGATGAATATCATATACAGGATGTCTTAAGGTAACAAGATCCCTCAGACTTGTTGAGTACATAGGTCTTTTTTTACATCTCAAGGAGTTCCACCATGCAATAGCTGCTGCACGTTCCTTTGCCTGGTTTAGCCTCTCTTCCCAGATTTTCCTTTGGATGTCTTCAAAAATGTTTGTTCCTTGCAACTTCTTTTGACATTTCAGTGGCCTAATTACCTCTAGCTCATCTATATCAGTACGTTCCATGATTGAGGTTGCAGGGGTCTCAATAGCCTGTACTTCATCACTTTCCCAAGCAGCCATGCTATAGTCAAGATCAGTGAATAAAAGACCCAAACCTCTTAGGTCCACCACTGAAAACGGACTAGGCAAAAGCATAGAGCAAACAGAAGAACTTAACTGAACATCAATACCACAGATATCAAAAGAACTGACAATAGGACGACCCTCAAATAGGTCAGGATGATTGCAAACTTTACGAAGTTGCATGATAATACTAATCATCCCAAAAAAATTGGCACTTGCAAGAGTTGCTTGAGTCTCTGAGCTAGCAATGAAATCTTCATACAAATTCCGCTGCCTCTTTGATAGTCTACAATATATGACATGTTCATGCTTCATCGGAAGTTGCTTTTCCACATCTCGCTTTAGTCGACGGAGTAAAAAGGGACGAAGGACATTGTGCAGGCGGTCAACAACCTCTTTATTAATTTTCTCTTCTCCCTCTACCATACCAGATATAGGATTACTAAACCAATCCTTAAACTCTTGATGCGACTGGAAAACATGGGGCATTAAGAAATGCATGAGAGACCACAGTTCCATGAGATCATTCTGTAGTGGCGTACCAGTCAAGAGAATCCGCCGTTTTGAATTGAAATTCAAGAGTGTCTGCCACCTTTGTGACTTCCAGTTTTTAATGAGATGAGCTTCATCTAAGATTAAGTATTTCCACTTTTTGCGCTTGAAAACTTTGGAGTCCTGAATAACTAATCTATAAGTTGTTATGCATACATGAAATGAGTTTGGTTTTAACCATCCCTGCCTTTTAAGTTTTCGCTCCTTTGCACTTCCAAAATAGGTCAAAATTTTAAAGGCAGGACACCATTTCAGAAATTCAGTTTCCCAGTTAAGCATTACACTAGTTGGCACCACAATTAAATGTGGACCCCAAATCCCTTTTTCACAAGCAAGATGTGCAAGTAATGATATAGTCATAATTGTTTTTCCAAGACCCATTTCATCTGCCAGAATTCCATTCAGTCTTTTTTCATACATCGTGACAAGCCAATCCAATCCAATATGTTGATACTCACGAAGAGAATACTTGAGAAGAAAAGGGAACTTTGTACGCACATTAGTGGTGGAGAAGGTGTTCCCAGTAGGTTGTGCTGATCTTGCAGCAGCAGCTGCGTCAGCAATTATATCCTCACTTTCCCTCTGATCCAAATTTTCATGAGGTGATTCCCAATGTTCTTCTGCCTGGGACTGTATGGTAGCCAGGCGCTCTCCAGACTTAATATCTTCATCCATAGGAATGGCAGAATCCGTTTTCCTTGCCTCTTCATGGACAGGAGAATCTGAATGGTCTTCAGATAAAGCAGAAGCATAATCAGATTCATTTCCACCATCTTCGTTGTCACTTGGGTCCTAACAAACAAGGGGAGAAGGGGGAATAAAAATCAATGTACTAAGAAATCAAGCCATCAGTAACAATTAGAGGTGAATACCGCTTACCCTTTTATACCTTGCAAGCAGTTCCTCAACAGGCATGTCACTCTCTTTTTGTAATAATGCAATCTACAAACAACAGTTTTGTCATGAAGAGTAACATTACAATATATACATACATACATATATATATATATATATATATATATATATATATATATAATATTTATAAACCAAGCAGACTGGATACATAGTTTATGGGGGAAAATTCTATATTAGTAGTATTCAGGAATAACATTGTAGAAAGATAGGCGGGTTAGCTCTTAACCTCATCCTTGGGATCTATTGCATCAACGCTTTCCAGTTTTTCCTCCTCTGATAAGGTTGTTTCATCATCCTGAACATTTTTTTAAGAAAGCTAAGACAAAATTGACAGGCAAAATACCAAACATTGAAAAGGGTAAATAAGCAAAACCTTCAAAATAGTTGAACAATTGATTAACAGTAGCAAAAGTTTCTTTAATATAAAATCCAATCTAACAATAATATCCAACAAATTATTGACTTCAAATTTGTATGGAAGGATACCAAAATTTGACTAGAAAAATATTTTATAACGCATTTGAATTTCAAAATATATAAAGGAAAGGCTTGGTCTACCAGCAGATCACTTCATATTGAGTCATTCAACTACTAGCTAAACCCCACTTCTCTCCATGAGCGAAGGCTTTATACATGCACATGCTAACAAAAACTATATAACACACATAAGACAAGAATCCCTCCATAGAGATCGACTTAAAATATCATACTTGACGTCTGACCATGTTATCATGTGGTTGAAAAATACAACAAAGCTAAGCTGGGTATTTGGACTGACGCCACACTTGAGAATAAGAAAAGTGTACATCAAAAGCAAATAATAAATAGGATGAGGGCAAAGATAAATCAGCTATCTGACTCGGGAATAGGACATGAATCCTAACCCAGAGACCTTGCTGATATAGTGAAGTCTACATCGATTAGAGGGCATTTCCAAAATTATCAGTCAACCAGTAGAAACTAATTGATAATTTTGAAGCACCAAAGAGCCTTCTGTGTGCAACTGTTTTAAAATGCGCCCTTTTAATTTATATGCCTGTAGTCATACACAATTCACAACTTCATACATTATGCCAATGTCACAATCAAAACAGAGTCCATCTCCGAAAGAACAAAGATGTAGCCGTCCCTTCGCAAACTCTGAGAACATTTTAGACATGCAACAACAGAAATAAGATAGGGGCCAACAACACATAACTGACACAGTGAAAACAGCAAACATAAACTACCAACCACACCTTCATTGACGATCAAAACCAATTGAAACAAACTCAAATGGAAATGATAGCAATTATATCCACAAATATAATATTACCTTGTCTTCTGTGCCAAGCAGAAAGTCACCATCTTCCTGACAAATATTCAGAGTAGATGTAAGGAACAAAGCAAAAGGAATTAACAGTAGAACATTTGTTGGGAAAAAAAGGTGCAAGGAAAAGGCATAAATAGTGCTTGTCCCAAAAAACCATAACAGTTCAACATTTGTTGGAACATTTCACAGCTCATCTGTCAAGTCACCCCTTAATCATGTCCCAAGAATTTTATGTCATAAGTTCCCTCGGTTTCAATAATATTTTCCTAGTAGCTAACTCAATTAGCGAGAGTGACAGAATACTTTGATGAGGCTTTTACATGATACCATAGTTACAAAGAACAATCACAATGAGCTTATGTTACTGAAAAAAATATATCCAACAGAGCCCAAAGGATTAAAGGAGTATCTTATATTTAGATAAAAATCTTCATTTTGAAGTCATTTTTTCCAAAATTTGTGAGTTGTGGGAGAGAGTGAAAGGAGGAGATAGAAAGCAAGGGAGATCAAGTGAACATATCTATCCCATGTTATCAAACAAGTGCACTCTTACATTGTCTGGGATTATTCTAGAACATAATTGCTCCATCAATAATGATGTGCCATATAGAAGACAGATCTGCGGATGCCTAGCTGGTGGGAAATTAATTATAATGGATACATGTTTGGCTTAAAATAAAATTGTGCATTATCACCTCTTCATCAGTAAAATCATATGCAAAATCTTCATCGGCTGCCTCACTAGGAACCCCTTTTAGATTTTCAGATTGACCATCCTCACATTGAGATAGATTGTTTGTCGGACTAGCGACATCACCATTACTTCCATCCTGTTATTAAAAAATTAGCATTACACTAAGTCTTTAACTCGCTCTGCTATTCAAAGTGGTAAAACTAAACACATACAACTTACACAACGTCGACCAGAGACCATGCTGGAGTTGTTTGTACCAATTTTGGTAACAGATAAATGATCATCACCATTTTCTGTAATATATTAACCATGTTCTATGTCAGAAACAAGTATAACTTGTGCAAAGAAATGGGGGCACATACCTGATGCCAGTCCTTTCTTACCATCACTAGTTCTAACTATTTTCTCAACATCTTCACTGTGCTCTGGACTACTTTCATTCATCACAGTTTCTCCTAATTGTAAAATAAACAGCGAGATAAATGCTACAATGGTTCATAAGGTATCACAACATATGTATAAGGTAAAGCATGTGGTTTACTTGCCGAAAGGTACATGTTACACTATCCTAACTACCACCTCTAACCATCTTCCCTTTCCTGTTCTATATTTGCTTCCCTAGGTGAGAAATTGAGGATAACTCAGAATCCCAGAAAACAAAAAAGAGGATGGTTGATACAACAAATTGGCCTTTCCCTCTCTCTTTTATTTTAAAGAATATTAAAAATAAATAAATCTAACCTTTCTCCCCTGCATAACGCTTGAGTAACTCCTCAATCGGAAGATCCATTTCATTACGCAAAGCTTCCAATTCCTCTTGTCTCTCTTCTTTAGTAATAAAAGCCTCATCTTGCTCAATTGTTTGCTCATCGTCCTCCTGGAAACAGTACCATTGTTATCATAAGTTCATAAATGGATTTGGTCCAATCTTCACCCATTAAAACACCAGAAGAAATAATCAGGTAAAAAACACGGAGGAGATGTTCAACTTTAAAATGAAACTCATTATTGAGAAAACTTCAGCAATCTACATGGAAAAAATAACAATGTTGCAACTAGGAAATGCAGAAAGTATATTAAAGAAATAAAATATTCAGTATGCACATGAATAAGTCAACAATGCGACAATTAGAAAGTGCAGAAAACACATTATGATGCTTTTTTTAAACAAATAAAGTACAAAACATAGGGGGCATTTGTTTCAAGTTAAAATGTTGCATTCCCAAGAATACGGCAACCAGAGTGTTATTCATGGCATATCTAACAAACATTTGGTTAAATTTTAATATTCCAAGGAATAACTTTTAAATTTTAAAATAATTAAAATAAAACAACATTAAAATTTAAGTTATAGTGGGGTCAGAAAATAACTTCTCACATTCACATGTGAATGTAACTTTCCCACCCCCTTAGCATGGGAAAAAACTGTACGGACAGGAGAATCTAATTTTCCTGAAAATAAAAGATACAAAAAAGTATATTTTTGAAAACCTTCTAATGATAATAGGAATATATATTATATTCTGACTTTCATATTCTTGGGAATGCAAAAAAGATTCTGCAAAATAAATGACTCCATAATAATACGGGAATATAACACACTCTACTAAAGCTGATTTAACAAAGAAAATGAAACAGTACTGTGGTAGTGGAACTTCACACATCCACACTATTCCCAAAAAAATCACATCTAATTTTCTTTTCATGCTGCGGAATTCTTGAAATAGTTTTTTCAAAAATAAGGACTTCAGTGAAATAAACAACGAGCAGATTAACAAAACCATATTTACTTAAACAAATAATATGAACTCGATAATTAAACAAATATTAAAGAAAGTAAATTCAACCTGTATCTAGGTTTTTGTAAATAAAAGTTGCCTTCACAACAACATGCCCAAAACTGAGTCTTGTTTTTTGACAGTGTGGCAAGATTAAAAAAGAATGGTATTTGAAAAAGAATTACCGATTCATCATCAGATTGTACATCATAGTCATCATCATTGTCAGCAGCATCTGATTGATACTCCGCTACAATTGAGTTATGTTAGAAAAAAGTGATTAATTTTATAATGTCAAAGAATCCTCTCTCTACCTACCAACATCAGCCTCCTTGGGTTCATTAATAACATCTCCATGTGCATCTTTGGGTTGAATACTCGTGTGATGCTCGGCAGAATTATTCTCTCCTGCTTTATGAGCATCCACAAGATTTTCTGCCAGCATTGTTGAGTACCTGAAAACAATATATACTTAAAACGATAAGAACAACAAAGTCAAGAGGGCTGCCAGTTTCCACAAAACATAAGTGAAAAAAAAATAAAAGGGAACCAACCTCTCAGTTTGACCTAATAAAAACTCAAGCTGTTTGTCAAGTGCCTTTTTCTTCTTCTCGTCGAGTTCCATTTGATGTTTGTAAAGAACCTGGTACAATAATATATCACGAAATGAAGATCATCAGATGGAAATTACAAAAACTATGCCAGCAAACAAATCAATTGACCAAAAACATATTACCAGCTTTTCTATTTTTGTCCAGAATTTCTTAACATCCTTAGAAATATTTAATGCAACCTTTCTTAACCGCTGTTCTTCTTCCTGCACAAGATGCAGCTTTCATCATACAACATAACAGTGGAGAATAAAAGAAGCATGCAATCACCGAATTATGCTTTCAGTAGCTTTTAATGAATGCAACCACAGCATCAATAACTGAGGCAGGTTATCAGTGCTTTCATTTGTAGAAGAGAGATCGGCACCTTAATCTTCTTTTCACCTCTTGTAGCCTGATCTATCATGCCTTTGCTGGCTCTTAAAGCTACTTTCTTTGCCTGAGCTAATTTCCATTTCCTCTCTGATTCAAAATCCTGCAAAACAAAGAACAGCATGTAAAATCATACAAAATAAAATATAAAAACTGCACATTACAGATTTTGAAGGTGAAACTAGTGAGTACCTTTGATAACCACACCATTTCTTCTAAGACATGGTCCCAGTGAGTTTTGGGTCGCCGAGGCTCCCTTGGAGCTTCAAGAGCCTGACAACAAAAAGTCAAACTTAGACAAAAAGTTGGAAAAAAATATTTGTTTGAAAAATAAGCAATTAAAACAATTCTCATTGAACGATTTCCCATTTCATCTTTCAGGTTGTTCTAAGATGTGTTGTCCTCCTTTTTTGAAACTCTACTTTCTCTGAATGAATTAGAGGGTTAACATCTAAAAATATAAATATTCCTTCCAATATTGAAAATACAGCATTTGGTGAGGCTTCCCATTTAGGACTAAAAAGACAGAAAAAAAAGCATATTTTAAACACACAGAAATTAAAAAGAGGGAAATAAACAAGTCAACAGCCAAATATTTAGCCCCTAAACTTCACCAAAAATTTCAAATAATTTGAGGATTGACAATATGATGTTACAATCTTAATTTAGATAAAATTTCACTTTCAAAATGCAAATACATTCACAAAATATTAATCCATGTCATTCTTGATCGGCTTATTCTATCATTTCTCATTTTTGTACTTAATTGCGTCATTTTAGTCAATTAAGCTTGATATTTCTTTGTTTTCTTTTTCTCTTTTTAGGAAGACTTTTATCCTCCCAAGTTGTACATTATCTTTCCTTTTGAGTTAGCAGTCTTTCGAAGGTGAAATTAGTTGCATAGTTTAAGTACATTGGAATCGATCCTTCATACACGGAGACAGGGAAATTGATGAGGATGTCACACCAACAATTTGAGTTGGTGCAGTAGCAAAGAAACACTTCAAGCATAATTTTGTAAGTGCCTATCAAGCTCAAATTAAAATTTTATCTAATCAGGACATTTACATGTTGAAATCAGATGGGGGAGAATTTAGAGAGAAAGAGAACTTAAGAGAATGAAAATGTTTCATTATTCAAGAAAATGTAGTGTGTACAGGTTGATATATCATCCATATATATGGTCTCTAAATAGACTTAGTGGAGACTATTTCCTAGGCTCTTATTAATTAAGTGCAACTTCCTAGACGCTGATGAACACTATATGCATGTTATTACGTGAATGTGATACATCATACCCGGACATACTATTTTTTAAGTACAATAACTACTATTATTTCCAACACTATAAAACCAACAGTGCTCCATAATAGTGAGTGTTGAGTTGAACAACAAAGTGTTTAAAAAAAGCAAGAAATAAGAGTGTTGAGGTGTATGAGGGGGCATACAAAAAAACAAGAAATGAATATGCCCAAAACAAATTCTGTACTACCAATCAAGGAAAAGAAGAGGCACTTGCTTATGTTATTAAGCCATGCAAGAAGACAGCCCAATTAAAAAGGAGTACTAGTAACCTAAGTTAGTTTTAGGCAAACTATTAAAGACGTTACTCAAATGATTTTACTTAAACTTTGCTTTAGATAGATCTCAATGATGCTGATTAATCCATGTAGTTTATACCAAACACTACCAATACAAACAAGACAACTGATACACAAATTTTTATTTTTTTTTATCAGCACAACTGATACACAAATTAGTTTTCCCTTTTGTTACAACTTGACATGGAAACTCGTGTTCGGTGGTGTAAGAGAAAAATGAGTCAACATAAGGATCAAAGACAACATATGCAGTCAAGGTTATCAATGGCAGTCTATCATAGAAGACCAAAATTCCACCAATGACACCGCCATTGCGGAGCCTATGGCATTGCCATTGTGTGCCTCCCTTCACAAATTGCCTAAGGCCGAGGGGTTGAAAAACACCACGATAAGCATTATGGCAGCATTATAACAGTTATTTAACACCATTGCCATAACTGAACAACATCCTGAAAGGCTCATGTTATAATCTGTTTCATCACTCAATTTGCTTGATAAAATAACCTGTTTCACATTTAAATGCTACAAAAAAATGTCAATGTCAAATGAACTTTGTTTTACCTTACATTTTTTTTGCTGGAGAGTTATGAAATAGGAAAGAAATGAAGATGGGGCCAACTGAATGTTGTAATAACAATTTGCTAATTGTGCAGTAAAAAGCAACAACATCAGCATTTCACTTCCAAAGTTTTTCTCATGCAGTCTAGAAACCAATATAAGGATTTGCACCCCTCATCTAAATCACGATATGAAATAACCTCAGTAACTTCAACTTTGCTCATCAAACCCAAGTGCAGTGTATACACGTGACATGCAACTAACTTTTTCCCAGCCACAATCATATTTTCAAGAAGGACTAATTTTCAAGCAAATTCATTTCCAAACTAATTCAACAAAAAAAATTGAAAACCCCTTTTTTCCTTTAATAGTGTCAAACATCAATTAAAAAAGTGTATTAGTTCTAAAACTCTTAAGCTAGCATGAGTATGTAAGAGGCATGTCAAGTAAGAGCATGAGAGCTAAAAGGAGCTAATTTTAATCATACAAACATGGATGATTGAGATTTTAAAAGGACTGCCTTGGAGTATTTAACACAGTCGCAAACCCAGGATTTGAGCTACAGCGCGTAAAGTCAATCTTAGCCATCCATGTAATATTAAACAGCCAAGATCAATTCTCACTTGATACACTTCTCATGTCCATATAATAGGAACATTCTCTTTCCATACCAAAACATGGTTTGTTATCCTTATCCATAAATCCAATGACAAATCTCCAGCAACTTGTGTTAACATATTATAGCATAGCTAACATAATTGTTTTCACCATATAAATAAAATCTAAGCACCATTCATACCTCCACTGCTTTTTAATTTATGTTATCGTTCTTTTCTGTATTAGTCAGTTCCAATTCACTATCACCACAAGTGTTATTTCAGTAGTTTTACTCTATTCAACTTCTAAGTTTTCCCGGATCTGAATTCCATCTTTACTTTCTATACACCAAAAACAAAGCAAACCGTTCAAATGACCAAAAGGTCGAGCCTCATAAGAAGAGGAACAAAACCTAGCAGAGCAAGAAATCGTAACCAGCAACTAAAATTTCATCCAACTCCAAAACTACCACACGAAACCAAGAAAAATAAATAGTTTCAAACATGCAGGTGGTGGTAATTTTGCATTTAAGAGGAACTAGGTAGAATTTCAATTTTTTTAATTAATGATTTATTTATTTTCATTTCTCAGCCAGTAACTACAGTTTAATTCAACGCCGAAATTAACACTCGCAAAAACAAAACCAAAAAGAAAAGTAAAACGTCTAGAAACGACGACGGAGAAGACAAAAACGCGAACTAACCTTTTGCCGTTTGGCTCTGCTCTCGTGATCAATCTTAGACCTGGGACCTTTGGAGGCCATCGCGGAAACCAAAACGCAAGCACGAAAAGTATCTGTTTCGCAGCGCAAGAAAACCGTTAAATCTTGAGACATTAGCCGGAGGCAATGCATGAAGAGACGAGAAAGTCGTGGAGAATAGCGTTTCGGAGAAGAAAGTGTACCTTATCGCGCGATGAATTGAAGAAATCGCGAATGGATGAGAGAAATAGGGACTGGGGAGAAGAGAGTGACGGAGGAGAAGAAAAATGAGAAGAGGAAAAACACGATGTGAAGTGTGAGTATGGAAAAACCTAACGCAGAGGGAGAAGGAGAAGGAAAAGGAAGAAGAAGAAGAAGAAGAAGACGAAGGAGGTGAAGAAGAGAGAAGAAATTAGAAGAAGCCACGCACGCGAGGCGAGGTAGACAGCGCAGCTTCTTCACCTGACTTGGCCAAAACGCAGCGTTTCCTTCCCCACTATTTCTATGCTTTCTCGGGCTGGAACCCCGATGACACTCTCTTTTCCATTTTCCCTTTTTTTCTTTTTTATGGTTTTACTTTTCTTTTTCCACTCTATATAATTTTGTTAATCTTATCAAAAGTTAAATTCTAGATCATTTTCATAACAACTAAAATAATTTTTTAAATCATAACATAATTATATTAAATTTAAAATTATGTTTTTAATATTATATTCAACTAGTTTTTTGTTTGTTTTTTAATTAAATTATGATATATACTATTTAAATAAATTATTATTTAATATTAAATTTAATTTTATTAGTTAATTATTTTTTAAAAAGATTGTTTAGCATTTATAAAGGATGAAATAATATTTGTATTTCTCATTTAGTTTTTTATTAAAGTAAAAAATTATTTATTGTAATTTTAGAAGAAGAAGAAAATCTATACACCCATTAAAGATTATATCTAGATAATTCAATAGACACTAAATTGCTTTAATTCTATAGAATTTTCGATAAAAACTTTGAATCTGACAAAGGTTCCTTAGTTCCCTACTTTTATTGTCGTGCTTTATTTATTTATATTAATGGAAAATTTCAAATAAAAAGTATAAATTTAATTTTACAAAATAAATAGAAAAGATAAGTTGAAATTTTTTTTTTTTTAATAAAGGATAAATAAACAACTTCCACTAATTGAAAAGTAATTGAATAATTACTTATAAATCAACATGCAGAAACACTAATAGTTATAGTTTCATTCAACAACAAATATAAAAAAAAAAAACTAAGTAAACATAACTTATAGAAAAGAATAGAGCTTAATAACATGCTAAGTGTAATTTTAACAATATTTATGATTCAGAATAATTAAAAGTAGACATTAAAAATATATATTTAATTATATAAAATTTTCTAATTAGACATGAAAATATGTAAAATCTAAAAAAAATCAATAGTATACCTTTAAAACAAAAAAATGATATAATAATAAATCATTTTATAACATTATTTTTAAATTATCCAAGGACCTAAAATTCCTACACACAACCTGTTTTATTAAAAATGGTAATTGTGTTTGTTTGACCAAGATGTGCAAAAGAATATCAAATAAAATAAATATTAAATGTTATTATTGTTACAATAAATAGTTAATGGGTTGAGTTTATTTTATGTTTACTTTTAAATAATAAAAAATTATGGTAGTTTTAATATATTTTTACAGAGGAGGAAATTGATTCTCATGGTGAATTTACTTTTTACATCTTATTTATAAACTATTACTTGTTGTGGAACATAATAAAACTTTTGAATAAAAGTTATAGTCATATTTAATATTTCACAGCAAAAGTGAATTTTTAAAACATATAAATAATATTTTTCAAAACTTATTTTCTAAAGAAAAACACAATTCGAAATAAAGATAGAAATATTTATACTAGTGTATTTCATTACGATTTTTTTCTAAATTTGCTAAATTTCAGTGACACATTATTCAATGTTATTTTTGCCTTATAATCTTTAACATGCTAGTCACTCTAGACTTTGCATATAACAAAAAAAGGTGGAAAATTGAAGGTTAATACAAAAATTTTAAATTAAATACATATCAATACAATATTGAATTCTTTTCTAGTCTAACTAACATTCTTAATATTAGATTAGAAAAGAAATTCACATAAAAATACGTGTAAAAATATTCGATGGTCTAATAAATGTAGAATAAAAATATATAAGGAAAGATAAAAAAAATATGTGATGAGAAAACATTATACATTTATAAACTTGTTCTCGATAAACACATATAAGAAAATAACATGATTATTACACAAAGTAATGAATTATGTTTTTTTTTTTTTTCTATAAAGTTGCATCTTAACATTAACCAGTCGGAGATAGAAAAACTATTGCAACTAAATAGAAACAGGTTATAAGACAACCATGTATGTCTTATCCTAATTGTTTATTTATCTTTCATTTAGGAAATAGGCCTATATATATATATATATATATATATATATATATATATATATATATATATATATATATATATATATATATATATGTTGAACTTGATCATAATATAGCATATTTGCAACATCAATTTTAATCAAAATTCAATTCCCTCAAATTTTTAAATTACATGTATACATAATTACCAAGAAATTATTAGTATTAAATTAATGACCTAATACAGTTTTATATTTTATAATTGTTATAGATGGAAAAAAAATTTGAAAAAAAATAATTAAGTTTGTTAACAAGAAAAAGAGTTGTGTTCCTTTTATATGGTTATGGGAGGACAAAGAAAATAATCATGTGATAATTTAAGATTTCAGTATCACAGTACATAACTCAGTTTGTAACATAATTTAAGGAAGTGAAGTTTTTAATTTTTTGTGATGAAACACCAATGACATGTCCTTTTTTTTTAAATCATAAGAAAAAACTTTGCATGACATGACATAATGAGAGAAGAAAAATATATTTAACTTAGTAATTTATGGAAAACTAATAGATTAGATGATTTCATATATGTTATTCCTCGAAGACATAAATTATATATTATTCTTACAACACTGAATGTATTTTATCTTTAAAATTATTGTAACATTTCTACTTTTAAACAATTATTTTATTTAAATATAGAAAATATAAAATCTTACACTTCAACTCTTATTATTAAATTTATATTTCGTATCCTATATATTATTAAAGTCAAAAAACAAATCAAGTATTTTGAAAAGAATAATAAATAAATTATTATTAAAATATTTTTAAGAGATAAGTAATGGTGAAAAGAGATAAGAATGGAGAATATAAAAAGAGATTAATCTTATATCTTCATTATATGAATATAATCATGAATTTTTAAGAAAAATAAAACAAAATAAAAATAATTATGGTTATAAATAGATGAATTAAGTTAATGGAAGGAAATTAGGAAGGAGAAGAGAGAATTACCTATAAATTGAGAAACAGAGGGAAAGAGAAAGGAAGAAAGAGAGATAGAAGAGAGAGTTATGTGAGTGTTATCAAAAAATTCAAATCGATAGAGAGAAAAGTGAAACTTTAAGCATTAAAGCTAAGGAAATATTAAACATAAAATGTGAAATTATTAAGGAACAAAATGTGTTTTAAATTAAAGGTAAAATAATATCGAAAAAAGTGAAGCATAGAAGAATAAATTATATATAACAAAAAAATCGAGCGAATAGTCGTATAAAGACGTGTCAAAGAAGGAAGTTGCATGAGAAGTCATCAAAGATAGAGACATACAAAGTCATCAAAAGTATAGAGAATATCATCAAACAAGAAACAAGTTTGAAAAACCATTGAGCAAGATGAAGTTATCATAAGGAGGATGGAGTTATTAGAAGATCATAATCACTCATCCACGTTCGCAAATCCTAAGAACAACATGGCATAACAACATGAAGTAACAAACAACGTGAAGCAACATCATGGAGCGATTATTTGGGAGTTAACAAAAGTGGTTAATATTTTCAAATTATAATTTTGTTTGAATTGAGTTTGAATTTAAAATTATCTAAGAGTATAAAAAGGATTGTTACAATAGAATAAGTGTGACAAATTGTATAAACAAATTTTTGAGAACACAACCTAACAACTGAATAATGACAAACTTCCTTAGAATGCTAGCAATTTGGGTCACTGCTTTCATTGATTTCTTTTATGTTGAAAACCTTTATCTGTAGTCCATCTTGGTGAAGCTAAGAATTCTCAATGGGTAATGGCTAGCTTTGAATATTAATGGACTAACATAAAATTCTCTTTTATCCTACTATGTTGCTTCAAAACTTGTGGAGCTTCATAATCATTGGAGTTGATACATAAATATTTATGTTCTTCCAGACTAGTAGTGTCAAAAATTTTATTTATATAGACTTTCTACTTAATCTCCTTTTATTTTGTAATGTTTATCTATACTTTATAGTGATGAATTCTCACTAATTAAACTTTTCTACCTTTTTTACATTCTAATGAAACTCTAAAGTTAAGTATTTATGTAATTACTCAATATGGAATAAAAATCTTTAGAAATAATACCATACTTTTCTACCTTTATTGGAAGTCCATCTTGGCAAAGCTAAAAGCTCTAGAATGGGTAATGGTTAGCTTTGAATGCCAATGGACTAACATAAAAAAAAAATCTATCTTGTTGTGTTGCTTTACAAACTTATGACTTGTACTCCCACATTTTTATTTGTAGACTTTTTACTTTGTTTCTTTTTAATTGTAATGTCCATTTGTATTTTTATGGAGACAAATTGTCACTCGTTTGAATTAAAATATTTGTGTTTTTTCTACATTTTGATGAAACTCTAGAGTTTAGTATTTATGCACATGCTCGATAATGAATAATTATCACAAGAAAATTTATAGAAATATATTGTACTTTTCTTCCTTTATTGGTAGTTTGTCTTGACAAAGCCGAAGCTCTCAATAGGAAATGGCTAGCTTTGAATGAACTCGCAAAAATCTCTTTTAATATGTAATGTTGCTTAACAAACATTGATACCAAAAAGTCTACTTTTGGATTTGTGTTCATGATGTTTAGAACTGCAATTTGTTGGAGAGCTAGTTTGCAACCAAGTGTGATTTTATCTACTACCCAAACAAAGTGTATCACACTCAATACCGAGTTCTCAAGTAATACACATGAATGAATTTATGCACTATTGCTTTAAGTAACCCAATCCGAAAATGATTTCTTCCAAATATATACATTGCTTATCATAATCTTGCATTTCTAATTTGTATCTATGAACAAATTAAACTATAAAAATTCCAACAATAATACATTCAAATAATAACAATTTTATTTACAAAATACTTCCATTTTATTATGATGCATTATGATATAAAACTAAATAATCTATTTAAAAAATTAGTCATACATAATATCTTACATCTTCATAATATAACAATATTTACAAATTATTATTAAAAATATAATATAAATAATAATATTTATTACCATTTTACATCATATTTAAATAATATTTCAAATTATTTTTTAATAATTTTTAATAAAATATTAAATATACTATAAAGATTTTTTAAAGTAAAAAAAATATAAAAAACAAAAGAAAAACTAGGGACTCGTGGGTACGCACACGTCTCCAGGCTAGTATTAAAAGATAACCATTTCACTTAACCAATTAATTAAACCAACTTAAATCAACACAAGCCTATGAGTTTAGTCAATATCTATTCATGGATTTCTAACTAAAAAAAAGCCAATAAGTCACTTTCTCCTAAAAAAAACCATTTTCATCTTACACCTCATAGCTTTTTATACCCTTGTAATAATATAAAGTGACCAATGTGTCACTTTAAATAAATACTCATAATTAATTCAAAATTATATATTGGTCTGCACAATTTTTGTATATTTTCATATTACACAAATGAAATGATATTCTAAATTCAGTAAATTCAAAATATAACTTCAAATTACTCTCTATAATCTTCTATGTGTTTTCAAAATAATAATGTTTATAAATTATTACTATTAAAATTACTATATATATATATATATATATATATATATACTCATATAAATATTTTTATATCTATTTCTAACTGTCAACTTAATTTTTCTTTAAACAAAAGTATTATATGTATAAATTATCTTATTTCAAAAAAATAAAATCAATTTTTTTAAAAAAGCAATTCAAGATCTAACACATCTAATAACTAGCTATTTTTAAAATAAAAACAACTACCCACCATACACATATATTTTGTATTTTACTAGTATAAGATCAAAATAATATTAAGAGTCAATGTTAGTATTAAAAGAAATCACAAATATGAAACTTTTTATGTTTCAATTTTTTATTAAAATTCATTTTAATGCTATATACACCACCCAATTAAAGTGTATTATTAATAAATTCAAAGCTATATTATTGACAATATATACAAATAAATTATTAAAATACTATAATAATGATACTTTCCTTAAAAGATGTAATAAGCATAACCAAAATCCTTTACAATTCAAGAAACTACAATATATATAAATATAAATAAAAAAACACACAGAAAAAACCGACACGCACGGGTTTCAAAGTAGTGTTGTCTGAATGAGATATTTTAAGTATTCTTTCAAAAATATATACTTTGTGTGTATGATGATGAACTGCAGTTAGAAAATAATTTTGAAGAATTTGGCAATAGTAAAAAATTTAAATGATTTGAGTATTCAGAATTTTCTTACCCCACTGATTCTACTCTCTGTTTCTTCCCTGTAATATCTTTATCAGTGTATAATATATATAAATGGAAAGGGCCAATTATCCAGTGCAGACAGTCTCTGTGGAACCTATGAAATCAAATTTACAAAACCCATAAGAAAGAACAGTGTTGAAGCAGAAAGTGAGCAAAGTATCAAAATTTTGTTGCAATCTCTACACAAAAACAGTGTATAAGACAATCGAGAAACCCAGTCCAGCCCCAAATCAAAACTAGGGTTCAAAGCAACGATGAAGGCCTCTCTAAAGTTCCGGGAAGAGCAGCAGAAGCCCCTGTTTAGGGCGAAGGTGCCCTTAAGCGTCCTCAGCATGCCCTTCCAATCGGGCATCGTCACCGGCGAAACAAAAGAACTCACTCTAAGCCTTTCCACCTTCTTCGAATCAGGTCCTTCGCTTAAAGTGGCCTATCGACCCAACGATTCCAAGAACCCTTTCTCGCTCATAGTGAAAACGGGAACCGGACCCTTCGGTTCCCCTCTCAAGAGCTCCATGCTCATGAGCTGCGAATTCAACCTTCCCGGCCGAACCGGTTCCCCGCTCTTCATGCTCCACTTTAAACCCCGCTTTGGCGACTTCACTTTCAAGAAGACGCAGACCTCTGTCTTCGACGGAAAAGCCTTTTGCAACGCGCAAGACGACGTCGTCGTCGTCAACGAGACCGTTCAACTCGAAACGCCCTCGTTCGCTGGCGCCAAGATTCCTGTGCTGGGCACCAACTCCCGCGCCGCTGGTGCCGTCGCGGGGATGTTCTCCGGCGTGGAGGTCTCCGCCCGGACGACGCTCCCCGTTCGGGGTCGCGCCGCCGTGAAGTTCCGCTGGGGGGTTAGGGTTCCGGCGGAGTTCAAAGGCGATGGCGCCTTCCAGCGGATTCCGTTTCTCGTGATGGACAAGATCGGCGTGGAGCATATGATGGAGTGCGGTGAGGCGAAGAAGGCGAGGGCGGACGCCGCGACCGCGGCTCCTGCGAGTGCTGACGTGGCGGAGGCGTGCTTCGCGGTGAAACGGCAGATGGAGGTCCTCCAGTCGGAGAGCGGGTTGCTGAGGAACGCCGTGGAGGATCTCCGGCGAGAAATTGTTGGTGTCCGAAGTGGGGGTTCGGAGTTTAGTAAGTGGAAAAACCCTAAAAAGAACGACAAGAAAACAACGTCGGATTATGGTGGTTTTTCAGGGAAATCGACGGAGGTTGAAGCGAGTGAGGAATTGAAGAAGGCGTTGATGGGAGGTGCTCCTTCTGGTGCTTGAATCTGACTCCGTTGAATCAAAATACTGTTTTTTTATAATGTATTGTCTATAATATTTTTTGGGATGGGTAGAATTGTGTTTTTTTCTCTTTCAAAATTTATAGTTTCAGTTTTGAAGCTGCGAAATTTTCTTCTTTAGTGTTATGTATGTTATGGTATATAGGTTGGTTCGTCAAGGCTTGTTCTCGTGTTCAATTTTGAAGCTATGAATGAAGGACCATGAAGTTAAGCAGATTCAGCTTATGAATTGGTTTCACTTGTCACTGTCACGCATGAAATTTAAATGTTAGCGGTAGATGTTAGATCAGATGATGAATGCTTGGTTTGGTTTGAACTGGGTCGTCAAATTTTTACTGGCAAGAGAATTCATTCATTTTTGGTTAATTATTTGCATTATTGTGATTAGAATTCATTCGTGTGACTGAGTTCAACGTTGCAAGATGGTTACAGAGCAAGTGACAAATGGGTGAGATTGATGGGGGGCAGTGGTACTTGAACAATTGAATAAGTGGAAATGGCAACTTTAGATTGTGCTTTTCTTTCAGGGCATTGGCAGTTGGAACTGGGTTTTTGGTGTGTTGTTTACAACTTTCAGCTGGTTTTGCTCAATGTTAGATATTCGTTGAAGAGATTGAGATTCTTCTTGTTGCTTAGTGATTTTGGTTTTAGGAAGGTATTGAGTTTTCAACTTTCAGCATTTGATTTATGCTGAGTCAGATATTTGAAGCGATTGAGTTTGTTCATGGTGCTTTGAGATTTTTGGTTTGGGAGGGAACTGAATTTTCAACTTTCAGCAGTTCATACTCAAGGAGTCAATGTCACATTTCTTGGAGAGATTGATTGAGTTTTGGTTTTGTTGTTTAGAGCTTTTCGGTTTGGGAGGGAATTGAATTAAATTCAATTTGGTGTTACTGTCATATCTGTAATTTGAAAATTAAATTTTACACTATTATTGCCAGCTATTGCTTCAGATGATGCAGATTTGTCGGAAGAAATTGCCCAATCATTGACAATAGAATATTACAAAGAAGAGGGAAATGAATTGTCTGCAATTTGAACAAACTTAAATCTTCAATCATAAAGATATTTTATCACATGATAAAGTATAGGTAGTAAGCATAATCTGCCAATTTTTATGGCTGTGTATTCTCCTGGAGATTAATGCTATCTTAACTCAGGTAAAAGTAAGAGAGAAAAGAAAAACAGATATTGAGAAATGAAAAACGGATATTGATTATAAATTTTTCTTATAATGAGGAAGGAGAAAAGTTGTGAGGACTACAAAAATATTTTTTCTTCACAAAAACAAATATATGAAAATTGTGGTTTACAAGATATGCAAATATATTGAAAATTGTATCAGTAAATTAAATTCGTCTCTTTTCAACTCAATCTTTCCCTTTTTTTTTTGTGCGAATATTATAGATGATCAAACCTAACCCTATCATCATGCTTATCTTGTATATAAATGTTCATGTGCTTTCATCTTTGAATTCATTTGACCTATTGTAATCTACAATCTTCCACACTAAATTTATATTTTCTTAACCTCTTCTTTCTCAATACTTCTTCACCACCTCTTAACACTACTAAATTAGCTCTTTATGACTCTCATATTTTATTAAATAATTATTCAAATCAAATACAAAAAAAATAAAAATGGGATTTGTTTTAATTTAATAATTAATGTTCTATTATTTATTTTAAATTGATTTTTACAGTTTTTTATTTTTTATTACAAAATTATTAACCATCTTTTGAAAAATATTTTTTTAAAAAGTTGATAAACATTTTATTTTAAGTTATCAAATAGAAAAATATATTGTAAATTTTTCGTATAGTTGTTACTAAAACCCTCAATTCTTTGTTGATTCGTTTTATCATCTTAAAATAATCTCTGAATGTCACTGTAAAGTTATTTCATTTTGGTATATATATATATATATATATATATATTTCTAATGTGTATTACTTTTGGTAGATATATTTATGGGTTTATTCATTTCATCATCTTAATATAAACTCTTGATGTGATTATAAATTTTAATAAAATTTATTTCTTTTGATAGATGTATTACTAAAGTTTATTCCCTTATATTTTTGGGTTTGGTGTTGAGAGTTTAATTTCAATAATAATCCTAACATACATTTGTCCGGTTCTAGAAACATACATTTGTTAGAAACATACTAAACACTTTTTTATATAATATATCTTATAAATTTATCACATTTTTTTTTCTTTACTGTAAATAAGCATTTTACAATAAAAAAATATTTATTTATATCTAAAATACTTATTTACAATTAGAAAGAAATTTTTTTTTATAATATATACAATATAATAAAAAGAAATCAAATAAAAAATATTTGATAAGTATATATTAGAGAGAGGTGTATGTATATCTTTAAGAATATAGAAAGAAATAACTAGGTTGTTTATGACAAGAGATTGCTAGAGAAAAGAAATAGAGAAAATAAAAAAGATAAAAAAAACACTATTCTTATTGAAAAAAACTGATAATAATAAATGGTGGTCAAAGACCAAAACATGATATGAAAGGAGTTAGGAAGAAAAAACATTTTCAATAGAGTTGTTTAAAACAAAATATTATTTTAATATAAATTTCGCGTGCATAAATGGTTTAAAATTAAAAAAATATGCTTATAAATTGAAAAAACAACTCTCTTCAATTTATAAACAATTTTCCTTAAATTTAAACAATTCATCTGTAGGACTCACATTAGTATAATATTTTTATTCATAAGAAAAAATAGATAAATATAAAAATGAATAAAACTTAATGACTAGTATTTAGCAACGTGAGTGGTTCTCATTCGATTCAAAATTTATATTATTATTTTATTTTAAGAAACATTTTTTTCAACATTATAATTTTTAAGATTAAATTGAGTGATAACTTACAATTTTAAAGATCATTATGTCATTCTATTTGTTTCAAAGATTAATAAGATTTTCCATTACAATTTTTAAAGATTAATTTATTACTTTATTAATTTTAGGGACTAATTTAGTCAATTATTTATTTATTACAATTCTAAAGAATAAATAAGCTAATTTCCTTTTTTTTTTATTTTACTTGCGAGTTGGACAATAACTTCGAGACAAGCAATCTAATCTATTTAAAATCCCTAATTATATTCCTAATAGGTGACAAAACATGACATTAAACCTAAAGCTAATACATTAATTATTATTTAATAAGGGGTAGGATAGTCATCTAGGTAAGTATAGTATCGAATATGACATTATTACACTCAAATTTCTTATTTTATTTTAAACTTTACCTTGTAATGAACTAGTTTTTTAATATATATATATATATATATATATGTATATATATATATATGTGTGTGTGTTAATTAATTTATAAAACTCTCTTAGATAATTTTTAAAATTTGAATTTTCTAATTTATGGCTAATTTTAATTTGTATATATTTTTAAAATGGTATGAATCCTTAATAATAGCCGTGGTTGGTCCCGCATTCCAAACTACGTCGAGAATGGTGACTGTGTGTGGGGCCCACGCGAATGCGCGCTGTTTCGGCATTTCTCTTTCTTATCTTCAACCTCACAACACGTTGCGCACAACGACACCGTTTTGGCACGACATAATTCAATCCATCAACCAACGTGAACCGCTTCAGCGAAGGGTCTTCGAAGTTCGAAGGAAACGAAAGCAAAGCGCATCGGATCGACGTCGTTTCGAGACGATTTCCGCGGATACAGATCTCTTGATACTGCTCAATTTCTTCAGGTACATTCAAATCCTCTTCACAGCTTGTCGGTTGTTCTGTTTTTCGCTTGAACCTGTCGTTTGGGTTGTAGTCAAATGTCGTGGACTTTGATGATGGTTACGAGGATTTTGGTTATTCGTGTTCTCATGCATTCTTATAGTGCACCGAATCGTAAATTGGAGCTGAAGGATTTTGATTTCTTGTGGTCGTGTTCGGTAGTTTTTTGTTGGGCATAACATCCACATGTTCATGCTTAGGCAGATGTTCTACTAGAAAAGATTTTCCTTTCTGAAATTTTATTTTACTTTCTTTCTTTGTTCGTTGATTTACTCACCTGTATAATCCTTCGGATAACACTAAAATTTTATTGATGCAAGTAAAGCTGAATTTAAATTTTTTAAAACAAGATATTGGCTTCCAATTTTTTTAATGAAAAGGAAGACTTCAGTGAAAACATTGACTGTCAAATTTCGTCAATTTTATTGTTCTCCAATCATTTCACCGAACACTGGTCCAGTGAATGATTGGTTTAATCAAAAGTCAGATTTCGTCAATTTTGTTGTTCTCCAATCAATTCACCTAAAATTGGTTCAAATGACAATAATCTTGGTTGGTTTAGTCTAAGTAACATTAGAAAAAACAGGTTCCATCTAATTCGATTTGGATCATACTGAAGAAACAATAAAAAAACAATGGTTCCAGCTTCATAATTTGTAGCGAGTGGATTCTATAACCTTATTCTTTGGGTTAATAAGGTGAAAACTTAAATTTATGCAAATAATAGCATTAGAAACACGTCATTGCATGTAAATTTAACGTATCTGAATCAATTTCATAAACAGAGCAGAGTTATTTTAGCCACTGCTACGATTTTGAAGCGTCCACTTTTTGAATCTTTTGACCGATCAGATTTCTAGAGATTCCAATCCATCATATCCGTTTGATAACTTCTTCCTGTAGCAATGACGAGGTAATCGATCAACTACTAATTTGCGCTCTTGTTTTGATCATGGATGATAGATCAAACTATTCAGGTAATGTTTTTCTTTGGGATTCTTAGGTGCTTTTGGAGCAAACGAAATTTGACTAGTGCTTTGTCGACATAAAGGAACACACATTCTAGGCAGATAACAATAAGTATTTATCTCTTGTATAGAAGGATGAAGGATCTTAGTTGCAATATTGACTATGGTATAGGGATTAGGCTTTGTTATGACACCATCCTTCTGGAAATTGATGGAATCCAATGTGTCTGATTCTTGGTGGTTCACAAAGTCTTCCTTTAGTTAGTAGATTTGCTAATTTGTGTCAGTGCTAATGTCCATGTAAGTATAAGTTGATATATCTATATATTCAGATTGCTCTTATGTGAATTGTCATTCTCATGTTTCTTTTAATTTGCATCTGATGGGCTAAGGCACATAATCTTTGACTACAGGCCTTAGCTGATCAAATCCTGGATATTATTGGGTGCTTTTAGGAATGGCCTTCCAACTTCTATGCTTTTTGCTGCAAATGCAATTTGTGCAGTATTCCTTTTACTTATGGTTTCAATGCCGTGTTGCAGGAATGTATTGCAGACGTTGATAGTATCTTTAAAGAGAAAGCCAAACGAAATTCATGACAAAATTAATTTATAGTATTTTACTTGTAGTATTTTACAGTTGCATGCAGACTGAAAATTTGATATTCATGTGCCTGACAATTGATAATGGAGGGGCTCTCTATTCAAAATTGTCATTGAGTACAAAACTCGCACATGCGGCAACAGTCAGGAAGGGTAATAAATGAATGACAGAAAATGCATCAGTAAGAAGAAGACCGTCATGGCCATTTTGTTGCTGTTGGATCCTACAAGTGCATACATAAGTTGACCACGCATTCATCTCTCCAAAATTAGACTTTCATGAGACTTCATCAGAGCTTAAAGATAATGTTTCCTGTGCAACAGATTACCTCCAACATGAAGTATTTCCTGTGCTCTTATCCCCTTTCTATTAATTGTCCATGCTGCAAAAACGGCTGTTCTTCATCTGTAAACAAGGCACAGTGAAAAGTTACACTATTATTTGTGATTGTTATATATATACAAAATAAATTTCTCCTTCATCTTTAAAAGATTAGTGTGGTGACCGTGATCACCAATTGTGCAAGTAATACTCACACAGAAAGACAATGTTACAACACTTTTATTTAATATGCACAGAACTTGTTCTGTTTGCTTTTTTTTTTCAAAAGTTCTCTTAATGAGCACAGAAAAAAGCTATTTTATCAATAAGCGTGAGCCAAACATTAACTATAAAATAAGAGGCCCCCAATTACTCTCGCTAGTACATCTCCTGTTCTCATCCAAAATTAAGAAAAGCATAAATGTTTTGGCCCCAGTTAGAGAATTGTCCCAGATAGCATAATAAAAATGTTGATTTTATTAAATTACAAAAAGCTTATTTGTCTAGCCTGAACAAAAAAAGAAAAAATATAAGGGGTTTCAATATACAACAGTAAGCAGCATGATTATGTTGACGGCTAATTATTACCACTTTCACCATCAGATGCATCTGCAATCCTTGCAATGGCGTCAACAAGTGCTTGCTCATGCTCCTATAAACAGTTCAAGCAAGTGTGTGAACAATAACCATGGGCATAAAGGTTTGAAGATAGGAAAAGTATGACGATGGAAAGGTTGACTTACTTTCAGCATTTGCTTTGCTTTCTCAAGCTCCATTGAATCTGGAGCACTAGTAGCAAAAATCCTTTCCACCTATTATAACATCAATGTTTCAAGAATTAAAAAAAAACCTTCCCTGTTTTTTCTTTTGGTTTTAACGAGGTTGCTTAGGCATATCATACTACCTCCTTAACTAGAGAATCTGTGTTCAGCAATTCGATGTCATCCAAAACTCTCTTCCCAATACCATTTTGTGGTGGGTGAAATTGTTGTCTGGTATGAAGCCTGGGATGACCTCTCCCTCTTCCTGCACCTAAGGAATCACCACCATGGCCAAAGAATCTCTTAACGCCACGACCATGCCCACTATGTCCACCTCTATGGAGTATGCCTGGATCTTCACCTTCCCATCGTATATCTTCCGGTGAGATCTGTAATTTAGAAAGTATATTTATATTTGTCCATAAAATATGAAAGATCATTTTGCCCAACTTATATCTACTTGGTTATTGCAACATAATTTCTTTCAGGGTATAAATAGTCAAACCATTTGCAATTATTTTACCTTATGCAACTCAGGGATCTGTAGCATAACAAGAAGCATGATTTTACACATTCAGAATGCATGAAGGTGTATGCACATAAAGCAAAAATTATCACTCAAATAGGGTGTTAGAGACACCTTATTGCCCCCACAATATTGTAGTCGTCTGAGATCATGAATCGGTCAACAAATAGGTTCCCACATCAACCAAAAATATCAATAGATATCCAGACATGGCTTCAACTTGATTGTGATCAATAGAAAACTATGAGTTATAAGCCTTAAGCACTGAATATCCCAATGAACATTGCAACTTCGTTTCAGGAATTTAACACAAATTAGGGTTCAACTGCTCCTAAACTCAAAATGGTCCAAAACACATGTTAAGAAAGACCACAAACAACATAACCAAAAAAGTTTTATAAATAAAAAAAATCTTCAATACCCCCAAAATATTCCGAAATAAAGAATTCAAGTATTTTACAGTATTCAAATCTGATGGAGTCATATTACTCCAAAAATATTACAAACAACACAATCACAGAAAGTTTCATAATAAAAAATCCTAAATCTTAACCTATTTTAAATATATGAATTTTTCATTAATGTTTGAAAGCTTTTCAATAATTTTTTTTTAAAAAAACTCAATAGCCCCCATATTTTCTCAAATAAAAAATTCAAATATTTTACAGTATTCTAATCAGATGTTGAGTCAGCATGTTTGCTTTTGGTTTTTAGTTCAAATACAGTGGAAATCTGGTATCTTGTTAAGAAAAAATAAGGGATTTCTCCCCTCAATACAGTGCCTACTTACAGAACTTCAAGGGTCTTCACCTCCCAACGCTGAAAGGTCACCAATTCTCTCTTTAAATGACCAAGACAAATCCCTCTCAACCCCTCTTTCTATTTATATACAGCTACGGGTTTCCTAAGATAAACCCATCCATAATGGGCCCATTTCCCTTCCTTCCAACATAACCTCACGTATTTCTTTGACTAACTTACATAACTATTAACTGACCAATCAAAATCACCAATGGATGAAGTTGTAAAGCTCACCATCTGCAATCCATGTTCAAGCAGTGTTTCTTTATCCTTGAAATGGTATTGCAAACAAGAGTAGGATGAGTTTGCATTGAAGAGATAATCAATGTCGCACAAATGAGGAAGGAAAATGACCAATTTGACTCTAAATTGGATTAAATTTACACAAGATCAGAGAAGATAACAGATGGATTCTACAATGCACCCTTCAAGAGCCAGAGCATGGATTCACCAGCTTTCAAAATTATGATTATATACCCTTTCTGTATTAACAATTTAAATATCACCCTCATTTAAAAGTTGAGATAAAACTTAGAAGGTATATGTTAAACACCAACGAAAATAAGCTACTGGAGTATGATGTTTCAGCCAGGGTACCAACTACCAAGACAAGGATCTAAAGGACAATAGAAGGACAATGGATGGAATAGCTTTAGTTTTAGGCCATAATAACAGATAATCTGATAGGAACATTCAAACTGCTTTTTATGAAGGGATGGATGCTGCAAATTCTGCTACCTCTTTAGTTTTAGGCCATAATGACAGGTACTCTGATAGGAGTATGAGTATTCAAACTGCCTTTTATGGAAGGATGGATGCTGCAAATTCTGCTACCCCTTAATATGTTCTCAGTGTCCCATTGGTACCAAGACACATAAAACTCGCCTTCTAGATTCATTTTTAAAGGAAGGTGGTGGCAGAGCCCCAAAAGTCATTTGCTTATTATCTATTGTTGCCATATTTAAAAGTAGTATATTTTTTAGTCATTTCATAATATTAGATGTTAATTTTTTCATTAACATTTTTTGCTAATGCTAAACTCAATGTCACTGTTAAAATTTTAAAACCTAATTAACTATGGCTGTTGTATATGCAGCACAACATAGGAAATATATACCTCTTTGAGATCAACCCATTCCCAAGTCTCATGTACTTTATTAATATCATAAACCAAAGCATGCCGACCCTGCGAGAAAGAAAAAATCCAAAAGTATGGATAAAAAATTACTGAAAAGTTATTAAAAAAATCGTATCATGCTGCCATGCACTTTCAGGATTGGGCCCTAATCACATTTAATCTTTTTTATATTTCCATATGGATTAAAGGGCGAATACTTCATTATATATCCTGCATGAGTTTAGAAACAATAAAGAAAGACAAATTTATCCTAAATGAGATAAACATAAAATGTTTGCATACTGTTCATTCTCTTTAATCTGCATGGGGAATCCCAATCAAAAAAGGAAAAGACATCCTACATGTGGAGAAAAAAAACTCAACTACATAAATCACCCTAGAGGGCCTAAACATCAAATTTAAATGACAATCAGTCCAGTGACCATTCAAAACATACATCAAGAATCAAGAATTTAAACACCAATATAAATGCAATAATCAAGAATTTTCAGAACTATTTTAAGATCTAAACATACATCAGTAGGGTTGTAATCAGTTACAACAGCCTCATAAAAGTGGTTATCTTCAGGCCACCTAGTCCAAACTTTCTTCCCAATCAATGGATCAAAGGCTGCTGCTTCGGCAGGTGCATTGGATGCAAGAGCACTAGCATTGCGATTTGAAAAATGCCTACCTCCAGTAGGTCCAGCAGAAGTATACTGTACAGACTTCACTGAAGATAAAGCAGGCAAGGACTGACCCTGGTGCCAATATTGGTAGAAAATTAAAACCAAATGGACATTAATATATTTTTTTTGTACATCTCAAATAAAGAATTTAAGTGCGGTGCAATTATGGATTTTGGCCTTTGGATCCTAAAGCACCGCTTAAAAATGCAGGCACTGAATATGAGCACAAAAAAATGTGCTGTTAAAGCTCACGTCACATCATATATTGTAAAATAGTAGGTGGTACCGAATGGGATGTCTTCTGCTTTTTTCGGGAAACTGAAACAGTTGGACTAGGTAAAATGTCATGAACAGGCTGAGATGTGCTGCGCCTTGCAGGTTGGTAACAGCCAGTTTGTCTCCACTCCCTTATTGAATTTTCAATAACACATCATTATTAGCAGAAAAACGGCAAAAACTAATTTTTTTTCTACATTATTGCAACTATTCAAATAATTTCAATACCTTATGCGGTGAATTATTTCATCAGAGTTAACCCTGGTAAGAAGCTCTCTGTGTTCATCGTCTGAAACCCTCAACTCTTTTCTAAGCTCAGTTATCAAACCTTCCTTCTCCTGATGAATACATAAAATGAAATACAGGAGATAAATCTTTAACACGGGAAAATACAAAGGTAATAAAAAGTACATCGAGGGAACTAATGGTAAATACCCATGTAAGAGCATCAGACTGAGCTTTGAAAGCACGTAAGACGGCAGAGTAAGCTTCCTGTTCAAGTTGATGAATTTGAGCCTCCATGTCACAACGCAATTTAGAGTATCAGAACCTACAAAAGATTTTCCATTGCCAGTAACACAGCTAGATCTCAGAACTCTATTCCAATCTGAGGGAGAAAGATCATCATCAGTACCTAAATTTGATTAATGCAAAAGGGACTTAATATAAGAAAGAATGATCTCAAAATTTAAAGTTCAGGTTTATTTTGTTAAGGACATTGATTCCCACATTGGAAGAGAAATTTATTTATAAGTGAATGCCGGTTACACAAATTATTTCTTTGCTCTAGAAACAGAGGACTCTTGACTCTTTAAATGTTCTTTCCAATTTTATCAATGACCATACACACAATCAATTATTCTTACTTCCCTCCCCCTTTTAATCTATTTCATTTTTCATTTTCAAGTTTATTCAACAATTTGAGCAACTCAAATGGTTGATTCCACGTTAGTTTCATGGTTTGACAAAGAATAATGTCTAAAAATATAATTCAATTCACAAGCATATGAAATGCACTGGCAGAAAATGTAACAAGGCTTCTATGCATTTAAATTTTAAGGCGCACACAAAACACCTACTTTACAATGAAACAATTTTGATATCAAAAGGATAAAAATATGACCCAAGTACAAGGTTTTGGAAAGCATCTTTAGAGATTTCATACATTAGGGCTGTAGTTTCATTAAATAATTTCTTCTACCCTACAGATCTCAAATGAAAAATATATTTGGTTCCTACCACAACGTTCTTGTGATATTTGGTTCCTTCAAACACCTACAACACCAACTTTCGCTCCTTATCAACCTCCTAGATCAATTAACACACTGCATGTCATACACACACACACATAAAAAAAAAAACCCATCTCAGTAAGAATTTGCCTCTAATAAACTGTGCTAGCAAATTCCAATTTCATGCATTCAAACATAGGTTCTGCAGCTGTAAGCACAAATATTAAGCAAATAATTCCTATCTGATTGCTCACTTGATACAAGTTCAAGTTTTGTCCCCTTACCAACATAAACAGTCTCCATACCTCACGCCACCAAAAACTAATTCCGGTAAGCATCAGTCCACAGTAATATGCGACACCAATCTTCACACGTTTACAAATTACTAAGCACATGCACAATACAAAATTGACATTAACTTTGTATAAACAAGCCAGAAAAATCCACACGCCCTACATTAAAAATACTCTTTTCGCCTCCGTCACTTTTCATTTTATATTCTGAAAGCGTCAATCCACCAAAATAAGGGGTTAAACTTAAACCCTAGCAGAACATTATGCACATCAATGCCACAGTGCCCAATTCCAGGAAAGTCCCTAAAACACATAATCTTCCCCAAAATAACAGCCAATTAAAAATTATTGACCCCACGTCCAGCAATTTCGACAGTCGCTACATAAATTTCAAAAATCAATTTATTTTCTCACGACATATTCGACATGTTGAGGTAATAAGAAAAAGAAAACCCTAGAACGTTGTTTGGACAAGTGGGAGGAAAAGCGCAATGGGGCTCACCGGGAGTGTCGGAATTTGACAGTGCGAGAAGCTTAGAAGAATGGGTGAGAGAGCGAATAAGATATGCTCGGAAGCGCGTTTCGGTTGGAGAAAGTCGAAGGTTTTGGAGAAGAAAATGGGTTTTAGTTTTTAGTTTGGGAGAGAGAAAACGACAGAGTCAGAGGGTGTTGTATGTGTTCCTCGTACGAGTTATATAGTCGAGTCGAGTCGAGTCGAGTGGACACAAAAAGCGAATGAATAGAAAAATAGATTTGGTTTTGGTTTGGTCGAAGGGAAACCATAGCAATGACGAAGATAAACGGGAAAGACTCTTACTTCAGTTAATTCAATGAAGAGGTAAAATTGTTACTATTTATTTATATTTAAGAAATAAAAAAAGTGTATATTTTTCTTTTAAATATGAAAGGAAATAGGAATTAACCAATAATAATTCATCGCAACTCACATGGATATTTATTGGAAAAATAATTATTATGGTATAGTAAAATTCACTAAAATCTTTGATTTGGCCATCATCTTCCATGTTTCTTTTAACAGTTATTTTATTAGTAAAAATGTATTTTAATATAAACTACACAAATATAAATTCATTCAAATTAAAAAGATATGTTGAAAGTATTTCCAAGACAAATGTCTTACTAGTGATATATTTAAAGACCTGTTTATTCGAGCATGACAGTAGAATTTTAAAATTAAGACATTATCTTGTATAAAATCTTAGATTTTATGAATAAAAATAAAAAAATATTCAACATCAACTATATTAAATTAATATTTAATTATAATCATTAAATTAACTTTTCAGTTGTAAAAAGTTTAAATACAAGTAAAAAACAAAAAATTATTAAGATATAAATTTTATAAGACTTCATCACTTAAAACAAAACTTATAAGAGTTTATTAAAAATAATATAATATAATATGATGGAACCACTTAAAGTAAAATAAGCTCCATCATATTTCCTTATAGCAATTACGAATATGAGTTTCTTACTAACAGCTTTAATTAAATTAAGACTCATTATGTCATATACTTTAACTAACTCACCAAATTTTTATAAATTTTACTCCAATTGTGGGTTTTTATAAGCATCCGAAACTACCACTATAATTCTTTATTTGTATTTCACTTGTTTACAACTTACAGACTTAATTTAAATATTATAGTTAACATGACTAAAAATATTTTATATTTAGTTTAATATTACTATTCTCTATTATTGATATTTTATTTTTTTTCAATCATAGTTGAATTTGTAAGAGGTTAGAAAATTCTTATAAATTTTTTATCTAAGATAATAATCAATAAATTATTTTTTCTCAATAGAGAGAATGATCTATTGATTATTTTTAAATTTTTAAACTTAAAGAAAGTCTATTTTATTAAATTAATAACAAATTGTATACAATTAAAGTTTATTCTAAAGATTGATGTATTACTTTTTAAAATAAAGATTAATGACAATGAAAAAAAAAATCTTTAATTTTAAGCTTAAGATAGTGAAATGATAAAATCTAATCTCAACAATACACATTTTACATATTTCTATCCAATTAGTTTTCTTATTCTAAAATACAAAAAATATTATAGTATTTAGTTTTATTTTTTCTTTCAAGTTCTTTATACTAAATCATATATCATGTTTTACTGTTTATTTTAAGTCTAACAGTATAAAGTTAGTATAAGTTCTTTTATCCCAAGTCTTTATGGATTCGATACTTTTACTTACTATTAAAACTACTAAAGACAATAATGCACTTTCCAAAAAGTCAACACTAGTATAATGCATGCATATATTGTTAGGGAATTCAAGTGTGAGTGAGAATAAAGTCTCATATTGAGTAGAAATGATAAAATAGTGTATATAGGAAAAATAAAGACCCATAAACATTGGGTCTTAAGGTTTTATGTTAAAAGTAGTGTCAATTTTCCTATATACTTGCTCTTTTGAGAAAATTTTCTAACAGTAGTATCAGAGCTTAGTTGTCTTAGTGATTGACTCAGACAAGGACAATCATGTCCTATTGTGATAAAGTCTAACAGTATTTAGGGTCACTACTAAGGTAGTGGTTGAGAATATCCTTCAGGAGAGTGTACCAATGTTGAAAGGTATTAAAGAGATAGTTAGGGTGGTATCAGAGCTTGATTGTCTTGGAGACCGACTCAGATAAGGTCAAACATGTCCTATTGTGATAAAACCTAACAGTAGTTAGGATCATTACTAAGGTAGTGATTGAGAATTTCTTGGAGAGGTTATTACTAAGATAATAGTTGGGAATCCCCTTGAGAGGAGTGTACCAATGTAGAAAGGAATAGAAAGAACTCTCTCCTAAATTTTTTTTCCTAACATATATTATATTTTTCAATGTAATGATATGACAAGAACGAGTAGGTCCATGTCTAATCCATTTTGGATAAATACCAATGACATAATACCATACATTAATTTGGTTTTATTTACTATGTATTACGAAATAAGTGGTTTTCCTAACAAAACCTCATTAAACACATTGGATGCATGTAACATTAATATCATTATTTGAACCTATAGTACCAAAAAATGCATGTTAAGTACATAAGTTTTGTGAATCCATGACTCCAAATCTAATAATAGGTTTTACATGATCGTCTCAACAAAATTGTCCCATGCAATTTATCCATTTTCAATACATACAATCAATGAAATTAAAACTTTGAGACAAATCTCTCTTAACACCCTATCACTGTAGTGTCACATATAGAGCTGTCAAAACGGGCGGCCCGGCCCAGCCTGGCCTGGCCCTATATTAGGCCAACGGGTCAACGGGCCATTTTTAGCCTAATTAAAAATTGAAAAAATATTACAATATATCTATAATATAATTTTTTATCAACAATATAAATATAAATATATAATATATTTACATGAATGTGTGTTTAAAACTGTTTACATTTGAACAACTTGTAAAAAAAAACTTAAGTACTTCCAAAAGAGTCAAGCACCTACTAAACAACATATCCATATAATATTTTATTAACAGTAAATAATATATAAATAGACAATATATTTATATGAAAGTTTGTGCAAAATTGTTCACATTTGAACAACTTATAAAACAAATTTGGATCGCCTACTAAACACTTCCAAGACAGTAATACTCTAAGAATTGTTTACTGCAAAAGATAATACTCAATTAGTTAAAAATGTTTATATAAATATAGATAAAAAAAGTCAAAATGTATGAACATGTATTAAGGACCTCTTTAGATATATTATTTCCTTGACTAGTTTGCTCGCTAAACAATTGTATCTCTTCCACATATAATATTTTATCAACAGTAAATAATATATAAATAGACGATATATTTATATGAAAGTTTGTGCAAAATTGTTCACATTTGACCACCACCTACATCACTTAAATGTACTTCTTCAACACATTTTCGAAATTCTCTTAACCTCCCATCTGATGCTTTAACATATTTAACACTTTCTCTAACTTTATACAAAACATCATCACCTGTTATCTTCAACCCTTCTTGAACTATAATATTCAAGATATGTGCACAACATCTCACATGAAAATATTCACCTTTACATAGCAGTGCATTTTGCAAATTAAGTTTTTCTTTTAAAATTTTCACCATGCTACCATTAGAAGAGACATTGTCCAATGTGAGAGAAAATATTTTGCTTTCTATTACCCAATCCTTAAGCACTTCAAGCACTTTCCTTGATAATTCTAACCCAGTGTGTGAATTATCTAAGTGACAAAATGAAAGTAACTTACTATTTAATTTCCAATTTTGGTCAACATAATGAGCAGTTACAGTCATATAGCCCTGGGTAGTTACAGCTGTCCATACGTCATAAGTCAAACATATCCTACCAGAAATATTAGATAACACACTCTTTAGCTTTTCTTTTTCACTTATATACACATTATAGACATCATTGATTGAAGTGTTTCTACTAATTGGTCTAAAATCAGGATTTAAAACTTTATTCACCTCCAAGACCCCTTCATACTCAGCATAACTAAATGGAAGATCATGCTTAATAATACATTTAGCAAGTGCATCTCGATATACCTTAGAGTCAAATTTCCATTGCTTTAACAAGTTTCCTTTATTCAACATAACTCCCACATCATGGTATTTAGGAAATACACTACATTTAGGAATATGTCTTACGAGATGATTGGTCCACTGAAATTCCTTTACATGTATACAGATTTGCCACATCCTTTGCATTTACATTTCTCCACTCCTTCAATTAAACCAATTTTTTCAAAATAATTCCATACCTCAGAAGTCACAACCTTTGCTTTCTTAGTCTCTCCACATTTTTGTTCACCGTTATTTCTTTTGTTACCAGCAGCGAGATGGATCACTAATTGGAGGAGTAACTCCGATGTTGTCATAGGGAATAAGAACTCGCAATGCAAGAAATAAAAAACATAAAAACCTATTTAATACTTATAATAATTTTACTTTATATAACTCAAACAAATATTAACAAAATAACACAAACTCATGATGATATGAGGAAAACAAAAGTAGATATAAAATTTTGATTAGAAATGCAAAAAATGATAATTTAAATTAACAAAAATAAGAAAAACCTAACCCAATGTGAAACAGAGAAGTTATGACGAAGCGTGAAGCTGTGGTGTTGAAGGTGAAAGGAAAGAGGAGTAGTGCATTAGAAGAGATGAAAGAGCTTGTGAGAAAGAAAGAGAAGAAATGAAGAAGAAAAGAGAGACTCTGAGATACTAGGGTTTCTTTATTTGGTATGACAATATAACAATTAAGAACAAAAATTTAATATAAAAAATAAGCGGGCCAGCCCATTAGCCTATGGGCCAGCCTGGCCTTGGCCCATATGGGCATTGGGCCAAATGGGTCAGGCTAAAAAAAGCCTATTATTATATAGGCCACAATTTTTTAAGCCTAGCTTGACCTGAATCATAGGCTATACGGGCCAGCCCATCGGGCCGGGCCAGACCTATTTTGACAGCTCTAGTCACATATTCAAACTTAATCATGTATACTATGAGCAATTAATATATAGGATTACATACAAATAATAACATTAAAAAACATTTTTTAGACTGTTATAAACTCTCATTAAAAAATAATTATCACACAAATAAAAGATTCTACAATTCAAAGAAATAGATACATTTGCCTTAAAAAACTTCATCAAAATTGATCAGATGTGTAAATTGAATTTCTAGATAGGTAATCATTGAAAAATTAATGATATCTTTCTTCACAAAACTGGCCTATTGTTGTTTTTTCCCTTTGCCTGCTAGTGATGTCAAATTATTGTTTTTCTTCAGTACCATCCTTATTATTTATTCATCGATGTTGTTCTTAAGTTCCTCGTATATGATTTCAATAAAAAAGTATTAAAATATTCATTTTGTTTTTAACTATGCTAAATACAATAGTTTCCTAAATATACATTAAAATATTATAATATTATAAAATACGCTGAAAATACACTGATTTTCTAAATTAATATGTGCAAAATTTATACCAATAGTGGAATAATTTAATTTAGATTCGACTACTACTTTAGAACAAATTTTATCAACAAATACTTTATATTATAATAGATAATACTTTAATATATCTTTGCATTCATATTTTATATTATAATAAATAATATTTTAATATATTTTTACCTACTCTTAAATATGCTAAATATATATTAATATTATTTCAAATTTATTTCTTAAGTATATGGAAAAATTGATGTTTCTAAATATACTTTTAGTTTTAGTTTTTCATTTTTAAAACTTTATTCAATCAACAATATATGAATATTCCAACTCAATCATGAGTACTCATGTGCATGAAAAATAATGAGATGCTATAAGTTTCGACATAGGATTATATTAATATTTTAATTTAGAAGAAAATGTTGATAAGGAAACACATATATAAATATATTTTGTAACAGTGATTCTTTTTATAATAATTTTTTAAATTATATTAAAACACAACAATTTTTTTTAAAAATAATTATATGTTTTTAATATATTAAATTAAGAAATTGAAAAAACACTTTCCTGATTTGTATGTTATATTAATGAAATTTTCTTTCTTATTTTGTTTTGGTTACTTGAACAGAAAATCGAAAATATATTTGAGAATTTAATATTTTTTTTTCTTAGAGTATCAAGTGATTATAAAAACACTAGTATGATTTGCGTGTAAAATATGGAATTCCATTTTTTAACATATAGCGTTTTCCATTTTCAATTATTAATTATTAATGTTTTATCATTTTATTTTATTTGTTAATTTATTTAATGCAATATATAATTTTGAAAAATAACCTTAATTTGGGAGAGAAATTTTTGTGCCACAGTTTCATTAATTTATAATGTATATTATATTATCCACACATTCTACTTAAAATAGGATTTTTTTAAGATTACGTCGTAATAATGATTATTTACATGAATAAAGAATTAGTTAATATTAAAATGAAAATTCTAAAATAATTAATATTATAACACTCTATATAACTAATAAAATCATTTAAAAAGGTAATTTTCAACCTTTATTATTATTATATATGTTTGAAAGCATATTATACAAATAAAAACAAAAATAATAAGTTATTCATGATTAATAATATTTTATAAGTTAAGTACCATGGATACATATAATAACAATAACATATTACACATGGATTTATATAATAAAAGTATATTTATTGACGGTTTTTAGAATATTTATATTAAATAAGTCTTATTAAAGATTAACACAGAACTATTTAAATATATTTAAGCTTCATAAAATTAGAATAAATTTAAAACATTTAATATTAAATATTTTAAATGTTTTAAATGTGTAATTTCAGTTTATCACTATATAATATTTTAATTTATATTATCTAAAAAAATAAAATAAGTGAAACTAAAATATTATAGGTTTCTTAATACACAAATTTAATCAGTAGTTCATATATCATCCTAATTTCATATCAAATTTCACTAAAAATTTGAAAAGATTCATTATTATAAGAAATGTTTAGAAATAGATGAAAGTCCTGGGTGTGAGTAGGATTGGTCGAATAGTTGGTCAGCACATGAAACAGTCAAATATTAACCATTTATGTGGCTACAAGTTTTAAATTTTTTTGTAGCCTTTGTAGGTTTTGACTAATCAAACTAAGTGCCTCATCTTTCACACTAGAACTTAGTAAGGAATCTTCTACTTCAAATTTTGGTTTGGATACAGTGACATCAATGTAACTGGTTTCTCCAAGGAATAAATTCCTTTCATCCAATTATTTTTTTATGACTAATTATAATTTAATAGTTAGATCAATAAAAATTACATTCTATAAGGAGTTACTAAATAATGTAATAATTAGTATTATATTATATATATGTATATTTTAGTGTAATTTGATCTTCTGTATATTGATGGCTATTGAGACTGTCATGTAAGAGGACCAAGTAAAAATGTTGGATAGTGTTGAATTTCTTAGTTTATACCCGTCCCATCTTCCAATCTCAGGAAAACAAGAGGAATCTTGAGTACAAAAAACCAGGGAAGAAAACAAAACGTGCCAAGTTTAGATCTTGAAGGAGCACCAGTTTTTTCAAATGCATCTGATCTGACATGCTAACTAAGTATAGTTTGGTTAAAAAATGAAACAAAGCCCTATAGTTTATTGAGCAAGAAGATCTTCTAGGTAATAATATACCTAATTAAGGTGTAAGGTTCTCACATGATTGTACTGAAAACATGATGGCATTTTAAAAATGGTGAAAGATGACAAAACAGAAATGATTAGCCACACAGTATACTCAAGAAAGGTATTGGTGTGTGAAATGAATTCTACTCTGCTAAATATCTGGTCCAGGGTGAAGTTTTCTTCTTTAACTAGGATGATTAAACCATGGTTTTGATTGACCAAGCAGAGAACATGGATTTAGAAGGTAATTGGCTCAGATGCACATGTCTATCACATGAATATCCATAGTTTAATCAGTGTTTGAAGATTGAAACAAAGTAATGAACAACAGTGAATTATGCTCCACATGGTAGTTTGCATTTGTCTTTCCTTGCTCTCCAACCCCACCAATCAAATTCTTCTTACTACCAGTTACCATTCACTTGATAATGATACTGAAGAAAATTATGATAACCACATCATTAATTGAAAACAAACACAATTCAAAGTTCAAACTAAAGCCTTGACCCTCCCATGTTGTGTATATGAACATGCTTGTTGTCTAAGCAGCTATTATGTCTTTTTCCCTTAGAATATGATACATAATATAATGCAAGTAATGGTGAACCACGTGCATAAAGTATGTTCATTGCTTTTCATATATTGGCCTGATCCAACTCTCCAAAATTATTATCAGCACTCTTACATCTCACACTACTTCTTGCTGAAACCATTCTCAGTTTGTCATGAAGAACATCAGGTGCAGACTTTTGGTTGCTGTGTTGGCCTTGGTGCTTGTTCTCATTCTTTTGTTCTCTACATTCTGTGTCCACCATGAGAAGAGATTTTCAAGAGGGACAAGTCTGTCTAGGAAGTTGCTATCCTCATCTTTTGATTCAATTTCCACAAGTAAAAGTAAACTAAGTGGAAACAAGAAACAGACCAAGAAAGCTGTGGAGCCAAGCTTGAGGAAAGCACCATCAAGTGTCCCAAATCCTACACAGAACAAGTAGGATTTGACTTTTCCTCTGGAGATCTAATCAAGGAAGAATCCATGTTGGTTTATGTGATTTGATGATATCTTTCCTTTTAATTGGCCTTTTTCTTACTTTACACTCTTGTATTAGCAATCTTCCTTCTTATAAGGCTAATTTGTAGCAATGTTGAAGGTTTTGTGGTTCAGGATGCAGAAAATGTACATAAGTGTACTGTAATTAAACTAGTGTAGGGAGAAACATTTTCTTTGTGTTTATGTGACGTTTGAATTACTTTGTTTTGATAATTAAGAAAATATATTAGAGTGAGGGGTTAGATAGGCATGAGTATTGAGGATTGATGAGGTGAAATGAGCAGCTAGAGAGAAGAGATGGAGAAGTAAGGAATGCACGTTTGATTGTTGGGTAGTGTGTTGTTGGAACATCTAGGCATGCACTTTTAGGTACAAAACTTGGCTTTACAACCAAGAAGATTCAAAACCCCTTGGAATTTATATCATTCTTTCTTTCCACTCTTTCATAAATTAGGTCCCATGCTCTTCTTCCTCCACAATTCATCTTATTTCAAAATCACTTTCTAATTCTAATCCACACACAATTCATTCTTATTCATTTTTCTTACAAAATATTCGCCTATCTATGCAAAAGTAAAAACCATCTTATCTACTATATTTAAATTTTAAAATAATATATCAATAAAAAACAATTACATTAAAAAATAAAATGTTAAATAGATATATATTCATTGAAGAAGTTTCTTATGGTAAACAATTTTGTTTTGTGGATTTTTATGTTTTTATTATTATTTATATAATTTCAATTTTAATAAAAATTAATCAATATCGTTTCTTTAGTTTAAATAATATTAAAAGAATAATAACAACATGATACGTGAGAGGTTTTGTATCAAAATTATATTTCATTTATCTAACATACATATGTTATGTGTCACGATATTTTTTTAATGTTAAAAAAATTACATTAATTAATTTTAGCAAAATTTGAAATTATATTAAAAAATAATAATAATAAAAACACATAGTAAAAATTATAAAAAATAACATTTTTATTAAAATGGTGTGAAGTTACGAAGATATAATTTTTTTTTGAAATACGTTCCTAGTATACCGACACCTA
Source organism: Lablab purpureus (assembly GCA_030347555.1). Lineage (NCBI taxonomy): Eukaryota > Viridiplantae > Streptophyta > Magnoliopsida > Fabales > Fabaceae > Lablab > Lablab purpureus. Next base: position 2,270,250 of record CM059260.1, read on the forward strand.
AAACTATTTTACAATTCTAATTCTTTAATTGAAAAAAAAAACATTATGGTACTCTCTCTTTACCCATAACTCTGTGATGAGTTTTTCTACTAAAATATTATCTCTCACTGGTTGCCAAATGTTGTTCAATTGTTAAATTATGGATCATCAATGAAAGAGGAAAACTTGTCTCTAATATTTTCCATACGTTATCTACTTTATCTTTTTTATGAGAATATTAAGCATTAAGTATAATATTATGGGATCAATATGATAATATGAAATGAATAAGTCTGATAATGATTATGTAAAAACTTATATTCTTAATATTATGAGTACAAAAATTGTATAATCCTTATCTCTTTAATTTAAAAGAAACACATTGTCAAAAATTTAATATTAAAATAATAGACATTTACTTATCTCTAATGCTAAATAATAAAAAAATTGAAATTTCACAAATTTTAAAATAAAATATCAAATAAATTAAAAGTGTTTTACATTGATTTAAAATAGAAATAGATATCAAAATCAAGTGATACATATATATATATATATATATATATATAATTAATCTTTGTACCAATTTAAAAAATTAAACGATTCTTGATACATAAACTTTTAAAAAAATTTACACTTTATTACTAAATTAATTTTTTTAGGTTTTTGCTATGAGAGATATTGATCGGGGTAAAACCAAATCTCGCATTTATTTAAGGCTTTCCTATTTTCACCTTTTGTTTTGCTAAATTCAGTGGCTAACATTTTAAATTTTAATGAATTTTTTACCAAAATACTTCTAAGCATTTATTTTATATGACAAACATATATGATTAACTTACATCTTTCATAACATAAATATGTTTATGTTGCGTATTTATTCATAATAATGCAATTTTTTTTTAATTGCAATAATTTCATTTTTTATTAGTCATCAATATTAATACTAACAGCACTAATAATATCACTCTCAATATTAACACTAAGATCAAGATTTAAGTGTAATAAAACATGGATAAGTTTAAGATAACTAAAACATGTATAATATGATAGAGAAAATATTCGTCTTTTATATAATTTGTTGTATATAATTTTTTTATCGTATAAATGAATCATAATTCTATTTATATTTGATTTTTTAATTAACACCTAATTAAAACAAAACAAAATTTCGATGAATTTTATTTTAACCAGCATTTTAAACAAAGTCAACCCAAACATAAAATAGAAAATTATGAAATCTTAATTGTAAGAACCTTTATATAAAAACATATAATAATTTATTTTTTAGTAAAATCAATATAACATTAATTCATAATTACAAAAAGAAAACACACATTATTGGAGCACAAACATTGAAGTAGAGCACCAAATCAGGATTTAAAAAGGGGACTAATATATATATATATATTCTGAAGTTTGTTTATGTAAATCAATGTCAAGCACTTTATATCTTCATTTAAATATATTTTGTAAGTTAAGAGTGATTATGCAGAGAAAATAAAAATAGAGAGAATGAAGAAAATAATAGAATGTGTTAACCAAACTTATAGATAGTAAAAATCAATTTCAGATTATGCATTTCAATTTTTTAATCAATCTTTTTGGGAATGTTTATGGAATGTATAAGGATTTTTAAAAATTGCTTTTGTTATTTGGAACTAGCAGAAAGAAATTATGGAAGTTCAAAAAGTAAAAAGCTTTGGATTAGAAGTTTTGGTTCAAGTTTTCTTTTTTTAAAAGTTCAAATTTTAAGCTATCAAGAAAGAGAATGGTGGTGGGCCAAGGCCCATGAGTGTAGCACTAATAGCATAGACAGGCTAAGTGGAAAGTAGTGCGTGGGCTTTGGTACTCAGATTTTGGAGCCCAAAATCGCATTTCACTTTTGCAAGATCTAATGTTTGGAGTTTTTTTTCTAACGAGGAATATATATTTACCTTATTTATACTTTTAAACTAGATATTTATGTTTTTTATTTTTATTAAAATAATATTTATCTTTTTATAGCTTTTAAATAGACATACACTTCTTTTGTGATTTTAATAAATTAACTCACATTTTTTATATTTTATTTAACAGCGTAATTCACCTTTTCTTTTTATTTGTAAAAATAGTTATTTTAAAACTTTTTATTCTTAAAAAATATTTATATATTTATATTTTAAAATTTTATTTTTCAATTTCATAGTTTTAATTAAATTTTAGCCAATATAATATTTTTAAATAAGAGAAGGGATTGTGATTTTATTAAAAAAATAAAGAAGATGAATATTATTTAGTTAAAAATAAAAAATAAAATGTTTATTTAAACATTAATAGACGAATATCACTTTTTTTTAAAAATAAAAAAAATATAAGATATTAACCGTCACAGAAAACTAAAATAAAAATATTTACCAAAATATAAGATACAAAATTTATAATTTAAAAGAAAATATGCTGCTTTAGTTTACTATAAGAGGAAACCTTCACAGAAAACTAAAATAAAAATATTAACCAAAATATAAGATACAAAATTTACAATTTAAAAGAAAATACACTGCTTTAATTTATTATTAAAATTTCTTATATTTTATGAAATATTTTTTACAAATTTATAACAAAAAATTATAAGAAAAAAGGTTTTTACTATTTTTTCTATAAATTTCTTATAAATTTATAAAAAAATTATCATGAAACATAACAAATTTTAATAATACTTAAAAATTAAGCAAATTTCATTAAATTCTAAGATTATTTATTAGTACGTAATTATAGAAGAATGTTACAACAAGTAATGTGCAGGGATGATGCCACTGATTCTTGAAGGAAAATCTTTCTTTCATTTATATTTTGGATATTAATGACATTGAAGATATTAATAAAAAATATATTACTTTTAAACTTAAAAAATATGGATAAAAAGAGAAAAAAAATCGAAAATTAAAAAAGAAACGAGACTTAATATGCATGGTAGCTGCACTACACAAACACAAGTGGTAATGAACTCTTAAAGACTAATCACAATTGAGATTCTTCTTATAGTTTCTTAAAACAATAAAATAATAATGTGAACGCATCTGATGGGAGATTCTTCCACATTTGATTATATAAATTATTAATTAATTAATGTTTTGCATTAATTAAACCAAGACAGCGCAGGAATCACATGGCTTAACAGTAACAAGACAAATACTGCATTATTACGTGTCTGTCTTCCAAATTATTTCTCATTTTTAATCATGAAATCCTAAAATTGTTAAATAATTAATCCTACACTTCTAATCTAATCTCATAAAATTAATTAGTTGTTTGTAGAATTGATTAGAAATCAAAATTACTTTTCTTTGTTTGTTAAGTGTAGATGAGGTGTTGGAGTTCAATCCAAGAACGTATCTATACAATGTATTTGTGACTTTGATTTGATTAAGTGATGCTGTTGTCTTTTTCTTGCATAGTCAAGTGAGACCTAAATGAATGACCCATTAGGGTTTTTAATAAATAACATGGCTAAAGAAAAGATTTTGTTGAATCTAAAAAATGAAAAATATTTTTAAAAGATGAACTAAATCATTCATTCATTCATTGATACAGTTTTCTGATAAAAACAAGAAATCTTTATCCATCAATCCTTTTCAACAGGAGACAATGTCAAAAAAGAGAGTAATAAGGTGAATGTCCTTACTCGCAAGTGAGGGGAGCACATAGCATCAGAGAGAGAAAGAGAGAGAGAGAGAACACTGTAGCATGATCTACCTGTCTGCTACTGGGACAGGGTGTGTGCATCTTCATTCGTGTAATTTACTAACCTAAGGGGGACCAAACATTTTAGTATTTTTTTTTCCATCTGAGTCAATGTTTAGATTCTTGTCTTTGCTGCTAATGCATCTTCTCCTTTCATTATGATTTTCTTGTTGAAATTTCAGCAAATGATTTTGAAAAATATTCAAAGACAAGCACTGACACAGAGGAGGATTGGAGCAGGTGGGTTTGGTCATTTGTTATTAAATCTTATCACATAATCTCTGGATGACACACTACTTCAACTAGTTTTTAATTGTTCAAGACTTTGTGTAATTTTACCTTTAGTGTTTTTTATCATCATTTTTCAACTACCTTTTCACCATTTTTCAGCTCATTTCTTCCACTTTAAGTTAGTTTTCAACTTCTCTTATCAAACATAATCTTACTATTATAAAATAAAAAATGCCAAGAATCTTGATAAGCAGTACCTAAAGAAACTAGTTAAGGAATTAATAATACATGAGAAAAATAAATTATAGACACAAATTTAATTAAGCATCCTAATAAAAAAAACCCACTTTTAACTTTTTAAAAATACTAGCATTTGCTTAAGATTGATGCTAACTCACCCCAACAAAAGCTTTTTTATAACACACTTTTTATTCATAACAAAAACAGTAGCAGAGGTATTCAAATTAGCACATTGAAAAATATGTAACTATAATAGAAAACCTGTAAACAACTTGAGCAAAGCAGGCATGCATGCTCTTACTTAATCTTTTACCAAAACAAACATGGACAGTGGAGAACTTTCCAAAAAAGAAGGGTTATTTTCAGAATGAGTTGTGCAAAACTAGGGTCTATATAACTAATGTCAGACATGTATTTAGTACACGTTTAACTATTTAAAGAGGATTCATGATTTATATTTAAAGTAAAAGGTGTTTGAATAATTTTCGATTTGGAAACATATGAGTTTGAAGCTTCACGTGGCTTACAATTTTGTGCTCCCCACGACAAGAGGGACCTTCATGCACACACACACGAGGGGCAACCTAGTAAATGAATGTGTTAACACATGAATTGGTACGGTGATAATCCTTTCTCATTCATACATGTTTTGGCCACAACACACAGAAACAAACAATAGCAGACAAATGAGTGAGGCCAAAAAATGCTTCAATAAGGGATAAGATATATGTTGTTGTCCACTAATTTAGGACTGTACTCAGGTCCCAGAAGACATGGCGCCGTATGATCTTTTATACCTTCAAATGTAAAATTCAACTATATATATATATATATATATATATATATATGCACTTATGCATGATTAATATAGCAGAAATTCATATCCAAATCCATGTTATATGCAAAATCTTGTTGGATCAGCAGCAACTATAGTATAAGAAAATTAGTTTATGACCAGTAATGAACTTGGGAAACGTGTGATGAGAAAAGAAAAGTAAAATCTGGAGGATTAATGTTATGGCCATGTAAGCCACACATGGTTCTGCTCACAGCTAGCTGCACTCCCTGCCATTGCATGCATTAATTGCAGTTTTTGTGATGCAAACTGTGGCATGAGGTTTTTGTTTGCACATTATTTTATCGTTTTGTAACTGTCAATGTATCTTCTATTCATAGGAGTGTGTGTTCGTGCTTTTGTTTACTCATTTTACGTATGAAACTTCCATGATCTCAATCAATAATATTTAATTTGGTTTAGTAATTAAGAATATATACAATTATTGTTGCAGCAGTTTTATGTTTTTTTTAAATATTATATTGTCTAGGTGCATAGATGTATATATATAGCTAATAATATGACAAAGTATTAAGTGCTTGTTATAACTTTTCATTAACTATTTTCATTATCAATAATTATAACTATTTTAAAAGTAAAGCTAATTACAAGTGAAAAATATAAAATTTATTTTCACAAACTTCCATACACTTTCTATAAATCTTTTTCATGGTGACTCATTTTTTTTGGTAGTAAATGAAATTAAATGAAGTAAGTTTACCTATATTTTTCACTTTATTTTTTATCTTATATTTCTATTTTTTGCTACTTCTTTCTTGATTTTTAAACTTTTTCTACAATCAACATTTTCAATTTCTATTTACTAATTTTTTATGTACTTTTTCTTTCAATAAAAAACATAGTAATAAGAACATGGTGCACGTAAAGGAGCACACATGCAATAACCTTAGGCCCACACTGTTTCCATTGAAGATCACCTTTATAGCTATAGTGACAAGCCATGACCTAATCTGCCATGGATTCATCCTTCTCTTCTATCCCACCATAAGTGTTCATAATCTATTCCTATCACAAACATTATATAACATATAATTTATTATTTTTACAATAGTCACTTAAAAACACATCTCAACAATAATTTTTAAATAATTGGTTATATAAAAGTTTTTATACAAGTAGTGAGAGTATTATCTTTCAAAAATATACTTAACCAAATCTACTCTTACTCCATTTCACCCATTGACATATATGAACGTAAATATGTATACATATTCACCACTAATATTAGATGTCGTGATTTAACTTCATTCCGATGACCCAGTTTTTGTTCTATGAGAAATTACATAAAAACATATTAAAATTTAATTTTTAAAAATAGGGATAAAAGAGAATAGATTGACAACATAAACCATTAAGAAAATTAAGTGTAGGAATCAGGATAAAAGAAAAAGGATTTCATAATTGAGAAATATTTCTTTAGAATAATTGTTGAATCGAATCAAATTTAAATTTAAAAACATTTACAAACAAAAAAAAATTAAAAATTGAAATTAAATACCCCATATATAGAATTAAGATAAGTCGCGTTAAATACCCAATATAAATATAATTTATAAATAAAAAATTATTATTTATTGTGAAATTTAATAATGTAAAAATAAGCATTTACTGAAGAAACCGTAATAATTTATTTATGAACTCATTTGAATGATAAATAATCTTGTTAATATACTAAGTTAAAAGAAAAAGAAGAAAAAGAATCTAATTCCATTTTTAAGAAACTATTATGTGATCTTTAACCACTACTTGTGTATAATGCTGATTATAATATTTATGTAACACATATTAAATATTATTAATTATATTATCTTATATTTAAATATTTAAATACATATCAGATTCATGAAACTCATAAAATTGTTCTACTAACACTTAATAATTCTTCACATCTCCACACCTAACAACATTTTGAATGACTATTGCCTATTTCCCTTTTTTTTCGCGTAGTTTCAAGCTTTAAGTGATAATTTTATATTGACATGTACTCTCATTGCGCTGCAAGTGTTGTTACGTTACTTTAAGTCCAAGCACAATCCACTTTTATATCAAAAGAATAATTTTATTTCAAATTTCGTTATTCAATTTTTTTTATCGAATTAACTATATTTTTATAATTTTAAGTTAATATAAAACGATTTAATTTCTCACTTTCCAATGTATTTTAAATTAACATGGTTATTTGATAGATTATTAATATATTTATTTTTGCGATAAGATTTCTTGGAGAGAAATCCAATTCAAGCCAAACCTCAGCAGTAAATCTTTGTTATAATAATCTGTAATACTTTTGAATTAACAGCTGAAAAAGCTCTTTTCCCCAAATACTACTGTTACACTGGTCCTCAATTTTCATATATAACACAGGTCAATGGTTATTATCCTAAAAATTATATTTTATTCGAAGTTATGTATCAATTATATAAGCAGAAAACCGTGTATAAATACACTCCCTTCTATCCTAATTAAGTAGAATATATTAGCAGTTTATTTCATTATCAATGGGAATTTAATTTTCATTTGTTCAAATTTTTTAATATACAAATTACTAGTAATCACATCACATGGTTTTTGTCAACAAACTGCATAAACAAAGAAGAAAGAACGAGAACTAATTATGCTGCGGTTAATCCTAATTAACAAAGTTTCCATGACTATGAACACAAGCATTGTTCAAATTAACCTCATCTCACAGAATTGTTCAGCAACCCAGTTCACGTGTTTTTAGTCAACCAACCACACACCATTCGAGAGAAATTATTACATGATACATATATAGGACCACCATATATGTATGGTATTAGCCAGTTTTCATGTAACATGCGATGGTTTTTGCAATTGGTCGGAACTATGACAGTTGTTTTATAACATGTAATGAAATATTGTAACTGAAGTGAGAGAAGAAGAGTGAGAATTTGAAGATGCAGTTTCATCCTAATTAACAAGGCAAAGGCAATAAAGCTTCCATGACTATGAACATATATAAGCATTCTCCATGAATCCCCATCTTTTCTATTCATCTCTAGTATTCTCACTCCCTTCACCCTATTTCCATCTTATGAAAACTTACAATTAAGAAAGGCAAATAGACCATGAAATTTAATAAAGCCCTTCCTCCTCTAGCTAATAAACAAGCTATTGTCTCAACTTGTACATGCTAATTAACATTTTCCTCCAAATTTCACATGCCTCTAGCCAACATTTCATGGAACATTCTATCAGACTCTTGCTTCTCCAACCTAAACTTCTCATGACAATCAGCAATGAACAATTCCGCCAGCATATCAATTTCGTTAGTCTCACGACTCTTGTTGTCATTGTCATCATCCTCACAGATCTTCTCTTCCAGCCACTGCAAGTAGCCTGCGAGCTGCGAGCTGCCGTGGCAATCCTCGTACAGCTGGTCGGAATCACCAGGATTGGACAAACCCTGAAAGACCCTTGAGGGGACTGTGATAACCTGGGAGGATTTGGAGGAGCACCAGTTGTAGTGAAGCCTGAAGGAACCGGAAATGATCTTCTTGGTCATCTTTTGCTTTCTGTGGTGGAGGAAGTGAATGTTGTTGGACTGGTTTCCCTTGAGGGTTTGAAGGATTGCTGCTTTGAGTTTAGAGAGTGCACGAATGATACGGCACATGTGGGAGACTATGAGGGTGTGGATGAGGCTCTTGAGCTTCATGGAGCTCAAGGCTGAAGAAGATGGTGATGGAGTACGTGGTGAAGGTTTTATGGCAGAGAAAACCTGAACTGGGTGTGAGGTTTTGAGATGGGAGGATGGAGCAGACATGTTTGTTTGTATGTTGTGTTGTGTGAGAGAGATTTGGGTGATGCTGGTGTGGTGAGAGTGAGAATTCAGAAGAGACTACTCTATTTAATGTGTGAGGGTACCATGATGTAGTTAACATCATACTCCAAATCTAATTTTGCTTCCAACTTTGCCCTTCAAATGTTTTATATTTCAAAATCTTTCACTACCATGTCTTATGTGGTTTTAACTAAAATTATATTCATAACTCTTTTTAATTGTAAATAATTTTTAAATTTTTAAAATCTCTAATTAATAATTTGGATAATATTGTTGAATGAAACCACATGTTTATTACAATAATAGAAAGATAAGAGATGATACCAAAACTAACAACATGGGACGTTGGTTCAAGTAAATTGAATTTGCATTCTTCAGGATTATGTTCAAATTTTTTAGATAAAATTATCTATTATAAATGGTGAATTAGGCTACTCTTTCTAAGTTAATTATCTCTAAAATTGGTAACATATATATATATACCTACAACATATCTATAAAAATAAATGAAAAAAAAGAATAATAGACTAAAAAATAGATACAAAAATAAAAAAGAAACTAAATAGTTTGGTTAACACTCTTGTACTTCTATCTTTACGTTTGATCTATTTTTTCTCCATATTTTATTATTGTGTCACGTCATCTATATCTTTATATCTATCACATTACCTATTATTTTTTCGTTTTTTTTCTCACCTATTGCATCTTTAAAATAGAGTGTACACTCGATATTTTCAATTTTTTACAAGTCAAGAGATTATTATTAATGAAGTAAACGGGTATTGCTATTATATATATAATAAAAGAAGCATCATCCACATTGACCAAGATAAAATTACACACCTATGATTTTCGTGGAAAATTCAAACCATTTTCGTGGATACATGTTTTTCGGGGTAACACCGCTTCTCGGGTTTAATTTTTTTTTTGTTTGCTTTGGTATCTTCATCCACCACACTAAATAAGGAAATGTTTAAATGGGTTTTTGATATATTCTTTCTACGAAAAAAAGAAGAAAAATTATTTTGTAAAAGTTTTTCACTTTATTTTTTTAATTTATATAAAATTTTATTAGTTTTCTATAGAAGAGAACACTGACATATTTTGCCTCTTCCAAGGGAATGGGAGAGAAACGAAGGCTCTTAATTGTTTTGTCTTCAAACTTTGATATTTGGAAAAAATTGAAAACGAAAGAAAATTATTTATAGCTTTTGAAACATATGGACAAAAATTGTTCTAAGATTTATTTTAACTTTGATTTCAATTTGTAAAAAATATATAATAATTAAGAAGATAGTGTTGATACGCATATAAGAAAATAGAAACGGAATAAAAGGACTTATCTTTCCGTCCATATTAAAATTCTTCCATCTCCTTCTTTCGTTTCAATTCAACACACTGTTGTTGACTTCAATTATTTTTTTGAATACATTATTTTAACTTTTTTTTTCTGCAATGTTTTGAAATTTCGTTAGCATGTTATACAAAGTGTTAGGTGTTCTGGTCGCGCAGAAGTGCTTTTTTTGGCCCAGGATAAGTTCCAGTTCTTCCCACGCTCAAGTTTTGCATGCTGCCTTGTCACAAAGTGAAGAAAGACTTTCTATGTAACACTCTTACCTCTATAATATAATCCTGTATTAAAAAAATAAGTTATATAATAATAATGTTTTCATGAAAAAATCATTTTAAATTCTCTAAGTTAGTCTTGAACCATTACCATGCAACTTCATTTATTCATTTATTAAATACAACTATCATAGTTAACATATACATCCATAATAATAATAATAATAATAATAATAATAATAATAATAATAATAATAATAATAATAATAAGTTAACTTAAAATAACTCATAATCAAATATAATAAAGACACATAAATATACAATTGAAACACTTATTTACTTTCTTCATATTTATAAGAAAAATGTCTTTACAAAATTTTATTCATTATTTTGTAAATAGTATCTTACAGAAATAACAATGTCTTTTAGATATATACACATCGAAAAAATTTCATTAAAGACTAACAAATAATCTACATTAAAATTTGTTACACATCAACACTTGTCATAAAAAATAATTGTTATACATCAACACTAGTCATAAAAAATAATTTGTTGTAGTCTGGGTAGTTCTTGTCTCCATTCCACAAATTCTGATATAAGAATTAATCTCTTTTAACTTATTACTTAATGTTTTAATCTATGAGATTTCATCAATCATTCAACTTAATAATCTCATTTTAATATTTTAAGTACTTTACATATTTTTTTCCAGTCAATTCAATATTCAAAATACCTACCATTACTTTTAATCACAAATTAAATCAATTCACTATTTCAAATCAAATCTCATAATATACCTTATAAGAGATAAGTTCATTTAATAATTTTTTAAATCTTTTTCCATCATATTTAATTATTATAGTTCAACAACTTTTCATCCAACAATACCATGCTAAATTTCTTACCTTATTTTTTCCTAATTACATAATACAACCTTTATAAAAAATTTATTAAATCTAATATGTTAAACCCAAATGATTTGATTATTAGACGATCTCATCTAATCAATCTTATCTCAGTAATCTAATTAATGACAATATATCATAATAATTTAAACGATTTTTATTATAATAAATCATATCAAGATTTTATGAACTGATATCTTCATTTTGAAAGTGTTAATTATACATAACTACAAAGTCATCAAGTAAAAGATAAGATTTTTTTAAATCATTATACCGTCTTTTCTCGTGTTACTTTTAGATGACATACATTGAAAGATCATTCAATAGAAGACATAAAGTTTAAGATGAAGCTCACAACAAGGACTAAATTTAGTTTGAATTTGTTAGGCTATCTTAATAAGCCATCAACACATTGACTCACTTATCCTAATAAAGTCTCTGAGACAACATACTAACTTTTTATAATTGTATTCTAAATTTGGTGGATTAGTTCTAGAAAAGAATGTTTAGTATGAAAGACATTTTGAAGTATAACAAAGTTGAGTGCATTAGAGATTTGTGTAAGCTAAAAGATTACCAACCTCTCCTGCAGTAGAAGAAATGCACATAATTTACAATGGTATTATTTAAGATACTTGTAAATAGGACTCTTGCCATGTAGAATAAGGAGGAGGAGGAAGAACATGAAGAGAAAAAAGAAGGAAGAGAAGAAGAAGAATAAGAAGGGGAAGAAGAAGAAGGAGAAGAATGAGAAGGAGGAAGAGGAGAAGAAGAGAAAGATGAAGAGGAAGAAAAAGAAGGAGAAGAAGACAAAGGAGAAAAAGAAAAAGCAAAAGAAAGAGGAGAAGAAGAATGAGAAGAGGAAAAGGAAGAAAAAAAAGAGAAAAAAGAAAACTCTAAAAAATAACTAACATAAATTTGATTAATCTTCAAAGCAATTTTACTCCTAGAATTGAAGAGTGAAGAGAAGTCATAATTTCAAAATTTTATTAAAAATGTTTAAAAAGTCTTATAAGAGAAAAAATATTTAGAAAAATAATAAATTTTTAGAAATATAACTAAATAATAAAAAAATCTTAAACATGGCTTAAAATTTTAACTTTTATGTATCTAAAATCAACCCATCTAAATCAGTAAAAATATTCTTATATATGTGATTTGTACTAATAAAATAAAATTTTAAGTTCAAATAAGATAAATTATTATCCATCCATTTAGCATGATTCATCTAAGTCGGTGTATTTATTAGAAAAAAAGACTAGAAGAATATTATGAATACATGAATTTTTTTTTATTATTAATTGACATGTAATTTAGAGATAGAAGTAAAAGTGATTAGATCATAGGGGATGGACTGTTAAGAAGATTAAGGGAAAAAATTGCGATGGTTGTGAAAAAAAATTGGAAGCAATATGTCAAATACACTTCTAAACAATACCACTGGACCATTAATATTATACACAATAAAAGATTAAACTTGTATTTTTTTTCTTTAAATGCAAAGTGAAAATGTCATTTATATTTTTGGAAACATAGGAACTGAAAACCTGATCTAATCCAATGCAAAAATAGTTTTTTTTTTATTTGTTTAATTACCAGTATTTCAAATCGATTAGTGTCATTTGCATTGTGTTGGATGAATTCATGTTACATAATAAATATTAATTGATATTTTCTTTTAAATGCTTGTTTGAATTCACTAATCTTAGATAAATCTTCACACTTTATTTCTTGTTGAAGAATTAGTTATAAATTTGGATTGTTTTGAAGAATTAAACTTGGTCGATTGATGGATTTGAGAATTCTTAGAAAATCTACATCTTGTAATTTTCCTGTTGTCTTTTATTTATAATAATATTCATTTTTTACTATTTTAAAAAATAGTTTCTAATATTAAAGCAAAGTAGAGAACCAATACATTATTACTGAAGAAAACAAGTGGATAACATGTATAGTAATCAATTCATTTGAATGTTTCCTTCTTAGAAAAACTTAGCTTATTCATTCAACTGTGATTTTTTTAGTCAAATTAAAGTTAAAGGCTCAACTAGCTATTAAAAAAATACATATGAATTGAAAATATTTATTTTTTATTATTAATCTTTTATCTTACATAACCTTTATGGCATTGAATATAACTATTTTATATTAATTTAAAATTGTACTCACGATTTTTACTTTTTAATATATAAATGTCCTTCGGTGATGGAAATTAAAAAACATTAGTCAATAATTACATTTTCTTATCATCTTATAATTATTTTTCTTCTTTTGTATCTTCTGTTTTTACTCCAAAATGGACATAAGAGATACAAGTACTTTTTAAAACTTTCATCACATTTGTTAAAGTTAACAAGTTTCATAGTTAATTTTTTTATGAAGAATAGAATCTTTCTACAGGTTCATTTTTCAGAACCATGTATCTTAGATCTTATAAATTTATGATGAATTGAGATGATTATATTAGGTGTTAAATATGATTTTAGTTTTTATAAATAAATAGTATTTTTTATTTTTAAATTTTTTTTATTTCTCATTTAACGTGTTGGAGTGTTCTTTCTTAAGAAAATTGTCTTTTTTAGTGTTTTAATTAAGAACTGAATTTATTAAAAGGTAAGCTTTAATAAATAAATAAAAAATAAAAAATATAAAGAAGTTATAATAATTTCATTCTTTATCAGGAAACAATTGGATTTTGAAGTTGTATTATTAATAAGCACAAGTAAGGAAAATTAATTATAACATCATTAAATTATTTTAATGTATAAATTATAAATTATTGATAGATATAGGTTAGACTAGTGGTTAGCTAAAAACAGAGCAACCCTAACTTAATTAAATGGATTAAAAATATCAATCTATTTCGTTCATTTTTTTCATTTTTAATATATATAACTTAAAAAGACAATTAATTATATAAACTATTCTAAAATTTGTAATTAATTAATATATTTAATTGAATAAATTAAAATATTATTATTTTTATATATAAATTATTTTATTATAATTAACAATTAAAATTTAGTTTACAAGCGTTAATAATTTAAATTATAGTATTATTCTACATTTACATAATTTAAATAATACTATACAAATTATGACAGGCATGTTATGAACCAATTATGATATGATTTTTCAGTATTACAAATATGGTTCCATTTTTATTACATAAAATTTTGATAGATGAATTACAATCATAGTAATATCTGATCTAATAAATTTGAAGAAACTCGGAAAAAATATTAAATTTTAAGATTTAGTATATCCAAAAGATTATTATGGTGCACAAAAATAAGTATTATTAAATTCTCATGATAGTTATTCCGAAGTTTCCTATAACATATTGTAATAATTAACTGTAGAAGGTGGAGTTTATTTTTTTATTGCACAGACAGCATCCCTATAGACTCCTATTTTGACCCTTTCTTTGCTCATATCTTTATTATTTTAATTATATTTGCAGGGAAAACTGCGTGTAAACCACAGCACACAGTGTTAAATTCATGCATCATCTACTTAATTTTTTTTTATTTCCAATTACAATATTGGCACAATATTTTTAATTTCTTTTTTTCTTATATACATATTCAAGAATACAAAACATTTCAATCTCAAATTTACTAGTATAATTAGGATGGTTCAATTTGAGATATACTTAAATTCAGTGTCTTGTTATTGTATCAGGATTTATGTAGCATCTCAAATATGTATATTAGACAATTGATATACACATACAGTGTTATATATATATATATATATATATATATATATATTATGTGTGTAAAATTCAACAAAAATAGATTGATATAAACATTTTCGATCTATCTAGAGCTACTATTACAACCTGCATCAACATATAATCTTGTAGGAAGTAATATCACGTAAAGAAATTGAATAATTATGGGTGAGTTATTTAATATTACATCAATTTATAAGTAAATATAAATAAATATGCATGTTAAAGTGTAATCCATTTTAATACATCTCATCAATATATTTTAATCATTTCAACACATTATAAATATATTTTTAATTTAAATAAGATTGGACACAAGGTAATAATATTAAACATATTCTAAAGACTAATACTACTTAATTTATTTATGCATTTCATTTAGTAGTGGCTCACATAATGAAGGATTAGAATAAAAAATTAGAGTAAATTTTTTATAATCATTATTTATACATTTATAAATATTTTGGATTTATAATATTTCTTTTTTAATATCTCATCTATTAATGTCTTACTTTATATATTTTAGATATTAGTTAAATAAAAAAATTTATCTTATTGTAGGTTTTTTTTTAATACTTAGAAATATAGTGAATATTAACACTCTCATAGGTATGTAATTCAACCAACCCAGTTCTAACCTATGATTTCTCTCTATATTTATATATATATATGTATATATATATATATATGTATATATATATATATATATGTATATATATATATATGTATATATATATATATATGTATATATATATATATGTATATATATATATATTCACATCATATATATCATATAACTTTTAATTTACTTTTCATAATAAAAGAAGCAATACATAAAATATAAGATAAGTTCTTAATTCACTAATATTCAAAAAATGAATATTAAGAAAGATAATAACTAAAGTTTAAATGATAATAATTAAAGCAAAGCTTGATTACTTCGATAGATATTGTTTAAACATGTAATAATGTCTAGTTAAGAGATTTTGATGTTTGTTTAAATTATCATTGTTGTCACACTTAAGAAAAATAATATGTATACATTAAATATGTTAAGTAACTAGTTTGTTTGATTTTATAAACATCATTTTAACATGTTGAGATCTTTTTCGAAAGACACGTAAGATGGCTAAAATTGAGGCATGAGTGTCCTCTAAAGCTCGCAAAACTGTTAAAAGTTGGAAAATTATTTTACCACTTCAAGTTTTTAATACATTACTTCATATACATTTATGCATATTTTAATATTGAATCTCATTTTGATTTTTTTTTCAAGTGAAAAGGTAATTGTTGACATAGATTCCTCTCATGACATATTAGAAGATGACAAGTCTAGTCATTCATTTAATGATAACATATTATGCCATGTAGGCATAGAACTAGACAAAAGAGGGCAACTTCATGGCCTACGATTAACAAGTTAAAATTCAAACCTTCTTCTTCTTCTTTTCTTCTTCTTCAAGTTTTTTAAAAGTTATCACTTCAGGTCAATTTGAACAAATAAGATATTTTGTATCCAACTTATCCAAAGAAAATAAGAGCTTGAAGAACATGTTAATAGTTGAAAAAGAAGAGTAATGTTTGTTTATAAAACAAACAACACAATTTATGTTTAATTTTTCACTCTGCTCATCTGCGTCAATACCATCACCTTCAATATAAATCAAACATCCTTCTTCTGCAACAAAACAACATGATGATAGTACATTATTTTCAACTTAGTCATTTTCAATTGAATAACTTTATACATTATTTTGATTATTTTGATTGTAACATTCAATACTTCAATTTTATGACACTCAAAATAATTTATATGTATCTAACCTATTTTATTATTATAATAAGTTGTTTTTATCCAACACACAAGTTTATCAAGTTCTCCAATATTTGAATTGTTATAACAATCTTATAATCTATCTGGAAATGATAAATAAAACTAAATTTTAATTTAGTTTCTAATATATTTCATATTTTCAACTCAATTTAAAATTTGATAAGTTTTTTTATTCAACACAAGTTTATCAAGTTCTCCAACAATTAGATTGTTATTTCACTCTTATAATCTATTTAAAAATGATAAACAAAATTAAGTTTCAATTTAGTCTCTAATATATTTTATATTTTCACTCAATTTAAAATTTAATAAGTTTGCTAAAAATATGTAATTCTTTAAACGTTTGATATTTTAGAGAGAAACATATTGGTGTTATTAAAAAAGATGTTAGTCTTTTAACTTTGATAAGAATTAAGTTTTTGAAGAAAACTTTTATTAGAAAATATCATTAGAGAAAGGAGTAACATTTGAAGAATTAAGACAATGTAAAAAAAGTTTATGAAAATTTTCAAAAAATATTGTTTGAAAATTTTAAATAAAACATACTGAAATGATATGTGGTTCAAGTAACTAAGACAAAAAATACTCGAATATATGATATAGTTGTAATTAATTATTGAAGATGTTCACAATAAATGACTAAAATATAATTAGTTTGTTGATATATATGATTGTTGAAATCTTATAATTCAATTGTTTTTAGTTTAAAAATTTTCAAATAAAAGACTGAGCAGCCATGTTTCATTTTATTTAAATAATTATAATTACACAAGTTGTAGAAGCCAAGTATATAAATCTTTTATTCAATGCTTAATCTATTCTTTACCAAACATAAACTTTAATTTTCACTTAACTATTCCATTTTTTTTTTTACTTTAACGATGTTTATAATTTTACGTTTCTCGTTATCATCTTCGATGCAAGTCATAATCAAAATATTTAAACTTGAGATTAGAATTTAGAAAAAAGCTTCCTCAAAACATGTTAATGTAATATGAAATCGTAAATTTAAAAATCCGATTCAAAAAATAAAATACTATTTTTCATCTTATAAAGATTATATTTGTATTAAAATATAAGAGAAAATTTTAAAAAATGTGAGTCTTGTAACTTTTTTTGGCAAGAAACAAAACATACAAAAATATTATAAAAGTAATCTGGCATCGTAAAATTAAATAAGATCTCGTAAACTTTAAGTGGGAGGTAATCTTAGTTTGTTTGTTTTTTTTAATTTTGTACTATTTATTCAATTTCACAATGATACTTCTTTCCTATTTTCTTTTCCAAACTTTAAACTTTTCTCTTTTTTTCTCAAAATTTTTACACATTTTTTACTTTATTTGCCTATTTTGTGACCAAATTTATAGTACGATGCTGATTCACTTTTATGTATCTCTATTAATTTTATTATATATATTTTTTGTAAAAGTTTTTTTTATATTTGTCAAACAAACAAGATATAAACACTGTGGATTCAATTTCAGATTTCGAATTTCAATAATTATATACACTAATTAATATTCTGATTAATATCAAATAAGAGATTAATTAATGCCACCTTCTTGTTTTAGAAATGAAATGTTGATATTTAAATAATAAAAAAAAAACTAATGACTCATTTTTATTTCAAGTCAACTTTTTCTTATAAAAAAATCAAACAAAATTTTTCCTCGTACTTTTCAGCACTTTTATTTTTATTCTTAATACCAAAATCAATTTGTGGAAAGAATTCACTGAATGAAATAAAATTACTTATTTTTAAAAAAAAATAAAAAATATACCCCCCACACACACATATATATATAATAATTTTTATAAATAGAATTTAACATATACTAATATTAACTTGCGTAATTTGTATTTAATTATATTTAGATAGAGGTTACTAATCCATTGACCTTTATTTTGTTTAGCAATAAAGAAGAAGTGGACACAAGTAGCAAGCAACACACACATAAAACACAACAAATTTAATAAAAGGTTAAATTATAGTATGAGCATCTTAATGTCATTTGAAGACATTAATGAGGTTAGTAGGAGTGGTAATCATTGGTAACCTCAACATTTGGAGTTACCAATGATTTGCATTTGCTTAATGTGGAGAATTAAAATATAGGGCAAAATGAGATAATAAAAATTTCATGTCCCTTTCTTCTATGGATTTTGTGATTTGCAGAAAATAAAAAAGCCGAAAAGAGTGATCATGAATTTTCGTCAACTTGTAGTATTTCATGTGCACGTAGCTATCATATTAGAAAAATAGGTACATTGACTAAAATTAAATAGCTACAACCATAGATCAATTTTGTTATTCAGTATACGTTGGATCGTGGTATCAAATTCCACTAAATCATTGGAATGAGTGGGAAGAATCTCACGAATAGTTTTATTTCTTATTTTTATTTTTATTTTTTTTTAATCTTAAATATTTTATACAATTTAATGTATATAATTAAATGCAAGCCTAACAATTTAATTTTGTAAGAAGAAATTAAATTTAAAATCTATTTTTTAATATGATATCAAAATTATATAAATATATTTTAATAAAGTTGTTAAATATATTATATTATTCATTATTAGATAACTTATAAATATATCGTTTCACATTTAAAATTAAAAATGAAAAAAATATATTAAAGCTTTTACATAGATTTAAAATTAATTTAATATATATAAATGAGTCTAAATTTTATCTTAGAATTCGATTTTTAACAAGGTTAAGTTAGTATTAAAATTTAATTCTTAGTAGTATTACTAAAAACATACCATAAATATTTAAAAGAAGTGGTTCCTTCCTAATAGAACAACGGTGGAAAGACGCCAAATATCAAAGAATTGAGTGGAATCGATCGTTTTCATTGTATCAGCTCCTCAAGTCTACACATTTTTATACTTGCCTTTCTCAATATTTATATATTCTATATA
This sequence comes from Lablab purpureus, assembly GCA_030347555.1. Taxonomy (NCBI): domain Eukaryota; kingdom Viridiplantae; phylum Streptophyta; class Magnoliopsida; order Fabales; family Fabaceae; genus Lablab; species Lablab purpureus. The sequence goes on from CM059260.1 coordinate 2,290,053, forward strand.
TTTTTAGAATTTTGTATAATTTATTAAAAGATTAGTAAATTTGGTACTACTTTTATTTATATTAATACATAATGGGAAATGTATATATTTTATGTTTTTATTTTATTTTTAATTTTATTTTAAAATAAAAATTTATAATAATATGTAATAGAAAAAATTATATATTTAATATTCTTATTTTATTCTTAATTATATTTAAAAATAAAAAACTATTCAAATATAATTCTTTAAAAAATATAATCACTTATGAATAGGTTGTTAATCCTTTAAAAAGTAACCTATTTTTATATTAATATATATTATTATTAAATTTTATTTTTTAATATATATATATATATATACATATATATATATATATACATATATATATATATATAAATTAAAAAAAGAAAGAGGCACCACTAGTATTAAGAATGACAGTGATGGTTAAGATATGCAAATCGATTTTTCAGTTTGTAATAAAGAAAAATCAAGAGAGATTGGATATATTTTTCAGTTAGTCCCCCAACTCTATTTTATTTAATTAGTATAATTTTTTTAATTTTTCGTTATTATATATAAGTATAATTTAAATATTTTTATTTATTATATATTTTTTATTTTATAAATAATATATTTTGCATGTACTTATTTACAAGAAAAAATTAATTTTTAAACTTCTTTAACTATTTAGTATTATTAGACTTGCAGTAAATATGTTTTTTGAAGGGACTCAAATTTATTGATTTTTTTTCCAATTATTTTCCACATTTACTTGCATAGATCCATGATTATATGAGGTGGATAAAATAATATATGATAAGTATTATGCAGCGAATCTATCTCAATCCATTTTGGACAGATTAGATACGAGACAATCCAAAATAAAATGGATCAAAAGACATCATGTTTTTTATGTATATTGTTAAATAAAAATATATATAAACAACCTAAGTATGCTAATAAATTTAAAAGATGAACGAGTCATGTTCATTACATAAATTATTCTTAGTTTTTAAAGATTAATATAAAAAAAATTCAAGAAATATTAAATAATTATATTATACTTTTTGTTTTTGATAAATATTTTTGTGAAAGACTTAGCTAAAATTTTATAATTTTCCGAGATAAGAAATGTTGAATATATATTATATTCTTAAATAAATATTATATTTTTTAAAGTGTGGGAATATAAATAAAATTTTAATAAAAAAATTTGTTTCATAATATATATATATATATATATATATATATATATTTATATATATTCATAATGATTTGTTTCATATTTAAGAATCAAGCACAACAACTACTTAAAAATTGAAGTCGTACAAGGTTAAAATCAATCCTTTCTTTGTTTTAGGTCTTTTAATTTTTTTTCTTTTTAACTAAGATTATTTTGTGTACTAATTAATTTGCCTTTAGGTCTTAATTTTTTCTTTTAATATTAAAATCAATTTGGTAATAAAAATAAAAAGAAGGAGGATTTACAATTTCTTGGTTTACAAATTAATAAGAATTTGGTATAAACAATCCTTTTAATTTAGAAACATACCAAAATTAAAAAAAATGAGTAAGAGTTGTTATTTCGTCAAAGAATTACTAGTCAATTCAATCAATTGTAACTTTCTTAATTTAGCCATTATAAAAATGATTGTGATGATATGAATAAGAATAAATGTATGAATTAATGAACTTAAACTAACTAAATATACAATTAAAAATATTTTTCTTCAACTCATCCTGTGAGTAAAGCTGTAATGTTTTTTCAGTTTTAATATTCATACAACATAATTCTAAAATATTCTTATAACAATTCTTATAAGATCTAATTGATTCTTGTATTTGAAAAATATTCCAACAATAAGTTGGGTGTTCTAAACAATTGATATATTAAAATATATTTTAGAATTTCAATATATTGAGTAAATTTAATCATGTATGTTCCATAAATCACTTCTCAAATCCTTCTCTGAATTTTTTTAATTATAATTCTATAAATTCATCTCATAATGCAAATACAACAAATCAATATATTAAACACTATCTCTAATAATTTAATATATTGGAATGACTTTAATGAACTCAATTTTTAAATTTCATATAATAACATTATACTAAATTTATAAATAATTTAAAAGAATATATTCAATTTCAAAATAGTAATATATGATAATTTACATATAAATAAAAATTATTAAAGTAAATAAAAGAGTCGTTCATTATGATGTGTGTTATTTTTTCTTTATTTCTTCACAATATTTTCTACGAAATTTAATATAAAATTTAAATATTTTCTAATTATTTTAATAAATTTTATTTCATTTAATTATATTCAAATACAATTTTTAATATTTATTTTTATTTAAGTTTGATAGTTGTTACCAATGACTTTGTTTCTTAATTTTTATTGTATATATTATAGTGTTTTATTAAATACTAAATTTTTTATATTCCATGATTTTTTTTACAAATTTATAACAAAAATAGTAAATAAATACTTTTTTTACAAAATCTTTATAATAAAATGGTAGAAAAATTCTTATGAAATATAAGAAATTATAATAATAAAAACAGACAAAGTTCGTTAAGGAACATAAAATTATAAATAATCTTTCTCTTATTATTAAATTTTAAAATTTCATTCTTTCACGCAAGACTAAGGAGGAAATATGAGAATTTTATTGAAAACTACACAACCATTTCAATTACGTTTTGCTTTATTTTTCATTTAAACAATAATAGGTTGCGAAGAGTTACTTAAAGGGTTAATGTGAAGATGAAGAAGAAAACAAAATATCTAATGTGACTTCAAATATGATTTACAAGAAATATTTTCTTAAATTTTAAACATACTTGATTTACTATATGGCGGAGCTTAATAGGAGTCTGTGGGGGTCACGGTCCCCCCCCAAACATTTTTATTGTACATATAAATTTATTATATGGGTCCCCACAATTTAATAAAATAAAATTTTACAATTAATAAATTCTTTTAAGAGGTATACTTTTTAGAGTTTCCATAAAAATTTATAGATAATAGCAATTTACATTTACTTTTTTGCTTTAAATATAGATCCTTAGTATTCTTCTTCTTCTCTTTATGTTAAGATATCATGAGTTTTTTTCTCTTTTAGGTTTCTTCTCTACATCACTTATCTTCTAATATACTTCTATAAAACTTCTTCCATTCCAGGTACCTATTATAACTTTTTTTATTTAATATTATTTATTTTTTATGCTTTTATGTGACTATTGTAAGTAAATTACATTATATTGTAGATTATATTTTTAGGAGGTCTACTACTATGTAGATTAGATTGTAAATTATCATTTATTATAATTTTATATATTTTGAAATTAAATAATTGTTTTTTAATAGGTACAATACTCATGGTTAAGAACAAGACAATTGATATTTTTTTTTAAGAGGAAGATTATTGATAAAAATGAAAATGATATTTCTTCAACTTCAAATGAGCAAATAGTTACATTGAACAAAGAACGTTTTAACTTTTATTTTCAGAAGTGGAAAGATTTAATTTTTAATTATTTTTATTAGGCTTAAAAAATTTAAAAATTGTTTAAGGTTTAAAAAAGTAAAAACAATCTTCAGACTTACATGTTAAAATAACCTCTAAAAAAATTGTTCAACTCTTAAATTAGTAGAAACAATATTACTAAATATTAAAAAAATATTAAAAATCATTAAAAAATTAAAAACTGTTCAACTTCTAAATTAAATAATTCAAAATTATTAAAAGAGTTAAAAAATATTATAGATAACTGGAATATAGAATAGTGCTCAATATTAAAAAAAATTAAAACTAATAAAAGAAATTAAACCCATTAAAATGAAATTAAAACTCATTCAATGCCTGTATTTGTTAAAACGTTAAATTTGTTCGATTCTATGTTTTTTTCCTATTTTTCTCTATGATTTCACCAATTACAGTGTATTACGATTATAAATATACTCTAACACGGAATTGAAATAAAAATCGTATAATCTTACGATTTTTTATTACATTATGAACAAATATATTGAATTGATGTTTGTAAGTAAATTGAATGTTATATTTAATGTTAATTTTGCTTATTAAGTTGATTTTTTTACATATTATATTATTTTATTTATAATTTTTTATATTATTTAATTATTATTAAAATATTAAATTGATTTGATATGATCCCCTATAAATTTAGTCAAGATCCGCCACTGTATATATCTAACTTGATATTGCGTTAATTTTTTATTTTTTACTCTAATATTATCATAAATATCTTCCACTTTCCATGATCTAGTTTTTTTTTTAACTAAGATAATGAAAATTGGATCACATCGAGATCCATTTGTTTAATTGCATGAGATTTACAATGGTCAAAACATGACAACGTAAATATAGTTTTTTGTCATGTGTTCCCACTGCACATGTGAACATGTTTCTTCTTTCTTAGTTGAATTAGTGAAAAATTCTTCATTTGAAGTCAATTCGAGAGCTAACAACAAAACATCACATATCAAATTAGGTTTTTGGATATTAAGCATTGGTGTGAAATCTCATTCCTCCATAGTTTTAGCTCCAAAGGTTATAACATCATAATTTATTGCCCCATTTTGTCAGTTTTCAATTATAGTGGTGAAGATTGTAAACCTAGTCTACGCATCTCTTTCTAACCACATCATAACATAATACGATAAGTTAAAATTCTTTTTCTTCACACATTGTGTACAATGATGGGATATTTTAGTTTAATATTATTTCCTAAAATATTAGTTTCTACAATATTTACTAAAAAAAGCATTAAGTACAATCACCATAACTCAAATTCAATCATATTGATGGATTTTGATGAATAATTTTAGAGAGTTAAAATAATAAATTTTAAATTTATATTTATAAACTATTATAAATAACAAAACAAAATAATACATAATTTAATATAATTATAATTATAAAAAATCATATTATATTCCTTAAAATTTCTAAAGTCATCAATAATTAAATTTGAACTAAAATTTTCAGTTATTTTTTAATTTAAATAATTATATTATTAATAAGAAATTTATTTTTGTTCTATTTTGTAATTTTATTTAAAAAATAAATCTTTTTTTATAAATATATATATTTACTATATATTTAAAATAAATTTTCATATCAAATATTTTAAAATATAAAAATACTTAAATTAATTAGATGATTAAAACAGAGACAAAAAATATTTAAAATAATTTCTTCAGATGAAAGAAATATATCTAATAAATCATCAAATATCTTCAAAAATTTAGAATAAAGTAAGTTTAGAATAAAATTAGAGATTGAAAGAAAATTTTTCTTTTTAAACAATATTAAGTTTAACAAAAGATATTATTTTTTTTAATAAATAACTTGAGTATTTTTAATTTTAATTTCTAAATTTGAATTTTTAATATTTAAATTTATATAAAAATAGAAATTTATCTTTTTTAAGTTTTATTTGTGGAGTTATAATTTTTTTTAACTTAAGATTATAAATATATAAAGTAAAATTAGATGGAACGTTAAATTTTGTTAAAAAATTAATTTTTTTAATAAATTTTAAATTAAAATTTTATAATAAAATTTTAAGGACTAAAAGTTACATAGAAAAAATTATTTTGAAAAAAAAAAATGTTTCATATTTTTTATAGAAAAAAAACACTAATAAAATAATTTATTACGAAAAGAGAAAATAGATTACAATAAACTATTTTTGTGTAAAAAATTAAAAAGACAAAGATATTATTAGAAAAGTAAATAAATTTATTATAAATGATCAAATTTACTAATTTTTTAATTTATGTAGTCCAACCTCAAATAAATATTAAAAATAAATAGATAAAATATTTAATAATATTAAATTATTTGAATTATAAGAAAATTGAAAATTATTAAAATTTAATTTTTATTATGTATATACATTAATTTTTTAAAAATTTTGGGGAGATGGGGCCCCTAATGTTCCTAAGAAGCTCCCTGTAAAAAAAAGTTAAATATATCTTATGATGAATGATTGAAATCGCTAAAAGAATTTTGCTTCAAAATATTTATGAAATTAAATGGTTTAAGTGTGCTGGTTACGTTTAATTATACTACTAATTGTAATTTCAAAAGATGATTTTTTCAATCAAAATATGACTTATGGTTAAGGGTCCAATAAATACGTCCAAATGAATTTATAAATTAAAAACTTTACATTAAACGAATGAATTTAAAATAAAAAAAATTGCAATAAATAAGGGTATTAAAAGAAATTAACAATTAATATATTTGAAAGAGATCTACTAATCATAGTTAAAAAAAATGTTCCCATTTATCTTTTATATAAAAGATTAGCCACTAAATTTACCAATGATGATTAAAAAAGAAGTAAATAATAATTTAGAAGTAAGACAAAGACAAACTACTTTTATTGTTGAGATTTATTTGGAGAAACGTTTCCAGAAGTACTTTCAAGAGAAAAGTTAAAAAAATAAATAAGTATTTTCATAAATTAAAATTAGTTTATTATAGCTTAACTAATTGTAAAAGTTCTCATATATAGTTTCTTCAAATTTGTAATCTTTAACTTATAAAAAAATTGTTTTATTTTGGTTTCTTATTTTTTTAAAAGAATCTTCTAAAGAAATTTAACCTAACACGAGCTTTAATTGAAGATAAACATGCCAGCTTTGCAGTTCTGAGTATAAATGTTTTAAGTAAATAAATGAATCATTAGTTTTAAACTCGTGTTTGACTTAGTGGAAAGTTGACTGAGAAGTCAATAACAATGATGTTTAATATGATCAATGCCTATCATTAACGTCATCAATTAGTGAAATTCTATGTAATTAACTATCAACTAACAACTTCCAGGAAAAGTCCTCAATCTCACAACCTTCAATTTTCATTGGCCAAAGATGATTGTTGTTTTTAGGGTTTCACTAAAAGTATCTTCCAGATTTTTTTATATATTTTAAATACAAATTAATACTAAACATCTCTCGTTTATCTTTTACAACTTTTTTTCCTATTTTTATTAATTCGTCTAATGGATTAAACTAAATTTATCAGTGTGATATTTCTAGAATATAACAGGGACAAAAGCATTCAAAAGACGAGATTAATTGACATTACATTACTTTCTCCTTCCACAAATTCTCTTATATTAATAAAAATAATTAATGTAATTAATTTGTTTAACTTTTATAAATTTTTATTTTTATTTTTATTAATTACTATTAAATGAATTAATTAAATTTAACCACAAGTATTTATAAATAAATTAATTTTTTAATAAAATTATAAATTAATTGAAATTAGAATTTCAACAGTTTTAAAATTATTTAAAAATTATTTTTAAATAATTTAAAATCAGAACTACTAAGTATTTTAAATAAATATTTCAATCAAAATTTTTAATTTCTACCAAATTACAAATAACTATATTTAAATTTTATTTTAAAATTTCAATTAAAATGTTTAATTCCCATTAAATTGCAAATGACTATGTTTAAATTTTATTTTCAAAATTTCAATCAAAATTTTCAATTCTCACGAAATTGTAAATAGAAATACTGAATTAAAATTATTTAGATGATGATAAAAGATGAAAAGTTAGACTAATAAAAGGAAATTAATTTTTAGTTCCTGATATTTAATTTCTCTTTCTACTATTTAATGTTAATATAAATAATAATGTGATTAATGGGGGTATATAAGAAAAAAAAAAGAATTAAAATTATTGAAATTTTAAAATACTTTATATTATGAAATAAGATTTCCTTAAAATACGTTATATAATTTGAAATGGAGGGAGTAATATGTTTTATTCTTTCTTATTTTCTCTTTTGGTATTTATAATTTATTAATAAATAAATGTCTCTTTGTAACAATCTTTCTAAATTTTAAGGTTGAATATAAAAAGAATTACATTAAAAATTTATAAATAAATATAAACTTTTATGTAGTGTAAGAGTTATATTTATTTACATTGAGAGTCACTAGATTTTTCTCAAATTCTCAACTCTATCTATACGTAGGCTAATTATCGTTAACTTATTGATCTGATTAATACTAAATTCAAATTTTTAAAGAATATTTCAAACTGGAATTCTATAAATGAAGAGTACATAATTAGAAAACATCATTAAAATGTGATTAAAGATGATCATTTAGGTTCCTTAATAAAGACTAATAATCAGTAAAATCCATGAATACGGTTAATGAAATAGATAGATATGCCTTATCTAAAAAAACATACTAATTAAAATTAATGAATATAATTTCTTATTGAATATTATTCGTGTTGGAAATTAGAAGAAAAAAATATGTTGATGATATTTTTTCATCAAGAAACTTTATTTTTTATTTCTTGTTATTTTAACTTATCACAAAATTTCTCATTTTTTTAATCCCACGATAAAATGAAGAGCACCTTATTTTTACGTGTCTGTCTATTTTTAATATAAAAATTTATTGTTTTTGAATTTTTTTAATATTAATCTTCAGAAAATAAAAGAATAATTTAAGTGATAAATAAGAATTATTAGCTTTTTTAGATTCTTTGACCTAATTTTACTTGTTTATAGGTTTTTCAATAAAATAGGCTAGATCAATCTCAAAAGCAGACTTAAAAATGTATGAAATAGTTAAATTCAAATGGTCCAAAATTAATAATATTAATAGTGATACATGCCAATGTCAGACCCAAAATCTGACCTCATATGTTTCCACTATTAAATGTAAACTTAAATTGCCTAATTTAAAAAAAATAAATAACTAAATATACAGTTAAATTTTATAAGAATTAAAATTTCACATTGGGAAAATTATGAGCACCAAAAGGAAATTTATTTATTTTTAATATATGGGTAAAAAATTCATTTGAGTTTTCTTTTGCTATAATCAATGGTAGATTCTAAATTTTGGAAAAAGAAATCAGTTGGGCCGCATTGTTATTTAATGAGTATTGGGCCCAACACATTTTTTTGGTGAACAAACGTAGATCAAAAGGCTATTGGACCAACATAATTTAATGTAAGCATTTTTGAATTGATTTTCAGCTGTTATTTGTTAAAATATTTACAAATAGGGTAAATATTCACTTATTTGAAGATGAAAACAAAATGGATATTTATAAAAAAAATTAATATAAATATATATAGTTACTATCCAATACGTTACCTTTACATATTTTTTCAAATATTTAAGGAATAATTAAAATTTTATTAAAATAAGATATCATATTTAAAATAAGGTATATTGTCTGCATTAAGTTCATTAGTTGAGCTCATAAAAAAAAGTTCATTAGCTAAATCTATCATCAATCTTCTTTCTTTTCTTCTCAAAGTCTATTCAACAAAATCTAAACAAATTTTATCTTTATTACATCCATTTTTAATCCAAAATTTAAGTTCATTAGTTAAACCTATCTTCTTCTACCTTTTCTTTTCCAAAAAAAATAAAATTCATTCAACAAAAATTAACCAAATTTAATGTTTATTATCTATTAATAACCAATGAACTCTAAACTACCTTTATCTATGTATTATTTTATAAAAAAATTACTAAAATAAAAAGAAACGAATTTTTAATGATTATCATCATAGTCATATTAGACAAAATCTTTGCATCAAAAGTGAAAAATGATGAATATTAAAAGATTAAGTAAGTTAAAAATGTTTAAGTTAGCAAAATAGCAGGTTTGCCCGAGTGGTTAAGGGGGAAGACTTAAGATCTTCTGCACATAAGTGCGCGTGGGTTCGAACCCCACAGCCTGCAAGTTTTTTCTTTTTCTTCTCTTCTAACATAAGTATAAAATTATTAATAATTTTGTAAATTATATTTTTAATTTTAAATTTAATGTATAAGTTTTTTTAACAATAATTTATGGACTAAAGTGTTTTCAAATTAAAGAACAAAAAAAAAAAAAATTACTTTTAGATTTGGGCAACAAAAAAGTACTTCTAATTTAAATAATTAAGAAAATTCTCTTTTTAATTGGAGGAACTAAAATCATCACATTTAAATTTAGGAGAACAAAATAAAATTACCTAAATTTGAGACAAAAAAAATGATATTTTATTAAAAAAACTAAGCAAAATAAAATTTGAAGTTGTTCTTTTCAGGTGAGTGAATGTTATTAATGATGTGTGCCAAAAAGTAATCCAATTTTAAGAGATCAAGAACATACTTAATTCTAGTTTTTATTACTAAAATCCACAAATTTAAACTCAATGGGCTTTTATTAAACTGTAAAATAATTAAACTACTTTTATTAAAAACTAAACTAAAATAATTTTTAGGTTAACTTTTAAAACTAAATTAATAAAAAGGTACTTCAATGTACTACAAATATTTCTCTATTTAAACTATTATAAAATTTGAAAAGAAATTATTATTTTTATTGTTGACCTATTTTATGTGAGTATGATATGTTATACATAAAATAAGAATGAATATCCTTTTTCTTCAACGTAATCAGTAGCTCGATTTAGTTTTATTTTTTGAATACTTTAGATTTCTCTTATGATTATTTTCCGTAATTGGTAGTTTACGTTAAATTAATTAATTTTATTAATAATTTAGATATAAATATTTTATTTTGCTGACATATTGATATGTTTATGATCATAATTAGTGATCGATATAGTATTGACTAGATGTTATACCTCCACGACAAAAATTACGAAACAAAATGTTATTTAAAATAAAAAAATATCTTTATAATAAAATTACGAAAAATAATTTATTTATTTTATAAAAAAATTGAATTTTATTAAATTTAAAATATTACACTTAACAAAAAAAATCTTAAGAAAATCAGGGGTAAAAAGCCTCTCTAGGCTTACATGTGCATGTGTGTATGGTGAAGAATACTCACTTTGCGTGCATACTGAACATCACAAAGTCCTCTATCATTAAAGATGATGAATAATCTGCACCATAGTTAAAAAGGAACAATTTTTCTTTTACCCTTTTGTTTCTAAGATCAACATTGAGAAAAGAAAGGTTATTATTCCCTTAAGGACTGATTCATAAACATGGTGTCCCACACTATAAAGTACTATTCAACAATAATTTATCATTGACTTGGGAAAGACTCATCACTGCACTTACATTTACAAACCACACACTTCATTAGTTTTAGGCCTTCTCTCTATCTTTCTCAGCTTGTTGTGTAGATGCAGTTGGTAATTTCAGAGTAAAAAGACAATCATGCTGCAGGCTAAGCATGGAAAATTGGAAAAATTCTGAACATTTTTCTTTTGAGGTAATCAAAACTTACTCTCCCACTGCTTCTGTCACTCTTTTTCTGTATTTGTTTTTCTTTCTGTTCCTACCTGTAGATTTTCTGTTGTGCTATGGTGATGGAATAAGATTGAAAAACAAATTTTGAAGAACACTGGAGAGAAAAATTTCTTATGTTAGATAATAGAAGAAATCATGGAGGGGAATAACTGGATAAAATTTTGGGAAGACTTGATACAGGATATTGGTCATAAGGGAACTTGTTGTAATAATTCAATTAGTGTGAGGACTTAAACAAAAATTAGTTTCTGTTGCGGTCGTTAGTAGTTAGTTATTAGGTTCTAGTTCTTCGTTTGTTCTTCATACCTAGAACTACTGTATCAAACCCTTTGTGAAGACCTTTATATATCCTATAAAATAAAGAAAAATCTTATGAAGACACCCTTCATGATGGTTTAGTTCTGCTTCTGCTTATTCTCTTTATTGTTTCTCTCAAGAAGAAAGTATCTTTTATTTTTTTTTTATCTTTCACTGTTAATATTATTGTCTGAGACTGGATCATATTACAGATACCTAGAGGTCACTGTAATTGCTTAAAATCATAATCTTATGAAACTTGGTTGAATTTTTTTGTTTCTTTGTATCTCAATATAATTTGCTTTTATGCTCTCTTAAAAGTCTTATTTAATCTGTTATTTACATCTCTGGAACCATTAGGTAGTGCTACATTTAATAAAAAAAGGTGTAAAAAGATAGGGTATAATTAAAAAAGTAGTTTCTTAAAGCATCTTTGGCACTCCAAATTGTGTTAAAAAATTATTGTTGACCATAAATGATATGATCATGTCAAAATGCAGTGTGTGCAGATTTTTAGTGGAACCAATCACAATTTGTTGATAAAAATTATGTAATACTGTAAGAGATTGTATGTGCAAGTTTGATTATATACCATGTTGGTTTCACTGTTACTTCAATTTTATATAATCAAGTGTGTAATAGAGAATTGTTCAATTCAGCAAAAGATAATTTTATAGCACAATTGCTTGTAATTAAGCTTAAATTTGAACTACAGTGTCATTATATTACTTTTGAGTTATAATTGGACATTATTCTTGTAAGCACTCTAATGCATGTTGTTGTTCTTGACTACTTACTGAAGAATACTATATGATCTATGTTTTCTTGACAGAGAAATGGCAACAGCAGATTCTGTAGCTTTCCGAGAACAACTACTTCAGAGGGTTGTTTCAGCTCACTTTAGGAGACCTCTCCTTCATTTAGTGTCCACTCGTAAGCTCTTTCTCCCTTCTTAAAATTTTCCCATTCACAAAATGTTATATATATATAAAACAGGGTGTACTTGAAAAAAATACAGAAAGATAGGTTAATTACACTTTTAGCACATACTTTTTCAATCTTCTGATGGAATTTATGATTTAGAAAATGATAACAAGGATTAAGGGATAATTTAAATCCTTGATATTCTCTTTTTCTTTCACCCTGAGCTATTAAGTCATTTGACTTTTTTGAGTACTAATATAAGCACTATATTATATAATTTATTATTTATTGTATGTTTTTATACTATAAATATAAACCTACATTCACTTCTATCTTTCACTTCCTTTCATTTTCCGTTTCTTCTCCTCATTTTCAACACATGGCTAATTTTATACTCTTTATTTTAATATAATAAGATTCATATTATTTAGTGAAAAAAAAAACTTAACAGAATGTGAAATTATATCTAATATGACAAGATCCACTCAGCTTAGTCATAGCCTCAGAAGAAGTATATAGTTCTCTTGTAAATAAGAGAATGTACTCTGAGAGAACTTCCCAAGAGAATCTATTTTTTTTCTTTAAAATTTTGCCCCTCTTCACAAATCTTTGTTAGTTAGAGTCACTGGTGGATCAATTACTTTGAAAAGCCTGCTAACTAAGTGAAACCTCTTCAGTTCACTGCAATTTTCAACTCCTCTAAAGTGAAAAAAATTAACTTTTTCAACAAATTCGTTGATCAGTAAATATTCCTTGAACAACATCACTCAGCACTCCAAAATTCATAGGACTGCATGTCAAATGATTAGACCCTAAAGCGATTTCCACACATTAACTTCTTGCAGAAGATGCCAAGGAAAGATACCTAAGCCAAGGTGTTCCCCTTCACAAAGCAGCACTGAAAGGTGACTGGAAAGAAGCTAGGAAAATCTTGGACCAAGATTGGAAGCTGCTTACATCTGCCATAACAAAGGGTTGGGCTACAGTTCTCCACATAGCAGTGGGAGCAAACCATGTTCACTTTGTGGAGGAGCTACTAAAGTTAATGCAGCCTGATGAATTGGAACTGCAAGACTTCAAGGGTAACACTGCATTCTGCTTTGCTGCAGCAGTAGGGAACGTGCAAATTGCTGAGATGATGGAGAGAAAAAATGGATCCTTGCCAACAATCAGGGGTGGAGGAATGCTCACTCCTCTTCAATTGGCTGTTTTACAGGGAAGAAGTGAAATGGCATGGCATCTGTTCCCTAGAACCAAGGAAATATTTGAAGAGGTGGATTGGACTTCAATTTTCTTTAATTGTATAAACTGTGGCCTGTACGGTAAGCATTTTGTTGTTGAAAAAATCTTGCATGCACACCATTAAGGTTTTAGACGGTAGTTGTGATCCCAGTTTTGTTCCAATTGTGATATTGCAAGAAATTGTAAACAAATACAGCTATAATTTCGGTTGCAAACCGTTTGCATGACATTCATATTCATATTGGAGAGGAAACGTAAAAGACTATCCAATAGTTAGATTCATACTAAGCTAACTTGGATGATCAACGAGAATGGAGCAAAAATAAGAGATGGTAAGGTTTTATAAGTAAACCTCTCCATCCTTAAGGAGTTTTGTCATGCAAGAGGAGGAAACCGAGAGATTCTTGTAACTTAGTTCTCACCAAAAAAGGAGCTTCTTGACTAAACAAGAGATTCTTGTTCTCAGAGATATATGTGTTAACCATTTACCAAACTTGCACTTATTTACCTAAAATACTTTTCATTAGAATTTTTAGGATATGTGAATCTTTTACTTGATGATGAATAATGTTAATTTGATGGTGTCATTAGAATTCGCAATCCACAGAAGTTGGAATATCTTGCAGATTTAGCCCTGGAAATGGTAAAGGAGAAGGACACGCTAGCCTATGCCAGAGATGAGGACAATTTGACAGGTTTGCATGTCTTGGCTCGAACTCCAGGTTGTGGTTGCCAAAGTCCACGATGTAGAAAACACCTACTACATATCTGTAAGTGACATACAATTAACTTCCATTCAAAATAGTATAATCATGGTTTTTCATTGTTTCTAATTTGTCACTATCTATTGGTAATCTTTTAATGCACCTTTACGAGTGTGTTTGCAGTTTAAACGTTGTGTTCTTTAATTTATATATTTATTTGGTATCTTTGAAACAATAACAAACAGCTATAGCCCTGAATACTTTTTTCTCATTCTTGCTTCGGTAAAAGCTTTATGTTGAAGAGTTAAGAGCTAAATATATTCAAAGAACTCCAATAGCTATTCTTTGTTTCCATTCCACATCCATCAAACAGATCTTATATTGATAAGCTAGAAATGTTGGTTTTTGTTCCTCATGTGTTTTCAGTGATTTTTTTTTCATAATTCCCAGATAAGAAGGACACTCCTATTCTCAAACTTGTAAAACGAATGTGGGATATAGTTGTTTCCCTGGATGACCAGATGATGATGGATACCCTCACGGAACTATCTCAAGTAATATTTATTGCTGCAGAAGTTGGAAATTTTGAATTTCTATCCGTGGTCTTGAGCACTTACCCTGATTTGATATGGGAGCTAGATTCCCAGGATCGAAGTGTAATCCACATTGCAGTTTTGCATCGTCATGCTAGTATCTTCAATTTGATACATGAAATAGGCCCTATCAAAGAGTTCATTTTAACTTTTAAAGATGATCAAGGGGACAATTTACTTCATTCTGCTGCAAAACAAGCACCACCTGATCAACTTAACTTGGTTTCTGGAGCAGCTCTTCAAATGATGCTTGAGTTGTCATGGTTTGAGGTATAATCCGTATTTGTTTTCCAAGCTCTTCAAATGATGTTTGAGTTGTCATGGTTTGAGTTATCAGTGAATTATGTGCATGTTGCTGTGACAGGAGGTGAAGAAGATAATGCCACTATCATCCATAGAGGAACCAAATTCTAGCGGCATAATTCCTCGTCAACTATTCACCGTGGAGCATGAAGAATTGCTGGAGAAAGGAGAGTCTTGGATGAAGAGAACTGCAAAGTCATGCATGGTTGTTTCAACTCTCATTACTACAGGAGTTTTCACTGCTGCATTCAGTGTTCCTGGTGGTACCAATGATGATAATGGTGGAAGTCCCAATTACTTGGAGAAACCAGCATTCTTGGTATTTGCATTATCAGACTCCATTGCATTGATCTCATCATCAACTTCAATCCTAATTTTCTTGTCCATTCTTATCTCTCGATATGCTGAGGATGATTTTCTCAAGTCACTGCCTTTAAAACTTATGTCAGGACTTCTGGCACTGTTTATCTCTATAATTAGCATGATGGTAGCATTCAGTAGTGCCTTTTTTATAACATATTACAATGGTGTAAAGTGGGTTCCTAGCCTCATTTCTGCACTTGCTTTTGTACCAATACCTGTATTTATATTTCTGCAGTTTTCCCTTTGGTCTGACATTGTGTATTCAGCTTACATCTGTAGTTTTCTATTCAGACCAAGTAAACGTATGATTCACTAGGAAGATTGGGGTTGTACTTCGTGAAGAACTTCACTTTCTAATGTTCTAATGCTTGTAATTAATAGTGTATGAAAATATTATTGGTTCAAATAAGCTTTAGGTTCCTCATTATAAGTTAACCATACTGATTTAGATGTAAGTCTCTTACCAAATTTATCAGTTCTACTTTCAATATGTTACTTAAGTGGTTTCACTTGTGATACAATGTTGAGTACTGTTGACCATTATCAATATTAAGTAGCTCTGTGTAGAAGGAGGTGAGTTTAGTCATCTCCACAAATGGTGAGATGGGAACATGTTTGGATTCATAAGAATTGAGTTTAAAAAACATATACTTTCATAAAAGTATAAAATGATGACTATAAAAAATGTAGAGATAGATTTATATAAATAAACTTAAAGAAAACATGAATTTCTGATAGAAGTATTGTGTCGTTTTGTCTATTTGTAAAAAAAATATTTGGACCATAACTATTATATAATAATATTGAAAATATTAAAAATTAATAACACTATAACATAATAATATTAATATATAATATAATATAATAATATTTTAATTATATAATAATATATTAATAGTATATTAATCATATATATAATATAATAATAGTAAAAAATAATCATACTATAATGTACTATAGTATTAAAACATAATAATATTAATAATATTAAATATTAAAAATTAATAAAATTAGTATATAATATAATCTATAATATACATAATATAATATATTAATAATATATAATATATAATTATATAATATTTTATATTGTTATTATTATATCATTCTGTAATCAATAATCATGTTATTATATTATTTTTCAGTGAATTATTAATAGTAACTAAAAACTTAAGAAGTATTATTTGATGATGAATTAAATTTTGAAATATTAAAACATTTTAAAATATTTTAAAACAATATATATATATATATATATGATAAATATTAACATGTAAAATTAACGAAAACATACAAATATAATTAAAATGTAACTTCATATAGATTTAGTATTAAATTTATTTTAGAACAATATATATAACAAGCATATAAACGTATAAGCATAGTAAAAATCAATAAAAAAATGTAGGTGAGATATATATAGTGTTCACATCAATGAAATTGATCTCAGAACAGTCATTATGCAGTCAACAATTATACATTCACAAGTTCAGAAATAAAATTCAGAAATAAAAACATGTAAAGCAACATTAAAATAATTTAGTGTTCAAATTAATGTAAACAAAAATAACTAAAGTGAAATTGGTATTGAAAAAATTAAAATTATTAAATAATTAAAATAATTTCAAATAATATATAAGAGAAATATAAACATTTACATATATAAATGTATGAATATAATATAACTAAATCAGATCAATTTGATTTCAACACGAATATTCATAGTCAGTTATTAAAACTACGAAACATTTATATAAACTTGTACAAAAATAAAGACAGAAAACTCCAATATGAAAGATAAAAGATCATAAACAGAATAAACATTGAAACATGCTTCTATGAAAATGACTTTAGTAAATATTGGTAAAAGATCATTGTTCTTGCTTCTATCAACAAAAAATCATTCAAACAATTTTTTTTATTTTATAATATAAAATGTTAATTAAAAATCAATCCAATTTAGTGGTTAAAATATCCTCTTATAACTTTAAAGTTTTGGATTCAAATAATTTATTGGTTTATTAATTTCTAATATTCTTTTATTTGGTTTATCATGAATTGTGAACTACCTTCTCACCGGTATATAACACTTTTTAGAAGTATAATACCAACATTTTCTTTTACTACTGCTTTTAATTTTCAATTAATTAGTATTGTTAAGCTGTTAATCAAAGAGTAGCTCAAATACTCAACTTAAGAGTGATACACTCGTTATTAAATAATCTCACACAAGCTTTCTCTCTTCTCTGGGAATCAGATTGAGATTTACATCTCTTCACTGAACTTATTTTATGCAGTGCTGGGTTGTTCTTTCTTCTGATACAAGGCTAAGTGTCAATTTATATTGACTCTTACAATTCATTATATTTATTAAATATCTTTCTACTTCTGTTTCAACTAAAATTGAATGTCAGCTTCCCAAAATAAAAAAAAATTAATGTTGCAATTGGCTATGCATTGAAACCAGAAATTCAAATTATCTTTTTCAATACATTCTTTTTCTTATTATTTGAGAAATTTTTTTATTAAATATAAATTAATTTAAAAATAAAAAATAATAAAAAATTATTTTATAAACTAAAAATATTGATATTTAAGATAATTTTTATTATAATAAAAATTATAAATAATTATTAATTTTAAAAAATTATAAAATTACTCTCTATATAATAGTAACTAAATTAATTTTTCAATCAGAATTTAAATTAGATCTTAATATTAATTAAAAATTTTAATTACTTATTAAATTAAATTTAAAATTAACTTTTAATTTAATTAATATTAATTTATTATTTTATAAATAATAATATAGTTAGTAAAAATATTTTTTTTTTCAGTGTATTATTATCTTTTATATATATATATGTATATGCCTTTTTAAACACAATGCTTCTATAATAAAATTGACAAGTGAAAAGGAGTATGCCTGTAATAATTTTGACTCAGAGTATATCCCTACATGTCAATTTACTACCCATGCATGATATTACAATAAGAGAGTCTCCAACTAATATTGGCCACCAAAAAATGTTTTCTTTCTACTATTCTTGCAATTTTCCTTTTCCCTCACAAAATAGGTTCAAATTTAAAGCATAGACATTGTCTGTCATATTCACATCTGGATTGCTAATTAATTACTATTCTTTTTGGGTCTAGAGGAATATTTTTTGTTTTGGATAATGTTATTCCTTTCTCATCATCATCACTTCATCCAAGGAAAAACCTAAGCATAAAGGGTATGTCTAAAAACGCCCCTTCGAGGTTCTAGGGGTCAATTCAACTTCATCTTGCTAATTCAACTGTCAGATTATACAGCTACCACCAAGATCTTGCATTATTGAACTTCATCTTAATTTGCGTGTGACACAAAACTTATCTTCCTTTTTTTTGTATTAGAACACACTTTTGTTTTCTTCATTCATGCACATGTTTACAGAACAGACACACATAACAAAATGTCATTAAAATATGTGATCATGATGTTCGGAACTAGTTGATATTAGGGTTTACATGTTATGTACTTCATTTATAAAATAGGTTGACCCTTATTAGTAGTATATTTCAATTTGATTCTATATCATTCATTGACCTCAGATTTCCAACACTTTGTTCTCACATCGATAAATAGAAAGTTTGAGAATGGAGTTCATATACAGGAGTTAACATTTGTAGATAATCTGATATAGACTTGACAGTGGATGAACATCAACTTGATATATTTTTTTTCTTCTCTAAAAGTATTTATGGAAAGTTTGTATATATTATATCTATGAACTAAAATTCTTGGTGAGAAGTTGCATTGTAAAATATGTCTTTTCCAGATCTGGAAAAGTTTAACAAGGAGTAGCAAGTTTAGTCTGAGATTAAAATAAAGCATAGAGAGGAATCAAAACCTATCGAACCTCCACATCTCCATCATTCAACTGTTCTTGTTTTTCCTCTTTAAATTAAAAACGAGTCAATTCTTTGTTTTCTGTTGTTTATTCTTTTGTCCTCGCCTTCTTCTGCTGTTTCTTGGATATTTACAGTTTTCATTTGTCTTAAAATAAAACCTAAAGAATGTATATTTACGGTATTATTCTTTACTCAACAGTTCCACATCGTTTAAAAATTAAAGTAAAAAATAATTTATATAGTGTTTTTTCCCTGGATTGTTTAAGATGAAACTCCAATATAAATAATAGAATCTATAATTAAATCAGAATGGAGGTAGTTTATCTCTCTCTTTATATCACTGTGTGGTGTGGCTGCATCCCTGTGTATACTGTATCATATTTCAGTTCAAAATATATTTTATATTAAATGTTTTTTAATTCTGATAAAATATTGAATTCCATTTTTATTATTAATATTTTTTATTCTTTTCATCTCTAATACGATTTGTATTTTTTTTCCCAAAATAATTGTATATATAACATTTATTATGCAGTCAATTAAAATCAATAATATCAAATCATCAAAAAAAGTATTAAGAATTTTAAAACATAAAAGTCATAAATAAAAAGTAGAAATAAAAATAAAAATTCAAATATAAGTAAGTGATTAATGTTTTTTAAATCGTTCAACTCAACAATTCAATATTTAATACATTAATTATTAGTTTTTATCTTTTTCTGTTTTTATATAAAAAAAATCATAAAATTTAAATTGGAGGTAGTACTTATTTTTATATTGAATGTCGATCAGAAAATATGTTAAACATGGTTCCATCAATGCAATGTAAAATAAATTTGAATGTAATCTCATATTAAATAAAAGCAAACTAAATTTAGACACCATCTTTATCTCAATTATAATCTAAAAATTGCTAAAAATGAAAAATTGTCTCCTAATTTGATCATGTTATTCTCATTTCCAATATCATTCTAGATTCTTTTGAAAAAAAAATTGAAAATATTAGATATTAATGAGATATAAACAAATTTATATAAAAAAAATATACCGTACACATATATCAACTAAACATTTTTAAATCATTTAACAGTTATAATTACATACATTATCGATCTCAATCACACATTAACATTTTGTTACACTCAATTCACAATCTAGAACTATATAAATATTTAAGTGTATGTTTTTTCACATTGAGTTCATTTGTCACACTTCAATTTTTTTTACAAATAAAAATATTATTAAATTTTTCATTATATGATATTTCAATCTATATGATTTAAATTAGTAATAAAGTTATAATATCTTATTTTCTTAATGAGTACTTATATTTAATATTATGATAATAACTTATCACAATATCATATAAGATATTCACACAATATGCAATATCATATACATTCATTCATTATATCTAATCTTATCTCTTCACATATATTAAATTTATGTGCATTTCATTAAACTATTTTATATATATATACACATATTCAAGTCATAAAACATACATATGAGAGATATGTCACTTAAAGCGACATTATCTTGCTTGAGTGACATGTCTTCATTAAACAAGAAAATTCATCTTTTAATATACTTAACCATAATTTGAAGGACACTTTATATCACTTGAAATTAGTTCTCTATGTAAGAAAATTGATATGAAAATTTTCTTATTTAAGTATTTATTCATTACTTGACCAAACAAAACTTCAAAAGAGAAAAAATTAACATTTACTCTCCATCGCTCAAGTGTTACATTACAAAAAAAATATTTTAATATATTTACAAAGTATTTTAAAATTTAGTATAAATGAAAAATAAATTATTTTAAATATATTTATAAATATTTTTCAAATCATATTTTATTTACTTTAGAATTATAGTTTTTAATTTAAATAAATTAGATCTTAAATAAAATTATTTTTGTATTCCTTGGTAGTAAATCATGCTTCCAATTGAAATTAAAGTTGATATTATGATGCCTGACATACTCCATACTTACTCTTATAAATTATATAATAAATATATTTAATAGAGAGTCTCCCATTGTACAATCTTTGAAATCAACTCATGCGAAATTAATTTTTTATTAGAATTAAATTTTCATATTACTAGTTCATTATATAACTAGAATTGAATTTTTATTTTGATAATACACAAAAGAGTTAAGAAATTATGTTTAATTTTTTAAGAAGTAATCATAAACAGTTGTTTTAATAGAAGTTTATCTTTCAAGTAATTAATTTGAACATGAAACTTTACATTAGAAAAATCAAAGAACCAATCATCAATGACTTGTTACTCAAACCAGAACCAATGACTTGTTAATTGTGTCCTAATGTTTTGTAACATAGAATTTGATCCTATGAAAATGCGTTTTGTCTTTATTACTTTGTTTTTTTCTTCGCGTTAGTTATACTTTGCTAAGCAAATTGATATCAAATACAATAACAAGGGATAAATACTACATTTCCAATGAAATTTTGTTCATGCATGTTGAATTTTTTCACTATATCTATTTTTTTGCATTGTATAAAGTCTACTACTCACATATGTCACGGAATTTAAATTTATTAGAATTTCTTAGTTTTTAAAAAAATAATGTATAAATAATTAAAGGGATAAAAATATTTTTTGTAATTATTTCTTTCCAATATTTTTAATATTGAAGATTTAGTAAAACAAATTTTATAAAGTATAAAAAATTTTAGTAATACGTGCACGTAAAAAATATGCGTCTAGATAGATGTCTCAAGTATAAAATGTAGGAATCACTTCTGCAAGATCATTGATAAATTTTCATCTCATATATAGGTTTCCCTAGAAAAATAAAGATTTATTATAAATAAAATAATATTAGATACATTAAAATAAAAGTTAAAAGTTAAATAGTTTTTATTTACTATAAACAATTAAAGAAGCATATGTTATGAAATTTTTTTAAGAAAAAATTAAAAAAAATCTAAAATTGTACTTATAAATATATATATATGTAATAATTCATAATTAATGATACAACTTGATTATTGAATTCATTAATAAATTAGTCAATCTTTTCATACAATACATTTTTAACGTAATATAATATTAATGAAACAGTGCAAAAAAAATATTTAATCAAACTCACCATAAGAATATTTTTACACCATAATCTAAACTCACCGGGATAACCTAATCTGCACTCTCATTCTAATATTACATTAATTATTATAGTTTACTTACAGAAAAAAGGAAAAAAGTTAAAAAAAGTATCATTGATATATTTAAAGAAGATATATATAGTATATTGATTTTTAATTCTCTTTCTGGAATGATGAGAAAGAAAAAATATCAATTTTACAGAATTACAAAAATATTATTGTTTTTTATTAAAAATATTTATGTAATTTTACATATGGTTTTCATTTCACTTTTTATATAAACAAAAAGTGCACATGTTTTATTTTATTTTATTAATAAACATCTTAAAAGTAATCTCATTTTACACTTCTCTTCTTCCTTCCAACCTAAACCAAACATGCTATTAAGCAAACATCGATTTCAAATAATGTAAAAATGATTTACAACAACATCACTGCATGCACTATTTTCTCTACAACTATTAATTACAATATTAACAATTAAGATTAATGTGAAACTATGAAGTAATTAGAATCTCCACAATTAATTTTTAAATGAATGACTATAATTCTCTTCATATCTTTCCTTGTATTATTTTCTTCATTTTAACAGTAAAGTTACAGTTTTAGAGGAGCCATTCAAAATTTAACAACTCAACTTGTTAAAAGTTATCTATGAATCAAATTGACCTACACTTAAAAGTTATTTTTGACCAAATTAAATCAATGGCAAGGAAGTGATATAACTGATGAATACACTGAATATGTGTATATCCTTTTACCTTTCGGTAATGGAAAGCCCATCAAGGTTACTGATGATCAATGTTGGGAATTCTCTAGTTGAAATTCTGTTCTGCTTTTGAGATGAATATAAGAAGTTAGTTACACTTTTCAGTAATTTCTGATACCCCACTTTGAAAGATGCAGTGTTATGCAATGGGACAAGTTTTTTTGAGTCTAATATATATTTTCTCTTTTTGGAAAGGAAGATTTGGCTATCTGTATGTTCATATTTATTACTCCTGTGGGTGACTAAAGTTATTTCTTCCGAATCCATTATAAGAATAGTTGCAGATCTTTAACTCGTGAATTTATGCCAGAATCTTTATCTAACATTTTATTATCACACTATAGATGCCAATAACAATATTCTACAGTTTTAAGATGATAAACTATTTAGTAATAGTTTGGGGCGGTTTTAAACCTCTATTTGTGACTTGTTCAAGTTTGGTTGCTTTTAGCTTTCATCTCTCATCTGATTCTCTTCCATTTCCTTTTATATTCACTTGAAGACAACATTAGACAAAAAACTATTTTATTTGCTTATCGAGCTATGTTGTTTTCAGTGTTCTGTACTTCGGTTGTATCAACAGATAATGGTTTCAATCTTAATGGTTATAATAAAATAATGAAAACCACAAACTGCATAGACCAACAGGTGTAGGTTGTCTCAACTTAACAAGTAATTTGGAGTTCAAGTCTTGGTTATGTAACAGTTAAATACTTCGAAAAAAAGTTTGGCATATTATATAATGCTTTGGCTCAAACAAAATTGTTTTCGGTAGAGGATATTTGCAGTCTCAAAACAAAACAAAACAAAAATAACAAATAATGACCTTGCATGGTAGCATTTGGACAAATTAGATTCAAATCTTATTCCTGAAGCCTTCAGGAATATAAGACAGCACTTTATGCCATAAGGCTAGAATTTAGCCTAACCATTCTTACCTTTCCAATCTTCTTGTTCATTTTCTGGCTCTTGTTTTCTTCTTCCCTTCACCTTTCAATAGGGTGCCCCTTAATAAGGATGAACCTCTCATAGATTCATGTATGCTACTTCAGAAATTTGATCTGTTATTGAGCAACTCTTCTTGCCATCGTTGTTCGAATCTTGTGGGGACATTTGGAGTGTCTATAAATGAACGAGTACAAGATTGATTGTGTTGGACGGATTCAACAAAGCTATTGTCTAAATGGGGATTTGAGTTCAGAGTTTGGCAATTGTTCTAGTCAATATTTTGATATTATACAGGCTTCAAATATGGGAACTTGCAATCAGCCACTTGCTATGGCCAGTGGTGGAGGAGTTGAACAGGAACCACACATAGGCCAAACTAAATCATCTAGCAGCATTATCAGCCGTTTTGAGTCACCAGCTTCAGCCTTTTATGCAACAGAAATCTGCATGGGTTTCCCACAACATGATAGACTAGTTGGTAACCCCTCTTTGATATCTCAATTCTCTAAGATTAGTGATGTAGAATTCCCTTTGTATCAATCTCCCAGGCAAAACCTTTTCTTGGCTTCATTGGCAAACCAACCTGCCCCCAACTTTGAGTTGTCAAATCCCTTGCAAGCAATGCTCATATCTCATGTGAATAGAGATCAATGTATTAGATCTCCTGAAAAATCTAATAAAATCCCATGTGGGAATTTCCCTGGCAGCAGTTTTCTTCCAATTGAACAACCGAAGTTGTTCAGTGATGATGCTGCTAGCCCTTCAATTCCTTCTAAAGGAAATCAGGGTCAAACAGTAAGTTTTTTGCCAACTTCATATTTAGTTTTCTCTATTGTCCAATTGACTTACGTTGTTATTGCTTCTTTTCTGTCCGGCAGGATTCTTGTGGCTCATACAATTTACCTGCAGCACAGATTAGCTTCTCTTCTCAGCAAGAGATGCTGTCACCAACACTCTCAGCAGGTAGCTTGTTAACTTCTTCTGGAAACTCTACTTCAAATGGAGCAGTAGTCTCAAGTAAAACAAGAATAAGATGGACTCAGGAACTTCATGAGAAGTTTGTTGAGTGTGTGAATCGCCTTGGAGGTGCTGAGAGTAAGGGCTTGTTTTGATTCCCCTTTTATTTTGAAAACTCTTTTCTAAAATAGTTTCAAAGTACTCGGCAATTAATTTCTCATTTAAAATCTATCGAGTTTTGAAAACCATTTCCAAAACAAGTGTTTTAAAAACCAAAAGAAGGAAACAACTGGGAGATTTTTCTCATCTTCTTTCGTTTTCACTTATATATTACACCATCGTCTTCCAGCTGTAAGAGTAACCTTGTTTAATTGTATTTGAGAACAAGACAGTTTTTGAAAATAGAAAACAAACATAAACTAAGTGACTTGCTAAATTTTTCACTGCATAAAACAAATATTCAACATCTGATAGTCTTCTTGTCTACTTGATTGTAGAAGCAACGCCAAAAGCTATATTAAGGCTGATGGAATCAGATGGATTGACCATCTTCCATGTGAAAAGTCATTTGCAGAAATATAGAATTGCCAAATACATGCCACAATCAACTCAAGGTAATTTATTGGCACTGTTGCAGTGTAGTTTCTATATCATGTCACATATTTTGGTGCTCGAATTTGATAGCAGTCACATCATAAATCGTAAATAAGTGTTGGGAAAACACAAAGAAATAGTGTTTGTATAAGCAGAGAATGCGGTTATAAAAACTAATGAAAATTGTTTAGTTGTTAATGTCTTCACACTTAAACAGCTAAAGCTGAAAGGGTAAAATACGCCTTTCTTGATTGAATATACTCGAGGAATAGGAGGTTGAAACTACCAAATAAACCTATATGCTTTTTCATTATGGTAGAAAGCTTGAATTATTAAATGTCAAATGGAGTTTATTTCTCAACTAGATGATAACGATACATGAAATTACCAAAACTATTGAATGAATGTTGCTGTGAAGGTTACCTCTACTGCTCTATTATTATTCTGCCGTTATTCATGATCTTCAATGCCCTTATGGTTGTTATTGATTTTCAAATTACTTTATCATGTTTCAGGGAAATCTGAGAAAAGAACCAATGTAGAGAATGTGCATCTTGATGCCAAAACGTAACTCTACTTCTTTTGCCTAAGCCCCTGTTACCATTCTACAATTCAAATAGTTCCATTCATGGTTATTTTAATATTTTCATAAGATGCTGTTACTCTAATCTACTAAGTTTCTTGTTCTTCATTGACAGTGGTTTGCAAATTAGAGAGGCACTTCAGTTGCAGCTAGATGTTCAGAGGCGTCTTCATGAACAGCTAGAGGTATATCCGCTAATATCATTTACCTCTTGGCTACTATATCTCCATGTTCTGCAAACCTTTCTGGTTCATACTAGGTACTTCATGCTTATTTTTTCTTTACAGTGGAAAAAGTTGAGCATTTTGCAGGGTACTTAATGTTCATCTAGACACGTGGTTGATTACATTGTAAATTTTGTTTCACAAATAGTTAAGAGTAAATGAACAGGATTATATACAAATAGTTAAACATTAATAGAATTTTTAAAGACCTCATGGGAATATGAATCACATATTAATAGTTGTATCTGATCACATTCATTCATTCTTAATTGTTTGTGAAATGAAGTTAACCATATTTACATACTTGATTAACCAAGTGTGATGGGTGATTCTTGGGTAGAAAAACCCAAAGATATGAAAATCAGAACTCCTTGGCAATGTTCTGACCGCAAATTTTCTTTCAATTTACTTCACTGTTCCCAGATTCAGAGAAAATTACAGTTGAGGATTGAGGAGCAAGGTAAGCAGCTGAAAATGATGTTTGACCAACATCAGAAGACAAGTGATAGCAACTTGAGTACTCAGAATTTGGGCAATACAACTAACAATGATAGACCTATTATTTCTAAAGATGTTCAGGTTTCCATTTCTGAAGGATCTGAAAATTCCTTATTCCTTCCAACCTAAGTTAGATCTCCAATCTCACATGTTCATAGCTCTATTCATAAGCAATTAATTTCAGTAACAGTGTGCCAACAAATCATAGTTCTTGTAAGAGAGTCAAACCATACCATACAATTTCATTTTGGGAAGAAAAGCACTCTTGTTATCCTGCAAGTGCAAACTCAATAAATTTGTCCATATAAGATGAGTGTGCTACTTTTATTTTACTTGAAAAACACATCACAATTGGCTCATTGCAAGTTTCATAAATAGAGCCTTTTTTGTTTCAGTTCAGCAGAGTTTTGTTTTCTTGTTTCCTCTGCATTTCCTTTATCTTCAGGCATGCAGCCAACAGAGAAAATGCAAACACAACATTAAAAGTAACATCACAGTAGATATCTAGTTTTAGACATGTGAACATGTGACAAATACCTCCATAAATGACTGAAACAATGTGCATGTAAAGTTTTCTTCTGATCCCCTTTCACCCACTTAACAATTGGAGATGTCAAAATCTAATCTATTGGTATTTATAATTGTTGCTGTTGCAAATATTTACTTCTCTAGAGATGATAAAGAGCAGAGGTGTTAAAGCAATCCATGACTGATGAAACATTCAGTTTAAATCATTTTGTCTCATGTCAAGCTCAAACCCACACTCAAGTAGTTTGTGATGAGATCTATCATATATCTAAAATTACTTCATAAATCAATTGATCTATCATATATATTACTATAAGTTAGATCATTTAATAACTTTCTTTTGAATTTTACTTTTCAAAACTTACACCTATATGGAAGCTTTTCTTCACATAATAATTACACACACAAAAGTTTATATTATTTTAAAACTATTTGATTTTTTATTCATATAGATTAAAATCGATGTAATACGTATTTTTTAAAATAAAGAAACTTGTAAATTTCTTTTATTTTAGTTTTAACAAAATTTGATATAAATATTTCTAATAATGTAAAATTAAAATTTAATGGTTAGAATGACAAAATTTATTTCTTATATAATTGATGGTGTAACAATTTCTAAAAGATACGTCATTATAATTTATTTTTCTACCTCTTTATCTCTCTCTCTCTTTCTATATATATATATATATTTTGTATTTATGTATTTATAATAAAACAGTAAATTATTTATTTCTAAAAAAATCTATTTTTATGTTTGTTAATAACATCAATATATAAATTAATGTAATTTTGAGATTTTTTTTATAATATAACATTAATAAACAAGTTAAATTATATTTTTATATGATTCAATATTAAAAAGAAAACATATTGCCATCGATATTAATAATAATACATTATATGTATCATAATGTTTATTATAATAAAAATAAAAATTCTCACAAGAAAATTGTTTCATAAAAAACAATATATTTTTTCCCAATTAAACAAAAAAAAACCTTTTATCTGTAAAAGTATGTGAAAATAACTGAAAGAGAAAAAAAAAATAGAGTAAACAGAATTATTCAAAGAAAATAATTATTTTTAGGAAAAAATTATCAACTTCGTCCCGAACTCAAACATTTAGCTTTTTTTATAAGCAACTTTTCTTCAATAAAATAGCTGGAAAATACAGTTTTGAACTGTCCCAAACATGACAGTATTTTTCAATTTATTTAATTGATGTCAAAAAGTTTCAGTCCTCAAGTTTCATTCTGTGCCATTTTGTGAAGAACTTTGGGTGAAAACTCTTTTGTTTTTGTAAATAGAAATTGTGGAATTATAAAAAGGTGAGCATCATATTTGAAAAGATCAGAATTTTTCTGCCTTATTTTATCCAATCAAGCTATGGTACTCTCTTTCCTTTTTCTCTATCCTTTTAGTTAATTAATTATCAAATTTATGATAAACACACGTCTCTTACTCTAGCCACTGTTGAGGCATATTCATGCAAAGTCAAACAAGAGTGGTATAAATGGATAGCCACCAAAAGAAAAAAGTATAACTAAAGAAAAAAATCTGAATTTTGTCTTATTCTCTTCTGTGTTGACTACTTCTACCGTATTTGCATTTTATTATATGATAAATAAATTATCAGGTAAGATTGATTGTATATATTAATTCTTTTAAAATTTAAAGTTTAAAATATATAACTTTTAATTGTTATTATGATATGATTAACTAAGAAATCCTATAACCTTACAGGATGAGAGGTATGTGAGAAGATGTACTTACAAATTTATTACTTTAATATTTTGGAGATTTTAGATTGAGGGTTCTGTTAAAGTATTTTATATGAATTGATTTATGATTTATATGATTCATGAGGATCTTAGGTATATTTGCTTATACTCTCACTTACAATATTATTTATTCTAGTATTAAGTATGGATATTTAAAATTAAATTGATCCAAAAGAAATAATTGAAAAATAATTTAAAAATTTGATAACAGATGAAATAAAAAAATTTGGATTGATTTGAATAATTTTTTTCCATGATTCAAATTGGATTGATTTTACTTATATAATATGTGTATGTGATAAATGTGTCTAACTTAGTTCATGTCTATAAATATGTGATAAATGAATAACACAATATATTTAACATATGGATAAGGTATTGTATTATTAGTCTAAGAAAAAAATGTCAAAAGAGAATAAGATATTACCTAAAGGAAACAATACATAAGAATTATATTTTATGTTTATGTTGAATTACGTACAGTATTGTATATATGTGTGGAGGATGTGAGCAGGTAGGTCTTATGAATTATCTAGTATTATGCCACAATGTATAAATATAAGACATATATTAATAAGAAATTATACAATAAAATTGCAAAGATTTGTTAGGTTTGGTTAAGATGTTTTATACTCAAACCGAACTAAACCCAACCGCATGTAATTTTTATTTTGGTTTAGATGTATTTTTTATTAAAAGTCAAACCAAATCATATCGTAAATACCTTTAATCTTAAGTACGACCATTGCAATAACATACAAGGTTGAATTAATGTAAACAAAACATAACATCATATAATATCAACATCATGCTCAATTAATCATGCATATCAATGTAAATGAACTCACACTTAGGTATACATGTTATGATATTGAATGCAATGTGTCTTCTTAAAGACTCTAAATCATAATAAACAAGTCTCATTAAAGGTTAACACTTAACATGTCTTAAACTTAGTAGACCCTAGTTGGCCTATGTTTCTGATGTTAGTATGTTACAAAGCATCTACCAAGCTACATGTACACTTGCTATTAAGTCATCTCCTTCAACAAGTTTTATCTACACAACTAGATAATAGTGATGCTAGAATACATTCGTTAACACGAGTCTCATGTTTATCATTGTTACCCAATGCACATTACCACTTTAGGTATTCCTACAACACCCATCAAAGGTCAAGCAACCACCCATTATATATATATATATATATATCAACATATACATCAACACATATATGTATATAAGTTATGTAACTAGGATCCACCACCCACCAACGATATATGTCATGCATACATCATGTCATGAATCTCAACATTAATCATATACTTTTTAGAGCATATATAAAAACATATATTGCAACAAGTATAAAATATAACCACATCATAGTTTAAGCGAGCTCTTCTCGCTTTAGTGTCCTTCTCAATATAAACAATTGATGAATTTCTTGACAAATGGACCAAGTCAATTGTAGTACAATTGAAAGAGGATTTACCGAACAATATTAAGTACATATTGTAAACACACATTTAAATGATTAATTAATTCCTTAATTAAAACTAAAAATAGATTTACCCATAGCAATATTATGTACATACTGTAAACACACATTACAAAAATTTTAATGATTGAAACAAAGCAAATTCATTAAGAAAATTTAAATATGATTAAGAGTTGGAATTGGATTCACTTGATCACTAATTTGCAACTTCCATCATTGCACTTCAACCGTGCAAGTTTGATGTGCCTCCATTGTGTGAGTTCGTTGCATCGCCACCATTCTATTACAAGTTTGTTGCACCTTATCACATTTTATTACAAGTTTTTATATTTGTTATTATAGTAATCCATCATTGGTCACTATGATCTATCGTTGTTGTCTTTCAAGAAGTTATTGTTGCAACAACACCATATTAACAATTTTGTTTATATATATATATTTTTTATTTTTTATTTATATTAATTAAAATATAAACAATTTTAATTAATTTTTATTAAAATAAAAAGAAAGATTAAGATTAGATTGATTGGATTTTAAATTTTTACGTATAATTAGTCAAATTTATTTGCAATTATAAATTGAAAATACGAATCAAATCTATATTTTTTTTAACAATACAAGATATTATATTAGTTATCATCATAATTGATATAATATTTCTCAATTTTATATCAATTTATAAAAATGATTAAAATTATTATATTGGTAGCATCTACATCCATACATCAAATACTTATAAATAAAAATTTGCAAAATGTTCTTTTCGGAGTGGTGTAGTTTAACAAGTTGTATTTCAATTACCTTGTACAGCAATTCACTGGGTTCATAGGTTACTATACCCTTAACCCTTCTATACCCTTGAATTAAGCATGATCCCTCACTTCAAGTCTTCTATCATTATTAAATTACGAACATTTAACTTGTGAACTTTTTAGATAGTGTTGTAATGTTTAGGTGGTGTTTCACTTCGAATTATTTAATATAAGTTCTATTAAATTGTAACATTTTCTTATTCAGACTTACTTCTAGTTTTAGTTGGGTTTGTTTCTTATGTATATTGTATGCTATTATTTCTTTTCATCAATTTTATATGTAGTTATTAAACTTTTGTGTTTCTTAATTTTGGTTTCAATTTATTAATTACCTCTTTCTAAATATCAAATTCTTACAAACATTTTTTCCATTGTTAAAATTACCTCGTAATATAACTAAATAAACCATTATTGTACCTAATATACAATTTTTAAAAAAAAAAATAGTATCAACCAAGAAACCCTAAAAAATCATATCAAAATAAATATTAAAATATTATTTAGTAGCATTGATTAAACTAACAATGTAACTAAATAAATAATCAATTTCACCATTTAATAACACATATATACCAATAATCACTTAATGTTGACAACAACATTATATTTAATAAATAATTAATTATTAACATCTAATTAACAAATTTTATCTAAAATAATTTTAGTTCATTATCTCAATGTCAAAAACATTATTAACATTCATTTGGGATAAACAATATTAGAGTCATTATAAAAAAATTATTTTTATCAATTATATTATTAATTTATAAAATATAAGATTGACTATTAATTAAATTAAAAATTAATTTAAAAATTAATTTAATAAGTGATTAAAATTTTAATAGATAATGTTAAAAATTAATTTAAATTTTAATTTAAAAATTAATTTAATCACAATTATATAAAAATTAACTTTATAATTTTTTAAAATTAATAACTAAAAAAATATAGTTTTTATTATAACAAAAACTATTTTAAATATCAATAATTTTTAGTTTATAATTTTTTCAATAATTATTAATTATTTGTTATTTTTAAATTAATTTATATTTAATAAATTCATTGAAGTGAATATTAATCTTCATATTTTTTATTTTAAGTTAATTAACAACAGTTTACCTTCTTTTTTGGTTTTTTTATACATACTAGTACTAATTTCTCTTGTAATAGTAACAAATCTTGTGATTAGAAGATAAAGGATATTATTATAGATTGGAAGAATCAGTTTTTTGCCATTCTTTTTAAGTTGTACTCCCACAGCACAGATGCTGTACTGCAACAACCAAATCCTTTATGAAAGTACTACTAACACTAACACTTCTGTTTCATCCTTCTTTTTTTCTTCTCTACTTCTTTTTTTTCTAGTGAAACTGCAAGCCACACACACCCAAAACATTATACAACTTCTCCTATGTACCTTTTTAACCAAGAAAAATAAAATTAAAATGTAATATGCGTTTTTTCATAAATAAAAAAATATTATATATGCTAAAATTAAAATTAAAACTTAGTAAACCAATTTTAATTTAAAAAAACAATTCTTTTGAACTCACTTGCTTACCATTTATCTTCAAAAATTAAATTGCAATATTAACCTAATGAAAGGTACAACAGTGACAACTTACATATATATATATATATATATAGTAATTTATATATAAACATCAAAGAACTGAAAGTTTTCATCACCAAAACAAGAACTATGTATCATTCTTCGCGGGAGTCAAACGGAGTTCATAGCAGTGTGGCCAACGTTGGAGGCTCAGAAAAAAACAACTTTAACTTCCAACATCATGAACAACATCTGTTTGATGTTCCCGTCTCATGTTTGAACTTCGATTCGCAAAATTTTCTGTGTCAGTCTTCTGGAGACCACTCGGCTCCACTAGTGTTCGGAAGTGGTGTTGATTCCTTCTTGTCAAGCCATGAAGACATGTTCTCTGAAACGTATAGTGAACTTTACGAGCATTTCACAAACGAACAAAATAACATCTTGCAGGGTGGTGCTGCTGCCCCAGATAATCGGGTCGGCGATTGATATTTGTGTTCGGTGTTTTGTTTTTTTAAATGAGATCTATGAATTTGATATCGGTTTCTTGTTCTCTCAGGCTGAGGTTGTTTGTGCCACTTCTGGAAACTCAGCTTCTAGTATGGTTCAAACGAAGAAAAAAGGAATAAAATGGACCAAAGATTTGCATGAACAGTTCGTAGCAGCTGTTAATAGCCTTGGTGGTGCTCAAAGTAAGTTAAGTTAAAATTGGAGGATACATAGAATGATAATCACTTATGTTTTAAATTTCAGTTTGGTGTGGGATAAATCTCAAGAGCTTTCAGTTTGATTTCTTAAAGATTTCATTTAGAACAAATTAATCCTTTTATTGGTTTATCATACTGCTTTAATCAATTTGGTGAAACACGACAAATTATGGAAAATATCACATTAGAGAACAATGTTAAAGATATATAAGGAGCTGCATTTAACTTTGTACAAAAATTAAAATATGGAGAAGCTACAATTGTCATGGAAATTTTCATTGTTTGGTTTTTCATTACTTGCAGAAGCAAGGCCCAAGGCAGTGCTACAGATGATGAATTCAAAGTCCCTGACAATTTTTCATGTTAAAAGCCACTTGCAGGTTGCAATCTTTTGTTAAAGAATTAGCATGTTTTTCTTGAATTTTGTTACTTACTAGTATAACAGAATTGGCATAATTTGGGTGCAGAAATATCGATCAACAATGTGCGTGAAGAACGGTTCCAAAGGTATAAATTCTTGTTAAATGTGCTCACGTATAGCAGCAATGCACACCATGTTTTAGAACTGGAATATGAATTGATTGCATATATAGTTCTATGGATAAATCAGCACCCACTCTTCTCTTTCCAATGCAGAAGGGCACGAAGAAAATCATGGCAGAGACATGGTGACTGAACTTCAGCAGAAAATGTAACGTGATACCATGCAACAATTGTTAGGTTTATTCAATTATTAGGTTATTGTTAGACCAACTAACTTATAAAAACTCTCTTATATAATTTTCTTAAAATTCTTCAAATTTTTATGTATAAATTATAATTTGTGCAGAAGTTAGTTTTATTTGTTTTTTATCATATTTTTCTGCAGCTCCGTAAAAGAACTGGTCCAAATGTATGATTTTTTTTTTCTCACAATTACTTGCATATATCACTTTATTCAAATGCCTCTAAAACGTTTAATTGAATGTTTCTGGCAGATGTCTGCAAATTGAGGAATCACGACAACTGCAACTTGAGATTGGGAGGGGTATTCAAGAACAATTAGAGGTGCGTAGGGATTTTCGTTTTCCAATGGTTCAGATTTCAAACGTCAATTGAGTGAATGTCATGATAATACTAAAAACGTAATCCAAATCAACTCTAGTTTTTTACTTTCTCTGATTTTCAGCTTCAACGAAATTTGCAAATGCTAATCCAAGAACAAAAGAAACAGGTCAACGGAGCAAACAAAGCAAATGGAAGCATCAAACCATAACATATTGAAGTAAATAATAACATTCAAGGTATTATATTCTTTAAAACTTTGTATTTTTCCCCCTATTTTTCTGTGTTTTGATAGATTAAGAGAGATTATATATTAAAATTAAATTATAATAATAAACTTAATGTTAAGTAATTTTGACCTTTTTTCTGAAAACTATCCATTTTTTTCTCATGCCATCAAACTTAAAGAGTGAAATGAATGTGTCAACATATTGAAGCAAAGGTGTTTATCTTGTGGCTTCATTTTTATTATGATAGTGTCAGTGTCTTTCTCTGTGATGATTTTGCATAGTTCTTAGCTTTCATTTGTATATGTTATCCTACCTTTTGTCAACATTCTCATTAGAACTACAACATCTAATGATGAAGACCAATAAAAGAGAATCATTCTTTCAAGTGTCGACATTTTCTGTCATTGTCGTGTTGCATCTTTAGAATCATGTCGCCATCCTATGGTTATTATGTTTCTATTGTGTGTATAAAAAAGCATGTTTTGTTATGTTCCTGTTCTATAGTATTTTCTTTAATAGTTTTTAATTAGTATAAAGAATTTAATAATTTTTATTTAGCAATGGAGAAAAAAGCATTTAAAAAATAAAAAGAATTTAACTATAACAATACATATGTGTGACAAAAAAATATATAATAATGGATAATGTTTCTCAATTTCTTCTAAATGGTTGCTTAATTTGATGAGCAAGTATAAATTGTTCTAATTCTCACTACTTTTAAATGTTCCATAATGAATGGCAGATAAGGTAATCATGCATCAACCAGTTACTTCTCACTGCTTAGACAATCACCAAGTTCTCACTTCTCATATTTCATCTCTAATAATTTGTAATCTTATCAAATAGTATAAATGGGGATGCAATTTGATTTTATATGCAAGATTCAGATTGTGCTCAAAATTATTTTTGGTGTTTAATGTTAGCATTTTTCATCTTAACATGTTGATATATGCATATCGGTAGAGAATAGTGTAATAATTTTTGGATAAATCTTAACATGTTGATATATTGTCAATTTTGGAAGCATTATGATGATTCATGGAGTGTAAATTGTGGTGTTCATTACATAGTCAACTATATTAAGAATTGTGTGGAGATGCATAATTTGTTTATGTGAGGATATTGTTTGAATTTAAAATACGAAATGAAAAGTACATGTTGATAATGACAAAACTATGGAGCTTCTAATCTTAGATATTGCTCAAACTATCTTAAAACTTATTGGCATAATTTTAACATTATGCTTTATTTGGATCAAGCATGTGAAGTAAGAAAGTGAAAAAAAATAAAAAAAATTAAAATTGGATAATATAAGTAAAAATAAAAAGAAATTTTATTATTATTATTTCTATTTTATTTTAATTATTTATTTTATTACAATAAAGAAATACACAAATGTTAATAAAAAATAATAAAATAAAGACATTAATTATTATTTTATTGGTGGCACAAGTGAAAATTGAATATAAATATAAATATCCTAAATTTTAAACCCTAAACCTTAAACTCATCTCTCTTATATATTTAAATTTAAACTTAAATCTTAAAATTAATCATATTCTTATTTAATTTTTTTTTTTTACACATAAAATATTACCGTGTCTTTTCTGCAACTCTATTGTTACTGTTCCTTCCACACTCTTCTCTTTTCATCCACCTTCACTCATTCTTTCAACTTCCTCAATCTCTTTAACTAGTTCAATATACTATTCTCTTTATTCCACCCTCCACATATTTACTTTTCTCACTCCCCTCAACTAATTTGGTAAACACAAGGTTAGTTCTTTATTTCTTTTTTAAGGATAGATTTCATTTTGAATTATCTAAGTGAACTAATGGAGAGCGATATTATTTCTAATTTGGAAGATTATTATTAGATCATCCAATATTTTTCTGTTTGGAATTTGTTTATTTTATATAGTGTGTTTTGAAAGATTAATAGTTGGAAATGATTTATTCATTAGTGTTTTTAAATATGTATTTAATATTCATTTTAAAGGATCGTTAGACTTTATATTATGTGTTTTAAAGATTGATAAATTAAAATTGATGTGTATAAAACGAAAAAAAAAACATTATCAAACACTTTTCTACATGCATACTATAATATAAAAATAACAAACTAAAATATACTTTATCAGTAAAATAATTTAAAATTTGTAACACTAAAAATATTAATTTATGTATAAGAAAATAATATATAAAATAAAAAAAATTAATATTAAAATATTTAGTCTCTATAAATTTATCCTTAATATGCTTAAATTTTTTATTTATTTTAATAGTTTTTTAAATTATATTTAAAAAAATAAAATGGGATTAGGGTGAAGCGGGTCGCGGAAACCGGACTCTCAATAGGATGAATATAGAGACTAAATTTTTATTCCTGATAAGAATCGGGAATAAGGACAGGAATAATTAAGTGAGTCAAGGATGAGGACAGGAAGACAAAACTCATCTCTGCCTCGTCCCGTTGCCATGCCTAGGAAAATGATCAAATATTCTCTAAGTTGTTCTCAAGAAATCAAATAGATTTAAAATAAAAATACTTGTGTTTTTTAGTTGATCAGATATATACTTCTTAAAAGACTACATTCAACAAACAAATAAGAGAACTTGAAGAAACTAAAACATAAAATCTACTCTAAACAAAATTATCATTAACCGAAACGGTAACATCCCACTTTTGATTTTATCACTGTTAAATAACTAAAGATAATTAACAAGTAGATAATATTTACATAACTATTTGGAGTCTTAACAAAATAAATTTCCCTCCTCATAAAGATTTATATACATCATTAAAAAGAAACAAAAGATCCATAAACTAATATATACAAAAATATCTTTTGTATAAATTCCTATCGAGCTTGACCACCTATCATCTGCTCACCTGTAAAACATGATCATCACAGACAAATAATAACACAATCACAAAAAGGGTAAGCTAGTGATTTAAAAACTTGAATACATGCATATATCAATACCATATACATATGTTTTCTCAATCTATATAATCCAATCACATTTCATCAATACATTCTCATAAATACATGCTCAATTCATTCATTCAACATCTATCAAAATCAAGTGTCTAATTCTCAGCCCATTGGCTACTTCTCATGTCAAAAATCACAGACACTTGACTCTACTTCTGAAAGACACATGCATTGAATTTAGACTCAGAGATCTCTTGCCACAATACATTCACTAAGTTTTCTCACACAAAAAGCTACATAAAAGGAACTCATCTACCTCATATGACAGGGTAAATCCCCATGAACTACCAGACACAGTTCTTTTTTATACCATGTTTAGGTCATAGGAACCTCCTTCAACTCTCACCACCTGATATTTTCCTCTGTGTGGGTCCAATATCAATAAAGTAAGGATATCTCTGGAATCCTCAATTCAATACATCACATAGACATCACAAAATAGTATTTCCTCCCTGAAATTAACTATGTTCCCAACACATCATAATCATAACATTATACACCATTATTCATATGCATTTTATCTTAACCCAAATCATGATATAAGATAACAATTCACACCATATTATACTCATTAAATCAAGCTCAAATATAACTCATAAGAAAGATAAGAGGATAATATAAAACTCTTATGAAGACTTCAAGTACTAAATAGAAACATTTACTTAGTTTAAAAGTTCAGAAACCATTAGAACTTTACTAACAAAAATTGACAGCTTGGCCTCTAGTCACTAAAATAAGCATAACTTGAATTGTAGACCTCCTTTTTAATTGATTCCAAAGTCATTGGAAAGCTAACATCCAAGGCTACAACTTTCATGAAGACCATTAAACCTAGTTCTAAAAGCATCGGATCATCTAGCGGAAAAAGCTCTCTGATTTTTAATTAAATGAATTTCTCCTAACGACCAAACCACTGGGAGATTTAAATAAAAAGCTCATACAAAAAGTATTATACTCACCCAGCGTAAAAACCTCTCAGGTTTTCAATTAAATGAATTTCGCTCAGCGAGAGATTGAGTCACCCAACGACTTTGCATGATTCAGAAACTTGCAAAATTCTACAAAAGTCCTAACCTGGTTCAGGCTAAGTTATGTTACATGTCCTATGCTAAAAATGAGTATTTTCTTTCAAAATAACACTATCTTGAACCAAGTAGAACCCAATTGTAATATTCTAACATATAATAGATAAAACATACAACCTATTCCATTCAATCTACACAATTCAAATCACATCTCGAACATTTCAAATATATTCAAACAAACACAATCTTGCACAAAAATTAGATAGCATGACCACGTCACCTTCACATCCAGATCTTCTATCCTAAGGTATTATCAAAACACAACTAGCTTCCCTTATCTGTTAAGGTTTGCCTCTCAAAGTTAAGCTTCCAGAATCTTCTATGCTCACAGGAAAACTAAACCTATATATAAAAGATTCTAATCAACGATCTAAATATACTCTCATACTCAATGACTAACAGAAATTCATCTTTGTC
Source organism: Lablab purpureus (assembly GCA_030347555.1). Classification (NCBI taxonomy): domain Eukaryota; kingdom Viridiplantae; phylum Streptophyta; class Magnoliopsida; order Fabales; family Fabaceae; genus Lablab; species Lablab purpureus. The sequence continues at coordinate 2,330,027 of CM059260.1, forward strand.
CTAAAAAACTACATATGCAATCACTATTATCTAACCATGTAACTAAAAGAACTCTAACTCTAAAACAAATTCTGATAGTTCAGAATTATTCTATTCTCCATTAGAATTTCTAAAGTGGATTCTGATCTATAAGAAAATGAACAAATTTTTCAGAACCTTATAGATATGTCAAAGAAAATTATTTTAGAGAGATAATAACTTTTGTAAAATGAAGTTTAAATAACTAAACTTTTATATTTATAAATTTTCAACTTAAATAATAAAGTATTTATATTTCATTTCAATTAAATCACTCATACTTTTAAATATATTTTCTAGACCTTTACAAAAACAATTATCTTAAAATTAATAGCTTGATGACTTAATAAAGAGAAAAAAGTAATTATCAAGTAATTTTAAAGATAAAATAGAGATATAAAAAAAATTATATCTTATAATAATTTTATAAAGATAAAAAGTAATTTTATTTTAATCTTTTTATATACCATTTTTTAACTTAAAACACAATAATTAATTTTTGTTAACTTTAAACTCTATGTTCTAGTATTCATAAAAACACGAACTTACAAATTGATATAATTTTCATAATTAATTTTTTATACACTTTATATATCTGAAAAAAATATATGTTTAAGTTTGATTTTTCTTGACTATTTTTATTATTTGTGCGGTTTTATTATATAACTATATTTTAACTTCTAGGATTGGTTAAAAAAGCTTACCTATAGGTGAAAATATTAAGAAAAAGATAAATCAATTATTCTATAAAATAAAATTAATTTACGTATAAGTTATTTTGTAAAATTTATTTTTATTAATTTTTTAAATATAATTTTAACTCGTACATAAACTAATTTTAACACATAGAAAATTTAATTAACTTCACTTATCACCTCTCAGTTTTCTCTTTCTAACTATATTTCTTCCAATTTTATGTGTTAAAATCCAATTTAAGTCTTATTATATAATTGTAATTATAATAATAACTACAGTGATTTTATTATTGGGGGTGCAATTGTGCAATTTTATAGTTATACTTAAAAAGAACTAAAAAACAAGAAAAGGTTCTTTCCCAAAGTAAAAGGCACCAAAGCCCCAAAGTAGGGGACATTTCCCAATTAAAGTAGTTGTACGGACGCAATTATTCCTCGATCGTTTCCAAAGAAGTAGAAAAATATAATTTTATAGTAAACTTGAGAGTAAATGAAAAAATTCATTTTCCTCTACTATCTTACTTTGTTTCTTAAATTAAATTAATACAATTTTTCACGTCAAAATCATATCTTTTTATTTAAATACTTCGAAAATGTAAAAATAAAGTTATCAATGAAAAAATATTAATTATTGAAAAAAGATTTAAAATTTAATTTTATAAATTTGTATTTTTTATTTAGACTTATAACAGTAAAATTATTTAAAAGGTAATAATTTTTAAAGATTTATATTTATATTACACATTATTTAATTTTTTTAATATATATATAAGTTATATTCTATATTACACATTATAATTTGGAGAGAAATGTTTTTTCATGAGTTTTACAAAAAATATGTTTTAGTTTTATTTTTCTTTTCAATTAAAAAAATGAAAATATAGTATATTCATTTCATGTCTTCATAAACTCTATTTATGTTAAAAGGAATAAGATAATGAGGTTTAGATAGTTTATGACTTGCTAAGTTTTAATTTTTATTGTTATTATTTAATCTCATAAAAAGAATGTGTATATTTTAAAATAATTCATTTTAAATTATTATAAGACTAATAATTGAGATTAGATATGTATATATATATAAAATTAAAGATGAAATATATTTTTTCTTTTTAACTCTTTTTAAAAATTAATTTAAAGTATGTATTTATTTCGTGTTTACCCTTTATACAAATTATGTAAAATATTATTGTTAGTAAAACACATTAAAGTATTTTTTATATAGTAAATGAAATTTTTACATTTAAAAATAAAAAGACTATATATTTTTTGGCAGAAATATGAAACAAGACAAATAAAAGGCAATGAAAAATTGATTTAATAAAAAATATTTTAATGTTTTTTGTTGGTTTAATAAAATATAGGAATGAAATAAATATATAATTAACTCATAAAGAAAATATAATTTTTAAAAATAATTTGAAAATAAAAATATATTTAACCTAATGTATTTTAACATTAAATATTGAATTTTTTATTGTTAAGTTTATTTATTTTTCTAGAGTTAAATTTTAAATAAAATTATTTAATAATTACCTTTTTTATTTTTTAACTTAAGAAACACTTTATAAGATATAATTTAAAAATATTAAATAAATATTATAAATCCTATCACAATTTTATATGTAATTATATTTGTTTCAATTCTTATTTTTTTTATATTACAAGTATTAATATAATTATTTTACTTATAAGGTTATTTATCTTAATAGTTAACATAAACAACAGCCATTAATTTATTTCAACAACAAGATCTTAACCATTTTTATATTTTCATATTTCCAAATGTTAAAAACATATCAAAAGGACACATTAACTCAAATTAGAAAAAGAAAATTTAGAATATTTGTAACATAGCACTAACCCATTTACATCTCTTTTAAGTTGAACCTACACAACTCTTAGATGATTTTCCTTAGATTTTGTTTATTCTACTAAATGAAAAAAAAATATTAATTATGATACACAACTCTTAGATGATTTTCCTTAGATCTTGTCTATTCTACTGAATGAAAAAAAAAAGATTAATTAAGATACACAACTTTTAGATGATTTTCCTTACATCTTGTTTATTCTACTAAATGAAAAAAAAAGGATTAATTAAGAGTAGTACTCTTAATATGATATTATTACTTTGTTCATTTTTACTTATTTATCTATCTCTCTTTTTATTATGAAATTAATCATATGAGTTGGACATAATTAGTTAATGTGTACAACTTGAGTTTAACAGGAGTTCCATTAATTAAAATAGTTATTGATCAAACTTTAAATACCTCCTAAATCATATTACTTTGAAATGAAAATTAATAGTAATAGCCCTAATGAACCATATAACAAAAAATTCTTGGTGGGCCTTTATATACCTTCCAGCATGTGATGTTATTTCTACTTCTCATCAAACAACAAAATATTGAATTTTATTTATTTATTTTCTACTTTTTTTATTCTATCTAATTATTTTTTTCTCCTGAAAACTAAAAGCTGGAAACTAAAAACAAGAGCAAGAAACAAAAGTTGTCTTGAAAAATAAATATAAAAATAGTAAGAAAAAGTACAAAGTGCATTTTCTGTCTCTGCAAACTTCACCAGTGTTCTCCATGGATTAGGGCAGAGAAGGTCCCTCACATCTCACTGACATACTTTTCTTTTCTTTTATCTTTTCACATAACTCTTCCATCACCACCATCCCTTTTCTTTTCTTCTCTGTCTTTCACATGTCATCTCCTTTAAATAGAAAGGATGCCATCATCTCACAATATTTTAACCTAGAATTATTTTCTGCTTTATTTACTTGGATAGAAAGAAAATAATTTAGTAAATAAAGTTTTACCAAGAAAAAAATATCACTATGTGTTCCCACTTAGGTAACACATATGAGAAATCCTAAAGTAAACCGTAAAAATACTTTAAATATGTTCATGTAATATAAATACCTCAATCACTCTATATAGGAGTTATTGTTCACTCTAAAACATAAACATTTTTAATGACAAAATCATGATAAAAAAACATAATAAAATCTCAAAACATGTTAGAATGGAAGGGAATATGTTATTATTATTTTTTAAATTGAAAAAAATGATTTATTGTTATATAAAGATTAATTAGGATAACAAATATGTGATTCTTTTAAAACATGTAATATTTTTGTGTAACTTTAAAGAGTAATAGTGATATCATCACTTTAATAGGTTCTAGGAAATTTTTACCTATCTACTTAGATCTTTTAAATTTGCAGAATTTTTACTTGTTTGTTTAAATGACACATGTACTGTTGAAAAAAAAAATACAAATAAAATGTAGAAATCCAAAAGCACAACCATATGAAAAAAAATTAGGCTCTCAACTTTTTATCCAAATATACAAAAACATGTGAAGAAAAAAATACAGTAAAATGGATTATATTGAATGTTATATATATATTTTATTAATTTTAACATTACACTAATATATTAATATTAATATATTATTTTTTTATTAATAATTATATTTTAAAAATAAATATTAAAATCATAAATAAAATAATTAAAATTAATTAATTTAAATTTTAGTTTAAGTAATATAGTATGTGATAACTTTAAGATGTAACTTTTTATGTATTACAAATTTAAAATTTTTAATTTAATTTATATTTTAAAAAATATTTTTATATTAAATTATTTTTATAAACTATTTTTTAAATATCTAACTAAATTTAATGTATTACAGATTAATGTTAACTTGTACGATTTTTTTTAATTTTTTAATCTAAATAACTTTACCTTTTAATCTCTTTCTCTTCTATTTATTTTCTTTTCCATCTCTTTATTTCCATAATAAATAAACTCTTTATCTGTATATGCAAATGGTAAATGATAAAATGGTTTTACTATGTTCAACATTCTTAAGAAGGATTCCACCTTTATTCTGTACATTTTTCAGTTGGAATATTTATCTGCACAGTGCATATTTTCTTGATTTTTGAGCTTAAAACGAATGAACGTTTTCATAATAAGTTCATTTTATGAGACAAATTACAACCTATTAGACAGTAGATCTAAAAAAATATGAACACTTGTTCTATAGTTGGTTTGTCTAGCTGAACAACCCAAAAGCAGTATAATTTAATTTCTAAAAATTATAAAATATTTTAATTATTTAACTAAAGAACGAAAATATTTATATATATATACATATATATTTATATAGTAGTAAATAATAGTGATTTAAATTTAAATATTAAGTCATTATGCATTTATAAAATAGAATATTTTGTTTGTTCAAAATTCAAATTTTATTACTGAATTATCAGCTAATTTAAAATTATTCTAAATAAAATTTAAAAGTAATACTGTCATTATTTATGATTATTAATAGTCTAAATGAGTATCACTAATCTATTTTTAATGAATTTTTCTTACAATGGAATAAAATTTACTAAAAATTAATAATGTCACTTATTAAATGAAAAATAAGACTTATAAAAGTATATAAGAATAACAAATTTATCTAGTTGTCATCATATGTTTTATTTTTCTTTTGTGTTGGACTAATTTATAATAAATTTAATCAACAATTCAAAAACATGTTCAGAAAATATATATTAAAAATACTACATGTAAAGTTTGATAATATAATTAAATATTTTTTATTAACATTTGCAGTATTGCAAAATTGACCACCACATATTACTTTGTACTCACATATCATATCAGCAAATCAAACATTATTTTATCATTTTAGTATCACGAGAATCAATCATAAAATCACTATATATATATATATATATATATTATCCCTTTTGTGAAATTATAAAATTCAATAATTTCTTTCTTTGCGTTTTTAGGTTGAAAATTTAAGAAATACAAATAAATTAATTTAATTATAACAAAATAGTTGTATATTTTATTTCACCTACATAATAAATACATGTATAAATTATTTTAAAGTTAAAAAAATGATTAATATAAACTTTGAAAAATAAATAAAAATAAAAAATGGTAGCTAGAGGAGGCATGAGCATCAACATCAGCAGCAGTGAGTAGCAGCTAGCAGCGAGCAGCAACAATGAGTTCTGGTTCAGTCACCAAAGCACCACCCTCTTCCTCCTCATCACCCAACTCTTCCACTGAGTCGCTTGATGGCTTGAAGTTTGGCCAGAAAATCTACTTTGAGGATGTGAGTGTTGCAGCTGCAGCAACAACTCAAGGGGCCAAAACAAGTGGTGGGATTTCTTCTTCTTCCTCTTCTTCAAAGAAGGGAAGGGGTGGCTCAGTGCAACCAGCTCACCCTCCTAGATGTCAGGTTGAGGGCTGCAAAGTAGATCTGAGTGGAGCTAAGGCTTACTATTCTAGGCACAAGGTTTGTGCCATGCACTCCAAGTCCCCAACTGTCATTGTGGCTGGTCTGGAACAAAGGTTTTGCCAACAGTGTAGCAGGTCACCCTCTTTCACCTCTCTCTCTCTCTCTCTTTGCTTTTGTTTATTATTGACTTCATAAAGGAAAATCTTCTTTTGTTTTCGTAATTCTTTAGTTTCTTGCTATTTTTGGTGGTGTTGCTATATTTGGTAGTCTGCTTTGTTTTACTTTCATCATCTTACATCCTGCTTTGCATTTTGCTATTTTTAGTGCTTTTGCTATATTGGTACCTGCTTTCATTTATTTTGTTATTTTATTGTTTTTGCTATTTTTAGTGCTTTGTTATATTGTCCGTCTCCTGCTTTTTTTTTTAAATAATATGTTTTCTAATTTACTGATGTGTTTAGATTAGTTTCATGGTTAGAAACAATCGACTTTTTTCTTTCAATGAAGGTAAAACATCAAATAGGTGCTTCTACTTTTTCATGGTTATTATATATTTTGCTTTTATTTTTACATAGTATTGCTTGGTTTTAAATTCAGGGCACTAATCATGCTGTTTGTGTTCCTTGTGATTGTTTTCTGTAGATTTAATTTTTATTTTTGTTGATTGCGTGTTATGATCATGCGCTTCTCTTCGTAAATTAAGTATGTTTGAAGTGAAGCGTGTGCAAGTTTTGTTTTGTTTTTTGGTTTCTGATGCTACTTAATGATTTGAGAATGGCTCATGTTTCTGGATTTGATGTATCTGTTGTTACTGTGAGTTGTAAATGATGGCATAAAAGACAAAAGAAGTTCTTGTGAAAGGAAGGGGAGTTATCAAGGGAAGGAAAAAAAAGGTGTAGAATAGAGTGTGAAACATGAACTAATCTGCATAACATGTGAAACAATGTAGAAGGGAGTCAGATAAGTGAACATGATTACTGTTTAGACATGCTAAACCTTCTGGAGTGTCTATGAAATACTATTTTTCCCCTTTTAACCTGATATGTGAAGAGGGTAGGAAGAAGAGAAAGAGACGGATATCTTTTGGAAGTTAGACAATAACAGAAGAGGGATTGAGCTCTTAAATTCCGAGGGAAGAGAGAAGAGTGTTCTGTGTTCTTCATTCTTCATAAAGATTATGATTCTAGTTCCTGAATTCTGATCCAGCTCTTACAAACTGTTTATCCTTTTCTGTTTGATAGTTCAAGCTTGATTACATCTGAAATTGATTTCCTCTTCAGTGACTCGTTGTGCGAGCAAATGTTACAGCCCATTTTTTTCGGATGTGTTTAATGGCAAAATGATATTAACATGTGTGTAATTTTGGAAGTGGATCGTTATCATGATGGCAAAAACCACTTTTCTAGCTTGAGATATCTTACGAATGATTCTCTTCATGAAGAACTAAAGTTTTCAAATTAATATGTACCCTTTGTGAAATTTCCAACTTTTGGAAACATCAAAATTTGTGCTCTAATATGATGGTGAATCTCGTACACCTTCACTGATCTTGTGTGCTGTTCAATCCGTGTGGTATTTTGAAAGAAAATCTCAAGCTAAGTGACTTCATGTTTAAAATTATATTTTGTAGACACATGTCACCTGAAAGCCATGTAAGATTCAGCATGTTCTAGATCTTATTGACTGACAATGATGAGATGTTAATCACTTATGTTGAAAAGTGATATTTAGCGACTAAAAAGTGTTGGTAATTTCTGGACGCTATCATGGTTTATGGATATTGTACATATTGAAACCCTTTGAGTGGGAAAAAGACTTTGGTTGTTATTTTTTCTCTTCTGTTTGAAGACATGGTTCGAAACATATGGTTTTGATTATCCAATATTTGTGGCTTATAAGCACAAGTCTATGAAACCAAGAAGCGTCCACTGTTGAGCAAGGATAATTCAGATGACCGTGTTAAGTATAACTTTTGTCACTTTTGGGCTTTTTTTCAGTCCAGGGTTGAAAAGGGTTTCATTGCACCTTTTCTGTGGATTTTTAAGGTGCATACTATGTTCCATAATGGAATGAACCAGTAAGAGGGATCAACAAATCAAGAGTGGTGTTATGAATGAGCAAGATAGTGTATATTGCATAAAAAGGTTTTGGAGACATGGTATATAGATGGATGTTTTTGCATCTACTAGTTTCATTTCAGCATTGCAGATGTGCATATGGTAATTGGTGAAACGAAAGGTCGTCTATTCTTATTTCTGGAGCAAAGTGAATATACATTTTGAGGTGTCCTCTGTATTCTAGCTCAATGTATTCTCTTTCAACTATGCTAGCATACCTTGTACTAAAGATAATGTTATCCCCTTTAGCAAGAAACACGAGAAAGAAATTTACTGGTATCCTTGCTTGTGTCTTGTTTTATATATTGATCTTGAGTTCAAAGTACATTTGAACCATGGATGTTCCTTGATTCTATGTTGAGATGATTTTTCGCCCATGCCATTGCAACCCTCAGTTTAAAACAGTTGGCTGTGTTGCCAATTATGTTATTCATTATCAAATGCATGACCATTTCTGTGGATGTGTGAATATACACACTATGACTGAGTATGATTTTAAATTCTCTCATTTGGAATGTGAATTTAAGGAGAAAGAAAAAGAAATACTTCAAACACTTCCAATTCTGTGGTAACAGCAGCATTGCATGTAATGCTAAGAAGTAATCTTGTCATGTTAGAAATTCTCAATCGTTCTCTTTTGAATCATATTACTTAAACCTGGTAGCATTTATCTCTCTGAAATCTTGTGTCTGCTCATGCTATCTTTTATAGCATGCTTTTACATAAGCTTGGTAGCATATATATTTCAGAAATGCTAATATCCTCTTTGATAGTCCTTGCCCAGGTTTCATCTGCTTTCTGAATTTGATCAAGGAAAACGAAGCTGCCGCAGGCGACTTGCTGGCCATAATGAGCGCCGGCGAAAGCCTCCACCCAGTTCCATATTAACCTCTCGCTATGGCAGGCTTTCTTCTCCTATTTTTGGTTAGAAATTATCAGTAAAACAACCATTCCAAACCTCTCTGTGTACTTGGTGCATGTTTGGTTTGGCGTTGGATCAAGTCAAATGCAGATTCATGATCCACATCCAAATTGAAACTACTTTGAGTAATTTCCATGTTTTACATCCTAAGTGGATCCAGAGTTCAAAATGCCAAACCAAACACACACTATGTATCTCTAGGAAGTATCAATAATTTCAGATTTTGCTCTTCCTTACCTATAAAACATTCAACTGTTTCACTCATGTTTAGCAGATAACAATGGGAGAGCTGGTGGCTTTCTCATGGAATTTGCTTCATATCCGAAGCTCACACTGAGAAACACCTTGCCAACTCCAAGATCAGCCGAGCCATCACCCGGAAACCATGCTGCAACACTAACCTGGCAGGCCAGCTCAGACACAGCAGCTGAATTTTTCCTGCAAGGATCAGGGAGTGGTGGTGGAACAGGCCTCCTTGGTTCCAAACATCCTTTAGTGGAAAGCTACGCCGGAGTCACTGACTCAAACTGTGCTCTCTCTCTTCTGTCAAGTCAAACATGGGGTTCCAGAATCACACAACCAAGTGTTGAGCTGAACAACAACTTGTTGAATTTCAATGGAACATCCATGACACAATTCACTGCTGCTTCCTCACCAGTTGCAGCCATCCATCAACTTCCAAATGCCACCTCATGGTACCTGAAGGGCGTTGACTCGCCGGAGGGTGTCCCTGATCTCGGTCTAGGCCAAATTTCACCGTCTCTTCATAGCCATTTTCATGGTGAGCTTGATGTGTCGCAGCAGGGTAGGAGGCATTACATGGATCTTGAGGAGTCCAGGGCCTGTGAGTCTTCCCACTGGTCACTTTAGGCTCTTCTTTGCAATCAGATGCATAACAATATCATGTAGCACAGACTCTAGGTGGAATCTGTGCTTACGTGATCAGTTGCCAAACTTGTACTACTGCATTATGGTATCTTTGAACTTAGCAGCAAGGTGGGTATATCCCTCCTTTGATTGTGGAACTTTGAAAATCGAAACATCCTTATGTTGTTTGAAATCATGAGCAAGGTTGGTAGCCTTGTTTCATTTTGTGGAACTTTTCAGACATTATTATTTCTGTATTGGAACCTCGTTTTCTTTTGTGGAAATTTCAGACATGGATCATTTGAATGTGGCATGACTAATGTTTTTTTGCATCTTGGTATGAGATTCCACTCAATGCATTTTTAATGTTGTACTGTAGGGCATTTCTTTTACCACCTCCATATTTTCTTTCTTCATTGTGTGATCCATAAACTTATTACGGAATTCTAAATTATATAATTTGAAAATGTATTGAAATATAATTCAATATATATGTTTTCATTTAAAAATAAATTTTGGATTCCATAATTTAGAACATATATTTTAGATTGTGCAACTTGAAATATTTTTTACATGTATTGGAATATATTTTGAATTGCATAATATGGATTAACGTTTTTAGATAGTATAAATTTATATTATGCTTTTGAATTATATAATTTAAAAATATATTCTACATATATATATTATGGGATAAAAGAATTTAATGGTCTCTAAATAATTTGATGGACAAGTTTGGTGCGAACAAGACCATATTTTTAATAGTGGGCCTTACAACCCACAACATTACCAGACTGCAATAGCGGGCCATCGGTCCAAAAGGAAACCATACTATTATGACTCAAAGATTTGTAGTGTTGTTGGTTCAGCACCGGGATGTGGAAAATTATGTAAAAAACGTGAAAACTCGGAAGTAATTTGGACAATATTAGGTTAATTTTTTCACAAGTACTTTTAAGGCAGAAAAAAAATAAGAAAAATAGTAAAATAAGTTTTTTTTTCAAAAAGATAAAATTAACTTAGACCGAAATTAAAAGTAAAACTTCAGAAAAATTATATGAGAAAGTATCTATAAATTAACTAATGTAGAAGTTTTTACCATGGCACGTTCTATGTAAATTTTATGGTTAAAATTAACTTGATAAAATATTTAAATTAATTGTATTAAATTATACAAAATTGAATGAGTTATAGTTAATTGTTTAATAATCCTAAAATAAATCAGTGTACTTCCCAGCTTTCTGAAGGTAGGTACATGTATTTGAGAAGCAAACTTTGACGTTCTAAATTTGTATGTAAAATTTGAAGTATCAATAATAATGCAAAGGATAAAAAATAGTGTAGTTACCTTGAACTTGAGAAGCAAAAACTAATGGCGGAAAGTTTGGAATATTGATATTTCTGAAGTAAAGGGTAAAAAATGGAAGCTATGGTGTGAAATGAAACAGAAGAAGAATGCCGAAAGTAGTTTTTGTTTATATTTTTTAGGATCGAATATATGTTAAGAAATAGCATATGCTAATTATTTGTTCATTTAATCTTTTTAAGAATATGTTCTTGTACAAGAACAACACGTTCTTTATATCATTTTCTCACAAGCTTATTTCCCTTCTATTTTCTTATGAATTTTTCATCAACTCAAGATATATATTTGTTTTAATTTATTTTTTAGAAGATAATTATTCTATATAAAGGATAATTTAAACATGCACTTACTGAGCCAGCCAAAATGTGCTATTCTAGAGGAGAATCTTTACGTGTTTGTTTTGCTTTTTGTGATTTGATTGAACCCTAATTTGTGTCTGCACAAGGAAAATAAAGGGTTGTTTGTTTCACGTCAGGGGCATAAAGCCCCCATGATGTAAAGATGTTAGCATAATAAACATTTTATTCATTTTATGTGTTGGGTTTGAAGGAGAAGAGTGGAAATAAGATAAATTAAATTAAGTTTAATAAAAATTTTAATTTTAATATTTTGTGAAAATTTATAATATTTTTTAATGTTTTTTTTAATTGAATATTAAATTTTATAAAAAAAAGTTAATATGATTTTTTTTATTAAAAATTTACAAATTGTAGTATTGTTATTTTTTTATTATTATTTATGTGTTATAATTTAATTTTGTTAATATTAATATAATAGAAAATATTACATTGATAAAGTTTAATAAAATTTAAGATTTAATTAAAAAAAAAATATAAAAAAATATTATACATTCTTATAAAATATTGGGATCAAAATACTTTTTAAACTATTAAATTATATAAAATTTGTTTGATAAGATGAAAATAAGAAAATAAACAAAACTGAATTGTATCAATATTTTTTGCACTTTTTTCTATCCGATTTTTTTCTAATTTTTTTCTTGTTTATCTTCTATAAAACCTATTTACTTTTTAATTTTTAATTTATTATATTTTTTTATTTTCATTCACTCTATTTTTATTCTCTCCAATTACCCTTTTAAAAATTATTAGCGGGCTTTTCAACAAAAAGCATCCCTAATTATGTGTTAATATTTAAATGTTCTCATTAACATGCTTTATTTTTTCTGATAAAAATAAATAAATAACTGTTTTAAGAATTTTACTATCCAAATTCTTTTCCTTGCATTTTACAGTCAATTTTTTTAATTTCCATACATTAGTTTCGTTTCGAGCCTTCTACTGTTTTATCTTTCAATTTTTATGTATTTTTTTAATGGTAACAAAACAATATTGTTTTGTAAAAATTAGTAACAAAAACATTATTTTTCTATTATATATAAAACTCATAAGAATAACGATTAATCTTATTCATTATATTGTGACTGTTACAGAGATTGAATGCAGGTTTTTCTTTAAATATTTTGCTGAAGAAATATAAAGTGTTTAACCCAATCATTTGATAATTTTAATTTATGAAGAAAATAATTTATTTTATTATAACTTTTGTTAAGTGCTTAATATATTCCATAACAAAATGATTCTGCAGATACTATTTGTTTGGTTTTCACGCAATCCATTACATCTTTTAATTTTCTTTGTTCCATGTTCTTCCATATATATCCTTTTGACACCAATGCTCAAAGCACTATAAAACAAAGCTTTGTTCTTCTCCTCTAGCAAGTACCATAATCTTCAAACCAAAACTCCCCTCACAATCAAACACTGATTCAACACAAAATGGGGAACAAAAGCTCAGCACCTGCAAACGCAAAACATAGCAGCCATGGAGCAAACATGGCTTCCAAAGAACCACCCCATGTTGTTCCAAACCGAAAAACCTTTTCCTCAAAGCCAAAGGCGTACCAAACAGAACAACATCGTTGGAACAAACCACTACGTAACGATGAAGCTTTCTCCACTTACATCCAAGAGTCCAAGTTTAAAATGAAGAGCAAGTCAAACATTGGAGGCCATGAGGATCACAGCAACGCCATACCTGTGGATGTGACTAATGAATCCAACAGCAACAAGGAAAATGAAAAAGACCATTTTTTAGATTTTATTGTGAATGCTAAGAAGAAGCTAAGGACTGTAACGAGAAGGAACAGCTCCATCAAAAGAGGGTAAGATCAAAAACATTAATTGTTGTCGACGTGTTGTGCACTTGATCTTCGTTGTTGAGGGAAGTGCGTTTGAATAAGCAGAAATGCTTGTATCTTTCTTAAGCAAGCTTGTCTTGCTTTTTGTTTGAGTGCGTATCATCCAAGATATATAATAATATTTCAATACTTTGTTTTAGTTTTTGAATTCTTTTACGTTTTCACCCAATTTTTTTATCAAACTCATTGTTCTTTTACACTTCATTATTCACATTAAAATTTCTGCCACTTTAGTTAGTAACTAATGAAACAATTTCAGGTGTGTTCATAAGTGGATATAATAATAGGTTATTCTCTACGACTGAAAGTTTAAGCATATTCTAATATACTCATAATTATTATTTATAATTAGTAGCACAATTTTTTTATAGATCACTGATAGAGATGTCTTAGAAGTCATTTTGTAATGAACTTTTCCTGAAAAATCTCTTAAAAACATAAAATTGATTTCTTCATAAAATTTAGTGTATATAGAGTTAAAAAATTGAAGAAATTATACCAGAAAATTTACAAATTAATTTTTACATAAAGTATTTTGGGGGAAAAATCATAGACAAACTCGTTTAAATATAACCTTGACTATACAAAAATGAAGGTGTTAGAAACCTTTTTCGATCTTCGACGGACATAACGTTGTCGCTGTGTTCATATTCCTACATGGGCTCCGGTTACCACAACTGTAATCCATGGCAAATTACTATTGATGAGAGTGTAGATAATTATTAGTTGTAGTAAAATAAAATTGTTTTAGTATTACATGATTAACTATTCTAATTATATATTATTTGGAATAATTAAGTATAACTGTAAAAAAACAAAAACAAACAAAAAAAATGGTTGAACTGTGTTTGAAAAGATTTCACAGATTTTTGCAATTTATACGAAGATGTAAGGTTTTGAACTAATATCCCAATAAAATCTTTTAATAAAAAATAATTTCGCAAGTAAATATTTTTGTTTAGAGATCACTTCTCTTTAATATTAGGCACAAATGATAAAATGCAATATACTAAAGTTATAAGGTGAGAGATATTACTTATATTTTTATACTGATTCATTTAAAACCATAAATTACGTCTAATTTTCAATCAACTTGATTGGGTTTCACTAACAAACTAATGTTGCAAACTACAAGTATTCTTTAAGCTTGTAGTCACTTTTGACTAATCCGTAGAAGTATTTTTTCTTACAAAGTCACTTATTGCTCAACCAAGTATTATTTCTTACAAATCCACTTCTAACTCTACTATAAAGACTTTTTTAAAAGGAGTTGTGATATAAAATCACAAAACTTTGAGTTAGTCTGAAAGATCTACGTTTGGAAAGAATTGAAAAGATTCTTTTTCTAGTGATAACTAAGAAACACTAGCAGTGTTCTTCTAAAGCTTGGAGAAGAGATTTTAGCAACCATGAAATTTAGTGTGTTTTTATTAACTTGTTTCTATGTCTCTTCAAGATGACCTCAATCCCTTATATAGTGCATTTGCAATTAGTCATTAGAGATCTACTATGATATCTTCAACTTTAGGTTGGAGTTGAACACATCTTCTTGTTGTGTCTGATAGTGCATTAAATTATCTTCTTCATGCAATAAATGAGTGCTTCTAATTTTCATACAAAACTTGATAGCTTGTTGCACTTATCCTCCATGGATAGTGAGCTTTACTTCTTTTGGTGAAAGCAACACTTCCGTAGGTATACTTTGAGAGTTGACAAAGTTCAGGTGCATCAGGAATTTGGTAAAGAAAACAACTTTTACTTTTCAAATTTTTTCCCTTCTCCTCAATTTTTATAGATTTTTTTTATTAGTAGTTATAAGGAAGGTATTGTGATGCAATGTGAGAACTGCTTGTGTACTTGATCATCAGACTATTCTAAAGAATGTCTTTGAAAACTAAAAAGCAAACTTTCAAACGTTAGTTAAAATAACAGTTATATCATTTGATGACTTATCATCTGATGATTGTTTGAGGTATCATCTGACATACAATATAAGCATGATTTGATGATAGATAAAGCTTTGTGACTCATTCATTCCTTTTGAAAGACTCTCATCGTCTCTTAAGACTCTTTGTCTGTCAAGACTATTTTGTCTGTCACAACTTAACATTAATTGCTTTTCAACATAATTTAAAATTATAGAGTGTTGGACTTTTCTTTCGCAATAACTATATTTCTTATATGATAAAATCAAGTATAAGATAAACAACTTAATATATTCAATTAAATTCTAAAAATAAGCAAATAAAAAAAGTTACAAGATAATATAATAGTAAAATATGTAATCTATAAAACATTATAATTAAAACAGGTTATGAAAACAAAATTAGAAGACCATCAAAGAAATTTGAGACATATTATATGATAATCTTGGTGGAAAACTAATGAATGAAGAATCTTCCTTCTTGATGGTATAGCTGGGCATATGAATGGGTCCACCAAGCCTGTACCCGTATAAACTTACATCATAAAAAAATTGTCCATTTTGTTCACATTTTAAACGATTTTTAATTTTCATAGATCATATCCGTCCCACAAAATTCGTAGGTTAAACAAGTAAGTCTGCACCTGCAAAGATACATTGATATTTGTAAACATTCATTTATATAACAACAATTTACTCAATACATTAAACAATATACAACCAATAAAAGCAAAATAAATAAATTTTGGGTTGAATTGAACTTGGTGATAACTATTAGAAGTAGAAAATAATAGATTTTAGATTGAATTAGACTTAATGATAACCTATAGAAGCAATAAGTATTAGATTTTTTGTTGAATATGACTAGGTCTTTCAAGTTGCGAGTAGCCTACAGAGACTTCCGGTGAAAATCACTTAACCTGGAGATTATGTGGAATAAGTATAAAAAACTTACATTAAAAATTTACCAAAAGCTACGAGTCCACACCTGTGTGGGTTGTAAGTAATATGGCGAACTTTTTCCAAAATACCCAACTGTAGTTGATGGATTGATTGTTAAAAGTAATTGAATGAGATTAAGAAGAGAGGTGAATTAAATTATTAGCAACTTTTGCAATAATGAGTAGATTTTAGAAAACTAGATGAAATAAGGTTGTAAAATAGGTTTTACAACAATTTAAAATTAATATTAATTTTTTTTTTAATTTAAATAACATGTTTACACGAAAACTAATTGTATAATTTTCTATTAGATTATTCATTTTATTTTCAAATTTTATGACAACTCTTAATAAAACACGAAAATATAGTATATAATAAGATCTTGATCTTTATAAGATTTTCTAGTACTACAATGTCACAGGCAACATCCTAAACAATTTTAATGAAGATCAAATACATTAACAAAATTAGAAATAATAAACAAAATCAAGTTGTAACATAAGATGAGAAGAAAACATACAAAAAGTGATCCACAATATAATTTGTTTAATTTACGACCTTGGTGATTCACTAGAGTAATTACAAGAGGTATATTTCTAACTTGTTAAATCATTTTTATATAAAGGTGATTTTAATTAGTTCAAATATCATTTTAATTGATTAAAAAGAATATAATCATTAGAACTTGAAATGTTGAAGTTAAAGTAATGTATTAAAACAAAGTTTAAATCTGTATTTTTCTTTGTAAATCGAACAAACTTAAAAATATTTTAATAGATTAAAAACATGTTTAATTCATTAAAATAGAATTTAACATTTCTAACAAGGGTAAAATTACTTTGAAGTAAATTACCCACTCAACTAAAGCAAGACCAAATTTTTTTTACAAAATTCATTCGTCACAAAATACTACAAATCTTGTTACATAAAAATTTGTAAGGAATATGAAAAAAAAATAAAGTGAAATTCAAATTAAAGTATGTATAAATATTCATATAAAATAATGTATTACAAATTTGAAGTGGTAAAACAATTATTCTATTTGCAAGCTTTAAAAGATTCTCTTGTCAATTTTAACCATCTTATGAAAAGACTTTAACATGATAAAGTGATGTTTCCTTTTTGTTTATGAAAATAAACAAATAAGTTAATTGTGTTGTAAATGGAATAAAAAATAAAAGTAAATTATATTACATACCAGTCTTTTAAAATGCTCTCTTGAGAAATTGATACTCTTGTATGCAATGAACCATCATAAAGAATTTTCGTTATGGACATTGGCCTTTGCACTATTTTGTAAATCCTAGTTGCTCCATTTCTATTGTAATTGTTATTTCATTACATGACGAATTCAAGCACCCATATCAACACTATGTTGAAACATAGCATCTAAAAAGCCTTTAGATGTTTTATGCTCACGTGTCTTTCAAATTTATGCATCGTAGGTAAGTAATCACTTGTATTTTCTCTACATTACAAATATTGAACATTGTTAATATATATCCACTATTGTTACGTAAGATCAAGGTTAATAAAAATATGAATATGCGGTGGGAACTCCTAAAACCTTGCCACATTTAGGTTTGAGTTCTTAATCTATCCATAAATCTTCTAATTTCCTTCAAATTTCCCTTTTATTACTTGGAAAATCTCATATGTGGACTGAATGGGTCAATCAAACCTAAACAATGAGACACATAAATAAGTCATACAAGTGTGAAATAAATATAACAAGTGATTTTTTTTTAAATTATAATTGCTTACATATTTTATGGACTTGGATGAATCCATCTACACCTGTCATTATCAATAGTCTCAATTGGTATATGGTAGTATTGGGATAATGCTAGCGAACAATTTGATTATGACTTAGTCCACATGGTCTCTTACTCACTCAACCTTTGTTACGAGACAATTGATGTCACTTGCAACAATAAAGAAACCAGGATTTGAAGTGGGCATGGTGAGTTGCATATAAGAGATAAATAGGAAGTAGGTATATGCAAAATCAATATGAAATGAAGGTGTGGATAGAAGTGTTTGCGGTGAGGTGTAGTTTGACTTTTAGTTAAAATACATATGAACCGAAAATAAATTTACATGTAATTTAGTTTGGTTCATTTTTATGATAAAAATTTTGAACACCCCTATATATAAATTCATGACTGGAATGTGAATTAGGAGTAGGAGTATATTACCTCTATTTCTACTCCTTCCCCTACCCCTACAAATACCTCTCCCACTATATTACATGTTATTATCTTCCATGTATGTGTTGATAGAAATAATTGTTATATATAAGTAAAGATCAATATATACAATTTAAATATTTGATAATCATAAAAGTAATAAAAACATCTCATTACTACATAACTAAATTTTTAGTACAAAAAAGTTTCAAAACCATTTATGAATTGTGCATTATAATTTTAATTCTAATTATTATCATCCTCATTATCTTTATCTTCTATATGTTTAACTTGGTCTTTTTCTTTTTCTTTCTTTTCTTATTTCTTGCATTTACAAACTTACAAGGACATTTTGTCCCTCCCTCAAGACCATAATATTTTGATCACTAGCCTCTTAGCCTAAAGGTTGAAGTTGGAGGAGTGTGTATAGATATGTTTTTTTTTTATCTAATGGATCAACTTACAACCATGAAGAGTGATCTAGCTTATTTGAATGTTTGATTATCTACCTACCTCAAATTAAGAAAGTTATGGTAATGATAATTATGCTATTTAAAGGGAAAGATATTTGCTAATAAATATAAGACAACATAGGAGTCTAGACTAGATCATTATGGAGGTTCTATTAATACCATTACCTAGCTAATATATTCCTTAAATGCTTTAATTAAGATAAAATATATTAGCTATTACATAAATGAATGCAAATCTTTTGAATGATTAAATTTAATTTTCACTGATAATAATCATAATGGAGGGTTAAATTGTTACGGATTCCGTTTGTAAGACAAAATGTTGATAATAAATGAGACCAATTAACTTCCCATACATGACTGAGAAATAGAGATTGAATATGATAGGTTTGGAATAAAAACTTAATGAGTAATATTGATGTGTGAAGAATCCTAGAAGATGGTTCTTAAAAGAGCTCAACTTTTGACTAAAGAAAAAAAACTAGCAGACGGTGGAAAATGATCATACTGTATCCAATGCAGTGGAGCTATGTGAGTACCCACAATGAGAGAATGTTGAAAGCTTTTTGAATCTTTGAACATGCTCCTTAATTGTGTTGTTTTCACTTTGTAGAGAGAGGTCATACATAAATTCACAATCACACACTCTTTACTTTATGCTACCGGCCAAACACATCCTCAAATCTTTTACTAAATAGGTCTTTCTTCATATTTTTGCCCTAAATTACTTTTTTCATCTTGAAATAACTAGAATGATAGTATATAAATTAATCTTCCCTTGTTGCCTAATGAGGTTTATCCTTCATGTATATAAATTCACTAGAACACACTTTATATTTGTATGTATATTTTGAACTACAAAATTTAGTATAACTACCTCTTTTTATTTATAAAAAAAGTTAAAAATGTTTCTTTCTAATCACTTTGAAAGGGTAATTCTTCATTAGGGAAACTGTCCTCGTATTCCCAACAATAATGTGTTGTTCAAAGGATAAAGTCAGAAGAAAAAAGAAAGTCCCACATGGTGTGGCTGAGAATCTTATCTTAATTGATCGATATATATACCTTCTGCAAACCCATCTTTTCTTTTCAGGCCAACCTACAACTATAAAACCAACCCTTTTCATCTCTTCCAAAGTGTGCTTAACCTACAATCTCCTCATCTTTCAAACCTCTCTGACAGTAAAAGACAAGGCCTGCAGAACCCCTTATAGTGAGCGTTTGTGAACTCATCAACCTGTACAATATCAATGGGCAATAAAAACTCAGCAACTTCCAAGGCACTCAGTGGCCAGAGAACAAAGCTTGCTTCAATGGAAGAACCACAGCCACAGTATGTTGTTTCGATGCAAAGGAAACACTCTACAAATCCAGAGGTGCTGAGTGTTAGGGCGTACCCAACAGAACAACAAGGAGAGAATGAGAAATCACTATGTGATGATCACACTTTCTCCGATTACATTCAACGTACTAAGTATAAAATGAGGATCAACTCCAACATCGGTTGCCATGAGGATGATCAGAGGAACCCTGCACATGCAGACCATGTGGCTCATGGTACCAACAACAAGGAAACCGAAAGAGACCCTTTTTCGGATTATATTCAGAATGCTAGGAAGAAGCTGCGAATAAGAACTTTATCCAGAAATATTAATTCCTTCAAAAGAGGGTAAGATCATGAGCATTCGATGTTAGCCAAACAAAGCTATGTGGATTATAGTAATGTAATGTTGTGTCTTTAATCTTCTGTATGTTGCTGCTAGAATAAGGAGAAACTCTTCAGTCTTTTTCAAGAAAGTTTCTCTTGTTTTTTAGACTGTATTACCTAAGTGTGATAGTAAGTGTAATATTAATAAGAAAATGATTTATCTACACTCAAAAGTTTTATTTATACTTATAAATAGAAAAGGAAAAAAATTATAAATATTTTAAATATATAATATAATAAGAGAAGAGAAAAAAAAATATTAAATATATGTATTTCAAATAAAAGTATCTGCCTATCATTATCCAATTAAATAATAGTTTGAACAAATTAAATTAAGCTATTTTTTTAGAGATTGTTGTATATTTCTAAACTGATTTTTTTTTCAGAATTTGAATGGAGGAGGAAATAAAGAATTTATTATTGTAGTTCTTTCAACTCAAATTCATTTATAAAATCATACATCTACTTTAATAAATTAATGTGAATATCGAAATTTTATTATAGAAGTGAAAAAACTATTAATAAAAGGTAAACTTTTCACTATTAAAATATAGATTATGTTTTTTTTTTCTTGCTGTCCAGTTTGATCTCTTGAAGTTGGACTTCTAATATTGAAAACAAATTTTAACAATATATATAATTTTACAATTAAGATTTAATTTTACTAATACAAAACCACAATTAAATCTTGCCTAAAAAATCATTAGCTTCAAGAAAAAGTACTGGATAATGATGTAAATATTTTTATTTCAACTCCTGTAATAGTTTGAGTAGTGCAATAAAATAATTGTCTAGTAATTCACTTTTTTAAAATAAATTAAAAATCGTTTAGTTCAATTTTTTTATAGACAGTTATTTTTTATTGTTACCTTTTACTTATATATTATATATATAAATTCGTATTAAATAAATCTTCAGCTCACTGTAATATTCAACCTGTAATGATTTAAATTGTTTCTTTTTCAATAAGAATAAAAAATAAAATATTAAATTATAAAAATATATATATAGTATAATAAATAAAAAATATATTAATCTTTAATATAAAATTGTATTTACCATATATAGATGATAATGATAAATATAGAGCCTTTTATATGAAGATGAAAACATAAAAATTAAATCAAATTATAGACATAAAAATAATATTTTAAAAAATTTAAGTAAATTAAAATTGAAAAAAAAATGTGAGAATCTTTTTGTTCATTTTTCCAAACACGATAAAATCTAACTGTGATAGATTTAAAAAGTATAAACTCGTTTTTAATCTCAAACCTTTCACATCATATTTGCCTTATATATAAATATTTATAAGTATGTAGTTTTATATGATGTAAATTGAACAATAGATGATATTACAAGAGTAACTTAATATAAGTGTGTGTATATATATATATATATCTTTTTGAAATATTTATTTGAAAAAGTTATTTTCTTGAATCAAACAGTATTAAAATGTTTGTAATATATATCTGATTATTTTGCATGATGTCTGATATTAAGAAAATGTTAAATAAATTATTTTACATGTTACAGTTAAGAAATTATTGTCTTGCTAAGTCATTGGTCTTCAAGGAATAATTGAATATATGCTACCATTAGGAATAAAAATATAAAACTGTTGATTAAGAACAACCAATAGAGATATCAAAAGTATAATTAAAGATAAAAAAAGTTTGCTATTTCTTAGCTTCCAGAAAACTTTGAAAGAAATTGTTAATCAGAAATATTGATGTGGAAAAGCAAGAAAGAAGATGGTTTTTGAAAGCCAAGTTTAAGAAACTGATTCAAAAAAGAAGAAAAGAAGATCATATTATATAGCAAATAGAAACAGAACAAAGAGAGTGCAGAATAAAACTTTGATGGAATCTACAGTGTGAAAACTGAAATTCCTTTTATGCAATTCTCAACCATTAATCCTCCATCAATTCTCTCCAATCTTAATTTTGTGTTTAATCTTATTTTTCAATTGGGGACGATAAAAAAAACTGTGGCTATTGGCATTTTATATTTAGAAACTGCTTGCAATTATGGATACATTGAAACCAAACAAATAAAAAGAAGTCTAAAATAAAACGGAAAAAGGTAGAGGAACAAATAAAAAAAACACTAATAAATTAGTTATATTTACTGACAATTTTAAAGGTATTATTTCAACATACTACCTATGAGAATATCTAAATTAATTGAAAATGAATAATATTTTAACTCTTTAAATTGATATAAAACAAATACATAAATATACTATTTTAAAATTTATGTAATTTTATATAATTTATTTTATTATTTTTTAGAATTCACAAAAACGATAAGGTATAACTTTTTTAAATTGAATTCTTCATAATATAGTAAATTAAATTTTGTATAATATAATATATTTACTCATTTTTATTTTTATAAATAATTATTTAATAAATATTTGAACTATATTACTATAACATACAGATTTTATATTCATCATAATAGGAACAAGTAAGATAGTCAATTTTATAGTCCTTTATTATCATTACTATTCTACTATATTATTATTTTTAAAATCTTATATTTTTTTAATAAAAAATTCATAAAACTAAGTTCATCTATTAATATATTATTTATATTTTAATTTATTAATTTTCTAAATAATAATAATATTTAATATAAATAAAAAATTATTATATAATTTAAAATTCTGAATCTTATTTTTATCTATCATATCATTATATTCTAATAAGAATTTTATAAAACATACATGTTAAGTTTATTATTCCATATATAACTCATAATGGAAATGTTCTAATAATATTAGGATCACATCATAATCTTGTATAAAAATTTCTAAAAGTAATTAAGAACACTTAATTTTTCCATTATTTGATTAAACAGTATCAAAGCCCCGATAATATAAAACTGTGATGCCTAAGATAGGGGCAGTACTTCCTTCGAGAAACGTTCCTCATATTCCCCACAATCATATTTAAATGGATAATTAAAAAATTGGAAGGATCTCACATTAGACTCGGTCAAGAATAGTATGTTAATTAACCAAATGGCTTTTGCAATCTTCTCTTTTCTTTTTTCATTGTCTTGCAAATCTCACGCACTATAAAACCAAGCTTCTGCTCCCATTGCAAATTGCAAACCTCTAAATATCTCAGAACAATTCATCAACTTTTATAGTATCAATGGGGAATAAAAACTCAGCAACTTCAAAGCCACATAGTGGCAAGAGAGCAAAGCTTGCTTCAATACAACCTCAACCGCACAATGTTGTTTCAAGGCCAAGGAAACTCTCAACAAAGTCAGAGGTGGTGAGTGTTAGGGCGTACCCAACAGAAAAACAAGGTGAGAAACCACTATGTGATGATCACACTTTCTCCAACAATGTTGTTTCAAGGCCAAGGAAACTCTCAACAAAGTCAGAGGTTGTGAGTGTTAG
Source organism: Lablab purpureus (assembly GCA_030347555.1). Taxonomy (NCBI): domain Eukaryota; kingdom Viridiplantae; phylum Streptophyta; class Magnoliopsida; order Fabales; family Fabaceae; genus Lablab; species Lablab purpureus. Next base: position 2,354,173 of record CM059260.1, read on the forward strand.
GGCGTACCCAACAGAAAAACAAGGTGAGAAACCACTATGTGATGATCACACTTTCTCTAACTACATTCAACGTACTAAGTATAAAATCAGGAGCAACTCAAACATTTGTTGCCATGAGGACCAGAGAGACCCTCCATGTGCAGATCATGCGGCTCATGGTACCAACAACAACAATGAAAACGAAAGAGACCCTTATTCAGATTATATTCAGCATGCCAGGAAGAAGTTGAGAATGAGAACTTTATCTAGAAATACTAGCTCCTTCAAAAGAGGGTAAGACCATGAGGATTCAGTTTGATGTAATGTTGGTTACCTTTTTTATCTCATGTATGTTGTGCCTTCAATCTTCGTTGCTGAGTGGAGTGAGCTAGAATAAGGAGAAACTCTCGCGTATTTCTGGAGCAAGTTTCTCTTGTTTTGTATTTATTACTTAAACAGTATGATGATACGAGTTATTTAACAATGAACGTTTACTTATATTTTAAATAATATATATTATCCGACAAAATGGCATAATGCAATGAAATATCAAATAATTTTTGTAGCTTGATCTTCTTTATAAAGCAGAGCCATACAGAAACCCACCCAAGAATAAATATGAGAACTACTAATGAGAAAATGAGCAAGAGAATAATAAGTGCCATAAATTCTCCGGATGACTCGTACAGAAAACATAATGTACATCATGAAAATTGGATAAGACATTCCTCTTAACTTAAGTAGACCCAGTTATTACGAAAAACTCTAAAGTCTCCACAAGTAAACTAACACCTTCAAGGGAACATGGCTCTTCCTATGTCATCTCCATATCAAGCCCAATTCCTTGTTACTCCATTGCCCCAGTCCTGCTAAAGATGCATGATTATCCTTTGCAATTTAATATAATCTACAGAAAGTATATTTAAGAGTAGAAACAATAATACAGCAGTCATTCCAGAACTTAGTTTGCCCCCTCACCACACCACTCCCATAGAGAACCGCAAGGAAGCAACACAACTTACAGATTCCATATTACAGAAGTCTCTCCTGCGCACAATCTCCAGATTTAGTTCCATCTATCATTTCAAATCGCTCTATCCAACAAACCAAATCTATATATACCAGAAGATTATACCATGCAGTGTTTTTCTCACTTAAACATTGTCATGTCCACCAGTTCAAAAGGTTTAGATTAAAGATGTCAAGATGTTCAACACATAGCCCCTAAGGCATTAAGCTGACACACCTGATACCAACAAACTATGCAGTTTTTCGAATATGGATCCCGATAAGCATAATTGACACTTTTTCAAGATAAAAAAAAAATATAGAGCCACAGTAGATGGTACTCAATTCAGCATATAAAACATCCCAAAGAGAGATTCTTACCTTCAAAGCGGCAAGTCTACTCTTTAGTGAATACAGTGACAGGCTTCCATGTATTCCCTTAGATTTGTACCAATAGGCAAGAATTTAGAAGGAATCCAATAATATTGCAGTGAAGAAAAGAAGCTGCCAGCACAAACTGAGGATCATCCACATAAAATACACATAACATAACTCAAATGAAAATGCTTCAAATTTACAAAAGCTCAAAACTTCTGAGAACAGCCAATCACGAATTATCTATAGAAGCATCTCCAATAATTAAAGAATCATTATGATAATGTGAGAGATATCTCACCCACTCCTCCAACCTTAAAACCAAAAATTTGCATCCCACTTTGTGCCTCATACTACATTATATGAATTTAGACCTTTTAGCGTTACATTATAGGATAATACTGGGTAAACAAAAGTCCAAAAAAAGTTCAGTATAATAAAGTCTGATTGAACAAATTTATATAATTAATTCTTCAAGAGATGGTTAATTTCTACAATTAATAACAACCATACATCTGGTTGATATTTGCTAGGTAATATCCATGTCAAGTTCAGGTAAGAAGTCGGGTAACAATCTTTTTAAATGGAGTAAAAAAATTAAAAGTTTACTGCTAAACAACTTGAAATTTTCTGATATCAACTGAAAAGTTTCACAAACTGTACATCAACCAATCCATTTCCCGAAATAGGGCAGGCACGATGTCCCTTGGCATGGATGAAGACGACACCTCCTATCTGAGTTCATATGAATATTGGCACAAGAAGCACCATAAGTCCATTCATCCACCACCACCACACCAGATGTAAGCTTATCCAGCTCCATTGAAATAAACATAGAAAGCTTGCAGTACTTGCTTGACAACTCAACTAATCTGATAATGTCCACTGTTAACATCAGAAATCTTCAATTTAGTGGTCATCTTCACTGGTTCCAGGGCAGTTGGCCAAAAGGGCATCACTTGATTCGTACTGAACAAATAAGAAGGAAGGAAAAAAGAATGCAATCAAAGTTAGAGGCTTCTTATTTCTCAATCATACTGGATATGCTATCCGATAAAAATATGTTAAAATGAACTTTTACTGACTACCTAGAAACAAATCAAGTGTTTACTCACTTGGCATCCACAAAAGAGGCAATAATTAAATTCATCCCTCAGTTTCATCAAAACATCGTTCAATTCCTGCATCCATTACATCCCGTCACCAACACCATCAAAATTGCAATAAATACAAACATAGACTAAGTTCAACAATAATGAGCTCAAAAAATAACAAATGAATTACAATAATTTCTGAATGCTGTAAGAGAGACTGTGTATTCCGTTTCCAGACTATTTTGGGCAAGAAACATAAATGAATACCAAAAACAGGGTCTAAAGAAATATAAGTGAAAAAGGTATGGTTAAGTTACATGCCTCTTCTGTTATTTCTTCCTCTTCTTCTTCTTCAACCTCTGAATCATCATCATTCTTTTGTGGCTCCACAACTTCCCTATTTTCCAATTGGTCAAGGGCAGCCTTTGCCTTATTATAATTAATTATAACTCTCTTACTCTGCCACTGTGACTTCTGCCTAGACCCAAATTCTTTCATTAGGTCCTCTTCTTTCCTCCTTTTCCTGGTCATCATGATTTCCTCCTTTTTCCTCTTCTCCTTGTGGGGGTCTTCTAATCCAACACCAGCTCGTGACCGCCGAATTTCAATCCCCACTGGTTCCGCCCTGCCTGAGCCCTGCTTGCCAAGGGCAGAACCTGGAGTATAACCCATCTGTTTCAGAAGCTTAAACCCAATGTTGGATTGTGGTATTGGAGCATCCACTTTTGCTAATGTTTGCTCATCCTCTTCTTGTTGCTTCCTTTCTCTTTCAAGTTTTCGCCGCTCTTGCCAGCTAAGAGTTTTCAACCGGTTCTTTGAAGGGTTGACCGAAGGATCTTTCTTCCCGGAAATCTGCATCAAACAACGCGATTTAGCATCACTTTCTATGGTAACTGTAAAATGAAAGGCTAAGGAAAATTAATCATCTGGCAATAACCCTCTGAGAAGGCAAACAAAATAGCCCTCAGTATTCATGCTTGATTTTTTAACTGATTACTCAAATTTGGTCTACCTAAGATACAACCGACATCAAGGTTTTTTCAAGTCTCCGAAACAGCAATTGCAGCTACATTTGTCTGCAATATAGAGGATTGAGCCAAAATTGTAACCTACACTACTACTGATAAGCAAAACTTCTTAACGACCATGTAACACAGATTCCTACAAATTAAAAATAACTCAAAATTTCACCCAAGGAAATGTAGGTGTATTAGAATAACTGTGAACGGAAACCAAACAGATTAGAAATAACATAAAGCGCCAACTTTTTCAGAGCTTAAAGTTAAATTCCAAGACCAAATTGTAAAACCATAACTATAGGAGCATGGAAAGGGGGAAAGTTAAGGACCTAATTTCATTCATACGCCATGGCAAAATCAAAACGACAACATAGAAGGGTAAAACGGCGAAGGAACTAGTAACCTTTTTGGATGAAGACATCTTGGGAGGGTCGAAAACATCGGAAGGAAGAAACTGAGAAAGGTCACCCATGTAGTCATCTTCGTGCTCCTCGTTTCCTTCTGCATCGTTTTCTCTCTCTCTCTTCGCGGGTGATGAATCCATCGCCAACATAAACTGTTCTTGCCTAGAGATTAACTGAGATTAACAGTAAGCGAGAGCATTCAAATGGTCTCCCTTCATGTAACCTAACGACTTTCTTGTTTTTAGGTTTACCTTTTACTCTTATTAATTTTTTTTTAAATTAGTATTATCAATTATTTCCATTATTTATTTATTTTATTTATTTTCTTATTATATGATCAGTTATTTTTATTTTTTGTTTATTTTATTCATATTTTAATTATATTATTAGTTATTTCTTTAATAATGAAATAATTAAGATTTTAGAAACTTTATATTAAATTTTTTTAATTGATTATATGTGATGAATATTGAATCTCCTGAAATCATAAGAGAAGTACCTAATTCTTACAAGCATTTCTTAATCGATTATATAGCGATTTCGAGTAAGACAAGCATTTGTTCGGAATAATTCCAATAGCTACATAAACTACAATGGGCTTACGAAGACGCGCGCTGATCATCAATGTGGGGTGCTTATTCCTGCACCTCCCAACATTTCTTCCTACACCTCTAAAAATTTATAAAATGTCAAAATTGTCTTGAGTTTATTTTTCCATTTTTTCTGGAAGTGGGTTTGGTTCTAAATTGTAGGATTTGGAAGTTATTTATGTCGGTAAAATGTTGTCATTTAGATTGTAAAATCTGAATTTTGAAAAATTATCTTCTAGATTATAGAATTCATAAGTATTTTCTATAAAAAAATTTGTCTTCCAAGTTGTAGAATCTGAAAGTCAAACTTTTGAAAAATTATTTTTTTAATTGTAAAATTTAAAAGTCAAATTCAGAATAAACTTTTAAATTGTAGAATCCAAAAATTATTTATATAAAAAAAAATTATCTTTCAGATTGTAAATTTTAAAAGTTAAACTTTTAAAATATTACTTTTCGAATTATATAATCCAAAAGTTTATGTTGAATCTAGAATTTACTTTCTGATTTTACAATCCAAAAAATAATTTTAAAAAAATTTAATTTTCAGATTTTTTGGTTCAAAATGAAAAAATATATATAAATGACTTTAAGATTCTACCATCCTAATGTCATTTTTTATCGGGTCAATTTTGATACTTTGACAATTTTTGTGGTGGAGGAAGAAACGAAGGTGAAGGAAAAAGCACGTGATGGGTGCTTCTATATGGACCCATCAAGCCCATTAATAGTAGTTCAATTTCGGTAGACCCAAGAGATTTTCATCACGAAATAAAAGCCCAACTCAATTGTCATAAGAAATCTTACGTAATCCTAATAATATTTTTTTATATGTTGATAATATAAATATTTATGGTGTATAATTAAAAAGAGATTATTTGTAAATTATAACTTGAGATATGTGAATATAAGAATAACCTGTTTAATTTTTCTTTTCGTTCTCAAATACTAACTATAAAACAGTATTTTTAAGAAGTATATTGGTAAACAACTATAAACTAGATAAACTATTAAATATTTTTTTATTATGTTACTTATTAAAGTCACATTATAGTTAAAATTGTCCCATTACTAATAAATTATCCTCTCAGCCATATAAACACTTTTCAGAAATAAAATTCAGCTCACTCTACAAAGCAACATTAGTAAAGCAAAATCAAATAAAATTCATCTCCCACAACAACAACAATAATAATAATTTTACCCATAATACTAATATGAATACTTTATATTATTTGTACAAAAATTTCTTGAAATTATGAAATACAAACATCAACATTTCAAAACTCAGAATATAACAAAATTGACAAACTATTTATTTACTACATTTTAATCCATTAACCACTTCTCAACCTAACCCTATTGCAAAACCTCACATTTAAATCAGATAATTCTTTCACTAAATAATACCAATTTAAAATACTATTTATAAACACAATAAAATAACTCTCTAAGTCATCTTTAAACATTGGAATTAATATTGAAGCAAAAAATAACCAAATTTGACCTTACCCCCATATTTTATTTTTAGTAATAGAGCATATTTTTTAATATATAATAAGATTAAATTGACCTTAGTAAAAAAATAAAGAAAAAAGTGAAAAATTACAAAAGTATCACGTAGAAAAGAAAAACACCCCGGGCAGTGTTATTATAAATATTACATGTTTGTTCTTCTTCTTTTTAATGCATAATTTGAATCAAATAAACAAAATTTTGTTTTATTTGTCTTTTGGTAAGTTTGCCTGTGTTTATTTTTAAAAAAAATGTCTACTTAATAAAATTAAGTAGAATTTTACTTTTTTAATATCTTTGTCTAGTAGCTCTATTTCGAAAAAATATTATTTATTTTGATATTAATAATATAACCATTGCTATATATGTTAATAGTAAAATGTTTTAATTTATGATAGGTAAATTGATTTTTATTTTTTAAAATGAAATTACTAATTACTATTGATTATTTTAGAAAGTTTCACATTTAGTAAACATGTGTATCAAAATTTAACTATAATTATTTTTATTTATTTATTTTAAAAATAAGAAATGAGAAGGAACACGTATACTTACTAGGGCATTGCGCGCCAAAACAAACTAACTGCAACGAACTCTTATTCGTGGGCCCCACCGGAAACTCTCCCTCTCTCGCAACATCACAGTGTCACTGAATCACTGCACTGCGCAAACGATCACTGTGTCGCTAGCATGTGAAAACGAAGAATAAGAATCAGGTAAACTCGTTCGTTCGTTAATAAACCTTCGGCTCTTTCTTTTTCTCTTCACTTCGTTTAACTCAATTCGATTTCGTGTTTGGGAAGGGAGAAGAAAATAGAAAGAATGGTTGTTTCCAACTACGTCTACGTGAATCTCGCATTCGTTGTCTTCTCGGCAACTTTGATTTCTCGCTGTTTCGCATTTACGGATCCTGCTGACGGTAAATTAAATATCTGTTCACATTCGTTCTTGATTATTCTTGTACAGTTCTAGATTAATCTTTCACTCGCAATTATTGAAAATTTGATTAAATAGCTTTGTGATGTTCATTTGCATTGTCTTTGAATATGACCAATTTCATGTTCACATTGAAGAGATTTATGCGGTTAGGATTTGAGAGATTGTGTAGTTTACTTTTGCGTTTGTTCAGTATAACAGAGATTATAGAAAGTTAATTAGTGAGTCAGTTACGAAGTTAGAACGTTAGTTCGGAGTGGTTGATCAGCTGTGCGTTGTATAATTCTCATCTTATCTATGATTCCATTCTACTTTTACTGTCATTGCTCAAGCTATGCGTTGTCTCTGCGTTCTGAATGTATATTTTGTGGTTGTATGTTACTCTTCATTGAGATTTTTTACTGTTTGCTGGTTTCGCTCTTTTAAAATGATTTGTGTTAGTGCTTACAAAACCGAAGTCTACTTAACCTATTTTGACTGAATAACCAAAACAGTCGAAGAATATTCGTTTTTGTTTAATTCATTTTGAGTCAACTTAAAGGAGACATGACAGATTTAGATACACAGAGAAATAGAAAATCCATGTACATACTACTTGTGAGGGTTGTATTTGTAAAGGAGAAATGATAAACTATTTGCTTGATTATCAATCTCATTGAACTTGAACTCGTTTTTGTATAGCTCACAATTTGCATGGGATTCTGCTACTAAACTATATATTTTCTGTAATTCTTTTTTTAAACAGTCACGGCCCTCCAGAATCTATACAGGACCTTAAACAACCCTATAGTGCTGAATGGATGGAACGGCAATGATCCTTGTGAGGAATCTTGGACGGGAGTAGCATGTTCTGGGTCATCAGTTATATACCTGTAATGCACTGGCTCTGTTGATTATACTCGTAGTCATATTATAATACCACTAATGAATAAACCTATTATACCTGCTCTCTTCTTCATGCAGCAAAATTCAAGGATTAAACCTTACCGGGTATCTTGGAAGCTTGCTCAATAATCTACAAAACTTAAAGCAACTGTAAGTAATTGTATAGCTTTAAGTTCCTATGGGGGGATGGTTTTTGTCAAGATCAGCGATGTACTTACATCCATATTATTCTGGTTTCTGTAGTGATGTCAGTTTTAACAACATACTTGGTGAAATCCCTCAGGGTTTACCTCCGAATGCGACGCATATGTAAGACTACTGTTCTTTTCTTTTTGCTGCTTCGTAACTGTTTTATGCCTGCTGGTTAAGTATAATTACACTGTATCTTCGGCAGTGCGTTTTTCTGACAATTTTTCCCTATTTCAGAAATATGGCTTGCAACTACTTCAGCCAAAATATCCCCCATTCATTGTCAACAATGACAAAACTAAGACACCTGTAAGTTACATTAGTATTGATTTTAGTCCAAGGTTGATAGAGGACATAGAAATATAGAATGCCCTTAACCATAATATCCTTTGACTTGTCTCTCCGTGCTCCCTCATATCTGTTGATTATGATAGTTGTATGATTTTTAGAAATGGCCGTGAAATCATCACACTAGTTGTTTTGCAGGAATTTAAGCCACAATTTCTTGTATGGACCCATTGGCAATGTGTTTACTGGCTTAGATAATCTCAAAGAAATGTATGTTTTCTTCCCCAGTCTTTTGCTATTGCATTTTAATTAAAATGAAAGAAATTGATGATCCGATCAGTCTGCTTAGAACCTAAACCATTTATTTCGATAGATAATTTTTGCTATATATATATATATATTACTGATCTTGAATATTATGGATCTAGAGAATAGATGATGAAGCCAACTTAAACCTCAAGTTTCAATAACTTGTCTAAACGTCAATTTTTAATAACTCATTTAAACCTTAGTTTTTAATAACTTCCAAGGGAAAGAATAGAGTGTGTAAAATATATGAACTAAAAACAAAAAACAAAAGCCAGATGACACCTGCCTTTTAATCGTTCCCTTTTTGTTGAAATGCATACGAATAAAGAACAGGGCGATGTTTTTTTTAGTGTTCTAATGTTAGCTGAAGTAAAGCTTATAAATGAAAATTAGACAAGTCTCGAGAAAGTGAGGCCACAAAGTTAGAAGTTCTGACTATTTTGTTTAGATATCAATCTGTCAAGTCACACAGGATGATTTCTTACCATCAGGGACCTTTCGTACAACAATTTCACCGGTGATCTACCAAGCTCATTTGGTTCCTTGACAACCCTGGATAGATTGTAAGTTTCAGCTTTCTTACAACCGTACCATGTTTCATAAACTTGATTAATTTATATTTCATCTCATTCTTAGAAAGGGCTTTTGTTTTATAGGGTCTTTTTTTTTCTTTATACATTTATGTTGGTTGATCTGTAGCCCGGTGGTTACTTGCAGATTCCTGCAGAATAACAGATTCACCGGATCAGTCACCTACCTGGCTGAGCTTCCACTCATTGATTTGTAGGTTATCTCTAAACATTTTTCACATTGTATGACTACAGCGCTATTGTTTCGTAATTTGTTTGTTTTGTCAGGAACATTCAAGACAATCTGTTTAGCGGCCTTCTTCCGCAGCATTTTCAGAAGATACCAAACTTATGGTTAGTAAAAATAACTATTACTAGTTTTAATCACCTTCAGTTTTCTTACTGGAAATTAAATAATGGACGTATAACATCGGAAAGTAACATTCCACCTCTTAATTAGGATTGGAGGGAATAAGTTCCAAGCCATGGACGACTCTCCTCCCTGGGCATTTCCTTTGGACAACGTACCCCTTGAGCAAAACACTAGTCGCCCACCCATAACTCAAGCAAATGCCATCGAGAACTATGGTCCTATTAGAGTAGGGAAACAAAAGAAGAAACGTATCGGTCCCGGAGGAATAGCTTTTATGGTCGGTGCAGGAACATTATTGGCAACAGGTTTCGCTCTCCTCATCGCGATCCGTTTGAATAAGCTTTATACAAAGAGAATGGAGAACTATGAAAGCAACCATAGTTCATTGCCTTCTTATCCAATCAGTTCAACCAAAGGTATCTTATACAGAGCATATAAAATGGGGAGCCACGCCTAGTCAAAGCCAAAAACCATACGATTGAATCACCTCCTAATAACGTTAACAAGATCTTAAAAAAATTGCTCATTCCAAACAGATGTAACACTAAAATGATTGAATATACAATAAGATTGGTAGAAAGGGAGTGAATGTAAAGTTAATGATACTAAACATGTATTGCCAAATTTCACTCAAAATATTTCTCTTTCAGAAGTCTTTCTCTTTCATATGTCAGGATGCCACTCCATTTACTAGTTCTGTAAATCCATTTCCATCTTTGATCGTGCTTTTCTTTTTCTATCCATTTTTAATGCTGATAGAAGACTCTACTACAGCAATAGATGAGAGCCTGCAAATCCCACCTTACAATGCTGCGTCCCTTTTGGGTCCAAGGCGATTAGCTTCCCAAACCCATAAAAGAACTGGGGAAACGTCAAGAAAAAGTTTTTCCGGAAGAGACAGATTCAATGGAAGGACAAAGGTTTATACAGTAGCGGAGGTTCAGTTGGTCACAAACAGTTTCCATGAAGACAACCTTCTGGGAGAGGGATCCCTTGGTCCTGTTTATAGAGCTGAATTTCCAGATAACAAGGTACCTTATAAACCGTAAATAACGTTGATTTCAAAACCGTTGTTTCAATTTAATGTATAATTTCTTTTTCTTTTTAAAAGGTTTTAGCCGTGAAGAATATCAACATGGCAGGCATGTCTTTCAGTGAAGAGGAAAAGTTCTTAGATGTCGTGTGCACGGCATCCCGTTTGAAGCACCCTAACATTGTTTCACTTAAAGGCTACTGTTTGGAGCATGGACAACATCTTCTTGTCTTTGATTATGTTAGAAATTTAACTCTAGATGATGCTCTTCATAGTACAGCATACAAACCTTTATCGTGGGGCACCCGTCTCCGGATCGCTCTAGGTGTTGGTCAGGCCCTGGAGTAAGTTCCACGTTGGTACTCAGAATGATTTCTTGTTAAATATGAAGTGCATGTTTGATCTAACAGTACAATCGTGTCTCAACTCGCAACCGTGACATACGCTTATGTTTACAGCTATTTGCACTCCACGTTCTCCCCTCCTGTCGCCCATGGCAAATTAAAGGCTACCAATGTTCTACTGGACGAAAACCTCATGCCTCGTGTTACTGATTGTGGCTTGGCTATTCTGAGACCACTGACAAGCAATAAAGTAAAAAATCGGGTATGTTTCTGCAACAATCGGCACAATGTTTAAAGGAAAAATTTCCATAAACCTCTCAATGACCACTTAACAATACCTGCATTTAATTTTCTTTTTATTTTCTTCATGTTATAAAAACTATTTTGCCTAGGTGTGAGGAAACGGTACCTTCATGTGGGAGGTCATAATTGCCCATGTTTAAATAGGCTACTTATTGCTGTCAAGGTTCTAGTGGCTGAAGTTATCTTATTCACCGTCGATACGGCAATTGTCGTCACATCAGCTGTATTGTCTGCAATATCAAGGAACCATAATTTTCAACCTGAAGTATCTAAAAGATTGCTCGTGATAAGCAACAGTTGCATTTACTCAAAGCTAATAGTTGCTTTTAGCTTTTGGTCGATTTATCATGAAAATAAATGACCCAAAAAAACTTGTTTGCCGGAAAGAGAAAAATAAAATGAAGTAAATTTTTTTTCACAAGTTAAATGAAAGATTTAAAAAGTCTACATGTGAGTTTTTACCGATAACTTACACATCAACTAATTTTATTTTTTTGAAAAAGTTGTTCAAACAGGTAAAATATTGCTTTTTCACTTTCTAGGTATAGCTTAAAGCTGCTTGAATTTATAAAGTTACAGTTGCGAAATGAACTAGAAGCTTGATATTAATTTTAGTATGCCATTGACATGGATTCGCTGATAAATTTGTTGGCTGTCGAAAACAGGCTTCCGAGATTGATATTAGAGATACAGGATACAGTTCACCTGACCATGGCCAACCAGGAATTAGCAGCACGAAGAGCGACATCTTTGCCTTTGGAGTGTTGCTTCTTGAACTATTGACAGGAAGAAAACCTTTCGATGGGTATACGTTTCTGTATAACCTTATGCCATTTCATTTTGTTTAAGGTTTGTTGAATGATGAACTTTGTTTTCTATGCAACACAGTTCCAGGCCAAGGGAAGAGCACTATCTGGCAAAGTGGGCTTCATCGAGGCTTCATGATAGTGACAGTCTGGAACAGATGGTGGATCCAGCAATCAAACGGACATTTTCATCCAAGGCTCTTTCTCGTTATGCAGATATCATCTCCCTCTGCATTCAGGTATTTACCATATTAGCATTTAGATATAGATCGTGTTGCAATTTTGGTTCTTCAAATTATATTCGCTCTTTTGCAACAAACTTACGTGCCTCTCATGCAGCCTGTAAAGGAATTTCGACCTCCAATGTCTGAAATCGTGGACAAGCTAGTATCATTTTCTCAGAAGCTGGTTTCAAAGAGTGGTGCAGCAGATGCTACTGAACTTGATCCATTTGACAGGTCTTTTCACACAACCACCTCCCGCTTTAACGGATCACCCGCTCTGAGCTATGTATCCGCCTGAGGTGTAAACTGGTTGACATTAACGTCCTAGAAATTTAACTCCATTTCTGCTCTCTTCTCTGTATCGCCTTTGTCTTATAAGGCACAATTTTAATTCCCTCTACGTGAAAAAAACTTAATGCATCAATTAGCAGGAATATCGCCTATGAAAATGTTATATGTTGTTTAGTACCGTTACAACCATTTGTTTAATTGTTGTAACTAGCTTGTCGGACTGGTTATTTTTTGTCAATTATTTATTATCACGAAACCTAATTTTTTTACATATAAAAAATTAGAACATAAGAAAATATCTCTAAAATATATTTGTTCTTTTGAAGAAGACTATAAATAGTCAAGATGGATCACATTTTGAATTTTGACTTTTAAAAGGCACACCCTCTTTTGCTATTTAAATCTCCATATTCAATCTCTGACTACATGAAATAAATATGGGACACCCATAAAGACCCACAAGCAGTATAAATTTTTTTAAAAAAATAGAAATTAAATTTGAGGTATGAGTTAGGTGTGAGAGAGTGGTGCATTGTTTTTTTTTTTCAATAAATATTGGGTAGTAATATCTCTCAACAACCCTCAAAATTTATACCTGTTACAATCTTTTTTATTTATTTTTTATTCAATAATTTAATTTTTATTTTAATTAAATAACGTAATTCAATATTTTCCATGTATATTTTCATGAAAAGACTACCTCATATTTAACATGTAATCTTATTTGGTTTTAGAATGCTTTGCAAGCACTTCATAAAACATCCATCACGTCGAAGATAGTATGCCACCTAAATTTTATATTTTTCAACAAAATTATGGAATTTTTATATTTCTGTAAATACTAACTCCCATTGATGTTAGGGTGAATGTGATGGAAACTGTATTCTTGTTAATAGAATACGAATAGGTTGGAGAAAATAAAATACATCGATTAAAATATATAAATTTCCACATAAATTGTCTCAAACGTTGTCAGTGCCATTGCGGGGAATGAATTACGCACAATTGATTTCAAATTATATTGTAAAATTAATAGCAAATTAGACTGTAGAAATTGTTCCCTTTATATTATTAAGATAATTTATTCTTTCACTTAAAAATAAATTGGTAAAAAATAGTTATTTGATTATATTATTTTATTTTATTGATTTCTTTTAGGACTATTTTAGAATCATTATAATGGTCCCTTTTTAGGGTTTTAAGTCGTCATAAATTAACTTTATTCTATATTTGAATTAGGAAATCTATCAGGATAATTTCCTTAAAAATATTTTATAGTAAAATATGTTGTTTAAATAGGATATTTTAGAAAGAAAATCATTTTTTATAATTTGTAAGTATTTAAGTTATTTTAAAATAGTAAACTTTAAATTTTATAAAAAAAATATTATAAGAATTTAATATTCATGTTCTGTATCTTTTTTCATTATTTTTCTTCTCTTCTCTCCCCTCGTATTTCTCTTTTATTGCTCGGTCTTTCTCCTCCCCTCTCCCTCTTTATTCTTTTTCTTTTCTCTCGCTCAGGATTGGTCATTGCTCGATCAAGGTACTGGATTATTGACCATTAATGAACCAATTGGTCACTAATTAGAATGCATGACCCAATATATTATTTAATATATAATTTCATATTACATATGTAACATGAAAATAAATTGTCATATAATTTCTTAAAGAATCAAATGTAGAAGTTACATACTTTTTCATTAGCTCAAACGACATGGGTTTCAACTTCTTTAATAACTCAAGTTTATGAAAAATAAAAAGTTTTATGTATTTTTATTTCCTATAAACACCCATTTACACACGGCCTTTGACTTTCACTAAAAGTGTTAGAAAATTGGTTAGAAATTCCTTCCACGATATCCTTAACTTTTTTCCTAACGGCTCTATTCTTTATTCATCATGAACTTATTTGGACTAATTTTAAATTTTAGAAGGAAAAATAAAAATAATTTTGCCCATTATTGTGGCATGCCCAACCATGCAAATAGTTAATGATATGCACGCAGGTCGTCCTGCTCGACAAACTCAACTCAAACTCAGGCATGGTCGGAATCCAAAAATAATGCAAGTTAAATGGACAAATTGAATAATTGCATAAATCAATGAACAAAGTGGCATCAAGAAGCAGCATATACCTTTTAGTCTGTCGCCTTGTGCTAGTTGCTTTAACTTCTTCAGTTTCCTGCATATTCCTCGCAGACAAAATATTCCTTGTCTTCAATGACATGGCTCCACATAAACTGATATTTCGCAATATTATTCACTAATGATTTTGATAGTAGTGAATCAGATATTTCGCATCATTATTAAAAATTTTTAGTCGTCTCTATCATATCCATACTTGAAATTCAAAAGTAATACTAATAATAAGCCACAAAAAATGCATCCACGGGTATCTTCTGCTTGTAGGCACAACTGCAGAATAAAGCTTCCTCATTCAATAAGAATTATCATCGCATGGCATTGTTAAAGCACTGTTCTTTGTCAGAAATTAACAGGTAAAGGGAAAAAAAGAACTAAAAGAAATTTTTCTAAAGTTATTTTGGCCAGCCACTGTCCACCTAAAAGCTTGAGCATCATGGAAGTAAATTCCTCTTCCTCATGCTCCAAGGCCACTAGTCAAAATAGCGTTGATCTCTCCAATTATATTAACTGGTCTTCCATCAAACATCGATGAAAGTGTACTCTCACATAGTTTTTTCAACTCCTTTGTTTTCGCCACAGCCGCATCCTGAAATTCACTTAACAGTTAATTTGACTCATCTACAAGATCGGGGAAATAACATGTTAAGTTCAGTTGTCGCAGACAGGACCACAGATTTTTGTCCGCATGAGTATCAAACAACTAAGGAGAATGGAGAGAAGATGAGTTTTAATTTGTGTTTTGCTTATTAAAAAGGTAAAAAGGACTACAGCTATATATTGATCTCTATCTGCTAGTAGTACAAGAAACACAAAGTGAAAAATGGAAATTTGACACTGTTCTATTGTAGAAAACCATCACATATTGTCTTAAAAAAATAAGTGTAAATCAGTGATGCTACAAAATATTTTGCTGATAATGATACCCACTCTTACCTCCGTATGTGCTATCTGCCATGCGAGATTTAAGTACTTGTTCCCTTTTTTATAAAAAAAATGAATCTCTCTCTAGAAAGAAAATCCCAACAGAGCTTGCATATTTTATGGTGTTTTCTTCTTTGGGGGGGGGGGGTGATTTTTCTTTAAAACAAACTTCACTAAGCACACAATGTAAACAAATGGTGGATGAGAATCCTGACAGAAGACAGAAACCATTATTAGATTTCTCCATTCTTTTTTCTTTTATTATTTTATCTTTTACAGTGGGACTTGCATGTTTCAATGTTTTTTGACACTGCATATTCAATATATTATAAGCCTAAAAAGGTATTCTTCTATACACATTTTAGACGCTAAAAAATTATTAGAGTAGTGATTGACTACCCTTAACACAACCAGATTGCTAAAATGGAAATATGAACTTGTTACTATTTACCGGAATAAAGTGTTTGTAGTAATAAACTAGTGTAGGGATTAAATATCACTTCTTCTGCAACAAAAACAACAGGGACACATGGGAAAGAGAGAGTGCGAGAGAGAAGGTAGTGTCCTACAAATTCGAAAATCAGTTGAACACTACAAAATTCTCCCCCCTCATAAATAACAAGCAGACATGGGTAGAACTTACTTGCTTGGACCATGAAGAAGATAGAGAATTTTGCAGTTCCATCCGTTTAGCAGCCAAGTCCTTCAACCCCTCCCTCAACTTGATTTCATGATGTTTCTTTTCCTCTAATGAATTGACTAGTCTGTCTAGAAATCTGAAATTTTGGCACAACACCACAATCAATTAACACATCATATACAACAGGAATACTACTAAAGAAACCGCTAAATAAAGCATTTGACATACTAGATGCTGTTAGTGTACTTAATGCGGTTTGTCAAGTAACTTCCAAAATCTAACAAGCATGTGCACAAGCATAATATAAACCAAAAAAAAAAATTGCAAGTCCTTCACCCCATACATTTATGCATTTTGAAAAATGTAGAAAGGAGAAAATCATGCATGTTAACAGCCATCCCAAACTTTAGTCTTTCAAGTTTCATAGTAATACAGAAATAGACAAATGAAATTGACCAAAAAATCATCATCTTAGTACACTACATAATATAAATCAATGATCGAAGCTTTCACCTCTATCTTTTGTTATGCAGGCAAAACATTTCAAACTTCAAAACAAATTATATTCAGTCCAACTATCAATCAACTCTATGCCTGGTTTTTGTTTGAAACATAGATCAGTTGTTTTCCAAGGTTCCAACTATCATTTCCTTTTAATAATATATAATTCAGTACATAAACTTGTAATTCCATATGATTAGTTGATATTTTCAAAGGAAGATTTCAACCCATCTAATAATCATAGAAACGGAAATGTGAGAAGACATCTGATACATCAGGATAATCGGTGAATGAGCATATGTATGAAATTTAAAGCATACAATATAAAGCAGTACCTTTTGGAGTTGAGAATCATAATCAGATCCCTCGTCTTCCTATTTGTCAGCAATGAAATTGCCAAAGAAATATCACTTTGCATTGTTTCTATAGCATCAGCAGCGTACTGCTGTAGTACAAAGGGAGCAACTGCCTGGACTTGATTTTGCAGGGACAAAGTTTCCTCATTCCTCAATTCAGCCAATCGTTGATTTAAAAAGGATTTCACCTGATGTCATACACAATAATTACAAATTTAAGATTTAATCTGAAAATAAGAATGACATCATATAATAAATTCATACAGTGCAATTAACAGTTTAGTAGTAAGAAAAATAACAAAAACAAAATTTGCAATAATTATGTTTCTTCCTCTATATGATAATTGAAATTATATTATCAAAACCAAGAACTTAACAGAGTAAAGACAGTAAATTAGCATAGATATATACCTCATAAAGATCATCCAGAATCTTATTTCTGTACTCCGTATCTAAAAGTTGGCTCCTTTCTTCCTTGTTTTCTGACAATTGAGACAGGGCATCCGGAAGAGAAGTCTGAGTCTCCAACACTACAGTTGGGGCACTGTCATCATCAATGACATCAACCTGAGGAGTATCCACACTAATATCCCAAGATATATCAGCATGTGAGCCTAGTTCTTGGTTTGATACTGTTGGATCAGATCCGATATCAGAAGCATTAATGATTTCATAAGGACCCAATCCATTACCATTATCCTCAGTCTCTTCTACAGTTCCAATGTCCCAATCAATTTGTGAACTCTCCACAGAAATATCCCAGTCAATGTCAGGTACAGCAATTGCAGCATTGCTTGTTGCAGGATTTAATTCATTTTTGCTTGCATGAACATTCACATCACTAATAATCTCAGAGTCAACAGCGACATTTAAAGATGGGGGGTTATCACGCAAATTCTTCAAGTTTTGTATTACATCTCCCAAAGATCTCTGCAGTATCAATTTTCATCTTAAATGAAGTGTATACTGAACCATGTCAAAAAGAGTTTATTAACGAACTATAAAATGAATAAGAATTTATTTTTTTTCTCTTACATCCTTTTCAGTGTGAGCATCCCTGACAAAATTGGAATAATATTCAATTGCCCGTGACACGTTGTCATTGTCCACAACATCTAGAATCTTGCGAAACGTGCTTGGAAGTAATTGTGCTGTCTCCAGAAGTTCTACTCTGACATTTTTTCCCTGCAAAACAATACAACCATACACCATAAAAATAAATTGTGTTCAACACACCACAACAATGACAATAGAAATTTTATCCCACTTTGTGAGATTAGCTATATCAATCAAAAGAGACAACGACTTGTTTTCTCGGAATATAATTCACCATAAAATCCTTTTTCAAACTGCTACAATAAATTGTTTCTACACAACACTACCAGCCAAAAAATTCAAACCTGTAATCCAAGCTCCTGGCAAGCTTCAGCGTATTTGGCCGCTGAGAGCGCAGCACTTCTTTTTATATCAGCTTCCTTGCGATCTAGCTCTAACAGCTGCTGCTGAATCTTCTGAACCTGTTTCCTCTGATAAGGGCTTTACAATGAAAACAGATATTCAGCAACAAAAAACCAAACCCTTTAGACATGAAAAATCAAAAGATGACAATGCTCACATTTCATAGCTCACATTTTGGATGAGAATCTGCGCAGCCTCACCAAGGAAGACATGATCCTTCTCAAAGGACCGCAAGATTGCTTCCCAAGCACCCTACCCAAATAATAACAGCCACAATTAGCAACAAAAGGATTACTTCCACAGTATATTTTTTTGTTATGAGGTTACAGGTATCCTCCACCGGACATAAATTTGGTTGAGCCAAATAGAGCACTTAATACAGTTGCATAACTAAAAGTAGAACTCATGACCACCAGTGAAATTGGAAGAACTCCATACTACTTGATCTACATGTTCGATAATATTTATATACATAATATGAATGATTATAGTGCACATTTTGTTATACTTATTTTGAAGTGTATCTCACCGCAGCACCTGATAAGCGACCAAATATGTTTCTGCTTTCCGAAGTAGACTTCAAGAGAACATCATATATCTGTTTGACCTCCAAATATCCAATCCCTGAAAATAGCATTGCCACTTTGCTCGTAACAATTATCTAATTTAACATAGCCACCAAAATTTACACATTCATAATTTACAATCAGTGAACAAATCGCATTAACACATTTCCGTCAACACGCTTAAATCTCGGACCTTCGGAGTCTAGGGTTTGGAAGAGAGGGTCGGAGTCTTTAGGGAGGGAAGAAAATTCCTTGGAAATTCGGGCCCTGATCGCCGCCACGCGCTTTCGCCAATCCGCGGGTACTCGCTTGCGATCCACCAACCATTCTGCAAAGGTCGAACATTCGAATTCAGAAAGCGAGAAAATTAAAATTAAAAAAATGGGGAAAATGAATAAACGAAAGAAATTGGAACCTCCGAGACGAGAGAAAGTGATGTCGATGGGCAGATTGCGAACGTCATCGGAAGATTGCATTGCGAATGAACAGATCGCAACTCGGCGAAGGAGGGAAAGAATTCGTCGTTGGGAATTGGGTTTTGGAATTTGCAGCGCGCAATAGTCTACGACGTCGAACACACCACTCCCACCTTCAACTGTTTTTCTTACATATTTCACATAAAAAATAATTGTTAATCAGAAACTAAGCTAAATATTACAATAACTTTATCATATCTTACCTCATTCATTTTTAAATTATTATTTGGTCACAAATTATTATTTTTCATAATAAATGTCTTTAAAATCCTACTAAAATATCTAATTAGCTTACAATGTGATTTATAAACTTGATTATCTCTTTCATTCCATTATTTATTTTATTTATTGTGGTTTTTTTAGTCATGATAAGTTCAAAATTTCTTCTATCAAAATTTGATACAATTAGTTTTATAAATTTTCATTATAAATGGACTATAAATTGTCACATACTATAACTATGAATATTTGTTTATTTTTATGTTAATTTAATGTTGATTTAATGGGTTTTGGACACTAATAAACTTATTTTATTGAGTATAATTTTTAGTTAAATTTTTTTTACATTTACGTAGTTTTTATATAGTTTTATCAATTAACAAAAAATTAAGTATATTTTTTTTACAGATGTCCTTATTTTTTTAAAACTCTTTTAATAAGATTGTTAAAAAACCTTAAAAAGAACAAAGAATAAAGACAAGAATCATTCAAGGAAGGAAACTAAAAGCATTAATGTATGGAGGTTGGTTAAACAAATTTTTATTTTGGTTTACCCAAATTTTAAAGAGAAAAGATTGAATAAACAAAGTTATCAAATTTAACATGATTTATTGTTTAGTCCCAATTATATTTTCTCTTACTTAATTCATTTTAAACATTTTTTTAGGATTATGTCATGTCAAAGTCGAACAATACATAGACAAAATATGAGAGATAGTGCCCTTTAAGTTTTGTCTAATGAGTCACTAATGCAATGTTTCTTTTATTAACTCAAAATCTAAAATAAAATAAAAGCAAATATGAAAAAGAAAAACTCCATCCTAACCTAAGGAATAATACTCACTAATCCAAGACTTTTTTTCATTTTTATTTCTTCATTTTTTTAATTTTTTTATTTAGCATCATGAGTGACTAGATTTTAGAATTAATTGTAATCATAAAAATCTATTATATATATATAGAGAGAGAGGTAGATAGATATTCATGTATAATTTTCTATTTTTTATTGATCTTTTATTTTGTGCTTAATGACTATGGTAACTTGATCAACTATAATTCATTTGAATTCGGAAGAGGATGGAAAATGAAAACAATAAAAAGATTATTTGTGATTTATTGACCATAACTTAATCAAGTTTATCTTGAGAAGAGAGTGTGATAATATAATCATTTAATAAATATGTTCTAAAGGATTGTAGTAAAACTAACCATAAAAAAATCATGATAATAAAAATGTGAAAAAAAAAATAATAAGAGAGAAAAAATAAAATCTGATCTTAACAATATTATATACTTAAATCAAAATTAGCTCTCTTTAATTTAAAAATTACTAACAACAAATATTTTATTGTGTAATTTTAAAATTATTTTTAAGTTTCTTCATCTAATTATATTTTATAATTTATTATACAATAATACAAAGTTAATATAGATGTTAATGAGAATTAAAAAAAAAACTCTCTACAAAAAATTAACAAGTTGTTGTTGTTATGTTTAGAAAAAAAAATTTAATTAAACCCTTTATCAATATAATAATAAAATAAATAAATATTAAAATAAGAAACATAATTAGGTAATTTATATATAGTTCTATTAACTAACGTCTTAGGTTTTATTTAAAATTTTTTTAACTAGTGACACTTGCTATCATTTACTTATATCACACTATATTTTTAATGTGAAAAACACAAAGACTTATATATAGTGACATAAATTTCACGTTTTGAATAAATGAATAATTTCAACATTATATAAGAAATATTTGTAAATTTATTATTTTTAGGTTTTGAATTATAGGTAATGTAATTCTCTTATTTGAATTGACTTATAACTTATTTGGTATCGTCTTTCAGTGTATTCTTTTTTAAAAGATTAATACGAAAAATTCACACTTAAAAAAAGAGATTATTAGAAATTAAAATAAATTTAAATCTCACATTAAAAATAAATGAATACTTTAAATAATATATAAAAAAATTATAAATTTTACTTTAAAATTTTAGATTAAAAATAATGTTTGACTTATAAATAATTTGACATGGTCTTATATGTCTTTTCTCAAGAAACCAACAATATGAAATTCTTTTCTTAAAGCATTTAATGAAATACTTCATAGGATCTTACAAATATGAAATTCATAGTTTGATATGAAAAGAACACTGGAAATGGTTTATTTTATATTCAAAAGAAGTATGATTAGGGGGGCCCAAGGGTCATAGTTTCTTCATTCTATCAAGATGGAAACACTACCAACCAAATTTGCCAGCTATTGAATAAATAAATACAAATAGTCCCAATAGTGCATAGGTCAAATTCCCATTTTGCCCCTAACATCATTATTCATCTAAACCCTTCCTTGTGATCCAACCACAATTCACAGCATCATTCATAATTCCTTTACATTTTTACAGTTTTAGACTAATTTGATTGAAAAAGGAGGAAAGAAAAAGAGATAAAATAGAGTGACAAATATAAAAATTATATATTTTTTCATCTGAGAAGAAAATGTCATACAAATAAAGGAAAATTGTTGTTTTAAAAATAATGAATAAATTTATTAAAATTAAATAATTATACATTTATAAATTTACTTCCATATAAGAAAAAAATATGAAAATGGGTAATTCTGAAAAATATTAACTTTTCTTTTACATTTTTTTTATTTTTCTTTATAAATAAATATGAGTATAAAATAAAATAAGGGGACTTAAAAGAATTTACATCTACATTTCTTTATTACTGAATGAAAAATGTTTTTTTCTTTATTTTCATCTCTATAAATCACTTTTTAGTTTTGACCTTTCTTTTAAATAAAGAATCCAAAATATTTTATTTAGATTTAATTGTTGAAATTAGGGAGTGGAAAAGAAAATAAGAAAGAGAATGATTTATTTGAATAGAAGAAAAAATATTAACAAGTGAAGAAAAAATAGTGAAAATTTTATAGTTAATTTAATTAAGTTGATTGAATAAAATATTAAAATAATTTATTAATATAATAAATTACTCTTAATTAAAATTTAATAACAATAGATTAAAATTGAACTACAATTAATTAATACTATGTTAATATCAATAATGTTGTAAAATAATTAATTACTTTTTTTTTCTTATTTCACGTGCATTTTCTCTCTCAAAATATTTCTTAAAAATCGTCATTAATAACAAGAATAAAATAAACAATCTTTATAAATTATTTTAAATTAATCTTTACAAACAATAATTTACTTCTTACAAACAATGACTAATATTTTTAAATTATAGTTAAAAAAGTTAAATTAAATTTTAATTTTAATTAAAAATGGATTAAGTTAAAACTTATTTACGATAATAGTTGAAAGTAATTTAAAATATGTAATTATTAAAATAGATATAAATTTTATAATATGATATAAATGTTATTTATTTTATTATTTTAAAAATATATTTGAATTAATAATATATTATTATTAATAAAAAATAATGATAATATTATAAATTAAATTATAAAAATAATATTGATTAAACTAAAATAAAATAAATAAAAATAATAATTAATTATACATTCTCTAAATTTAAATATAAAAAATATTTATTTTTCTATATTATTGATTTTTTTTTATTTTTACGTTTTTAAGATTTTTATGAAACTTAAAATAATAACAATTTTTTAATTGAAACAATATTTTTACTGTGCTTTATTTATAATATATATATATATATGTGTGTGTAAATTAGTCAAATATAGATTAATAAAAAATATTTAAAAAAATTCACTATTTTAAAAAAATATTTTCTTTCAATACGAAATTTGAAACCTATTTTCACACTTCTATTATAAATGTTAAAATTATTGTTATTATTTAATTTTATTTATAAAATACTGATAAATAGAAAATAAAACAAAACAAATTTTTTTGGAATTATTTTAATATCAAAATTTATGAATTTTTTATGTTAGTAGTTCGAATGATAAATGGGGACATGATAAAATTAATAATTTTAATTTAAGAAATATGAAAATCAATTTACACAAAAACATCATATCTATTCTTTAGATGAAACATATAAGTTAGAGTAAAAACTTTATTCAATGCAACCTGAAAAAATATTGTTAAATATAATGACTCACGATTATCCCAATTAAGTCTCCAAACATATTCAAGAGTGTTTTCAACAAAAAAAAATCTTATCAATGATAATTATTTATGAATAAAAAAAATTATTTTAACTTGATTCTCCTTCACGTTAAAGAAAGTTAATCTCTAAGTTAAAGATGCTTTACTATAACTCAACTAGTTCAGTAAAATCTCACAAGATTACTACTAATTTAAGCTTAATTCATTATTACATTAATTAATTTCTTCTCTTGACATTAATTCTCAATGTTTAATAAAATGCTTTGTTCTCGACCAATATTCCCTGTTGGGCCCACAAGAAATAAAATTTAAATTACTAAAATTACATTATTTATAATGGTTGAATTCCAAAATCCTCCTTTTTAAAATCACTATATTTGTCCTTACAAAATAAAAGTATTCAACCAATCCCGTAATCAATTGTTACCATTTTCATTTATTTAAATCTTATTTTAAATTTGAAATAATTTTTTTAAAATAAACAATTTTATAATGCTTAGTGTTTCTATGTTAGAATCTGATTTTTGAAGAACACAATCTTTAAATTAGTGGTTAATATAGATTTTTTGGTATGAGTGCACACTGTTTAAATGTGAAAATTCAGCTCCTAATATGATAGAATTTTGACACGGGAACCATTAACCAATCTATTTATATTATCCCAAATATATGTATTCCCACATATGTGAGTTTCTATTTCTTTATACTTTTAGAAAAATATTTTAAAAATAAAATGATGTATATGTAGTTATTTTAAATAGTTATATCTAAAAAAATATAAATAATTATAAAGATATTTTTATTGAAAGATAAAACTGTAACAAATGAAAAAAAATATAAATATTAAATATATTTTTAATTTCAAACTTATATATGAAAATTATGTTTCGTTTTAATACAAATCTTAGATATATTTTATTTTTATATTTTATAAGTTAATGTAAATGATTTTTATAATAAATTAAAAAATAAAAAGAAAATATAGTATAATGAGAAACTATAAAAAAAATAATAGATAAAAAATTTACAATACATTATCAATTGTTATTTATATTAATTTACAAAATAAAAAATAAAATAGATCAAGATAAAATATATATTTGAGAAACATTTCATAAACCAAAAACGTATTTACCTGTTAAAGATGGGACTTTCAAAAAAGTATAAAAATTGTTTTAATAAAATTAAGAATAAATAGAAATAATATTTGAAAAAAGAAAAGAAAATAGAAGAAAAAGGAAAAAAAAGCATAGGTTGGTGTGTTACACGTGTAAGCCTTTGAGTGGGGTCCATGGCAGAAGGTCACCACCCCCTATGCAGCAGTAGCAGCACCACTACACACGCAGAGATGTACAGCACTGTAACAAAGCCAGCAAAAGACCTTCTCTCTATGTTTCGCCCACAACCAGACAAACCCAAAGAAAGAGAAACTCAGAAGAAGAGAACACACTACTCCACAACCACCAAAAACCAACACTTCTCTCTCTCTCTCTCTTTCTTCTTCTCTCTTCACACCACACTCTCTTACAACACTTGCTCCATTCTTCTTTTTTTCTTTTTTTTTCCCAAGAAAACGACCTCGTTTCACAAGGTACACACTCCTCTCCGCTTCTTCGATCGTTCCACATTCAAAAAAGTTAAAGCGAAAAAAAACTACTTTATTTCCCTTTCTCCTTCTTTATTTCTCTTTACGTTTTTCTCGTTTCAGTGCTTCTCGGATTTTCACATGCACCGTCGCGTTCGGGATTTCTGCTGTGGGGTGTGCCAGCGACGACGCCGTTTGGTATCGCAGATGCATTTTCTTATTTTACTTTTTTAAGTAATTGTAATGTCTGGGAAAATGTGAGAACTGAGAAGACATAAATCAACGGTTAATCGAAGCTTTTGATGTTGTTGTTGATGATGTTTCTAAACAGTCAACTCTCTTTCTTCTCTCCTGTCAAGGAAATGGTTGTTGTTTTTACTTGACGTTTCAAAATGCTGAAAGTGCAAAACCTTGAATGTTACTTTTTTTTCCCCATATTGTGCTGCATTACTTAGCTGCATTTCTGTTTTATTTCATTTTTACTCTTTTTTATTATTTTTGTTTCTGCTTGCAGGTTAAACAATCGGATCTAACATCTTCTGGGAAAGTGGTTGGTGTTTCTCCGATGTTGGAGTCGTAGAACACTTTGTGAAATCTGAGATCTAGGTCTGACATTGCTGTTCATATATTTTTTTTTTCTGTTTTATGGTTTATATACTAGTGATGCACGTTATTTGAGTTTCAGCTGCTGTTACCTCGATTATATCTTCTTTTGATGTATATTTTTGAATTTTCCCGAACTTTTAGGTGCCTCGGTTGGGTAGAGTGTGTTGTAACGGCTATCTGACTGTGTTTTCCTATTTTTTAGGCTCTTGGGAACGGTTGAATATAATCCGAGTTGTGGAAGGCTTGGGATATTTGGATTAGATATTTGAGTTTGGGTTTCTGATTCTCTGAAGTGAGAAAAAAATGCAGAGGCCTCCACCTGAAGATTTTCTGTTGAAGGAGACCAAACCCCACCTCGGAGGGGGAAAGGTCTCTGGTGACAAGCTTACCAGTACCTATGATCTGGTTGAGCAAATGCAGTACCTTTATGTGAGGGTTGTGAAGGCCAAGGACTTGCCTGCCAAAGATGTCACTGGGAGTTGTGATCCTTATGCTGAAGTCAAGCTTGGGAACTACAAGGGTACCACCAGGCATTTCGAGAAGAAAACCAATCCTGAGTGGAACCAGGTTTTTGCCTTCTCGAAGGACCGGCTTCAGGCCTCTGTGCTGGAGGTTACTGTGAAGGATAAGGATGTTGTGAAGGATGACTTCATCGGACGTGTCTGGTTTGACCTGAACGAGGTCCCCAAAAGGGTGCCTCCAGATAGTCCTTTGGCGCCCCAATGGTATAGATTAGAGGATAGAAAGGGTGACAAGGTGAAGGGGGAGTTGATGTTGGCTGTTTGGATGGGTACTCAGGCTGATGAAGCTTTTCCCGAAGCTTGGCACTCGGATGCTGCTACAGTTGGTGGAAGTGACGCTCTTGCCAACATTAGATCGAAAGTGTATCTGTCTCCTAAGCTTTGGTATTTGAGGGTTAATGTTATTGAGGCACAGGACTTACAGCCAACTGATAAGGGTAGATACCCTGAGGTTTTTGTGAAGGCTATTCTGGGGAATCAGGCCTTGAGGACCAGAATCTCTCATAGTAGGAGTATCAATCCAATGTGGAATGAGGATTTGATGTTTGTGGCAGCTGAACAGTTTGAGGAGCCGCTGATTTTGAGTGTGGAGGATAGAGTTGCCCCTAACAAGGATGAAGTGTTGGGGAGGTGTGCTATTCCTCTGCAGTTTGTGGAAAGGAGACTAGACCACAAACCAGTGAATACGAGGTGGTTCAATCTGGAAAGGCATATTGTTGTCGAAGGGGAGAAGAAGAAGGATACCAAATTTTCAAGCAGGATTCACATGAGGGTTTGTCTAGAAGGTGGCTATCATGTTTTAGACGAATCTACTCACTACAGCAGTGATCTTCGCCCAACAGCGAAACAGCTGTGGAAGTCTGGCATCGGTGTTCTTGAACTGGGGATATTGAATGCTCATGGTTTGATGCCGATGAAAACGAAAGATGGGAGAGGGACGACAGATGCTTATTGTGTAGCCAAATATGGGCAGAAATGGGTCAGGACAAGGACAATCATTGACAGCTTTGCTCCAAGATGGAATGAGCAATATACTTGGGAGGTTTTTGATCCTTGCACTGTCATTACAATTGGTGTATTTGATAACTGGCATCTGCATGGAGGAGACAAGGCTGGTGGAGCAAAAGATACAAAGATTGGAAAGGTAAGGATTCGTCTTTCCACCCTTGAGACTGATCGGGTCTATACACATTCCTATCCACTTCTTGTTCTTCACCCGAATGGGGTGAAGAAGATGGGTGAGATTCACTTGGCTGTGAGGTTCACTTGTTCATCTTTGCTCAATATGATGCACATGTATTCACAGCCCTTGTTGCCAAAAATGCACTATATACACCCCCTGACCGTTAGCCAGCTTGACAGTCTGAGGCATCAAGCTACTCAGATTGTTTCAATGAGACTGAGTCGTGCTGAGCCACCGCTGAGAAAAGAAGTAGTGGAATATATGCTGGATGTGGGTTCCCACATGTGGAGTATGAGAAGAAGCAAAGCCAACTTCTTCAGGATTATGGGGGTTTTGGGTGGTCTAATTGCTGTAGGAAAATGGTTTGATCAGATTTGCAATTGGAGAAGTCCAGTCACTACAATTCTGATCCATATCTTGTTCATAATATTAGTTATGTATCCAGAGCTTATATTGCCCACAATTTTCCTGTACCTCTTCTTGATTGGAATTTGGTACTATAGATGGAGGCCAAGACAACCTCCTCACATGGACACTCGTCTCTCTCATGCAGATTCAGCGCATCCTGATGAACTTGATGAAGAGTTTGACACATTCCCCACCTCACGGCCAAATGACATTGTGAGGATGAGATATGATCGACTTAGAAGCATTGCTGGGAGGATTCAAACTGTGGTTGGGGACTTAGCCACTCAGGGTGAAAGGCTGCAATCTTTGCTTAGCTGGCGTGATCCCAGAGCTACATCACTGTTTGTGCTTTTCTGTCTGGTTGCTGCTATTGTGCTGTACGTCACTCCATTCCAAGTTGTGGCCCTTTTGGCAGGAATTTATGTGTTGAGACATCCAAGGTTTCGCCATAGGCTTCCTTCGGTGCCTCTTAATTTCTTTAGGAGGCTGCCTGCAAGAACTGATTGCATGCTTTGAAGCCAGAACAGTGCAGAATGGAGCTTGCCTTCTGCTGCAAGAACTGATCAGCACCAGATTTTGTTTTCTGGTTTGATGTATGACCTTCTCCTGAAGGCAGGCAGTATATTTTGTGCATTTATTGTTCATTATCCTGTCACAGGATTTTCTGTTTTCACTTTTGAACTTCATGGTAGTCTTGTTAATTTGTAATTTTGTAGGTTTGAGTTGAAATTCACTTCAGCTTAATTACTTTCATGCTTGGTCAGATGTAGTAGTGTTTCTCAATGGGGAGTTACTAGTTTGTATTGTGATGGCAGTGGAGGTAATTTGTGTTTTTCTCCCCTCCATTATTTTTTAAGATGCTGTTTGGTGCATTTCTTTTAAAATAGGAGTTTAATTCTCTGATGTTCTAGTTTCCTTTACATTTTCTATATATCATAATAACTGTTTATAATATGATACGATCCAATGGATTTTTGTGCTGTGATAACATAACAAGCATGTTCAATTAATTTAAAAAGAACTTTCATGAATGCATGTGGTTTAGTATATTACTGTTTTGTCTGTCTGGATAGTGTAACACTAAATAAAGTCCCACTTGGATTCAGAGTTTGAGGGTCGAAACTATCGGGTCTGTACAGACAAAGATCCCTTCAGCAAAAAGTGTTACTATTACTTTTTTAATGACAGTTTGCATCATAAAATAATATGATTCTGTCACAATGTCGTTCTGCAGTTAATTTTATATTCTCTATCGTGTGGGTGAAGTGAAAATGCTAAATATATAAAATATAGAGTTAAATATTTTATTATTATTTATTTATTTTAAATATGTTTTTCTAATCTTGTAAAATGAATTTTTTGTGGTTGTTTTTAAATATTAAACATTGAAACCATAAGAAATAAGTTAAGGTAAACTCATATTTTAGCCTTACTTGAAATTGTATCATGTATGATGAAAAATACAGAATTTTATTTTGTATCATGTATGATGAAAAATACAGATTATATTTTGAAAAAAGGTATAATTTTGACAGTAAATGATTTGTAATACTTGTTATTTTTGTTTGGTAAATGCATGATGCAACTACCAAAGTGGGTTGATTAATGTGGCAGCAGTGACAGAGTATGATAGGTGAGCATCCATAACCAATTGATCATGAGAACCTTGGACTATTAGAACAGAGCATCATTATTCATAATATCCCATGAAGAGCTGCAATCCTCTGTATGAGTGGACCCATCTTTTAATAAAAAATTGTGGCTTTTATTTATGATAAAAGAAAAACTTATGGCTTGTGTAAACTGTGATTGATTAAACTTTTGATAAAAATCTCAAGACCAAACTTTTGGGTCAATGATTGTATGTTTATTAATTTTTTCTATTGCATGTAATATATTGATTAAATTATGACTTTTTGAATTTGAAAAATATTATGAAATAACACTGAAACAAAAATGTAAATAACAATATATATAACAGAAATTTACTGTACAATAATATTAAATATTGTATTTATTACATAAAATATATACAACATAAACAATTAGATTAAATGTTGCATTCAACAAATATAATATATTAAAAAAATAAAAATCATAAATATATAACTGAAATTAATTTCTTAATAATATTAAATGCAGCATTTTTTAACTTTCGTTAAATATATTCAATAAACGTAATACTCTTATTAAAAGTTAATTATGTTGATTTATATATAGGCAACCTTATCGTATTTTGATTATAATTTTGTAAATATTTTTATTTATTTATAATCCTTCTGATTGGAAATTATTATTTTTAATATCTAGTATTATATAACACTCATTAATTAAGTGATTATTTTAAGTGATATCTAATATAATGTTTATGTAACACCTTTAAAAAATCTTTAAGATATGTTAAATTATATTTTATTAATTTATCCTAAATGAATATTTCGAACCAAAATGAATTATTTTAAAATTTAGAAAATAAAAAAATGAATTTTTTTATTGAGATTAAAATCAAAATTCATACGTTTTACATTAATTAAAAATAATGATTTTAAATTTGAAAAAAATAAAAAAATATAGATAATTTTCTATAAGAATTAAAATTAAATTTCATTTCTAATATACTGTGTATTAGATCTTAAAAGTATTATAAGAGTTTATTATAAATATATAAAATAGTTGCTATTGTGAGACATGATCTTTTAAAAAGAAATAAAAAAAAATATTTTGTTATTAAGAAGAAAGGAAATATAGTTTAAAAGCAATAAAAAATTGGTAAAAATGAATAATTTAACAGTAAAGATGTGAAAATGTAAAAGTAGATATTGGAATAAAATATAAGAAAAATGATAATGGTGAAATGAAAGAATGGGTGAAAGACAGAAGTGGGTACCTATCTGCCTCTCTCTTTTGCCTTTACAGCCTGTAATGCTTAGATAACACAAAAATATTACATTAATCGACCTCTCCAAATATTAGATAACACAAAAATAAATATTTAATGAAAAAAATATAAATATTTTAAGTCATACATGTGATAGAAATAATTTAGAAAAATAATTATGAATGTTGATTAAACATTTAAACAAATAGAACTACGAGTTTTAGCTTTTCATTTATAAGTTCTATTTCTTATTTTGTAATTTATAGTAAATTTTAATAAAATATTTTGTTGATTGAAAATACCGAGTAAACAATTAAAAAATTGTATACTTAACTTGATTTTAATTGAGGTGATTTTGGTTTTAAACTATGATTCACAATTATAATTGCTATTACAATTATAATTATACTAGTGTTACCTATGGAAAATCGCACTTATATATGTGCCTGTTCATTTTTTAATAATAAAAATAATTTTTTTACTAAATTTTTTAAACTTTATTATAGGTAATTTATTTATTGTATATGTGATTTTTTATTGTGAATAGTTAATGGTTTATGGTTTTTTGAATTTAAATTTAAATTTTAGAAAAAAAATTAATTGAATTTAAGAAAAACATTACAAGATTTAAAGAATAAAATAATAAAAATTATGTATACCAAAAATGAAAACTTATATCTACATTATATACTTCTATTTTATTCTTAATTATATTTTAAAATAAAATAACAATAATAAATAATAATAATTTTTTATTCTATATTCTTATTTTATCTCATATTTTAAAATTAAAAAAATTATTCAAATATTACAAATAATTAAATATAAATCCTTTAATAACGTGATCACTCAAGTTTTTTAATGTAACTATTATTTTAAAAAATATTTTTTAATAAATTTAGGGACATGAAATGTCTCTTTCTCACTGGTAATAATAATTTATATATTATATGACCAAAATAAAATTACTATTTTTTATAATAGAAGTTGTTAATATAATTACATTTATACTAGTGAATTTTTAAAGAAAATTATAAGATAGATTTGATATCAATAAATTATAAATAATGCATTAATATCATATGTACGGTGTTTTCTTTATATATTACTCATTTTATTTGTTTTTATTTTATATAAATTTTTTAATTTATACTTAAATTTTTAATTATTTTAATATTTTTAAATTTAACCGAAGTTTAATATTTTTTAAAAAAAATTACATACATATTCTTGTGAAATTTTTAATGAAAAATATAGGGTAGGTTTTGTTTCGATAAACTATAATTAAAACATCAAAATCTCGTCTCTATCTCAAAACTTTAATCCAATGTAATATATATATATATATATATATATATATATAATTTTATTTATTTTTATTTAATGTAAAACTTTTAACTCATCCTAAACCCTAAAACTTCTAACTCAACCTAAATTTTTATAACCATTTTAATATTTTGAAAAAGTTAATTGAAATTTAACACTCTTTGTAGAAAAAGAAAATTACATTGATAAGTGAAAGAAGAGGGAGCAATGGTGGTTTGGGTGAGCTAAAGGGCAATTTTTCTTAGCACTTAAGTTAGGAAAATTTGTTGTTTTATGCAAAAAGATGATGAGAAGTTGACAATGCTACTTTTGTTTTCATCAAAAAAGTTTGGCTCTTGATGTTTGATTAGATCTCATCACAAACACTCATTATTCTACTTTGGACTTGTGCATTTTGTGGTACCTTTTCATTACTTTTTCATTTATTATATTTAGGACATTATTTGTCATTAAAAGGACATCAACATTAAATTTGAGGTAGTTTTCCTTTTCAAACTAGCTAGGTTCTCTCTTAGCAAAAGGACATGCACAAAGAAATGGACAATTATTTTATATACCACACCTTTATTCTATTTAATAAATTTAACTACTTTTTTACTTATTATATTGCTAAAAGTAATTTTAACTATAGAGAGTTATTTGTTAGAATGTTAGGTTATATATCTAAACACTTATCCTGAGAGTATTTTAAATAAATAATTATAAATAACTTTTAAAAATTATAAATATATTTTATATTATGTCATCAGTTTTAATAATAAATTATTATAATTAATTATAAATAATTTTAATAAAGTAATTCTTATAAGAGATACTCAAATTTACTATTGATTTAGACTAAAATTAACTTAAAAATAATTTTTTTAAGAAAAAAAATCTTTGATGTTACTATAAAGTAATTTTGTAAATCTCTCCCGAAAATGAATAATTTTAGTATTAAATCAATACTATTGGATTAACTAATTTTTGTCATTTGTTTGGGAAGAGATGATTAGTTTTTACAATACCTTTTCATTCATACTATCAAACACTAAATGCAGGTTTCATTTGTCTTTAACGTATAATTTACTTATTAAAAAAATATAAAGTCACTACTAAAATAAAAAGCTATTTTTATTTTTTTTACTACACATCATATCCACAAATCTTTTTATTTCTTCCTTTATAATATAAAAAATGACCAATATATCTATTTTGTAATAGTGTATGAATTATGTAATTTGAAAAGATTAAATTATATAATATAGATGTGTAATCTAAAATATTGTTTCAGATTGTGTAATATATAATGAGATTACATAATTCAAAACATGATTGATTGCATCATACAAACCAACACTATATTACCAACCCTACATAATCTAAAATAGGATTACGCAATTTCTTGAATTTCAAAACATATTTTAGATACTTTTGGATTTTTAAAATACAATTATCTTAAATTATGTATTCCAAAATATAGTTTTAAATTAATTATAAAACATTATGGTATAAACATGTCAATAATTTTTTTATATTAGGGAGGTGAGAGAAAAAGTTACGAGGGTGCAAAAAGAAAATCCCCACAAATTATCCTAAGTAAGCTTGCATAATTTTCTATAAAACGTGTAAAAACCCAGGCCAATGAGATGGGAATTTCTTGTATTTTTCTTTTGCACCCTATAGTTTCCTTTTGCAACATGTGAATACCAATTTTTTTTCTTTATTTTAAGAGATTTTTGGAATTATATAAAAAAGTAATTTTAAATTACCCAATTTAAAAGTTTGTACAATCTAAAAGGTAATTCCAGATTACATAATTTTAAAATTATATTTTTTTAAAAAAAAAACTTTTAAATTATGCAATTTTAAAATGTCTTTCATTTCATATTATACCATCTAAAAGATGTTTTTCATACTTCTCTCACATTCTTTTCATCTTCTTTCACAACCATCTTTGTTGATGTTTTTTTTTCTTATTCTCTTTCTTTCTTAATCAAGAGGTAAACAAGAGATAGTGAAAAGGAATGACGACAAGACATGATGACATAAGGTGGTGGCAAGTGGCAAGAGTTAGTGAGAAGCGGTGGTGGAAAGAGGTAGCGGTAAGAGGTGTGATAGTTTTAACTTTTAGCCATCTATAGAGGTGCAGATGGAAATTATAGGATGCAAAAAGAAAATTCCCGATGATACAGTGGGCTTTGAATAATCCATATAGGTTAGAATCCAATCATTTGTGGGCTTATGTTGATCATGATAAAAAAATAAATAAAACAATAATGAGTTATTTTGTGGGCTGATTCTTCCTGCACCTCAAATTTTCTTCATGCACCTCCCAAAAAATTAAAATTCCAACATTGTTCTTATTATTCACTTCCGGTTTCTAGAATCTAGGAGTCACTTTTTGACTTCCGGTTTCTACAACTTAGAAGTCATTTTTTGACTTCCAGTTTCTATAATGTGACTTCTGGTTTCTACAACCTGAAAGTCAAAAAATGGCTTTTATGTTACAAAAATCGGAAGTTAAAATGTAACTTCTAGTTGTGACTCTTGGTTTCTACAACCTGAAAGTATTTTTTTATTTCCGATTTCTACAATCCAGAAGTCAACAAAGAGTGACTTCCAGATTGTAGAAATCAGAAGTCAAAAAATGACTTTTAGATTGTAAAAACTGAAAGTTAAAAAGTGACTTTCAAATTTTAGAAACCGAAAATCAATGACAAGATTAAAATTTTAATTTTTTGGGAAGCACAGAATGAGAATTCGGGAGGAATCACTCTATTTTGTGTTGAATGTATAGTGGGATACCCTTTTTTTGGTTTCTGAAGTGTGTACTAAGAAAAGCTCTTATATCATGTCATGAAATAATAATCTTAGAAACCAAAATAATATACTTAAATGAAGAATTTTTATCCAAACTAAGACATTTTTATCGAATAATTTGAGGAAATGAAATCAAATAAAGACATTTTTATGGAATAATTGTAGAAAACTAAAATAAAGTCATTGTTTCAAAGTAGAATAGTTCGAAATAAAGCATGATGAAGTGCAATTTTGATATGAGATGATAATGTAATGATATTGGTGCAATGGTTTTCCCAAGTTGTTTCTTAATCTTAATCTTTGTTATTGATTCCTTGTCTGCTTAAAAAGTGTAAACTGGTAACATATAAATAGAATTCTTCAATTATCTTCCAATGCTTCTTCTCTACACGTTTCCTGAAAATATATATGAAAAGTCTTTAATTACTAGTTTTTTTTAGAACTTCTCATGCTTCACGCAAGAAGGTGGAAGCAAAGTTTTATCTCATTATAAATACTATTTTTTCCAAACTAAACCAAAATTCAATAAAATCAGATGACTAAAGAAATGCAATAACCCATTTTTAATTTTAACCATCTTTTGATTTAATAGATTATAATTTCATTTTATTTATATTTAAATATTTGTATTTTTAAAGCCACTAAGCAGTGACACACTAAAACCAATGCAAACATTTTATTTAATGGCAAAGTTATCTAAGTTTGCTTTTAACTTAATTAATTTTAAATTTTGGATAAAATTTTTAACAC
Source organism: Lablab purpureus (assembly GCA_030347555.1). Lineage (NCBI taxonomy): Eukaryota > Viridiplantae > Streptophyta > Magnoliopsida > Fabales > Fabaceae > Lablab > Lablab purpureus. Next base: position 2,390,172 of record CM059260.1, read on the forward strand.
ACAAAAATTTGGTGCAACTTCAAGCCCAGTATGCATGTATATATAAGTCTAGCCTGATATAAGTTTATGGAGTTCAATTAAAAAAATTTAAGAGTTAAGTCTTTCTTGTAGTTTAAAATAAATCATAAATTTTTGTTTAATATAATTTTATGTTAGATTTATAGATTAATAAAGTAATTTTTACTTAATTAAAAATAAAAAAGATTAAAATTATATTTATATGAAATATCACAATATATTATTATTTAAAAAAATTTAAAAATTTAAAATTTAATATTAAATATAAATTAAAGTATTTCTACTTCATACCACTTCTATATAAAAAAATATAAATAAATTCATTATCTTGCATACGAACCTAGTTTTCATCTAGATTTCGAGTTAAACATATCAAACTAAAATATTATATTTTTATTTAGATTATATTTTTTTAAGTCTAATTTAATGTAAATCATGAGTTATATATATATGTCGATCTGTAATCTTAATACATACAAGACATTGTCTATTTCTTAATTTTTTGAAACTTATTTTAATTGTTAGTTTTCTTAAATATGGTTTTAATATTGAGTAAAATTATAATAAGTTTTGATTTTGATTTATATTAAAGGCTTTCTCCGTGGTTGATCTTATAAAGTATGAAATCATCTTTTTAATATTTATAAAAGTGTGAATTTTGATTTTAGTGTATGTAAAGTATTTTTTTATTTGTTTAAATTTCAAAATTTTTAATCACTATTTTTAATCTCTAATATTTATTTTAAAATAAATAATTAATATTTATTTTATGGATCTTTAGAAGAAGAAACCAAAATTAAAGTTTACATATCTTTTTAAGTACTTAAAAACATATTTAATTTTAATTTAATTATAAACTTTAATGTTTTTTTGAATTAAGCAAAATTTTGTCTTAACCTTGCTTCTTATGTTTGTTATCCAACTGCTCACCACTAAGTTGACTCTAGAGGATTGTAAATTTAACTTTTTTGTTAATTTTATTTTACATAAAACCATCAATTTTTTGTTTGCCACTGATAAAAATGCTACCATTTAATTAAATTTATAGCATTGTTTTTAAATATAATTTATTTAACTCAATATACTAACAAAAAATTTAAAGAAAAAATTCACCTAAAATTAAAATCCCCACTCTTTCCGTCCTAATCTCACATATTGTAAAAATATTTAAAAAATAATCAAAATTTTATTGAATTTTAAAATTTAAACTTTTAAAATTGCTTTATTATCTAAATCTATCCTGTAATATTCAAATATTTATTAAAAATATTAATAGTTTTTTATTTTTCAATTTTATAAACGTTCTCATCTAACTTTTTTCTTTCTAAAAATAATCAAAATATAGTTTCTGTTGTCAAAAGCATAAATAATAAACAATAAATAACACCTCATCGCACAAAGTTAATTAATTGAAACAAAATACCATAAACAACTAATAACGTATATTATTACAAAAATGTTATTTATATCGAATTTGATAAAAAGAATAATTCATTTTTTTAAAACAATAAGACCAAATTAAAAATATTTAGTACAATGAAACAAAATGAACTACTAAACCTGAAAAAACAATACTTAATTTCACTTTAATTGTGATGTTTGAAGTGTTATTTTTATGTAGATTAAGAAAAAAAGTTATTAGGACAATAGTGTTTGTGAGGTGTTTAATTTATACAAATAAACCACAAGATATAATATTCATCATCAGGATATCAAATTAGAATGTAAGTGATAATAATATTTCAATAAAATATAAATAGTGTTAGAAAAGAAAGAAATAAACTATAGAAGTAAATATACTTATTGTTTAAAATAAAATAAAAAAACTAAGTTTAAAGAAGAGTTGAAGAATGAAAATATAGCAACATAAACTATAAGGAAAAAAAGTGTAAAAATAAAAAGAAAAATAGAAAGAAGGCACATTTAAAAAATGGGCAATCTAGAGTAGTGATAGTGGAAGCCAAATAATAGAAAGGAAATAGTAAAGTTGGTTGAGGTGGAAGCCATGCCAACACAGTCTTCAATTCAATATGAAGCTGAAAGCTTTGGGAAAAGCCTTCACACCCAGATGATCAAGATTTACTATATTTGGAAACTGAAAAAGGGCCCTTCATGGGCCCCACTTTGGATAAACAAAAATTGATTAACATGAAAAATGGGATGACCCATGATTTCCACAAATTAGGGAACTAATGAATGGAAGATGGAGCATGGTGCCATTCCCAAGTTAGCAATAGCCGCTTTTCTCCATCTTGTGTTTTTTCCCATTCCCAACCCTAAAAATCAAAACTTTATTAATTAATGTTTTAAACTATAATCCAAAGTTTATCCCATAAGCCCAATTGCTTGGCTCAGATTCAGAGGACCTTGTAAATTGATTTTTGGTACATGAAACAACCTTTGTGTGGGTGTGGGCTATTTATCATTAAATGGGTCTCTATCCATTCCTTGGAAGCAAGTCAAGGAGAGGAACCATAACAACAACATGAACAACAACCCCCCATTTACTATCCTTCCTTTAATTACTCAAGTCATTTAGCAAGACACAAAATATGGCTGGCTTCTTAGAGTAAGTGTTGAATCGTTTCAGGATATATAACTAGAAAAAGACGATACTAAATTAATCACGAATCAACTCACATAAAAAAAAATTAAGATTATCTTTGACTCATAAATTTAAAATAATAAATTTATAGATTGTTATTTAATATACTATTTTTTTTTAAGGTGAAACTCAAATTTATATTTAATAAAATATGAAATATTAAAGATTGAATATAGGGTAATCCAAATAGTTTTGAATTTAATTTTGAATGAAATTGATGTTCTCTTGTTGTTTGTTGGCTTTCCCATAAGAAGCTATTTGCCCAATAGGCTTCCCAAGAGGCATGGACATAAGAACATAACTGGGTGGAGTCTTGTAATAATTAAGGCACACCTAAGATGAAATCCAACAAGACCATGATTGTAGGTAATGTCTAAGAAGAGTTAACTTTGGAATGAACAAGTTTTGAACCCTATCCTAGACCATGGCCTTGCCACATATTGGTTGCGTAAACTGTTTATGCCGGAAGCATATGCACAAATAGAATTGTGAAATTGAAATTTGTAGTAGTTGATTTGACTTCACTAATCTTCTTCTCCTTTGTAACAACCATAGTCTACATAGGTTTTAGTTTCACCATGCTATATATGTCAACGAGTTTAGGTTTAGGTGTTCTTGTCATATGGGCAATCACTTTGCCTCAACCTATAAATGGAGGAAGTTGAGATTACAATGTTGATTGCAAAATTTGGCACCAAATTATTTATAGATACTTAAGCTTTATTTTGAAGTGAACATCACGAATTTCCATCATTGGATATTACACACACCATGCTTCTTTGCTTTATATTCTTAAATGGTGAAATTATGATCATTTTGGCCATTCTCAATTTTACAAAACTTATTCAATCAAATTCATATTTATTTATGTACTATAATTTAATTATACATTTATTGCACGAGGATAAACATTAATAAATTTATATTATTTTAAAAATTCAATTTCACAAATTTAGTAAAATGAGATTTGTATTTTATTTATACATTATATTTTAATATGAGACTTTTAATTTAAAAAAAGAAAAAAATTTCTCAAATAAAAAATAACAGAAATAACACTTTTAACACTATTCCAAACAAAGGTAGATAATAATAAAAGAAAAATTATGAATGTGTTCACTTTTTATTGGAAAAAAGGTTGATGCATGTATTCTCATAAGTCAAAGATATCCTTTGCAATGAATATCTGCTTATATTATTCTAAAATCCAACTAAATTAATAGATAATTAACCTTGAAAACTTATTATAGTCTTTCTTATTGTTTGGTTCGTAGAAATTTCAAAATTCTTATTTCTTCCAAATATATATATATATATATATATATATATATATAGTTTTGAATCTTATATAAAGTTTGTTGAACAGAATTTGGAATTTTGAAAGAATCCATGATTAAAATAAAACTTTGGTGGCACTTCATTCTAAGTCTTAATATGATCAATGTTCTGTGTGACAATTACATGTTCCAAATAACAAAGCCAAGTTCGAATAATTCAATTGTGACATATAAACAAATTGAATTTAATAACTTGTTTTCAGATCAAGGTCTTAATTAAATATTTGAATTAAAATTTTGACTCATTCCACTCAATAGAAAAGTTAAAGATTATTAGCTTAGTAAGTGGATTTTGATTTCAAGTTTTAATACTATCATTTAGAACCAAATAATACAAATATTTACAAAAATTTCCAATGCAACACAATTGAAATCACAAAAAGTAGTCAAAATAAAATTTATAAAAAAAACTTATCTCTTGTAAACATTCTACTGCTTTAATCAGTTAACTAACACTCACATTTTTTTATTTAGTTGTATATTTTATTACTCAGTTATTATCATTTCATAAATTTTATTATTTAATGTTTTCTCTCTTTATGCTACTATTCTTTTTAATTTTCAGACATTTAATGATTTGTTATATTTTAATAAAATGGTAATGTGTGTTATAAGAAAATATTAAAAAAACATAGTTAAATCAACAAAAATTAATAACAAAAGGTTGATATTTTGATTTTTTTTTATTTTGTGAGGCGTATGTTAGAAATTTAGCATATCAGTAAAATGTGAAAAAAAATTAATGGTAAAAAGTGCACTAAAAAACATAAAATGGTAAAATTCACAAAATGATATTTGAAAATAATTTTTTTTTCTTATCATGTTATGGATCTATTTGTTTAAATTTCTTCCTACACGCTTCTAAGAAATGAAAATAAGATGGAAAAAAACTGAAATATTTTTTTATATATAAAATAGTGCATAGATAAGTTAGAAGTATTATTTTACAAAAGTAAATGAAAGAGATTTTACAAATTGGCTTATATATAATTAATTTCAACTTATTCTATTTTTTCTTTTTTCTTTTAAAAAATCTTTTAAATAAATTTAGGCAAATATTCTTGTATAATATTTTATATTTATCATTATTTCCTTTTTTTCATCACATGTTCAATTGGTGATTAAGTTCCTCGAATATATTTTTTAAACAAATAGTGTTTGATGTTAAAACAATAAATTACATGTAATTAAAGATATCGAGAAGGTAGTTTGAATTAAATGAAGAAAGAATATATTATTTATATAAAAAGTAAAATATTTTGTTTTTTATTTCTTATAAACTTTTCTCTCACTAAATTCATATTTTTTTAAACTTTTTAAGATAATAAAATTTTCTTCTTTTATTTAGACTTAATCATATAATAAAGTTTAGGTCATAATTGTTCGATCAAAGTTTTGATTGAAGTGTGTCTTTCTTTTATTGAACAAATACTCTTTTACTAATTTTAATGTGAACTTTACATTCTACGATTGATTAATTGTGAAAAATAAGATATTTTTGTTAGTTTAAATTATGATATTATGATATTAGATTGAATTCTTTGAAACTATGGGAAACTTTATGTATATTTTTGGAGTTTTATAGATTTTGGAGTTACTCTTCCTTGCATAACAAGTTTCCTCTTGATGAGAATTTAATTGAAAGTATTGTTGAAATAAAATTTTAGTGTAGATGAAATTGCACATTAAATTGAATGATTAATTAATCAATTGTTTGAATGAGAACATATGTTTTGATATTGAAATACATAATTGAGATAACTAAGTGAAATGGAGATAATTGAAGTCAAAATAATGTAACTAAGTGTTAGAAATTGCTTAAAATAAGATAGAATAAATGAAATTGATTTTAAGAAAATTTTGAACTAATTTTAGTTTTGCTAATTAGACTTATATTCTTTGACTGTTGACTTGAAGTGACAATTAAGAGAAGAAAATTAATGTGAATATACAATATCATGGTTTAAATATTCATATGCACACTTATACATTCTTTTGATCATAAACATTTATTTAATTTCTAAAATAATAAAAATTTTAACTGTAGCCATAAATGTCGCTCTGAATTTACAACTTTAATTAAAAAGTTAATAAATTTCCTCTTTTAATAAAAGAAGGTTGCTTAAGTGAGTATGTTTTGTTTAAATAATATTTTTTATTTTTAAACTTATATTTTGCTGCTTAAAATAGCAGCTTATGTATTAAAATTATATAATAATATTTATTGTTTAATATTAAAGACATTGATTATTTAATCAGTTATTTATGTTTTGATTTATAATAATTATGCTAACAATAAGAAGGTATAAAAGATAATATTTTATTAGGGATCTTAGAATGGATCCATCCGAGTCCATCACAATTTGGTGAGACATTTAAAAAGAATAAACTTTATTTGTATTGAATTATTTGAATTATTAATATGTGCACAACTTAAATTATTAATACTTATTAATTAAATTTTAATTACTAATTATAATGGAACAATTTAACATACAAAGTAATAATCTTTTAATTTATTTGATTAAAAACATTAATTAATAATTAAAATTTAAAAAATATTTACATAGTTAAGTTTATACTAAACATATATTATACATATTTAAATAAAAAATAAATTTATAAAAAAGCTTATATATTTCTATCTGATCTTATTTTTCACTAACGAGTTGAGATAGTTAAGATAAATTGGAGTAACTTACTTTCTACTCTTATATTTTATGCTTTGATATAACTATATATTATTAATAAGTTGTTTTGTAAACCTAAATATATATAGTATATTATCCTAGTTTTATTTATAATTTAATATTTATTTAGATAAATATGGAATGATAAGAAAAGGGTGGGAAAAAAGTTGATGGGTTGAAATTGTAGAATCACTTAAAGAAAATGATGGGTGAAATTTGCACATATATTTTGGCTTTATGTGTAAAGCTTGCACTATAATGATGCATGGGATTGGGTGACCTAATTTATCTTCCATTATTATAATATACTAAGAACAACCCCAACTGCTCATCAAATATCAAAGCCAACACAAAACAAAATGGGGACCTTAGTATTCAATTCTTCTGTCTGCCTCATTTCAAACCCTTAACTTAACTTTAATCCTCAAAACTCAAAAGTAAAAATCTATTCTTATACATATATAATAAATTATTTCGAAAAATAATTTCAAAAATTCTTTTTTCGTTATCACCAAAAATTAACGGTAAATTATATGTCATTTATTAAATTTATTATATTAAAAGAAAATAAAAAGTATAGACAAAGAATATTTTCATATATATATATATATATAAATAAATAAATGAATGAATGAATGAATATGAAGAGGAATTAAATTACTTTAAAAGTACAATTATAGAGTTTTTAATTTTTCTTAATCTAAAAGCTATAACAGATTTATATCCGGACAATCAGATTTGAAGAATGAGTATAAAAATAACTTGAAATTATTTTGTGGGTAATTTGATATATATATATATATATATCATATTAATAAATTTTTTTTCGAAACTCACGAGTCTCTTTACTTTATATATTTTAGCAAATTTTAATTAAAGATAAAAATATATTGTAACAAATGTGTTGCACTCATATGTGTAAGGTAAAATATATGAGTTTAATATTAGGTTTGGATTTTTCCCTTAAATTAATATTTTTTTACTAATTAAATTTTTGATTTACCATAATGGATTGCTTGTGGATGAGTTGCTATCTTACTTTAAAATTATTCATCTATTAAGTGGAGTGACGAGGGAAAATTTCCTACACCCAAAAGAAAAAGATCAAGGAAAATTTGTCACTATTGATATCTTCTCAATAATTATATTAATTTCTATATATATATTTTTTATGATATCTTTACTCCAATTCAATTTTTTTGTCATGTTTTTCTAACTTAATTATAATTTATTTTTATTTGATCTTTATTTTAACTTAATTAAACTTTTAGTTTATAAAATTAATAATATAGTATTAAAATTAAATATACAAACAAGACTGTCAGTTTGATTTGCATCTTTATAAATTCATCTTATAAAACCTATGTTTTATAATCCACAATTTAAATAATCTTAAAATTTTATAAATTATATCTTTTCCAAAAATTTTATAAATTAAATGGGTTGATATGTAAATATATTAAGATTTTTTAATATTAATTTATATTACAATTTATTAAATAATACATAATTAATATAGTTTTTTTTAATTTTTATTATATTGAACTTAGTTACAATTAATAGAATATATTTTTGATTGAATTAGTTTGAGTTATAACAAATAAAGGATATTAAATTTTAGGTTAAATTGAAAACACATAAAATGTTAAAAAGTTTATATTAAAAATTTATTAAAAATATAAATCCATATTCTTATAAACTCCATAGTGTTTTTTAGATTTCTTTTCCTAAAATCCAACTCTAATTAATACGAGATTTAATTCTTTAAATTTTTTAAAATTCTTTTAATCTCTAAAATTTGGAAAAAAGGGATTGAAGAGTAAAATTTGAAGCACTAAAAACACAAAGAAACCTTTGACCATATAAAAAACAGCCACTGAGCATAAGACATGGATCCAATAGTTGGTGAATTCATTACTCGAATGCCTTCTCTCATAGTTATATAAGTATATATATATATATTTTGGATGTGTTCATATATACCTAAACCAATTTATTTAAATATCACATATTTGTCTCTTTCGAAGGAAGGGTTGTGGCTGGGTTCATAAAGATCAAACTTTTAATAAAGAATTAAAAAAAGTTGTCATGATAATATTTGTTTTACCAATGGAGTTTAACACGCTCTTCTAAACGGAAAAAGTTACTTGAAAATGACACTCTAACCATTTTACAAGTTAATTCAAAACCAAATATAACAATATAAAAATATTTTTTCTTCATAGCAATACTTTATTTTTCATCCCAAAAATCTTATGCTTAGGGGCTAGCTTTGTGAGTTTTTCGTTTTTATATTATTAAAATACCCATTTATTATAGAGATGATATCAAATTAATATATATAAATAAATATAAACTTTTGATTATATTTAAAATTTACTTTTTAGTATTATTAGAGATAAACTTATAGACATTATTTTATAATCTGATTTGAATTAAACTTAAATTTAAAATTTGCGAGATAATAATGATGTATTAAAAAAGAAAAGGTAAAAAAAAAATTTGTTACAAAAATTTTGAAAGCTACCATGTTTTGACTTTTTGGTTGCACATTTTAACCCTCAATTTTTTCCCACACATTTTGTTGCATGTTTTTCGAATTTTACACATGGTGTAGGTAATCCTTTTGCAAAATATAGTAGTAAATTGATCTTTTAAAGCGACATGTTAACACTTTGTTACACATTTATCATATTAGAAAGATGCTTAAAAATTAAAAATTATGATGATAAAATGTACGAGAATGAAAAATGATAATAATTGAATAGAAATATGTGAAAATCATTTTTAATGATTTTTTATAACACTTCATCACTCTGTTAGAAATTTAACAGACTGGTGAAATATGAAAAGAAAATTCTTCAAGGTTAAATTTAGAAATAGTGTGGCAAAATAAAAATAAACAAAAAAATTCTTCAAGGTTAAATTTAGAAATAGTGTGGCAAAATAAAAATAAACAAAAAAAATACTTGGATTTAGTAGGTAAAAGATCAAATTTTAAAAAATACAAAAAAATAAATATTCAAATTTTAAAAAAAGTAATATGAATAATTTCTTTAAAAACAATCAATAATTTAAAATTTAGAACATTTATTTGTTTTTTCATTGGAGACTGTTAAAATATATAATGATTATTGAAAATTGTTATAAAATATCATATTAGTAAAAAAATGTCATTTCTAGTGTTATGTGAATTGATGTATAAATTATAAGAGTTAAAAGAAGATTTGAAAATTTATTAAAAATAATTCTTGAAATAACCATTAAAGTATGAAAATGTATTAAATTTTTATATATTTCGAGTCTTTGTGATATTATAATTATAAAAAGTTTAGTTTAATCTATTTTATTTTGTTACACACTTATACGTTGAGCTATAGTTTTACTTAGAAAGATAAGTTATCCAAAATTTTCATAAAAATTTTATTTTATCTTTTTTGAAGTTTTATGATTTGTTTATTTAGTCAATTGGTTTGGTTTAGCAAGAATTCTTTAGAATGGATAATTTTTATTAGATGTAGATTTTTAACATTTTGGTATTTACCATGAGGAGTTTCAATAGTGTCATCATCATTAAAACTTGGATAGATATGCTACGTAAGAACTATTCTAGATCTTGAGTGAAATAACTTAAAGAGAATTCTTTATTTATGAAATCTTAACCTTATGAAGATCTTTGAGTTAGGTAGAGATGACCAATTATTTGACACTTATCATAAAAGTCTAGAAGTCTTTCATATAACAAAGAAGGTGTAACCTTCATGACTGACAAGGATTTGGTTTGAATTAGATTTATTCATGTATATATCGATGAAGAATCTTACATACATCACATATATGTATGCTTCATAGTATAATTGTCAATGAAAAAAGGATCACTAATGCCTCTTGCAATTGAAAACATGATCTCAGGGCTAATATTCTTGTGGATGACACTTGATTCTCACTCAATTTTAAGCATGAGATTGTCTAATTGTAACAATTTTCAAAAACCCTAAAACCTAATAGTTTTTAAAGTAATGGAGTAGAATTTAAAGAAAAATTCTTCCAAGCATGACCACACTTCATCGACCATGAGGTTTCCAAACATTATGCATAGTGTTAGGGAAAAGTCCAACACTCCATAATTTTGAATATATGCTTAGAAACATTTGTATAAAAGAAAAACTTTTTATAAGTTTTGACAGACAAAGGGTCTCAAGAGATGATAAGTCTTAACATACAAAGAGTCTTGATAGATGAATAGTCTAGACAGACAAACTTTCATCAGATCATGCATGCATCATCCAACAAACGATATCTCGAATAATCATTAAATGATAAGTAATCAGATGATAAATGTTTCTTTTTTATTAACATTAAAAGTTTGTTCATTGTTTTTCAGAAACATTCTTCTGGTCGATCTGATGATCAAGTACAAAGGTGGTCTTTACCTCCTCTCATAGTGTCTTCTTTGAGAAGAGAAAAGTTGTTTTCTTCACCAAATTCCTGACATGCCTGAGTTTTGTCAACTCTTAAAATAAACCTGTCATGTATAGAAGTGTTGCTTTCACCTAAAGAAGAAAAACTCACTGTCCAATGGAGGATAAGTGCTATAGGCTATCAGGGTTAGTGCAAAAAGAAGAAGCATGCATTTAATGTATGAAAGAAGTGCATTTAATACACCTACGTGAAACCTTCATCAGAAGCTACAAGAAGAAGTAATTGAACCTCAACTTAAAACTGAAAGTGTCAAAATGGATCTCTAACGGTTAGTTGCTCTCAAACACTATAAAAGGATCCAATTCAAAAGGGAAAATAAAAAAAAGTGCTCTATCTTGTTAAAGTGCAAAAACTCTGCATGTTCTCTCTTCAACTCTTCATAAGCTTTATAAGAACACTGCTAGTGTTTCTTAGTTATTTCTAAAAGCCAATCTAAACATATGTTCTGTCTGTAAGGCACAATCCTTTGAGACTAGTTTAAACGTTGTGTGATTCTCAATCACAACCCTTCAAATAACCCTTGTTGTGGAGCCAGGAGTGACTTTGTAAGAAAAAATACTTAGTTGAGCCAGAAGTGACTTTGTAAGAAAGAATACTGTACGGGTTAGACAGGAGTGGCTACGAGCTGAAACAATACTTGTACGTTTGTAGTATTAGTCTACTTATAGAGCTTAATCAGATTAATTGAGAACTGGACGTAATCTATGATTTCATATTTTCTTCTTCCTTATCTCTTTTCAATTGCATATTATTAAATTCTCTAACTTTAAAAGGGAGCTTTTTTAACTTAATCAAAATTTGTTTTCTAAATTGCTTTTGAGCAATAGACATTGTTCATCTGTTGATCTCATTCAAACCTCGCGTCTCCAGAAAATATTCGAAAAACGCAAAACGTTTTTAAAACATAATTCAACTCTCCCTTCTTGTATGTTTCCTATTTTTCACACATAGGTTCTAAGCATCCCCATGGGATGGAGAAACCATCCATGGGCATAAGAAGAAATAAGGTAGATCAGTATCAAAATGTTGTGATAATCTAGGAAAGATGGACAAAAAACCCGAAACTCAATTTTAGAACTCCAAAGATTCCTTTAAACACTTACTAATTAGTCTTGTAAGATTGAGCCATGTATTATTTATTATTTATCATTCAAACTTACCAGTTTATATACTAAATATCTAAACATTTTAAAATACATAGAAACTACTTCTAAAATTTTATACTTGTCAATCCATAATTTTATACTAAAATAATTCTCTCTCAAAATAGACTTTAATTAGTTTAAGATTGATTCATTCCATATTTTAATTACTAAAACTATATTAATCATCAAATCAAATTGTGTACATGCAACACAAAATAAAAGGTACTTTGCTATCAAGAAAAAAGATTTTAATTCACACATACTTCATAAGATGGTATTAAAGCTTATCAATGACTTATCCTAACGAGGTTAATTAAATATATCATGCCACTTACTATCAATCCCTTCTCTTTTCATACTGAATGTTCTCGTTCTGAACACTTGATGTCCTTAGCATAAGAAAGTGTTTTGGAAATCTTATATATAGTGATTTGACCAAGTTATAATATATAGTTTGGTGAAAACTTCATCTTATTAAGATGATTTTGTGAAGTTTAATTAAATTTAAAGTCAACCTTAATAAGATGGTATAAGAACTTATCAATATTTATTATAATTAAGTTTGATGACTTTATCTTATCACCTGCTATAAGGACTTTCTTTATTTCCACATTTAATGTCTAAATGTATTACAAATTTTACATTAACTAATTATACCAAATTATAATTTATAAATAAGAATGAAAATCTTATTTTATTAAGCTAAGTTAAGAATTCATTTTCATATGTTTTCTTAATATAAGATAACTAACATTTCTAAAGAAAAATATAACTCAAATTACAAAATAAATATCTTTTTTACTCTATAATATTCATACAATGCATATACAATACAAAGAAAATAAATAATTTAAAATATAAACATGAATTGAATTATATAATAATTAATTTTGTATTTATTTCCAACTACAGAAACATGAAGAAAAAAAAAATACTGAAAAACAAAACATTAAAACACGAAAAACAAAACAGAACTTTACATATAACATTTTGCTAAGATTTATGAAGAAAGTTATAACTGATTATATTTGAAAGTGATATTTATTATATAATATATTTAAAAATATAAAATATTTATAACATAATCGATTAATTGAGAAACATATTCGATTAGCGATAAGTTTAAATTAAATATAATAAAATATTTATTTTTATTACAATATAATAAATAGTTATAATAATAATAATAAATAAATAATTTACAATTTGGTATTTTGTGAAGTAAATTACTTTAATATTTAATAACTAATTTTATGAATTTTTAAATTCAATTAATTAACTTGTGAATTAATTTTATTTATTTAATTTTTTAAATTGGCATATTAAAAGAATATATATGATTTAAAATTAAATATTTAAATAAATCAAATTTTATTTTTTAAATATTTTTTTGTTATTATTTTCAATTTCATAGAAATACTTCTTTATAATTAATCATATTTTAATTTTAATTTATAATAATTTTTATTAAATTTTAGTTAACGGTATATTCTAATTTATTATATTATATAATCAATTTAAATTTTTTTATTTTATCATGTCATTCAAATCAATTATAAACTTTCTACTCTCTTAATCCAAACAAAACATTAAAGAAAATCCCTAGTCATTTCATAAATTTTAATATTCATTTCAAAAAGATTACAAAGACCAAGAGAGAAAAATAGACAAGAATTAAAAGAAAAACATTTTTAAAAATTTATATATATATATATATATATATATTGATAATTAAATAACAGTTAAGCTTTAGAAAATCTAAAATGAATTAAATATTAACTAATTACCACAACAACTATTTTATTTGTTACATTCTTACTTTTTTTCACCAGCTAAATGCATTGTTACAATTTTATTATTTCCTAATTATGTTAATTATCTCTTGTTGAAATTAAACATGACCTTTTAAGAATAAAGAAACAAAAGGGACAGAGTTATGCATGAAAAAAAATAAAACCTATAAAAATAGCAAGAAACCACTGGTGCAAATGGTGTTAGACATTTTTTGTGATTACAAAAGAAAACCACTAAAATTAATCAACCAAGTTAACTCATTCATACCACTCAAAAGACTATCTGCCACTTCTATTAGCAAAAACCAATAACAAAAAACACAAATTCATGAGATTTTTCCTTTCATGGAAAATCAAAAAGAACAAACGTTATTCAAACCAAAAACCATGTTTTTAGCTTTCATTTTCTAAATTTTAACCTACTTTTGAACCCCATGATTTATCAGATCAGTCCAACGCACGTGTTTCCATCTGAAAGCATTTCAGCCCTCGCCGCCCCGCCCCTATGGTTGAGTTTATGTTGACTATATCCATCCATAATATATATATATATATATATATATATATATATGTATATATATATGTATATATATATATATGTATATATATATATATACACATATACATACAGGTGTGGAACTAGGAAACAGAATTAATGTGTGTGATCTTTGCCTTGAAATTTTGTTGGAAAATCATGAAGTTATAATCCCAACATATTAATATTCCTTTGGAAAGTCAATTTTATCCAAGTTTAGAACAATGCTGAAAACAAAGTATTTTCAACCATATCTACTATGTAGAGATAACTTACGTCTGCAAGCTAGTTTATTGTGATTGTAATTATTCTATAGATATTCTTCCATCTTAAAAACGACATTTAAGATTCAACTTGTGACAAAAATGTTTTGAAAAATGAAGGAATATGTTTCATTCTTCAGTTTATTCAATGACTTAATTAAGAAGACATCTGCAAATAATATAATTTAATATAAATCATTAAGGTTGGTTAATGTTAATTACCTCTCCAAGTTAACAAGGGAGTATGGGGGAGATAAAATTAGTGGAATTAATGTTATTGTTTATTAGCTATAAAGAAAAAAATATTGGATAAAAGAAGAGAAGACAGACAAGAATAAAATGTCAAAACATACAAATCTTCATCCATAGTAGATTTGTGAGAAAAAAAGAGAGTAAAAAATTAATTAAATATAATATGATTTTGTTGGTGGAAGAAAAATAGAGTGAAAGTTAATTTTTAAATTTACATTATCTTCTATTTTTATTATATTAAAATGAAGGAGAGAGAACTCCATAATGGAGATTATTATGAGGAATTTATGGTACATATATTTAATGTGATTTGGTGAATAATATTTTTTGAATTTTATTTCTTAAGAAAATTCTTTGCATTTTTTTTATCAAATAATTAAATTTTTCTATTAATATTAGTCGTATCTCTAAGAAATAGGAAAAAATATGTATTAAAAACAGAATTGGCTATGTTATGATCCAATGGACAGAGCTGCCTCAAGAAACAACGTGTAAGTTTGCATGGAAACGTCAACAGTAAAAGTTGAAAAATAATAGAAGACTTTTTGGTCTTTTAACCAATAGAATTAAGAAGGCCACCCAAGAAAACCCATTGCTGGTCTTCAATTCCATGTAACATCCTTCTCAACTCAAAAGTGATTTTTATAAACAAAATTAATTTTTTTTCTCATTCCTTTGAATTTATGCAATTAAAGAAACATAAATAGGATGAAAAATATAAAAGGAGTGTAAAAGTTATGATGTAAAAAAAAATGTAAATCAATGAACACGAAACTGATTTAGGTAATGTTTTTTTATTTAAGATTTGAAAACACAATTATAAATATTTCAAGAAAAGAATTTATTATTCACAGTGAAGTTCTTATGAGAAGTTAATTTAAAATCATTATAATTTAAAATATGCATAATGAGGAACAACATTGTTTGAGCACAAAAGATGATGAGAGAGAGAAAAAGGGATAGATGTAAAAAAGAAGAGAGAAAAGAAGCTTTGTCTTTTGTTTCTAGCATTCAATTCTATTATTTTCTCTCTTCTTTACACACTAACTCTCTAGCTATTCATCCAAAATTCATAACCGACTTCTTCTCTCTCTCTCTCTCAGCAGAAAATGGTTTTAAGTGGAAAAACAGAAGGCGGTCTCACCATTAATGGGGTTCTCCATAGCTATTGAGTTAGAGGCACAACAACAAGAACAAGAGACAAAGTTTTTAAGCTCCTCTCTGAATATCATGGCTTCTTCAAGTGTTAAGAGCACCAACTCAACAACTCAACTTGAACCACTCCCACCACATCTTCATCATCAACAACCACCACATCATTTTCATCATCATCAAATACCAGACCAACAAATCTCTTTTGGGATGTTGCCATCGTCCTCATCACCCTCTATTCCTGCAAATTACTTGTGAGTAATCATCATAAGCCTCACCAATAAAAAACAGTGCACTTTCTGGAGAAAATCTAAGGGATGAAAATTTACATCAATCATATTGTATTGTATATATTTTTGTCATGTTAATCCTTTCTGCTGTTGTTTTGATTTACTTTATGAATATTCATTGTGTTTTGTATGTATATCAACAGAAGTAAAGATTCTGGAGCTTATGATTTGGGGGAATTGGATCAAGCCTTCTTTTTATATCTTGATGGTCAAGCTGACCCTTCTAGTGTTCAAGACCAAAGACGTGAGCTCTCTCTCTTTCTCTCTCCATAATACTCTTTCACAAAGGAACAGAAGGAACTTGTTTTCGATTTCGACGATCTTCTTCAATTCAGAAAGAGGAGCACTTGCTTTTTTTCATTTCAGTTTGAAAGATTCTCTATGGCAAGGTTTGTTTGGGTCACAGCAAAAGCATGTTTCAGGAGATCCATATCTTATCTGCCGTATAGTACTTTGTTTGACCAAATCCTTGCAGAGAAGTGAAAAAAAAAACAGAAGGGTGGCAAAAACAAATGTAGTAGAGACATTTTCACTTCTCAGAAAAGGAAAAGGAAAAAGAAAAATTGATCTCACTTGGTTTTCTTGATTTTATTCATGATCTCCACATGTACTGAAAAAGGATACACATAGGGCATGGGTGCTTTTTGCTTTCTCCTTCTTCTGGCAGAGCTACAGATAAATAATGCATGACCATTTCCCACACCTCTCTTGCTTCTTATTTTGTGTTCTTTTCTGCAATCATTTTGCCTCTTGAAAAACACAACTTGTTTTTCAGTTCTCACAATTTCTTTGTGATTATATATTACTTGTCTTGATACATATTTACTTATAATTGATGATGCTGAATTCCATTCATGTATGTGCTTCGGCAGAGAACTCATCATCATCAGGAATGAGGCCACCACCAACTCTCAACATTTTCCCATCTCAGCCTATGCACGCAGTGCCACCATCTAATTCCAAGGTACCATCATAAAAAAAAATAATAATAATATCCCACTCTCATTTTTATATTGTTAATTTTAATACTATGTACGTCTAATCTAGATTATTCCCATGTGTTAACTAGCTTCTAATAATTAAGTAATATTAAATATAATTTTATTTTTTCTATTTGTTAGGTTAACATGGAATTACCCTCCACACAAACCAGTGGCTCCAAGAGACTACCAGGGTCATCCATAGCCAAGTCCAACCCTCACACTGAAGCTCCCTCTGTACCTGAACCACCCAAAGCTATAAAGGTACATATATACACACGCACAATTTTTATTACGGATACACAAATTTATATATTTATATACACATTGTTTTCCATTTTTGTTTCAATAATCAATCATCTGTGTGATATGCATGTGTTATATCAGCGAGAGGGAAATCGCAAGGGAACAACCTCAAGTTCTGAGCAGGAAGCACCCAAAACACCAGATCCTAAGGTTGATAACTATAATTAATTTTCTTTGGTGTTACATTTTTTGTTTCTTCTCGTAAGTTGTTATGGATTTGATAATTAAAGCGGAATTAATGTGTGGTTTTAAAACGGTGTGCACAGACATTGAGAAGACTTGCTCAGAATAGAGAAGCAGCAAGAAAAAGCAGGCTGAGGAAAAAGGTGCAGTGAATTCCCCTGAAAGATTATTTTTTCTCAAATACTGTGTGTGGTTATGCACATTTTAGGCAAGACTTGTCAACGAGTCTCTCTTATTTAAAGTTTGAGCCATAAATTGTTATAATATGACCAATTTATTTATTTGTGTTTCTCTTTCTCTCTCAGGCGTACGTTCAGCAGCTAGAGTCAAGTAGGATTAAGCTTAATCAGCTAGAACAAGAGTTACAGCGTGCAAGAGCTCAAGTAAGGAAGAACCTCTTCTCTACGGCAAAGACTTGGTGCATTCTTTGAATAGATTATTTTTGGAAAAGTACTTTTTGTTAAAATATGCTCTAAAAGTTGACGAAGAAACGATTATTTCTCTTAAATACATTAGACCAGACAAACACGCACTTAGTATATATATATATATATATATATAAATGTGTTTGACATGATGGAGTTGTAATAATGCAAGTTCAAATTTGATAGCACTAACAAGTAATGAGTGTTTCTATTTTAGGGCATATTAATGGGTGGAAATGCCCTTATGGGAGGTGAGCAAGGCTTTCCTATGGCTATGAGTGGCATTAGCTCAGGTGATCATTCTGCTTCTTCACTTCTTTTTTTAATTCTCATATTTTTAGAAAATTTTGTTATTATT
Source organism: Lablab purpureus (assembly GCA_030347555.1). Lineage (NCBI taxonomy): Eukaryota > Viridiplantae > Streptophyta > Magnoliopsida > Fabales > Fabaceae > Lablab > Lablab purpureus. The sequence continues at coordinate 2,408,986 of CM059260.1, forward strand.
TGTTTAACACATTTTTAAAGTTTAAGATATTATGTATTAGTCTTTTCTTGGTTGAATCTTTATTTTCAATATGAAAAGAAAAAAAAAATAGAAGTCTCATAATTATTTTATCATCATAAAAAATTGTTACATTTCTTGTCTCACCTATAAACAATATACATGGTAAAAAGAAACACAAGGAATACACTTCTACAATTTAATTTCTATATTTATTATAAAAAACCAAATTGTCTAAAAGTTTGGCATTATTATTGGTTACATCATTATCTATACAAGTTTCAAATTTATTATATATGACAGTGTTTGTAGTTAGATGACAGTCTAAAAATCCTGATAGCAATGATTGCATATATTATATATGTACTCCTAATTATAAATAAAACACTAGTTTTAATATATCAATGTGATACTTGTGCGTGCGTTATATATAGTTTTTTTTCATAAATGATTAATTTCAGAGGCTGCAATGTTTGACGTGGAATATGCAAGATGGTTAGAGGAGCACCAACGCATAGTGTGCGAGCTAAGAGGTGCAGTGCAAGAACACCTCCATGAAAACGAGCTTAGGTTATATGTGGATAATTGTTTGGCTCACTACGACCAAGTAATGAACCTGAAGAGCATAGTAGCCAAAACAGATGTATTCCACCTTGTTTTTGGCATGTGGAAGACCCCAGCTGAACGTTGTTTCATGTGGATCGGTGGTTTCAGACCCTCTGAACTCATCAAGGTAATTGATTCCAGTGTGCCCTTCTCAGTATCCATAGTTTCTAAACAAAAACAAATTCACAAATTTTACAGATTTCCAATTTGAAAGTTTGTTTAAGATCAGAACCAAAATTAAGTAAACCATTGTTAACTATTTTGCCATAAATGAAAAAAATGACTGTAGATAACTTTGGAAGAAGATGATTATGTGAATCCATTGACTTGTCGGTGTAGGGGCTTTGAAAGAAAATTGTATTATGGCGATGAATTTAATGTCATCAATGAATATGGAGTTACAGGTATGATGAAGGTTTCTTGTATTGGGTAGAGTTAGGCTTCATTCCTGTTAAGCCATGGCTTTCACTACTTCAATTTCTGGTTGGAATCAGAGACCAACTAAGAAAGGAAAAAGAGTTATAGCAAAGTGCATGACACGGGTCTTTATCTCTCACTGTCTTCTTCCTAATGGAATGGATGCATGAATTTCCATAACCCCAAGTAAATTAACAACCCTTCATTGACCACGAAATTGTGTGACACACACATACAAACAAAATGAACCTAACTCCTGGACAATGACTTAACCTTTTTTTCATTTATTGATTAATTAATGTGTACTGGTTTTAGATTATTCTGGGTCAAATTGAGCCTCTTACGGAGCAACAAATACTTGGGATATGTGGGTTGCAACAATCTACACAAGAGGCAGAAGAGGCTCTTTCACAAGGACTTGATGCCCTAAACCAATCTCTCTCAGACACCATAACATCAGACTCTTTGTGGTGTCCTCCAAATATGACCAACTACATGGGACAGATGGCTGTGGCAATGAACAAACTCTCCACTCTTGAAAGTTTTGCAAGACAGGTACGTACACATATACGTATGATTTGACTAGTATATTAACTAGTATACTATATAATATGAATAACCACATACATATATAATATTTTGTGGTAACTTTCTGAAAGAGTGCATGTACGAGTCTTCTGTGCATAAAATAACAACTAATGTTCATCAATGAATGCATGTTGAATTTGTGGTTGATTTAATTTGGGTAAGTTTTGTGATGTTGGTAAACTAGTTTTGTGGTCCCTCATCACATTTGTACAAAGTTTCCGTAACTGATCTCGTGGGGGTCAGGTAAGGAACGAGAATTTGTTCCTCTTTGAATGGGTATGGAGACCTACTCCATTCCATGCATGCCCCACCATCTCTCAAGAGGTGGTTACATGGAATCTATATACATACGCATATGTTATAGTAAAATCAGATTCTCACTTGATATATTAGGTGCTTCAATTCCCTCAAAACATTTTATTTGTTCTTTTGGTTCATTCAAGTTGGTTTGTATTCTTGAAGAGAAGAGTTAACATATAGCAAAATGAGCTACATTTGTTCTTATATTATTAATATATTACATATAATCAATCATATATTACCTAAACTATGTAAAACTTCAATAATAATAGATAATTGAATAGTTTTAGTTTTATATATTTTAATATATATATATATATATATAATATTAATTTCAATATATATATATATATATATATGTATAAATAAAAAAATTAAATAATTTTGAATTAATATAACATTTTGGAAATCTATATTTGTGAAGGGTGTGAGTTGATTTTTCCATCCTTCTTAATTAATTCCTTGTGTTTGTGTGTCGATATATGCAACAAAATTGAAGTGCACGTGTATATGAAACATAAATTTGTAGTTTTGCTCGAAAGTGGTAGAAAAATAAATCTCCTAGCTATATTGTAGTTGTTCTTAGTTAGGATTAAGACTGATTTATACACGACGCACAAAAAGATAGGACAAAGTTTAGTACTTAAAAGTTTTAGTATACAAAATGGTAATTAGGGTAATGAAAAATTGTTTTGATTAGTAAAATGTGAGGATATTAATAGATGGCACCAATGCATTTAACATTGAATTCCTAAGTTAGTACTAATCAACAAGTGTAGCATTGGTCACGTACACGTGAGTCTAAGGAAATTAGTGGTCCCTCGTTGATGTTCCTCGTGGAAAGATATGTTCTGAATTCCATACCTATGTGATGTCATGGTCGTAACTGTAACTTGAAGACACAACATACGCAGCCTTCACCATAGCTTCCTTTTTCATGACCTAGCATAAAATAATTCATTCACTAGCTGAGTTAATTAAAATATTTAAAATTCTTATCTTCTCATATCACATTATAACAGGTGTGAACATGTTTGATCCTAAATTTTCCACCACAAAAGAGGAAAAAAGAAAAGAAAATAAAATGTGGAATTAGATGACTGCAATGGGAAGATGTCTAAAATTTCTCTATGACGTTTATGGTCACTTGGTCGGTTCACCAACTTTGCTTAAGTTCTATGATTAACTATTGATTTTAATTACAAAGTCTCTGAAGAATATATACGTTTGAAACTATGATAAGTAAGCAATAAAAAAAATAACAACAACAAAAGCTAGAGGAACCTTAGGTAGCCAACATCATCATAATGATTATAAAATGGATTTTTATCAGAAGAAACCTTTCCCATTAATTAATCTTGTGTCTCAGTTTGACCAATGTGTAGTTTCTGTTTAACTATTACTAAAGAACTTTTGTTGCTACTGCTCTGTTCAATCCTTTAAAACCCTCAAGAAATTAAATAAAAAATTGTATCTCTCTTGGTGTATTGTTTATCTTTTTCTTAGTTGACTGCAATTTTTTTTATTACTTAACAACGTCTAATAGGGGGTTGTGAATAACAATAATAGAGGGGGCAAAACTGAAGATTTTTAGTTGTTAATCTAATACTACTAGCAACAAAGTTGACTAGAAAACCCTATATATTGATGGTCCAAGATTTTATTGTGATTGATTGATTTGATTATCATTCTTCTTCTTGTTATTTAGGGTTCAGAAATTAATCCATGTGTCATAACGTAGAAAAATAACATTCAGCTTCTTTATGTTTCCACTAGCTACTGGCTGCTTCTAAAGAAAAGAGGTCCCAATCCAAACTTGTCCATATGTTAAAATTTCTAATTTTTTTCCTAAGTTTCAAAATTAGACTAGCTAGCTAAACTATATCATATTAATTAATGAATTAGTGGGGTTAATTAGTTTGCAATTTTGGTTCTAGTTTTAGAACCAGACAACAAAGGCACCATTCTATTATACCCTAGGCTTCTAACAAAATTTTCAGTTCATTAGGTTTTAAATTCCTCAAAGCCTATAGTACTTTAAATTATTAGATATGACGTGTGATGACTCTAATCACAAATATATTTTTAGTTCAACATAGTTTCACATAGGGAATCAATATTATTAAATGAATATTGAGTGACTCTTTTTTTTTTTTCTATAAATCAAACATACATAAAATATAAGAATTTCAAATTTAATTATGAATTATGTCTATTCTATAACATAAATAATTTATATGTTTTCTATTTGAAATAAGTAAATTAAAATATCTAGTAATAAATTCATTTATTACAAAGATTAGTTAGTGCATTAAACTTTGCTACTGTTTTAATATTTTTTCTGATAATTAGAAAATAATAATGGTGAAAATAAAGGTTAAATAGCAATAGTAATTAAAGTTGAGACATTTTAAGGAAACCTTTCTTATTTTTTTAGAAGTGTATTTTTTTTATGTTTATAAATGAGAAAGATAGAATGCAATGAAGTCAAACATATTCATTATTTTTGCTAGATTATATGAATTGAATGAAGAAGATAAAAAGTTGAATTGTTTTGGTGATTAACTCACAGGCTGATAATCTGAGGCACCAAACCATTCATCGTCTGCACCAACTTCTAACCACACGACAAGCCGCAAGGTGTTTGGTGGCCATTTCTGAGTACTTCCATCGTCTTCAAGCCCTCAGTTCTCTGTGGTTCACACGCCCTCGTCAAGACTAGAACTCTGTGATGAAAGGAACACTCACATATATTCCATAACTCCATCTCTACCTATGGCTACCTAGTAGATATATATACATATATATGACCTTGTAGCTTCTTAATTTCTCCACTTAAATTATATATTTAATATTCTCCTAAGTTCATTATGGTACCACCCCTTAATTTCTAAGCCACCTTCTCCATCTGTGTGTGCATATATCAGCACACATAAACTAAATTAACCAAGTGAGATTAGAAGTAGTTATCATATTAAATATCTTGTATGAATTACTGATATAACCATAATAATAGATTGGAGGAAAACCATTACCTTAAAGTTATGGCAGAAATATAAGATATATATGTGACTGTCATTTTTTACTGGAATAGAACTGTGAGAAGTAGTGAAAATTCAGTGACATGGTAAACAATGAAAACATAATTTTATTAAAAGATAAGAAGAGAAGGTTTTGGTTTGTGTAGAAGAATGTTGGTAAGAATATTAAGAAGAAAAGGAAAACTTGAAGAGCTGAACTGAATTGTCCACGTGGTCTTCAATGGTTGCATGCAGAGGTTGTTGATCTTCTTCATTTATTAATATAAAGACTTTGGTCAAGTTATGATTCCTTCTATTTTTTTTCTAAATATTCTTTTATACATTATATATTAATTTATTTATTTTGCTTTCTTTGTAATCAACAAGTGAATAAGGTGGTCAGTTATTGTATGGTTATGGTTGGCCTGTAAATTGTCTCATGTCAGAAAATTTAATTGACAGAAAATTACATTTTTATAGCAAGTTTCCAATGATCTAAGATTATAGTGAAATAACCAAAAGTGTACTGAATTGTAAATTAAAACTTAAAAATTGAATATTGAAATTACAAAAGCATTTCTTATTTAGAGCAACACACATAAGAGAATATGGAATATTTTATTTGATCAATAGCAACTACTGAAATCCAAGAAAGTAATACAATGCTAAGAAAATTTTTTAAGCTGGAGAAAGATGCTAAGAACACACAAGTTGTAGATTAGGTCAATATTTTTTTTTAAATTCCATCATTGCAACTGATGGTTAGATACCATTAAAGAAGAAGATGATCATATCAAAATCCATGTTACAACTTGAAAGGAATACAACTATATAAATCTATATTAGGGCAAATTAAATCTATTTCTAAAAATATTTGAGAAAAAGAGAATATGAGTAATCTAAAAGTTGATCTTTATAATTATCTCCAGACAACCTTCCCATCTGTTATAGATCACTCAAGAATAATGTTGGACTTCAAAAATCTTTTTAAATAATAGAACCACTGTCAATATTTATTTAATATATTGATATCCAATAGCATATCTGTCATAAAAATAAGTTACATATACAAAATTAATCAAACATATTACTTATAATTTTTAAAATATTTATCTAAAATAATTCTATGAAAGATTTATTTAATATGTATAAGATTAAATTTTATTAATTATTATAAAAAAGAAAGCTTCATATTAATAAAAAAATATATATGCTGATTTTATTTATTCAATCTTTTCTTTAATTATAATGCTAAGAGTTTTGAACTCTTTCTATTTAAACATCTAAAAAAAATTTAAGATAGAGAGTGATGTACACTCAAATCAATCAATCAATTAATATATTTTTAGTTTTTTAATTATTAAATTTTATATTTTTAAATTTTGAGAAATATTTTATGATAATAAATCAAGATGGTTTATATTTTTAAGTAACATCTAATTAACTCTTCTATATTTAAAGTTTACTTATAATTTTTATTTTTTTTTTATTTTTAAAAATTGTTATTACGATTTTATTTGTGGTGTTCATGAAATTAAATTTTAATTAATATTTATAATAATTAGGAAATATCTTAAAATGGGTTTAGAATCACCAAATTTGTCATAATTTGTATTTTTAATCTCAAAGATTAAAGAACTACCCATATTTATTTGAAGTTACATTTTTTTTAAGAAAATTTTAAATCGTCTTTCTTTAATTTAGTATGATGAAAATATGGACAATTAGTTTTATTTTAAATAAAAATAGTTATATGCTTGAAAATATTTGATACTTCTAAGTCATATGTATATGATTAGGTAAGAGATGATGATTTTGATATTTTTTTTAATCTTAATTGTTAGTTGTAATTTGTATGATTTGAGTGTTGTAAGTGATTAATTTACTCTTGATTTTGAATTGTTAAATATTTGAGATTCCATAAGATATGACCAAATTATAATATATAGATAAAGTAAAAATATTACTTTATTAAGTCGATTTTGTAGGTATAAATTAGGTTTAAATTATATTTTTATAAGATAGTATTAAAGTCATTTAAAGTCTATCTTAACAAATTTTTGGATCTATCATGTCACTCACTATTCCTATGTTTAATGTTCTCGACATGAATACTCGATGTAATTAATGTAAGGAGTGTGGTAGAGATCTTATATTTACTAGAAATATAACCAAATTATAATATATAGATAGATGAAAACCTCACCTTACCAAGTTAATTGTAAAGTTAAGTAAGACTTAAAATCCATTTTTATAATATGATCTACAATACATAATTTGAATGGTAAAGAGTAATAATCAATATTAACGTTTGTTACTAACAAGTGAGAGCAAATCCTCACAATGGTTTTTGTGCTTCAATTACAACTAAGAACATCTTCCTTCCAAGGGTTATAATGTGATGTTTTAATTCACCTTTTGTGAGTTTTATTATGTCATCACTTCATCTTTTAAGATCCCATATATATTTTTTCTTTCCAATGGAAGACTCTTACAAAACCTTATTAATTAAATGAGATATTGAGACTTAAATAAGACTCTTAATCTTTTTTTAACAACCTTAACAAGCACCAGGTGCTATGAGAAAGTTACTATTGATTCAAAAACAAAAAAAACCATTTAAAGCATGTTGTTTCTTATATTTTGTACACCATTTAATCACTAAAACCAAAGTCATTCGATATATTTATGGTTAGTTTTATGAATAAGTATATTTATTTTTTGTGTTATTTTAGTTATATAATTTGTATTATAAACAAACATGTTACTTACTATTCCTTTATGTATATGATGTCAAGGTGGAGAAGTGAAACATTGGTTAAATGTGTTAAATAAATTTATGGGAATTATGGATATTTTTGTATTACATATTGGTATTTAAGAATAGTAATATTTCATGTTATATTAATGTGTGATGAGAGTTAGTTCTTACAAGCATAAAATGGCTTCAAATCATTATATTAAATGCACTTTTAAATCCATCTTTACCATTCAAACTAAAAAGGAATGTCTACTTTATTAAATTCATTTTGCAACATGGAATAATGTTGAGCACATATGATTGCATCAAAGAATACCTCATAAGACAATTTATGAGAACTCTATGTCCTTGTTAAGGGTGTCAAAATGGATTCAAATTTGTTAGTTGACTCACTATGTTAAAATGGAAAAATAATTTTATTTTAAATATGGACAAAAATAAACCCAACTCTCTTAATTTGTGTGAATGAGTTTGAGTTGTGTTAGTGATGGATTAACCCATAACCCATGTTTATATGAATTTTGAATCCCTTCATTCAAATCAATTTTTTTAAGTATAATAAATGAATAGATAAAATCAAATCATGACAATATGTTCTTGATTTTATTATAAGAAATATATGAAATAAGTTACAGAAATATCTCCTATAAATCCGAAAATTATAAAACGAACAAACTCTAAAATAGGTTATGTATATGCATACTTATATTTATACTACGCAACACATCAATTTTCTTTGATCAATATGTAACTCATCAGGAGTGGTAGTTGTGATATTAGAAGGCGTGTAAGAAATAGGTTGAATTTATTACTTTAAAGTCACTTTATAAGTGTTATTGTTATTTTAACAAAGTGTGTGATTGATATTAAAGTAAGTAATTTTAGAAGGCAACATCAAGTTTAGGATGAGATTGTGAACTTAATTTCAAACATGAGAGATGCAGGTTCAAATTTTCTCTGCACATAGAGAGAAAAAGAAAGAAAGTTGGATACTCAAGAACAATGGTCTAAGTGCATAAAGATTTATAAAAAGAAATAAAGAGGCATAGTAGTTAAACCAAGTGTTACACAGAAAAATGTTCCACTTTTTGGTCAGCTCAAAGAAAAATGTTGAATTAACTTCATTTTGGTTGAATTTTATTACGCTGAATTTTCTGGACTTTTATTTTGGTTCTTTTGTTAAAAGTAGTTTGAATCATAAACTCAATTCTTTGTGTACTTGTTTGTTTTTCTATTTTGTTTTGGAGTTTTCCACAAGAAAAGACATGATTCTATACACTTGAAAGCAACCATTTACAAGTAGGAATTTGATTGTTTTACTCTAGTTTGTGGCCCAATTATGTAATTAGGTATTTATTGGCTATTTTTGGACGCAAAAAAAGTGCTTTATGGGCCACTTTGACTAATGTATAAACTTATCAAGGTGTTTTGTTTCACGATTTTTTTTGCATTATCGAGATAATAAAGTAGGAATGTATATTATTGTATTTGTTAGAAAGTTATAAGAAAATGTTTCTCGTTACGTTTAATTCCAGTTCAGCATTTTTAGTTTAAATACAAAATAAATTTTGTAATATATCAAAATAAATTTGTATAACTATTTTTCTTATTTAAGTTGTGATTGAATTTGTATAGGTAAAATAAGTCAGCCACATTTTATAATATATATGAGTGTTAGTTTTTTTTTTTTGTCAAATATAGTTATTCTATTTGATAGATACATTTTATTATTTTCATAACGTAAAATTTAACAATGAGGAAGATTCATAATTTGTATAGTCAATTTTTTTATTAATTTTTATTCAACTCAAATAACTTTAAATCTCCTTACATCCACATGAATGTAAGAGCTACATTTGTGCAAAATGTGAGAAATTCTCTCACAAGATTGAAAGAGAGTCATAAGATATATTTGCATTAGAGGCATATATAGAGGATTGTGGTTGTATCTACATAGGTGTGTGAGGTTGATTACTATAGAAAATTGTACAAGAGGTTTACTAAGAGTATTATAGCTACACCCACGTGGGTATAAGACGAGGCATGCTAGAAGAGAAAATTATATTAATTTTTTTTTCATATTTTTGTGGTTGCACTTACATGATGCGTGAGGGGTGGTAGTGTAGAAAATTGCATAAAAAGTTTTCCCATAGGGTTTTGGCTTCCAACATGGTTATGAATAATCATAGTGTAGAAAATTGCATTACATTCACCCACATGGTTATGTATGTGACCACAAGGGTATGGGAGGCAAGGAAATTACAAAAGGAGGTACACCTAAAAAGGTGTGAATTTGTCCACATAGGTGTGGGGTGTGCTAGCGATGACAAATGAACCTCTCTCCATGGATACTATTCGATTGGAAAATCTCTACATTGATTGGATATGAATATGAGCATAAATAATAATACCTGGTTTTTTAAATTGGGTATGGAAATAAAGACGAGGATGTATATACCCGTCCCGTCCCCATTCCCACATCCTTTGAATGCCCTATATTTATTCATGTTTTAAATTACTAAAACACATTTAGTTTATTAAATAATTTAAAAAATTTATATTAATTTTTCTTTAGTTCTTAGTTTTGTAATTTATTTCTAGAACATATATTTGATATTTTTTTACTTGTTTATAATTATTTAACCTTTATTCAATTATTATTTGATGATACTTTAATTTGAGATTTATACAATTATAATTTTTTATTGATATTTATTATTGAAAAAAAGAATATGTGTATCATTTTGACTTTAAATAATTTATAATATCAAGTTTCCTTTGTTGTGATTTTTATTTTTTTGTAAAATTTATTTAATTAATATTTGGAATAGTAAATGGTGATTACGATTATATCCGTTACTCAGTTGGATAACCCATATTCAATAGAGATGAGGAAGAGACGAAAATTTCATATTCGTTGGATATGAGGACAGGAATGAGGATGGGGATGGAAAAGTGAAACTCGTCCCCGTCTCTTCTCATTGTCATTCCTAAAGTGTGCTAATACAGAAAATTATAATATATATTACCTAAATATAATATTGACAAAAAAAATTTACCTAAGAAATATGTAATAATAAATATCAATAGACAAAGTCTATATTAGAGACTAACTCAATATTCTTAAAAGATTCCTAATTACCTATTTGTTAATAGAAAGTATTAATATTATGATATTCAACCTGGATATACCCATTAATAGAAAGTATTAATATTATGATATTCAACCTGGATATACCCATTAATAATTGTTAGTGAATTTTATTTAGATATTTTATAAAAATATTAAATGTTTAAAATAAAATTATTGACAAGAAAAATACTTATAAATAAATTTTTAGAATTTGATTTTATGAATTTATATTTTTTTTATTTAGACCTATTATATTAAAGTTGTTTTTAAAAAGGTTAATTTTTTAAAACTTATATTTCATTATGCAATTTATTTAAATTTATTTTTTAGAAAGATCAAATTTATTTGTATTAATCTTTTATTGTATAATTTCATCCGAATTATACTTAAAATTTTATTTTTATCTAAGTTTACTTTTTAAATAATTATTTTAAATATTTTTATTTAAAAATAAAAATAAAAACATCTGCAGTTATATCTTAAATTTTAATGTTTCATGTATATATAAGGAAGACTAATCTAGAATTAATTCTAGAAAAAAATTTGGTTGGTTTTAAACATGGCCTATAGTATTAGTCACGAATTCTTTAGAAATGGGTTTGGTATAATGAAATTTAATATATTTTTGTTTTATTAATAATAATATTCTCTTTACACACAAATGAATGATAAATTTTTGGAGAACCAACTTAGTTGGAATGTCAAATTTTGTAATAATCTCTAGAAGAGAATAAGCTTTAAACAAAAAAAATTCACAAGTAATGAGACAAATGTTTTTAAATGAGGTGGATAGCAAACACATAATAGGTGTACCTAACCCGACATACTAAGATGCTTATGTGTGAGCTTAGTTTATAAATTTTGAAAATATTAAAAAAAAATGTAAAATGACTTTTCAGGTGTGCATGCGAAAAAAGTCTTCTCCCCCGCGTTAAGAAAATGAAAATGATTATGTTTGATTATGTTATAAAATAGGTGTCCTATAGCGATCTTCAAAGCTGCAGTTATACACTTATCAGGTGTCCTTCAGAAAATATGTACCTTCACTAAATATATCATTGAATATAACATAATGTACAAAAATTAGGTAATTAGTTTCTTCATGTCATAGCTTGAAGGATAAGTTTTTGGATCTGAGTAATTACCTCATGAATCAGAGGATTTGATCCACCTGTGAAGTTAACTACTCTACATTGCGTAGTTTATGAATCTAATGTAACACAAAATATTGTCAAGGACATTCTAATGTAACACATGAATTAAAAATTTGATGACAAGATGAAAACCAATTGTAACTGTGTGCTAACCAGAAAGTATAAAAATCAATAATGCAATACACAAGAAAAGCAAAATTACATGATCTCTATGATTCGTTTGGAACCTCAAAGCATGTTATCAGCACGAGATGGCAGCCTCTTGAAGAAATTACTAGGCACTGAGGGTAGCTTGCTTCTGAACTTGGGGTGCCTGAGCCAGAAAATGCCAGCAACTGAAGCCACAACCTTGAAAGGTGTCACATACAATGCCACAGCAGCAATGAGGCAGAAAATCACAAAGAGACTTGTGGCTCTTGGGTCTCTCCAACTGAGCAGGGTATGAAATCTCTCACCTTGGGTTGCAATGTCTCCAACCACTGTTTGTATTCTGCCAGCCACACTCCTGAGCCTATCATACCTCATTCTGATCACATCCTGAGCCTTTGAAGTGGGAAAAGTGTCAAACTCCTCATCAAGTTCATCTGGGCGTGCTGCTTCTGCCCAAGAAAGTTTGGTGTCCATGTCTGGAGGGTGCCTTGGCCTGAACCTAAAGTTCCATATTCCAATGAGAAACATGTAGAGGAACATTGTGGGGAGGATCAGTTCTGGGTAGCATATCAAGATGAAAAAGAGGACATGCACAAGAATTGTGGTCACTGGATTCTTCCACTGTTGCACCTCACCAAGCCACCTGCTCATTGATATTGCGCCTGAAAAGAGTGACACAATTCTGAAGAAATTGGCTTTGCTTTTTCTCATGCTCCATATGTGAGAGTCCACATCCAGCATGTACTCCACAACCTCTTTCCTCAGGGGTGGTTCTGCCCTCCCAAGCCTAACTGCCACAATGTTCATAGCCTGGTACCTCAAACTTTCCAACTGGTTCACAGTGAATGGGTGTAGGTAATGCATTTTTGGCAAAAAAGGGTGTCCATAAAGGTAGATTATGTGAGCCATGGAAAGACAGGTGAAACGAATAGCCAATTGAAGTTCCCCCATTTTCTTCAAGCCAGAGGGTTTCAGAACAAGTAGAGGGTATGAGTTTGTGTAAATCCTATCCATTTCCAAAGTTGACAAACGAATCCTCACCTTACCAATTCTTGAGTCAATTTTGGCTCCACTTCCTTGAGTTTGCCCTCCTCCACCCAAATGGCAGTTGTCAAAGACCCCAAAAGTTATAACAGTGCAAGGGTCATACACTTCCCATGTATATTGCTCATTCCATTTTGGATTAAAGCTCTCAGTGATTGTTCTAGTTCTCACCCATTTCTGACCATACTTGGCCACACAATAAGCATCTGTTGACCCTTTACCATTATTTGTCTTCATAGATTGGAGTCCTTGAGCACTCAATATCCCCACTTCAAGAATGCCAATTGGCTGCTTCCAAAGTTGTCTAGCAGTTGGCCTTGTGTCACTAATATACATTGTGAATTCATCTAGCACATGATAAGCACCCTCAAGACACACCCTTAGGTGAATCCTACTTGAGAACTTGGTCTCATTCCTCTTGTCACCCTCCAGCACACCAAAGCCAAACCTCTCAAGGTTGTACCAGTGTGAGTGCACTGCTCGGTGATCCAAACGGATCTCAAACTTGTTAAGTGGCAATGCTATTTTTGCCACAACCTCATCCTTTCCTGGGGAGGCCTTGTTCTCCACTGTGAGCACAAGCTTCTCCTCAAAGGGCTCTGCTGCCACAAACACCAAATCCTCATTCCACATGGGGTTTGGTGTTTTTGTTGGACACAACTTGGTCTTGAGCACTTGTTGTCCAACTTGACCCTTCACAAAAACTTGGGGTGGCTGGCTTTTGTCTTGTGGCTCCACATCTTGAGCTTCAATTACATTAACCCTGAGATACCATAGTTTTGGGTTAACATAAACCTTTGATCTGATATTATAAACCCCCTCTCCCTTAACTGAGGCAGAATCTGAATGCCAAGCCTCAGGGAATGCTTCATCAGCTTGTGTCCCCATCCATACAGCAAGCATGATCTCTCCTCTGCTCCTTGCTTCCCCTCTCAGATTCTCAAGCCTGTACCACTGAGGAGCCAAAGGGCTATCTGGGGGTACCCTTGTTGGCACTTCATGCATGTCAAACTCCACTTTCCCAATGTATTCATCTCTAGACACCATGTCTTTGTCTCTCACAAATACCTCAACAACTGAGGACTGAATCTTCTCCTTTGAGAATGCAAAAACCTGCTTCCACTCAGGGCTGGTCTTCTTCTCAAAGTGCCTTGTTTTTCCCCTGTAGTTACCAACCTTCACTTCAACATAAGGGTCAAGGTTGCTGGTGACAGGGTTTGGTGGAAGGTCCTTGGCCTTCACAACACGGACATAGAGGTAGAACATCTGCTCCACCAAGTCATAAGTGCTTGTGGCTCTTTCACTGTATATCCAACCACTTCCTCCACGTTGCCCTCCATGTGGCCACCTTTCTCCAAGCTCTGGCTTTGTGTCCTTCAACTTGTAGTCCTCTTGGTTTCCCTTTGGTGCTGCTTGAGAACTCATAGTTTAGACTTTGGAAAGTTCACCTTTCAAATTTCTTCTTGGTGCTCAACCTCTACGTTCATGTGTCTGAATGAGAAGGAAGGAGATAGAATGAAATATATTTAATGCTGAGTTTCTAAAAGCATTTAAAATGAGTATATTTAACAATCCTAAACACTGCATTTGATGCATGGAATCAAAGAATGCAATGAAGTCAAACATATTCATTATTTTTGCTAGATTATATTAATTGATTAGAATTGAATGAAGAAGATGAAAAGTTGAATTGTTCTGGTGATTAACTCACAGGCTGATAATCTGAGGCACCAAACCATTCACCGTCTGCACCAACTTCTAACCACACGACAAGCCGCAAGGTGTTTGGTGGCCATTTCTGAGTACTTCCATCGTCTTCGAGCCCTCAGTTCTCTGTGGTTCACACGCCCTCGTCAAGACTAGAACTCTGTGGTGAAAGGAACACTCACATATATTCCATAACTCCATCTCTACCTATGGCTACCTAGTAGATATATATACATATATATGACCTTGTAGCCTCTTAATTTCTCCACTTAAATTATATATTAAATGTTCTCCTGAGTTCATTATGGTACCACCCCTTAATACCTTCTCCATTCTCCATCTGTGTGTGCATTCATAAGCACACAAACTCAATTAACCAAGTGAGATTAGAAGTAGTTATTATATTTAAGATATCTTGTATGAATTACTGATATAACCATAATAATAAATTGGAGGAAAACCCTTACCTTAAAGTTATGACAGAAATATATTCTCTTAAATTATATATTAAATATGTGAGCCTTAAGTTTTACCACCTTTTATGGCACTACCATGAAAAGTAGTTGCATGTCCGAATCATTTAGTGGCACACTGGTACACCTAACTCCTCTGCTGCTTCTATTCACTCTTTATTTTAATTTTGACTCAAAATTAAGTGCTTATTTTTGTAAAACAGAACATAAAATCCATCAATTTTGTTAACTTTTTGAAAATGCTTTTAAAAAATAAGTGATCATTTTTCGAACTTTAATCTTTTACCAAACATGATAGTAGGTTTAGTCTTAAATGAAAAGTTAGAGTTAGATTTTTTTTAAAAATGTAATTTTTACATTGAGTTGAAAACTTTATATTAAATTTTATTATATACTTATTTTTTATATAAAAGTTTCTAAACTTATATTATTTCATTTCAGTCTCAATTTTAATCCTAATCAATCTTATAAAATCAATATAAAATTTAATCCAGTTTATAAAGGCGAACTCAAATGCTATATCAATTTCAAGACACTTTATCAAAACTGAGAATCCTTGTGCCAACAAACGCGCTTCAAGGATAACTTTATCCTTTCTTTGCTGTTTCCTTTTATGTTTATCTAGGGTGGAAAATTGAGCCTCTTTCAAAGGTCACTTTTATGAAAACCATAGAAAATTAAGAGGAACCCATTAAAGAGGAAAATGGTGATTGAGAAAATGATACCAATGTGCTTTCTTTTTCCTTTTTTTATTTATTTATTTGGCTAAAGATATCAATGTGCTTTCTAACTATGCTAGAGGAACATTCCATTGTGCTTCATGTAAACACTTTGGTAATTAAAGTACTAGAGATAAGCAAAGTGTTAAAATTCCATTTTTTTTTTGTAAAAAGTTCATTGACACCCCACTTGAGAGGACAAAGATAGTCTTTTAGAATAAAATGGAGATAGACTTGCACATAATGGCTGCCTTCTTTCTTCCATAACTTTTCACAATGACAAATTTTGTGGTCAAAAGACCATTTTGCCCTTAACCTATCTCGTTGGTACATTATATGAGATATGTGTGTTATGGTAATTTGACAAGATGGATATGAATTGGGTTGAAGAAGACAGAACTAATATGGAGGGTAGAAGGTGAAAGAATTAAAGGTAGGGTTTGAGGGCAAATAAAAAAGAGAAAGCATCATGGAAAGGCTATGGAGTAAGTGATTCTTCAAAAGATGCTTTAGAACGTTATTCTCATGTCTTTATTCGTCTTTAACTTAATGTAGATGGACATGGGAATTTTTGGTCCATAGATTTAGTCCAATAATGATGCATACTTTCACCGCCACAAGGTTCTGTTTTCTTGGGACTGAACATTAACTAATATTTTATCTAATATTAGAACAAACTATTCATTAATTAACTTTGCCAATTATAAACTTTTGTCAAGTTAATGTTAGATAAAATATTAGTTATTACTCATTTCAAAAGTTATAATTAACAAAATTTAGTTTATATTTACTTTGAATTTAAACGAAAAATGTCATTAAAATCAATATAAAAATTAAACTTCATAAAAAGAATATGATCCAGAAGATTATTTTGATAAAACTGATATATAGTAATGACAAGTATATCACACATTCTGATAGAAGTAATTGTTTTGGTTCTTATAAAATAGTTTATTCTAACTTTTATTTTTTTAACTTCTATTGTTTTGTGTGTGCATATAAATTTATATTTTATTTACTTTACATTCAAACAAATTTTAAAATATGTACTCACTTTGACATTTTTCATTTGAAATGGAACAAAGTTAAGTTTTATTGAATATTAATTTGATATTAGTAGTATTGATTTTTTTTCTAAATTGATATGGTTCTAACAAAAGAAATTAAGTCATATTATAAGTATTAAATTATATTAAATTTTTTTATTATATTTTAAATTTATGTGATCATATAGAATTTTATTAATAATTGTTAAATAAATTAAACTAATACATTGATTACATAAACAATTTTACAGATAAAAAAATCAAATATAATGTATGTTCACTTTGTTAGCTTTCACATGTTTTTGGTTAATGTTAGTACTACTTAGAGTATCTGAAATGTAATTTGATTTAATTTTTAGTTAAAATTATATTTGAACCGCAATCATTATAAGTAGTTAGATTGGAGAGGTTTTAAAAAAAAAAATTAAATCAAACTAAACCAAATTTATTGATTTGGATTAATTTTATAGGTTTATTATATAATTTTTTATTAATATATTTATTATTCATATGATCTATCTTTCATGAATTTAATAAATTCTCTCTCTCACTCTCTCTCTATATATAAAATTTAAAACAACATAAATATCAAAATTGGTTTTTATATATTATTTTCTTTCATTAATATTTTTGTTTAGTTTTAACATTTTTCTCTTCTAATTGAACAAAAATAATTGAGATGAACAAATCAAAACTCAAATTTAATGGAGAGAATAATTTTTCTTAACTAATAAAACTATCAAAATTGTAAATTATTCATATCATAAACTAAAATAGAAAGGATAAAGTGGTATTAAAATAAAAAAAGATATTTACTATAAGTTGAATTCAAATAAATCATTTAGTGATCAAATAAGGAAATTGTAGGATAAAAATCTCTGAGTTAGATATAGAGGATTACCATTATATTTTGGATGGAGAAATGTTTTCAAAAGCTAGTTCTGATTTTCAAAAGGCTGGTAGACATAGACAAAGCAACTTGTGACTATAAAGTAATTGAATTCACAAGGTATGAGATTACTAATTAGTTGTGAGGCAAAAATGAGTTAGATGATAAGAATCAACTACTATATTTATCAGATTATGACAGAGGAGGAATATCGTGTTATGAATTTAAGTGTAAGAGTGAAAATAAAGTCTTATATTGAATAAAAATGATAAAGTTGAACTGTATATAAAAAAATATAATACTCATAAACATTGAGCCTTAAGATTTTATGTTAGAAGTGATGTCATCTTTTTTATATATTTGCTCTCTAAGAAAATTTTCCAAAATACAAAACTGTATTTAAAGGAGTCTCACACTTCAAAGGAAGACTGTTAGGAATTTAAGTGTCAGAGTTTGAATAAAGTCTCATATTAGTACTAAAAAAGTTCCTTTTACCATAACTTATTAAAAAAAATTAAAAGAAATATAAAAAAATAGTCTTTTAAATAATATTAAAGTCCAAAAATTAATTATATATAGAAAAAAAAAATTAACTTTCTAACGTCTCAAATGACCTAATTATAAATATGTATTAAATATTTGGTTATATTAATTTTCATAGTAAAATTAATATTGTTCAATTTACCCATGTTAAACCCAAATTCAAGTGGAAAATCAATAACAACCACATCACTAAATTCAATTAACGGAATCCAAATACATTAATTACAATTCTCACAATAAATTTTTTCTCTTATATTTAAACCAACAAATTGATTATAGATAAAGATAACTTTCCCTTAATTATGCTTGAAGGCAAATTTTTTATTGAAATATTCTTATGTTATATTAGAAATTGTTTAAAATTATAAAAAAGTATTTGTTACAGCAATATTGGAATGTTCAATAATAAAATTTAATTTTATGTAACTTATCAAACTTTTAATGTTATTTAATTTTTATTATTGGATATGTATTGTTTAAAATTATTAATTTAATATTTTTAAATTAAATTATTATTTTGTGTTATTAATTTAAGTAATTAATTTTCAAACAATAATTAATTAATATAAAAACATTACTTAAATTTTCATTAAAAGTAAATTAAAATTTTTCACAAAATATATCAATTAATTAAATTTAATTATTTTATATTTATAAATATAATATATATAATTGAATTGCTTATGATTTAATTAAGATTTCTTTTTTATAATAAAATTAAATATAAATTACTTAATAATAATATTGTAGGAGATTCTTATTTCAATATTTTTCTTTTAAATAGAAAGCACGATGAGAATTACTCCTACTGAAAATACCTTTATTATTTGCATATCAAGAAATGAGTAATGAAATTATACCAAAATTCTCAAAACCTGAGAAAACATTATCAAACAAAAAGTCAAGGTAATAAGGAATGAACTAGTTTGAGAGCAACTTTTCTTAAGGAATGAACTAGTTGAAAACAAAACCATCAAAATGGTCAATTACTCATACAAGACTAAAAGAGAAAGATAAAGAGATATTAGCGTGAAAAAGTTACTGTAAACTGAATTCTATAATTTTGATAATTCTATATTAAACTATTGTTAAAGAAATCTATAATTTTAATATATAAAAATGAAGTTGGTATTTTACAATTGAATAGATATTATGGAAAAATTTGATGAATTTCTTATCAATTTCGAAACAACATCTTTAATTTTTTTTATTTTTTTTACTTTTTATTATTTTAAATTATTCAATAAAAAAATAGATGGAAATGGGTTTTAGATAGAAGTACATGATTTATAAGCCTTCTTTATTGGAAATCATCACCCAAATATTATTTATAAGCCTTCTTTGATAAATGTGTGACCACCTTCAAGTGAAAGTTGGCTTTATATTAGAGAGCATGAATACACAGACATTAGTTGTAGCATTTGGTTAATCCCCCATGCAGTAGAAGGGAAGTGAGAATCGAGGCACAGGGACACAGAGCAAAGGATGTGCCCTTGGAAGTGTCATGGATGGTTTCTCTTCCATGCTAACAGTCCCTTCAACCTTCCACTCAAAGCATTGAACCATAACAGCAAGGTTAGAGGACACAACCTGCAGTGCAAGTGAGGCACCAGGACACACCCTTCTCCCACTCCCAAATGGCATCAGTTGGAAGTTCTGTCCTCTCACATCAAACTTCTTCTCCTCCACCATGAACCTCTCTGGCCTGAACTCAAGAGGCTTCTCCCACAGCTTAGCCTCCCTTCCCATCGACCACAAATTTACAATCAACCAGGTCTTTGCCGGAATCTCATACCCACAAACATTGCTCTTCTCTGATGACTCTCTTCCTATCATGGGCGTTGTGGGGTGAAGCCTTAGGGTTTCTTTCACTATGGCTCTCATGTAGGGAAGGTTGGCAAGATCTGACTCTTCAATTAGTCTACTGTTGTTTCCTGTCACCGAATCTATCTCTTCTCTCGCTTTCTCCATCACATCAGGATTTCTGATTAACTCCGCTAGAGCCCATTCCATTGTTATAGCTGATGTATCTGTTCCTGCCATAAATATGTCCTGCATGCAACTTCTCAACTTCAAGAGTTCATATAATAACTCGTATATATCAGTAAGAGTAGACCCAATAACTCAAAAAATTCAAGTTGTCAAGTTTTGACCATCTTGCCTCCATACCATGTCTTTGAAAATAGATTAATTATCCATGCAAGTTAGGTTACTCTTTAAGAAAAGGTTTTGATTGGGTTCTGTTCCTTTGCATTCGTCTGGGGCATTCTGCTGGCAGGCATACAATAATTTGTCTACTTATGCAGGAGAAAGGGACACACACTTTTATAATATTATATATATGCTAATAATGATGCATGTTTATAAAATAATTTGTCTATGTTACTTATATGAGAAGGGAGGGCACGCAATTAATCAAACATAACGTTTCATGCACGTTAAAGAAAAGGGAGACCATGCACAAGCACAATTTTAATCAAACAAAAACGTTCAAGAAATGAGAGAGTTTATTGAGAAGCATGCATCTGTTTGAAGTTAACATGGAGTTGCTTACCAAGATAAAAGCCTTTATATTCTCTCTGGTTAACTTCATCTCCCTGCTGTCATCTTCATGAATTTCCAACAAAATTTGAAGCAAATCCCTAACCTTCTCATGTTCTTCTTTTTCTTCCTCTCCTCTCTCCTTTCTTCTCTGAATCTCCTCCACATGTTCCCTCATCACCCTCTCCATCATCCCATCAAACCTCTCCAGAATCTCCCCAAGCCTCTTCTTCATTCTCTGCAAATCCAACCCCTTTAACACCCAAACGAAATCTGCCACATTGAACTTCCCCGCCAGCTCAACAGTGTCCTCCACCATCTTTCTCACCTCTTCCACCTCGCCGTCGCTCTCGCAACACGTTCGTCCCAACACCATCCTCGATATAACACTGTTCGTCAGAGTCAACAACTCCCCGCCTATATCCACCGCCTCACGCGCCTCCCCTTTCTTCCGTAACACGCGCAAGAACCTTGTTGGAAAAAAAATGAATGGTTGTACAAGTGAAACAAGTTTAAACTTAAACTAAATCATTCTTAAAATAATTACTTATTCAAAGGTACATGAAAGAAATAGAAACAAATCTTCATTGAATTTTATTTATGTTTTATAGTATTCCTTTTAGAACTCCTCACAGGGAGTCATAAAACACATCCATATACATTAGTATTCCTAAACATTATATAAAGGGAAATTATATGCAACTAATTAAAATACATTGATTATAACCCACCTCCAAAATAGTACAAAAGGTTGAAAGATTGAAAATCATTTTTTAAGTATTTATTATTACTGATTAGGTTAGGATTAGCAACAATTTTATATAGTTAACAATGGTTATAAAGTTGAACACTCTTAAGTTGTTGCAAAATTTAGAATTAATTACGTATAAATATATCATTAAGCTTTGATTTAAAAATTTCTATGAAAATTGTGTTATGTAGAGAATATTTCTTACACAAATTGGGAAGTGATTAAAACAAATAAAATATTAAAAAAATACTTTTTATGTTAATGGTTTCTTAACTATAATATAGAAAGTGGCTGAAAAAGGTGTAAAATGATATTTTTTTAAAGAAAATCTACAATAAATGCACAATCAACATTAAAGGCAAAAATTTTATACAATAGTATTTAAATTAAAATAAGGAAGTTTAAATATACTTATAATTTTTCTAAAATAAATGAATTTTTATTTGATTCTATGAAAATCTTTGTTTATTTTTAATTATTTTAATTCTTGTAAGCTATTTTATTTGACTTTTTTTGTAAAATATAAAATTATTATTTTGATTTCAAATATTCAGTTTACAGTTATAAGTAATATTTATTTTAAAGAATCAAAAATAATTTTGCAGGCATCTTAAATAGTTATAGTAATAAAGACAAGTTATGTACCTTCGAGTCTCTTGTTCCCTGACGTGGAGGAACTGGTCGAGGGTGCGGCTACCGAGAAGCTCCGACATGCAAATCTTCTTCATGAACTTCCAGAAACTTCCGTACGGCGCGAAGAGGAAGCCTTTCGACCCGTACGACAGCTGGTGAACCGCCGCACTTATGAACCGGTTCGAGAAGCTTCTCTCGTTCGTTTTCAGGAACTCTTTCGCCACTTCTGGGCACGAAACCACCACGCACGAAACGGAACCCAGGAAGATCTGCATGATGGGGCCGTAGCGCGTGGAAAGTGCATGGAATGACCGGTGAGGGAGGGCGGAGATCAGGTGGAGGTGGCCGATGACGGGGAGAGAGGGTGGCCCCGGTGGACGGCGGGGATGGCGGCGCGTGGACCAGAGTATGGCTCGAACCACGATGGTGGAGAGTAGCCAGAGGAAGAAGAGTTGGACATAGGTTTGAGCTTGTGTTTCGGCCATGACTGCGCGCAAGTTTTGGAACAACGTTTGAAAATGTTTCATGTCTTGTATAAGAATGGGAGAAAACGACAAGGTAACAAACACAGAGATATATTCTTAAAAAATATGTTGATGAAAACAAAAATGATATGCGTGAGTCATTTTTTCCTCCGTAATCTTTTGGTTACTTGAGAATGATACTTCTCAACCTCAAAATATGGGGTGAATATAGAGTTGAAAACAAGAGAAAGATATATTTATCTTAATTATATTCAACGAGTTAATTAAGTCTTCCCATTTTTATAAAATTGGCACCATGCAAAATAAAATCTCTCATTAAATTATTTGGTAATTTAAATATTTAATTATTTATATATTTATTATTTATTATTTATTTATATATATTCATATATATATATATGTATTTATTTATATATGTGTAAAGAGTTAACTAAAAATCAAACTAGCTTAAGTGATTGAAGTATTGGTCTTTACACTTTGATTGAAGTATTGGCCTTTAATCTCATTCATCAAACACATGCACAGAAAATAATGAGTGATTCACAAAAAAGGTAAGATAGAAAAAAAGAAATGTGGAAAAAATATTTATAGTAAAAAAATTGAACAAAATTGATACTAAAAGCAAGAAAACACTACAATACAATAAATTTCATATTTAATAACACAAAAAATATCATTGTACATAATAATATATATAAGTATATTACTCTTATATTCACACATAATATTTATTTATATAAGTTTTGAATAAAATTTAACAACATATCTTATGTCTCACTCGGATCCAATCTCTTACTAGTGAAAATCAAATTCTTCTCATAATACTTTTCTCCCTCTTCTAGGTGTTGCCAAGTCTATCTTAGTAGTAAGACGACTCTCTTAAACGATCCAAAAATCGGACGACCTGAACCAAGATGTTGATGAACCTCATGTAGCATAGAAGTTTTGTCGAAGGCAAAAATTGCATAATGTTAGACCTCCCAAGCCATCTCTGATAGAGCAAGAAAACCTTGTAAGAGTGGAAAAATGACCCTGATTGAACAAACTCCCATGCAACCAACAAAATTTCTAGAAGGAAGAACTTTCATCACAGGGGAATCCAGTAGAAGGAACAATGGGAGCAGAGAAGAGCTTATTCTGAAAAATCCACGAAGCGCTTCAATTCGATAACACAACATTGTCGTCAACTGAGGTTATAGAGCTTTTCCTCTTAATAACTCTACATCTGATGATGATATTCGTAATTGTACTAGAATATTTTGGAAGGAAAATGAATCTTTAGAAGCACACAATTTGTGGCAACTAGGTAAAAGGTTAGATGTTACAGCTGAAGGGGATGAACAACAAGTGATTAAAAAATTTGATGAATTGGAGAGGAGAGATTATCAAAATAGGTTAAAAATGAAAGATGGGAAAACAGAGGTTACTAAATGAAAATACTAACTTTTAACATTAGAGGATTAGGAGGCCCACTGAAATGGAGATATGTTTGTGAAATCATAAGAAAGGAGGAGGTTAACATGATTTGTATTCAAGAAACCAAATCTGAAAAAGTTACTAATGAACTGTGCTGTAAAATTTGGGGGCATAGAGACATAGAATTGATTCATAATCCAGCAATAGCTGGAGCAGGTGGACTGTTGAACATCTTGCAGAAGAACCTGTTTCAACACACTGCACTTACCTATTTCAGATACATCCTAACATTAAAATCACCTACATCTACCTAGCATGCTTATGATCCTTAATCTTAATTTGAGCGACAACGAGAATTAGCATTTAACATGACAGAAAGGAAATGGCATGAGTCTTTGTTTTGGGATACAAATCATGGGTTGAGCTCTCGAGAGGATAAATGAGGGTCCCTCTTTCATGTCAACACTACCAAAATTTTCACCATCCTTTTCTTCAGCTTTCCATTCAAAGCATTGAATCATAGCAGCAAGGGTGGTGTGAGCAATCTTTAGTGCTAGTGAAGTTCCAGGACACCCTCTTCTTCCACTACCAAAAGGCAAAAGCTCATAATGTTGTCCCCTGACATCAACTTCACCCATTTTCCCACTCTTCTTGTCTTCGCTAAGAAACCTTTCTGGCCTAAACTCAAGAGGGTTATCCCAATGCTTTGGATCCTTTCCAATAGCCCACACATTAGTGAAAACCTGAGTCTTTGCTGGAATGTCATATCCAGCAATGGTGCAATTCTTGGTTGACTCTCTCAATACAAATGGAGATGGAGGGTGAAGCCTCAGTGTCTCCTTCACTATAGCTTGGAGATAAGGAAGATTATCTATATCTAATTCCATCACCATTCTTTCCTTGCCAATGATAGAGTCAATCTCTTTCCTTGCTTTCTCCATTACTGTTGGATGGTTAATTAGTTCTGCCAGTGACCACTCTAGAGTAACTGCAGTTGTGTCTGTCCCACCTGTGAACATATCCTGAGAAACACAAAGAGATTTGTCATTCACTCAAAATCTTAGGATACTTCTATGATTTATGGATTGTAAAAAATAGTGAAAAGACAATACAACTAAAATTTCATAGTTCTGTGTGACTATAAGATGCACAGATACGGGTAATTGCACTTGCATAATAGGTAGTGGTAAAAGAAAAATAAGAATATATATATATATATAGCTTGTAAGAGTTTTGAATTACTATGATGACTCTGAACAAACTTTATATTTAAAAACATTTCTCTTTCGTTGACTTATGCTATTAAATAATAAGTTATATTAAAGAAACCGTTATGTGACTTAAAATTAATTTATTATCAATATAATAATATTTTTAAAAATTTATATCTAAGTCATTGCTATAATTTTTTAGTAGTTTTATCCATAGGTTTTATATTTCTTTTTTTCTATTATATCCCAATACTTTATAAGTGTTCAATATTTTTCTTATTTCTCCTCTCTGTTACATTTCCATCTTAATTTCATACACACCTTATCTTTTTTCTTCCGTAACAATTACATTTATGTATATAAGTTTAAAGATTCCTTTTATATATATATATATATATATATTCTTTATTTGAAGATAAAAAAATATATTCTTGCTCATAAAAATATATATATATATATATAAGTTTAAAGATTCATTATATATTCTTGCTCATAAAAAAATACCTGATCTTTTTAAACGTTATTCTTTATTCATAATCTATTATTATATTCCTTTTGTCCAGGTCAATCTTTATCATTTCCTATTTATTTGATAAATTAAATTAATGAAATGATCATGTGAGTTGCAACAAATTAAAGTCTCCAGACTTATAATATTTTATCACTTTCTTCCATTAATATTAATCATCTTAATTTTCTTTAGAATTGAAAATACTGAATTAAATGTTTGATAAAACTTAATAATTTATTAAAATTATTAAATTAATATATTAAGCGATTATGTTATTTTTCAAAATACTTCTATTACTTATAAAATTTTATTTTCAAATTTTTTACCAATAGCTATCATAAAAAATGTTTTCTAAATTAAAATTTTATATTCTTGATATGCCTTATGTAAGATATATCAGATAACTATTATTAGAATTACGTGTTAAGAAAACTTAGAATTTTTACTTTTTTACGACATAGTTTGGTGTTT
Organism: Lablab purpureus; assembly: GCA_030347555.1. Taxonomy (NCBI): domain Eukaryota; kingdom Viridiplantae; phylum Streptophyta; class Magnoliopsida; order Fabales; family Fabaceae; genus Lablab; species Lablab purpureus. Next base: position 2,435,552 of record CM059260.1, read on the forward strand.
ATGTAGTATTTACAAAAATCCTTAGATTATTTTTAAATAACTAATTATATCACTCTTTATTAAATCAGTGAGGTTAAAGTTAGAGTTTTATTAAGACAAAAATAACATAAACAAGACTTAGATTCAAATTCTAAAGTGGGGTTCCTCAAGGAATATTACCACCAAGAAGGCTTTAATGTTGTCTCTGGTTATTTTCACCTCTGAGCTTTGATCTTCAGAAATTCTCAAAAGAGCATCAAGAACATCTTTTGGAGGATCCTTTTTGGTGGATTTATTCCTTGCCTCTTCGTGTTCCCGAATGATACTTTCCATCATTGTATCAAACCTCTTACGAACCTCCTTCATTCTCTTCCCAATTCCCTGAAGATCCAATCCCCTACAAAACCAAAAATAATCTGCTAGGTTAAACATTCCACTCACCTTGGCAGACTCCTTCACCCTTTCTGTCACCTTGTGAGCCTCATCATCAATGTTGAAACAGCTTTTGCCTATTGCCATTCTCATCACTATGCTGTTTGTTAGCTTCAAAAGCTCATCTCCAATATTCACACCCTCACATGCTTCACCTTTCATTTTCATCATCACCACAAACCTATTTATCTCCTCCTTCCTAATGGGTAGGAGTTGGTCAAGCATCCTTCCATTAAGAAGTTCTGACATGCAAAGCTTCTTCATGAACTTCCAGTAGGGTCCATAAGGGGCAAAACCTAGATCAGATGAGTTATAAGTGAGATAGCTTATAGCAACATTTGCTGGTCTGTTGGAGAAAGAAAGTTCATTTGTTTTGAAGATCTCTTTGGCTATTTCTGCTGAGGAAACAACAACGATGGGAGTGGAGCCAAGGTAGAGGTGAATCAAGGGTCCATAACGATTTGAAAGCTTCTGAAAAGATCTGTGAAGTGGTGGTTTCAACAAGTGGAAGTGTCCAATAACTGGTAAAGACAAAGGACTGGGAGGAAGGCGAAATTTTGAAGTCTTGAAAATGGCTTGAAGCAATATTATTGAGGCTAGGAAAATAAGGAATATTGGTATGTATCCTTGAATATCATTCATTGTGTTGTAAACCGTGGTATATATGCTTGAATGAGAACCATTTATAGGGACTAACTTGTTACATGTTTTGGATGGTGAAGTTTATATGAGGAGTTAACGAGGGAGCATGATGTAGGTTTCTTAGTTGGACAAGGCATTATGTCATAGAACTTTGTTTTTGAGTTCAGACAAATGCACTCTACTTCTGTGTCTTGTCGTTTTGTGAACAACAAAGGATTGAAGATGCTTGTGGCGTGACATAGCTTCGACATAAATTAATGCCGGAAGCAATTTAATTATATCTTAAACAAAGCTTATTTTGGTGGAGGTTCTGCTGCAACTTTTACTACCAAGAATCTCTGTTCTGCTGCCTAGAGCATTAAGTTGTTGGATATACAAATTTATCTTATAAATTGATTTAATATTTTATATAGGTATTAAAATTTATCTTATTAAATTTCTAAATAAATAATAATATATAAGTGAAATGAAAATTTAATTTTATATAAATTGATTTTGTATTTTCATAAAATATTATCAAAATTTATTTTGTTAAGATTAATTATGTATATATATAAATAAATTATAGTATATAGTTAGTAAATCAAATTTTATAAACTGATTTTTTGTACTTTAATAAAATAGTATTAAAATTTATATCATCGGGATTAATTGTGTTTCTCGTGTATATCAATTGTTATTTTGGCTCATCTTAAACAAATTTTTTCCACTGTTATCCCTTGTTGAATTCCTCAACTTCAAGTTCAATATATGCATTACTTTTTACTCTATGGCCTTTTGACATTTAATACTCCTGTTGCCAAACATCATCATGGTTTTAAGTTCTTCTCTCTTTAGGTTTTGATTATTAACTTTTTTTAATTGTTCAAAGTCATTGCAAGCAATTGAAGTCATCATACATAAATAAGTTTTGGAAAAATATTTATATAATTTACGCAAGATTAAATAATTGAGCAATGTTTTGTTATTAATTCTTGACCAACCATTTTTGCAGCACTTTATTTGTTATCTAATTCTTTCTTCATCAATTTTGAAAAGTCAACTTTCAGTTCCTAGGACCCTTAAAAAAAAAAGGCTTTTCTTTCAGGCTAGCTATGTTTTAAGTGAGAATTGAAAAATATATAGATCTAGCTCTTTTGAAATTTATAAATTTTAAAGTTACTTACTTCGTCAAGAATTCAAAATGCGGAATTAGAAAGTCTCATATTAGAAGGGGTGATTCTTTATGGATTAGTCATGATTTATTGGATCTATTAGGACTTGTTATGGGTGTTTTTTTTATATGTCTACTCTATAAGCCCAATAAACCTTCACCAAAACAAATACTTAAACTTATATTTGATAAAATATTTTAGCAATTTCAAAAAAATTAAAATACATAACATATGAATTATTTGTAATTAAATGTTTTTTATTCTGTTTTGTTTGAATAAAATAATTAAAATATATTTTATTTTTTTATTTAAAAATTAATAATTAAATCTCTCTTCCTTAAAATAAAATTTTATTTTAAAATTAAACTTAATAAAATAATTAATCAAATTTAAATAGTCAAATAATATTTAATAATTCAAATTTTTAATAATAAATTATAATTAATAATTTAAAAATAAAATATTAATAGTTTTTCATAGATCAATTTCACAAAAAGAATATAATATTATTTACCGATTACTTCATTTAATAATGATAAAATCATTTAATTATAGAAATTATAATCATTCAACAGCTTTCTTACTCATTCCATACATTATATCAACGAGATGCATTATTAATTTCAAATCTCCAAAGTTTAATCAATTTTAAACATTCTTTCAATTAACTAGGGCTTTTAAGTTAATGGATAATATTATTATTATAATATTATATTTTTTTTATCAGACAAAGACAAATATATAAATAATTGAATGCTCCAATCCTATTACAAAGTGTAAAAAAATATATAGAGATAAAATCATAGGAATGTAAATATATAAGCTACCCAACAAATCTATCTCACTAATTAATACAACATATAAAAAAAAAAGAAATTATTATATAAAATTTATTATAATCTACAAAAACATACATGACAAAAAATAGTTTAAGCAACATGCCATTAAAATATTATATGAAACCTTTTTTCAGACTCTTGCTGACCTGACTTCTTTTATCTTTTATCTTTTACATATATTTCATCTTCAAATTCCTTACAAAATAATTTCTTATTTTCTCATTGCTTCTTTCTGCCATGTTTATTTTCCCCTTCATATTTTCTTAACCAACATATAATAAATATCACATATAACATACTAAATTTGATATCTAACACTAGTAATTTAATTAATCTAATGCATAATTAAAAATGATGTAAGACTTTTTCTCCAAATTCTAAAAAGACATAATTCCAAAGGATTTAATCTAATGCGTAATTAAAAATATGTAAGACTTTTTTTTCCAAATTCTAAATAAAACATAATTCCAAATAATATTAATAGTCTGAATTTTTAAATAATATAATATCTTTAATTTTTAAATAATTCAAAGAAGCATGAAATTTTAAAATGTTATAATAACTAAAGAAAGTTTTTGTATTTATTTAAATTGACATATTAAATTTTAAACTTGTATAAAATATTGGCATATTGATGTTAAAATTCATGACCCATGCATCTCTCGTTATGGTGAATCCTGATATATTAATTTAAAATAATTTTACATAGCCTCTAATTTGTTTTTTAAACCTAAAAAATAAATGAATTTTAATATAATTTTTTATGTAATATGTAAGTTCATTGTGTAATCTTAGAGTTAAGTAATTTTGGTTTGTTCTGACTCATAATAAAAAAAGTTAACACAACCCTACTTGAATCCATGGTAAATAAACTCGGATCTAAATCTGTTTTGATATATCTAAACTTCAACCATTTTAAAATCTAAAATTATTAGCTTATTATAATTGAAGTTTGATCATCAACCACCGATATCATAACACAAAATTTATATTTTTTTTCTCAATTTTTCATAATATATTCAAAGCTAAACTTATTAGAAATCAGTGGTGGGTTGGTAAAATCACATAATGTCTACTAATAACCATAACAACTACCTCACCTTAAAAACGTAATTAAAAGATAAACATGGTTGGTTATCCCAAAGTTTTAATGATTTTAATACTTATATTTTTTTAATTTGTACTAATCTTATAAATGGCTATCATAATTAATATTTAGTTCTTGGTGGTCCATGGTATAGAAGCATTTGGTGATATTTGATCTTCTTTGTCCTCTCCTGTTTGTATGATTGCTATCATTAACATTGGCCCCATTTTATTCTTCTATATACTCAATCAACATTCCATGCCAACTTTATTGCTTACAAGAAAGATATATAAAAGGGTACAGTTATGTTTAAAGTCCACTTCTTAATATGGTATCAGAGTCATATAAGTCCATCCTAAGGTGTTGGGCCACCCGTTATCGGGCCGTTATTGGAACACCCATAAATCTATAGTCTCACGTTCGAGATGTCCAGTCCTCGGCGTGAGGGGATGTGTTGGAAATCCCACATCGACTAGAGATAAAGTCAATCTAGTCTATATAAGTGGGTGCAAACCTCACTTTACCAAACCAATTTTGTGGGGTTAAATTAGACTTAAAGTCTACTTCTTAACGGGTACAAACATAAAAATTACACTTAATCAATTTTTTCATAGACACTTTTTTTTTTTAAAAAAAGTTTCCCATTATCTAAAATTTATTTATACATAGATTAAAATAAAAATTCAAAGAAACTACATGAGAAAGCTTATGTAAAGAAAACTGGTAAAGAAAACATGTTTAGGAAAAAGTTCATCTCAACATACCCTTTTAACCAAAAGGGTGGAACCTAGCCACAGGAACACATAGCAAGGGATGTGCCCTAGGAAGTGCCATTCCAGGTCCCTCTTCCATGTCAATTACACCTTTCCCTTCTTCACCAACCTTCCATTCAAAACACTGAATCATTCCAGCTAGGGTTGTGTGAATAATCTGCAAAGCTAGTGAAGCACCAGGGCAGCTTCTTCTCCCAGCTCCAAATGACAAAAGTTCAAAATGCTGCCCTTTCAAATCCAATGGACTCTCTCCCTCTTCATCAAGGAACCTCTCTGGCTTGAACTCAAGAGGGTTTTCCCAGTAGTTTGGATCCCTACCAATGGCCCATACATTAACAAACACAGTGGTTTTTGCTGGAATGTCATACCCTTTAACATTACAATCTTCAGTGGATTGCCTCACTATTAAAGGTCCTGTGGGGTGAAGCCTCATTGTTTCCTTTACTATGGACTGAACATAAGGAAGGTTTGGAATATCTGATTCCTCCACCAATCTATTCTTACCAACCACTGATTCAATCTCTTCCCTTGCTTTCACCATCATATCTGGATGGTTTATTAGCTCAGCCAAACCCCACTCTATTGTAGTCGCTGAGGTCTCAGTTCCAGCACCAAACATATTCTGCAAATTCCATAACCAAAACAACTTCTTAGTTTCCTTTTTTCCTTTAAAATATGACACCAATAACTTAACTTCTTATATCTCATTTTAACAGGATAAACTACTATTCAATCATAAATAATAAATTTATTAACCTTTGTTTTAACATGAAAAGGTATTATTCAATCATAATTAATAAATTTATTAACCTTTAAGATCTATAAATTCAAACTATCTATAAAAATAGTTAATCAAATATATTTTTTAATACAAAAATAAATCCAATTCATCACTCTAAAATTTTAAATATAAAAAAATATCTAATTTTTTTGTAAGATTTTCACTCCTTCCATATACAAGAAATAGTTATATGATTTACAGATTCCAATTATGTAAAATATGTTTTTTTTATTTTTATAATTATAATAGAAACTTAAGTAATAAAATTTTAATTTTTTATTTTTTTAAAAAATTAATGTATTTCTCGTCATTAATATTTTTTCAGAATTATATCATAAATGTGTCAGAAAAAAAATTGAATTTGACAATTCATAATATTATTTCATGAGTAGGATGGAAACACATAATTAAAGAGAAGTGTCTGAATTTCAAGCTTGATAGTTTAACAGTGCGAAATGTTATATAAAACTAATGTATTTTAAAGAAGAACTTTGTATTGATGAAATGATTGAAGAGCTTGGTAATTACCATAATGAAGGCCTTAATATTTTCTCTGGTTAATCTAATCTCTGAATTTTCATCAGCATAGATATCAAGTAGAATATCAAGTAAATCCTTCACCGTTTCATCTCCATCACCACTTTTTTCCTTCTTCTTTCTTCTTGCATCTTCATGTTCCTTTATGATCTTCTCCATTATGGCATCGTACCTACTTCTAACTCTTTCAAGCTTTTTACCAAAGCCCTGCAAATCCAACTTCTTAACAAACCACAACATGTCTCCCAAGTTGAACTTCCCACCAAGTTCAGTCATCTCTTTCACCAGCTCAATCAATTGGTGCCCCTCCCCTTCAACATCACAACACCTTCTTCTCAAAGCCATTCTAGTGATTATGTTATTTGCCAGCATGGCTAGCTCCTTGCCAAGGTTCACCTCCTCTCTTAAACCAGCCTTTTGCATCATACTGTTCAAGAACAGCTTTGTCTCCTCAGCTCTAACGGGAAGGTGCTGGTGAAGCATCCGGCTTCCAAGGAGTTCACTCATGCAAACCCTTTTCATGAACCTCCAATAAGGTCCATAGGGTGCCAACACAAAATCTGAAGAACCGTATGTGATGTAGTCCAAATTTGTTCTTTTGGGTCGGTTTAGGAAGCATGTTTCGTTGGTTTTGAGGCATTGCCTTGCCATTTCAGGCGATGAAACAAGAACACAAGGCTTGGAACCAAACAAGAGATAGACCAAAGGGCCATAATGTGATGAGATGCTGTGAAATGCTTGGTGGGGGAGCTTGTTGAGGAGGTAGAGGTGCCCTAACACAGGGAGGGCTCTAGGACTTGGTGGTAGGTGTGCCTTGATGCCAACCTTTGTGAGGATTACACGTAACAAGAAGATTGAGGCTAGCCACAAGAGAAGCAACACAAAATAGTCACCAGAATCAGCCATGAATGTTGGAAAACAGTTATCTATTATGAACAACACAACTAAACTTTTAGCATTCTTATGTGGTGGCCACCTAGTTATAAAATGATAGAAGTTATTTTATATATATCAATATATAATTCATTTGTCGCCAAATTCTTTCACGAATTGTTTAATCTTGATGTATAATTGAATTCAAATCAAGTAGTAAAAAAAACGTCATATACCAACTATTAGTTTTATATTTCACCCTTATCAGCACCATATATGAGTACTTAGTATGGATTTGTCTAATCCAGCTGAAATAAAAATGGGATTAAATATAATAGAGTTTAGACAATGAGTTATTGTTAAATAAAAATGGTATTGATGTACTTATTATTATACTTATAGTTCATTTTTTTCTATCATGTCATTTATTTATAAAGTTAACAAGTTTGTCTCATTATAAAAAAATTTGTTTTATCAATTATATTATTAACTTATAAAATGATAAAATTAATTATTAATTCAATTAAAAATTAATTTATAATTTAATAATAATATTAAAAATTAATTTAGATTTTAATTTTAAAATTAATTTAATTATCATATTATAGAAATTAAGTTTATAACTTTTTAATATCAATAACTATTATAAAAATATAATTTTTATTATAATAAAAATTATTTTAGATATTAATAATTTTTAGTTTATAAAACAATTTTTAATTTAGTTATTATAATAATTAATTAATTTTTTTTAAAATAATTTATATTTAATAAATTTATTGTATATTCCAGTAAAGAGGTTGATTAGAAATGCATACATATGAAAATTATTTGTTAGCAGATGTCAGTTCATTAAATGAATACAAGTATTTTAAATGATAACAAATATTATAAAAAAGGTATATAATAGTAGGAGATGTATGACATGTGTTATATGTATCATTTTTGCTTAAACATAAATGATATAAGAGAGAAAACATGATAATTAAATATGATACTATAACTATATTAATGGTAGAGTTAAAAGTTAAGAGAAATTTGTGATTATTTAATTCCATTTTTACGTGAGGTGTGTTAGGAAAACCATAATATATTAGTTAGTATAATTATACTTCCTCTTTGCCAAATTATAAGCATTATTGTCTTTTTCATAAGAGACTATTTTCTAATTTTATTACATACTTTTGCATTAAAAACCCTTAATTATTTTAGATCATAAATAACAAATGTTAAGAAATGACTTGTTTTTCTCTTGTAAGTATTAGTTAATTAAAGAGTTAAGTTTTAAAATTGAAACTCCACCATTATTCTCTCTATACATTAATTATTTAAAAAATTGTAAAAATATTGTAATTACTGACAAATGGAATGTTACAAACTAATTTGACTTGAGTTTTTATTTTATTTTATTTTAACCTACCAAGTAATTACTGGAACACAACTAGCAAAAAAATAATAAATTTCTTGTACTAAAGTTTGTTAAATAAAATTTTAAGTGGTCCATACATCAATTAGAACATTAATTATAAGATTAAATATAATAGCAGGAAAGGGAATTATTAAGTTAATGTGTAGGTAAAATATTAATATCCGTACCTTTTTGATTTCTTGCTAAATAAATATCCGTGAGTGGTCCTATAATGCATTATCAATAAGATAAAATATTAAAATTCGTACCTTTTTCTAATTTCTTCTTGGTTTCTTGCTGAATAAAATATACAGTAAGTGGTCCTATAGTAGATTGTCTTCTTTGGGTTCCATTCAACGTGCATGTTCTTCTTTTCTCCCAACAATATAAATAAATAATTTCTTGTGATCAAGATAATTTTTTATGATGATCAATTATGACAACATAAGATTTGAGACCTGCATTGATTATTGTGATAGATTTTGATAAATTTTATTGTCATTAATTATTTCATCGTAAAAGCTATTATAAATTAATTTAAAATGTGTTAATAATAAAAATTTAGGGTGATTACATTTTAATATTTACAAGATTCATAAAAAAAATATCACAAATGTGATAAAAACCAATTAGTAATTTTTTTTTCTACATTTATTATCATCACAAAAGTATTGTGACCAAAAGAATTGGTTGATTAAGTCTATGAAATTTTGCACCAAGTGAATAAAAATGTCAAATAGTTAAATTTTTTTATGTATTCACTCAAAGTGAGAATGTGATTGATTTAAGTGGTATATTTTAAATGATATCTTTTTTATTTAAATGATTTTTTTTAACGAGTTCAAAATTTTTACGTGATGCTGTTCTAGTAAAAATAGTGTCTATTTTACTTAAACAAAAAGGCTTCAACATAAGGGCTTAAAACACAATCTACAACATAAGGGCTTCATATTGTGATGGATTCATGTTAGTATGGAATTCAAATCCATGGTATGGTGACATTAATTCATTATCTTGTTCATATTTGTTTTTTTTTTCTAAAAAAATCTTTGTGAAGACTAAGTTTTATAAGATCATGTATACAAACTTAGGGAAAAGTCCAATCCTCTAAGGTTTTGAGTAAATGATTAAAAATAATTAAGTATGAAATGCAAAAGAACTTGCATATGATAGACAATGCAAATCAACAGACAATCAAATTCTTCACTCGATCATGCATATATCGTCTGACAAACGATATGATCAGACGATATAAAGTTTCACATTATTTGAACACATGACTTTTTTTATGTGATATCAATTTATGAAGAACCTCAACCCATGTAAGGAGGAGTCACCACAAGAAAATAAGAAAAGAAAAATAAGAAAGAAGATCTTACAAAGAAATTCCAAGAAAAATAAGAAAGAAAAACAAGGGGAATGTACAAGAACCTTGAAGAAGAGATTAGAAATATTAATAGCTCTTGTAATTTCCTTGTAAATAAAAATAGAGTTAGTTTAGTGTCATTCTTTGAAATGAAATAAGAGGTTAGTTGTTTGGACACATGGAAAGTATAAAAAACAAGGGCCTTGTTTGGGAAGCTTTGGAACATCTTCCAAACATGGTCTAACCTTTTAGAATTCCACTCATGTGCATGCATTTTTGTTTTCCCTTTCTATTATATAAGGGTGTGAAACTCATTTGTAACATAACTTTGAAGATTAATTGAGAGCAAGAACTAATTCTCTTTGAAGTTCAAGAGGTAAGCCTCATTTCTAGAATTTTATCTTAATTTTCGATAATTCAAGTGGTGATTTTGACTAGCAAACATTTTCCTAATCATCATGAATTCATGTTCCTCCACCTTTTCAGCTAAACCCTCATTGGTTAGCTTTCTCTTACAACACTCCTTTTCACAAGTTACATTTGTGGTTAAGTAGCTCTTGTTATGATTGACATGCAACTCACATAATATCTTTCAACCTCACTCGGCCCATTACCTACACCTTCTAATCTCTTTCTATCCCTTTTTTCGGTCGTGATATGTATAAAGCGATACTTGCATCAACAAACCATATGCTTATATGACCACATTTTACCAATTTTTTCACATATTATATGCATTCACCTATTCACTTTATGCTTACTGACCCTCTACAATGAATTTCATCTTCTTCAATATTCCTAAATTATTTTTCATATTTTTGTCAATCGTCATATCTTACTTCAAGAGTTTTCTTACATTTTTGACAAAATATGTAACACTCTAAAATTTATAAGTTCAAAATTAACCATTAATTAACTTTGATTAGTGATTTCACCACTAATCAATTAATCCTATTAAAAAAATCTTAAATAAAAACATAAGAAAACATGACAACTTTATTATATATTGATATTTCTTCTCATTGTTTCGTCTTTGAGTTCATCTTAAAATTTATGGGATATGTTTTAAGTTACGAACGAAAGATTGAAATCTTTATTTATTAATAATCCACATAAATAAGAATTTTAAAAATTAAATGAAAAAGTTATAACCTTTTTAGTAAGAATGGTATTTGAAAAGCGTGATTAGAGTTGTTGACACATTCTAAAGAGATCCAATTTTTATGTCTTTTTCCTTGGTTTCTTTTTTTCCTATATATGATAAAAAAGTGGAAACTATGTGTCTTGGTAGACCAAGAAAAATGAAATTAAGTCAATATATTTTAGATTTTTACTTATAAATGTTTTAGTAAATTTGTGTACTAGTTGTTTGATCTGTTGGACAATTTTATTATGAGTTTTATAAGGTTTAAGCAATTTTGTGAGGACTTAAAAATGGGTCAAGAGCTAAATTTGATATTTTCATGTTCCATAAAAACCTATATACAATAATCATACAAAAGCTTTCTCCTAGATCAAGATATATATGTCTTTTAAAATTAATAAGTTTCTGACCAGAGATTTATGAACTTAGATTTTAGTCCTATGATTTGAACAAATGTCATTTTTTGAGGGTGATTCAAACTAAAAATAATTGTTTCTATGTGTTATGAGAGTTTAATACACGAACTACCTTAAAACGTGTCCTAATTTGTTAGTTGTGAAATTTTTATGAAAAGAGAATTTTACCATATATTTCTAAGCCTAAAAATTTGTTGTGTTTTGCTTAGAATTTGAGAAGCTTATAATTACCTTTTGGTGAAGCTCTAAACTAAGAATATTTTATCATATGTGTAACTGTGATAGAATTCAAATATGCATAAGATGTTTTCAAACATAAAAAAGCATAAACAAACTCAAGTTTAAGCATGAATCTAATCTTTGAAAATTATATCACAAAAGGCTTGAATTTATTTAGAATAACATGATAAGAATAAGAACGTAACAAAGAATTAAAAACAATTAGGAATAAGAATTAAAGATATATAATTGAATTGATATAAGAAGTTGAGTGACAAAACAAGAAAAAGATAAAAACAAAAAATTAAGATAAAATAAAAGAAAAAAGGGGCAGAGGACTTAGGATATTAAATAAGCAAGACACACGAAGATAAAGAGGTTAAAGTTTTTTTTTTAAATGAGGGGTGCATGACAAAATTTTTGGGGTGCAGAAAGTAAGAGCTTAAGTTTAATCTCCAAAATGCATGTACTATATGGTCAATAAAGCCTAATTAGGCTTGTATTAGGTAGGATTAATTTCCTTTAAGGTGGTCCCAAAAATCAAGTGATATCCTCTTTTCATTAAAAAAAAGTGGCAATTTTGAAATACGATTTGAATTACATTTTCATAACTAAAGGAGAGTGACACTTTACTTATGTTTTGGAATGTGGAAAATAATATTTTATTTTCATTAGTCTGTTATAGATTTTTGTCTAATTTTAATATTTTGAGTTTTAGCCAAAAATATTCTATTCTATTATTCTTGTTTTCATTATACTAGCTAGGAAAAACATTAACTTTGGAAGTCGATTACTCTGATTGTCTTCGGCTAATATAACTAGTCTATGTTTTAAGAACACTTTTTATCTATATAATTAGAATGTTGATTAATGCATTGGCATGGGTAATATTTCTTCTTACCAGATCATTGTATAAAGAATGTTGCTTAAATATTATGCAAAAGAATCTTCAAATAACAGAATGTAGTGCTTTTTAAGATAAAATAATTTCTAATCCCTCTAAAGTTTATAAAGTTGTTTTAGACTTTTTTTTAAAAAAATGTTCTTTTTTTAGTTTCTCATAATTTTAAATTTTAAATATACCCTTATTGGTTCCTGAAGTGATTTAGATCGAGTCTTACGTAAGGAAAAAATGTGATTTAGATGATGCTTGAGAGAACAAATATAGTATTATTTCAAAATTAGAAAAGCTGAAAATGGACAAAAAAAAATAAAGAGACCAAATGAACTTTATAAATTTTAGAAGAACAAAAACATATATTAAACCCGTGTTTTTAATAAGAAAAGGCAAAATATAAATTAATCATCGCATGAGAAACCTCATCAATGACCCAGATGAAACAAATGGAATAGCAGGAAAAAAGATGCATAAAAATATTTTAAACATAAATTTTATATTATTTTCTTTAAAAGGGGGAGAGTATACTTTAGGATTATAAAATTTCACCAAAGCAATATCAAGAATTGTGAACAAATTTGTGTATTAAATTTCCATCCTTTGTGTTCACAATAACAAAACCTTGATAGATAATGGATCACGCAACTTATTTGATTCACTTAAAGTAATATTTCATAAATATTTACAACGAGATCCATCTAGATTGATTCTTCCACTGTCTTTTATTTTCCTCTCCTCTGCACTAAACTAAAAATCATTCAATCTTTTGTCTTTCATTGCTATTGGGAAGCAACCGAAACATCAAAACGTAACTGCAAAGCTTTAGATAATTTCACAAGAATTATCATTAGTGTAAGTTGATCTCCTTCCTATAATTAATAAATATCTCTCATCAAAGACAACGTTAACACTAAATTTCAACTACAGGCCAAAAACAATTGCATCCAGCTAGTTATACAGTTTGCATTCCTCTATCTGAACTGAACCATCCCTTCACAACCGGGAATTTGTATTAACAAATTGAAATCCTAAAGCTGTAAAAGATCAAAACAGAAGAAAAACTTTATGCTTGCAATCAACATGCATAGTGATAAATAAATATAGCCTACATTTTGCTGATTGGATATGACCAAGAAAAGTATTTGCCCTCTCTACAAACGCCACATGTAGGCGGAGTCAGGGGGAGCAATACGCTCCCAAGAAGAGTGGAAACAAGCAAAACCTAAGAATATCCACAGCAGCCACCCTTTTTTTCACCAGCATTCATGTCTTGGTTAGGAACAATTATCTTGGTTCCCTTCAGAAGCCCTGAACTGCCATTTGGATCTGCATCATCATTGGCAGTTAGTGTTTTCTTGCTTATAAGTCTGTATATCTCACTTAGAATGGTCAGAAAGGCAGTTTCCACATTAGTTGATTCAAGCGCTGATGTCTCCATAAAGAATAGGTTCTCTCTTTGCGCAAACTCCTCGGCGTCTTCAGTTGGCACTGCTCTAACAGTTCCAAGATCACACTTGTTGCCAATTAGCATCACAACAATATTTTTGTCAGCATGGCCTCTCAGCTCCTCTAACCACTTTGCCATGTTATCAAATGATTGACGTTTAGTCATGTCATAAACTAACATTGCTCCAACAGCACCGCGATAATATGCACTAGTAACTGCCCGGTACCTGAGAGAAGAAAACAGAGATTTCAGAAGCTAAGTTGCAAATAAAAGCCCCAAACTCTAAATTAAAATCTAGAAAACAATTCAAGTTGTAACCAAACCAAGATGCAAACCAAGCTAAAGCAGAGAGCATATATATAACATAATTAGAATATGATTACTCATCATAGCCTCGCACGCAGAAACAGCTACCTCGACAATACAGAAGGCTCAAATATGACTTCTTTAAAGAGTACGGGTATACTGTAATTCCATCTGTTTAGGAAATTACCACTTGAAAATTTTTTACTTTTCATAATTTGTCACTTACATCCATATATTTTCTGACAGTCAACAACAATAATTCCACGCTTCACTAAAGTGCATCCAAGGATCCAAATTTTGGAGGAGCTAAATCCAAATAAGACATAAAATGAGTTTAGCTTTCATGCACATGTAAATGTTTTTATTGTTGTCAACCAATCAGAAATCATTTTAAGTATGACTTTTAAAGTAGTCTATCATTAGATAAAAAACCTATTGTCATTATTTTTTAACAGGCATGTCACTTGTTGATGAACTAGATACCCATTTGACTTTATCCTTTCTTCCTCTCTCCGTCACTTTCTCTTTATGTAGGTTACCATGAGTGGGGTCTAGGCCTAGTTTATTTATAGAATTCAACAAACCTATCATTCATAACCATCGACCTTCTTAGATGAGTCACAAAATCCTTTACATTATTAATACGTTCCAATTAAAATTAAACAACATTGCATCAATTTCCAATAACCACTATGCAAATCTTCATCACAAAATCCTCTAATTCAAAACAATCACTACAAAATTTGCAGCCTGAACATTAAACACTTGATCCCCTTCTCCCCATATTATAAGGTCCTACCAGCCTCAACCATAACCAAAACCATTCAATTCGACCATTAAACAAACCAAATTAGCTCCAGCACTTTCCATTTGTTTTCATATACACTATGATCGCGTGAATACGTATTCAATTACTACCGCCGAGTTTGATTAGTTTCTGAGTCAGTAGACTTGAGAAAACTCGTGATAAGACAAAATATATATAAAGCAGTGATCTCTAGCAAAGTTTAAATCATTTCCAAAAGTGTAAATCATCTAAACCACACAAGAAACGCCTTCTTAAATTAATAAACAACAACAAAAAGGAAAACGACATTCCACCAAGCAAAACGACACGCAATTTCTAAATTGATTGTTCAACAGTAGAACGAAACAGAAGGATGAGAACAATTAACGGTGCGTTTGTGGAAGGTGTGTTCTTAATTATGGTTATTGAATTTATGAGAAGCAAAACGACAGGCAAAGGAAAGCGAAACGCGGAAGGAGGAGAGAATGGACCTTTCTTGGCCCGCGGTGTCCCATATTTGAGCCTTGACGGTTTTGTTATCGATGATGAGAGTTTTGGTCTGAAACTCGACGCCGATCGTGGCTTTTGAATCGGCGCTGAATTGGTTTCTGGCGAAGCGCGCGAGGAGCTGGGTCTTGCCGACGGCGGAGTCACCGATCAACACCACTTTAAAGACGTAATCGATCTTCTGGCTGAAATCGCCGTACAGGTTCGACATCCCGCGGAATTGAAACAGTGATGGCTACGCGAGACGGAGGGTGCCGTTGGCGGCGGCGTTGTTCAGATGAAGCATTGCGAATGGTTTTTGTCGTTGTTGTTGTTGCGATCGCGAAGGGGTGAAGAAGGCATGATCATCACATGTCGGTGAAAGAAAGAAAGAGGAAAAACGCGGTCGTTTTGGTACGTTTGACAAAAGAAGAGGCGTGAGGAAGAAGGAAAGGGGTGGTGGCCGTTTGGGGTGGGAAATGAGAATTGGTAGAAAAAAAATAATATATTACAACTTTTTTTATTATTTATTTTTATATTTATTCAAGATGATTAGTGTTTTTTAACTAGTTATATTGTGTAAAATTAATATGTTATGTAAAATTATATATATATATATATATATATATATATGTAAGAGTAAAATTAAATTATAAACATAAACATTTAGAAACATATATCAAAGGATTATATAATTTATATTATATAAAACTGATTAGTTATGTTTTTAATTTATCTTTAAAAATATGAATTATGAGGTAATTGACTATGATTCTTTTCTCTCTTTAATTAATATGGAATGTATAAATAAAAAATATAATGAATCATTTCAAATAAAAATAAAATTATAAAATAGTAATTACTTTTAATTACTATTTTTCTTAAACTACATTCCAAATTAAAAAATAAAAAGTATCAACGTAACATTAATGCTTGTACCATAATATTTATATATCTATTAAATATTTAAGAGTTCAATAAATAAAATATTAAATATCTTTTTCAAGACTATTTATTTATAGGAAAACATAATAGTATATCATTATTAAAATATCTACAGTAGTATACAAAATTTGAGTAAATAATATATATATATATATATATATATATATATATATAATTTTTGTTTAATTTTTAATTACTATTTCCCATTGAATATATTTTAAACTAATATAGTGTTTAAATAGACTATATTTATTATAATTATAATACATAGTAATTTAAATAATAAATGTCATTCTATTTAAATATAATAATAATTTAAATTATTATATTAAAATATAAAATAATAAAATGTTGTAAAATTATATTAGCAAAAATGATGATAAAGCGTGTATATAATTTTATTGTGAATTTAAAGTAATTTGTTTAAAAAATAAAATCTATCTTTTATATACTATTTACTTTTGAAAAATTTAAATGCTAATTTTATATCATTAAGATCATTATTTAAATTATTAATTTTTTAAATACCATTGACTTTTCTATTACTTTGTTGTTTATCATTTTAATTTGTGGATTTATCTACATATTTCGCTCTTTAATTATAAATTATTTTAATTTTTACTATTATCCATAAAATTATACTTTATTTATTTATATATATATATATATATATATATACTTCATAGAATGGTAGATAAAATCCTTATTTGTAAACTTTTTAAAAATTAGAAAGTTTAAAATAAAATAAATTTACATAGATCCATATAGTAAATTATTTCTTAATCATTACCAGAAAAACATTGCATATTGATGAAATTATTAATTTTTAAAACAAGTATCTTTAAGCTCAATTTAAACATTAAAGTTAATTGAGTAGTTTATAATTTCTTAAAAAACAAATATAATTACGGGATAAAAAAATATTTATAAAAATAAAGAAGTTGTGATCATAATTTATTAAAAGAATTATAAAAAAATTTTAAAAAATGATTTTTTAAACCAAATTTTACGTCTTAAAATGTTTGTCTTTAATTATTATCTTTAATTAAATTAAATGTATAAAATTAATATAATTTTTAAAATATTTAATTTTCACCTAAAATCAAACATATATATATATTATATACATAAAAATTATTTTTTTAAAAAAATATTTATAAAATTATTTATTTTGGTCTATTAACTTTATTCCTACATTTATAATGAAAAATAGGATTACATAGTTTTTTTATAAAAACATTATGAGAGTTGATATTTTTTAGTTTTGAAATTTTAATATTTTTTAGTATTTTAATGAAACTTATATTTTTATACTTCATGCGGTGTAGAATATAAAATAATGCAAAAGACTATACTTAATGCATTTCTTAATCATACAATAAACTAATACATTTCTTAATCATACAATAAACTAAAACAATGCAAAATATAAATCCACATTATATATTGTGACAAGAATTTTATTTGGAAGAATCTATTTAATTAAAATTTATTCTATATAAATTATTTTTTAATAATTGAATATTAAATATAAAATGATGTGTATGATGATACATATATTTTAAATATGATTTAATAAATATATTATATTTAAATAATTTTCAAATACTAAATGTAAATTAAAATAACTATTTTTAATGCTATTTATTAAAATGGTTTTTGAATAATAAGATATGAATTTAAAAGTTTATTTAGGTATGAAAAAATGTAAAAATATTAGAAAATTATATTTTTTATTTTTAATATATTTAAATATAAATACTTTAATTAAAACACATGTGCAATCTTTTATATATATATATATATATATATGACTCTTTAATATAAAAATAATATAAATTATACAATTAATTTCAATAAAATAAAGTAGTATTTACTATATATTTTGATTAAAAGTTATTGTAGAAAAAAACTATTTCATTTTTTTATGTAATTTTTTTAATGTTTACCAAAACAACCACAATACGACCTGCATATAAAAGAGAGCAATGATGAAATTATAACATTGAAAACAAAATCCTATATATGGATAAAGATGTCAACATCAATTCACCAAAAGCTTGGACAATGAGAAGGCATGCTAAATTGTTCTATCTGTTGGATTCAACTGATTATGAAGAAACTGATTATAAAGAAGTATCAAAAGGTTTCCTGAGGCATGTTTTCTGAGACATGTGTGAGAGCATTGCCCGTAAGGACTTATCCACAGTGTATTGTGCAAGTCTCCCAAGTATAACAATTACTTGGTTGGTATTCCGAGGATCTCAGAACAACAATCTTTAAAGAGCAAAGAACCCAAAGAAGAGAAGAGTGAGAGGTGTGTTTTGAAAAGGAGTAGAGAGTTCTTGTTATAGAGATTGGAAGACCCCATGATCCCTTTAGGTTACGAAAATCATGGTGTAACATTGTGAAAAACTCAACATTCATGAGAACGTGCATGCAACGTCTAGAAGGCAGCCTGAAGACGAATTCTCCAACATTCAGAACATGAGCGGATAAGGCTTCAAAAGGCAATAAATAAATAAATAAAACAAATGCCAAAAAGGACTTGCACCCCCTTTATCGTACACGCAGGTGTGAAAATCAACAAGAAAATTGAACTTAAACATGTACAAATGACCCCATGGAAAGCCCATTTTGGGTCCAAGCTTTGTGCGTGTGAGACCCTACTTCTTTACTACCCACTTTACCCATATAAACCCTTTGAAAGGGTGAGATGTTGGCAATGTGGGACTTTGACTTTTGCAATAGCCATACAAAAACACAACAATCCCCCACATATTGCAAAAGGCAAAAGAAAGAAAGAAAGAAGAAATTTTGGGTCTTATAAAAGATGTAATGCATCAGAACTGATATAACAAGCTATATGAACCAGTCTTACACTAAGAAACTTAACATACGGTGTAGTTGGTGTAGCAAGCTATATGAACCAAAAACACACTTAGTGTACATTAGAGGTTAATCAATCAAAATACACCCTCATAATACTTGTTGTTTGGTGTGCTTACTAGGTCATGCACATACCCGGTATTCATGAGTGCTTTGGTGATCTTGTCTAGATCTCATACAAGTGACCCCACTTGATACTCATATATGTGATTTCATCAAGTGTATGCTGCAAATCATACATCACTCGTAAGGGATATGCAAATCATTAAAAACTTTGTTAGAAGTTTAAATTCCTAATACCACATGGAATTTAATTGCAAATTTTATCCTCACATTGTTCGAGAATCTAACACTTTAACACATCATAGAAAGGGAAAAATTGATTTAAATCAATTTTAGTGCTAACAGAACTAACAAGTGACTTGTTCTTACCCATATGAACCTTATTCATGGGATCTCCAATCACAAAGGTTGGGTTCCCATCATTTGTTTGTTTTAAATTGGCTTGAGTCTCATTCCCTTCGATATTTTTAAAATCATGTTTCTCTCTAAGGATTTCGTTAGAGGATCTGCAAGATTTCATTCTAATTTAACATAATCAATGAAAATTGTTCCACTCTTTAGTAGTTGCTTTATCATATTATGTCTCAATGTATATGTCTATTCTTTCCATTGTATGCTTTGTTTTTAGTTATAGCTATTGTCAACTGGCAATCACAGTGCATGGACATTGATGGGGTTGGTTTCATTCCTAAAGGAATGTTTGCTAAAATGTTTTTCAACTATCCATCTTTAGTTCCAGCTATTTCAAGAGCAACAAACTCTAATTCCAAATAATTGTTTGTCTGGTTGATCTCCAAGTAATAACACCACTCTCAAGTGTAAACACATAACCACTTGTGGATTTTATCTCATCTGAATCGGTGATCCAGTTAGCATCATTGTACCCCTTCTAGTACATGAGGAAATCCACTATATTCAATGGCATAATCCATTGTACCTTTTAAGTATTTCGTAAGTCTTGCAAGTGCATCACAATGATCTAGGCTAGGGCATTGAATGTACATACTCAATCTACCTATTGCATAAATAATGTTTGGTCTAGAAAAGCTCATTAAATGCAATAAGCTCCCAATAATTGGGGCATATTGAGGCTGAGAAATAGATTCTCCTATGTTTTTCTTTAATTTAGAGTTAGCATCATAAGGGGTACTTACTAGTTTGAGGTCATAATAGTCAAACTTCCTAAGAAGTTTCTCAACATATTGTTCTTGGGATAATAAGATACTATCTCCATTTCTTATGATTCTAACTCCTAAAATCACACTTGATTCACCCATGTCTTTTATTTTAGACTTAGATCCTAAAAAGGATTTTGTTCTACAAACTATATCATTGCATGTACCAAAAATTAGCATACCATCAACATATAAGCATATAATGACACATTCACCTTTCTCAGATTTAATGTACACACATTTATCGACATCATTTGTAGAAAAATCATCGCAGAGCAAAACACTATCAAATTTTTCATGTCATTGTTTTGGTTCCTATTTTAGACTATATAAAGATTTTAACAGTTTACGAACTTTGTTTTCTTGACCAGGAACTATACACCCTTCAGGTTGAGTCAAATAAATCTTTTCCTCTATTTCACCACTCAAAAAGGATATCTTAACATTTATTTGGTGAATAACTAACTTATGGATAGAAGATAGAGCTAACAACACTCTAATAGAGGAAATCATGGTTATTGGGGGCAAAAGTATCAAAATAATCTATGTTGGGTTTTTGAGTGAAACCTTTTGCTACTAATCTTGCTTTATATTTTTTTCTATTGATCTATCGGGATTATAATTTTTCTTAAAGATCCACTTACAACCAATTAACTTTGCTCCTTTAGGCAAATATACTAGTGTCCAAATATTATTTTGCTTAATAGAGTCAATTTTAGTCCTAATGGCTTTATCCCAATGTTTTGCATCGAGGGTATTAATAACTTCTAAAAAACTTAGGATCATTTTTTAACTAGGTAGGTGTAAAAGTCATCCCCAAAAAAGATTTATTTCCTTTGTCTTTTACTTATCCTCAAATCCCTACTTATGGAATCACTGGAAATTTCTATAGGATGTTCAAATGCATCATTAACCTTTAAAGGAAAAACATGTTCAAAGAAATCAATATTTTTCGTTTCTACTATTGTATTATGATCAATTACATCACTTTTAAGGACAAGAAACCTATAGGCAGCAATGTGTTCAGCATATCCTAAGAACATATAATGAAAAGTTTTAGAACCTATTTTCCTTTTCTTAGGATTAGGTTCTTGGCTAGACAACCCCACGCTCTTAGATATTTAAAATTAGGTTCAAAAAATTTCACAACCCATAGGTGTTTTACCAGTTTTTTTATGAGGTGTTCTATTTTGTAATCAACATATTGTAAGTAGTGTCTCTCCCTAAAGATTATCAAGTGCACTAAAACTAATTAGCATAACATTCATCATTTCCTTAAGAGTCTTATTTTTCTTCTCAACTACTCCATTAGAATGAGGTGAATATATGGTGGGGTTACTTCATAAATTATACCTTCTTTTACGTAGTAATCATTAAATACTACATATTCACCACATTTATTTGATCTAATAATTTTAATGACAATGATGGCACGAGGACAGAAATGCGAGTCACAACTTCATAATGGGGCATGGCAGCGACGCTTAGTTGTGTTGCGACTTGCGATGGCGCAATGGAAGGGGCAATGTAGGGCAAAGTCATGGGGTTACAAGTATGGGGAGATGCATTGGTTGAAGGGAGAGGTAATGGTGGGGGAGCGAGACATACAAATGTTAATAACATTGCAAGAAAACGTCAAAGACAACAAAACAACACACACAAAGGAGAAAAGTGTAAGAAAAAAGAGAGGTAAAACAAAATCAATAGGAGGGTGAATTGATTTCAAATAAAACTTATTACCTTTTAAAAGATTTCTTTTAATAAAAATGATTTTCAAATTTGAAATTCAAATTGATTTATGATTTAATTTGAAAAAATAATGAATAAAATAATTTAAAGAACATAACAATATTTCAAATTAAAAATAAAATCAATCACAATTAATGATTTTCTCTCTCTTCCTTAATACATATTATTAAGAGTGTAGCATGGTGTATCTACAAATATTTCTTTATGTTGTAGTTTGTATTCAATATTGAATGTCTAGCCCTAAATTATAACATTTGAGTTGAGTTTTTTCTTCGTGACATGCTCAAAGTGTACCTTTAAGTCAATTAGTGTCCATATAGCCATAATGATCATAACTTGTTTCAAGCCATGTGTCTCTTGTTCGAGCACCTCAAGGCTTCATTAAGCGAGCTTCATTCAATTAATCTTTACTTGATTTGCTCAAGTTAGTCTAAGCAAGTGTGTCTTGTATAACCATGAGTTTTCTAGATTGCTTCTCTTAAATGACTCCAATTTTCATTTTGAGTAAAAATCTTTCTTCTTGAAACCTTGAAAATAAAAAAAAATAGTAAAATCATAGTAAGACATTTCTGTAAATTTAAATTAAAGGCTAATAAAAGATAACCTAAAAGAATGATACATACCTAAATAATTGTCATATTTAATTTTATATATATATATATGATTGGTTTCAACAACCTATACTTCGTCATTCTAATTTCAACAAGTTTTATGTACATAATTGATCTGACCTCAAGATAGTTATGGTCAATCACTGCATCTGAGTTATTGTTTATTTTGGAACTCAAAGTTCCATCACAATTTTGTCCTTAAAATGTGTCTTGGAGGGTTAAGGGAGGAATGTGTATATGAACTACCTTTAACCTTGAATCTTAAGCAATAAGGGATTATTGGGCATACCAGAACAAACCCTCATTCGAGGTCTAAGGGAAATAAGGGTTCATCTTTGGAACCAACTTCCATTTCCTCATAGAGGGTTATGGGAATGAAGGTTCAACTTTGAAACCCCTTTTCGTTTCCAGAAATAACGTCAATGCTCCAACCCTAAGTCCATTAAAGTAAACATCATTAGGATCAATTACTACATCTGGGATATTGTCCACTTTAAAACTTGTAGCTCTGTCACAATATTTTTCTTAAAAGATGTCTCAGAAAATTAAAAGAGAAAGACGCATATAAATTACTATTGGTCTCGACTCCTAAGTAATATAAGAGTATTGGACGTACCAAAACAATAATATTTTTCTATCTCATTTAAGTCTTTTTTTTTCTCATCTACCAAATATATTATTCATATCTTCAATGACACCATTGTCATTATACAATCCAAAACCATTTATGGAGTGTTATCAATCCATATTGTCTACACAAATGTACAACATGCAATTGATGGAAAAAGAAAATACTGACAATGATAAACATGGATCATAACCTGAAAAAGAAAAGTTCAACCTCATGCACTAGTACGTTAGAAACCTACCTAACAACAATACAATAAAGACAAAAAAAACTTCTGAATAAACCCTCATAAATAATTTAAATAAATAAATTTATTAAAAATTATATTTATATGTATTCAGTAATATTTTCTACTTAATTTAAAATATTTACCATGATTTGTTTAAACTTTATTTTTCTCTTTTTACATGAATAAAACTCACTTTAGTCACATAATCAACCTAAACCTAAATTTCTTAAAAAAAGTTATTCAAATTTTTTGTTTTAGAAAAAACTAATTACATCTTTAAAAAAGTTAAATACCTAAACATTATATTTTAAAATGACACTATTATAATTTAAAATATAAATCAAACAATTTTAATTAATTAAATCAATAGTTTTAATTTATATATTAATAATTGGTTTATATGTTGTTTTCTTAAAAATTTAATAACTAATATATATATATATATAACAAAAAGTTAAAAAAAAACATTACAACTTAAGTAACTATTTTAATATTAAAAAATAAAAGTTTTTTAGGGGATGACAATATTTTTTATAATAAATTTTTATAACTTCTTTTAAACACTCATTTCTATATAAGTTTGTGAAAATGTTCACTAGTGCAAAAACCTAAATCTAATCCTATAAGTAACCGGTCAATCTATGCCAAGTTTTAGAACATTGTCGTCAATCAATTAAAGTTATTGTTACTATAATTTTTAGTCTACTTACTATAATTGAATTGACTAATAAAATCCAATACTATCTTAATATATATGATCATTTATATAAAAAGCAATATAGTTTTTTAATGCAGTTACTATTATTTAAATTAAGAGAAAGGCTAGAATGAAGTATCTTGATAATTATTATTAATTAATGTCACCCTTCAAACTTATACCAAACATATCATCTCTTCTTGGAACAAAAGAAAAACCCTAGACCTAAATGTTGGAAAATTTTCTTAGGGGAGAGAGTGTATAAGAGAAAAGATGACACCACTTCCAACATAAAACCTTAAGGCTCAATGTCTATGGGTCTTTGCTTTTCTTTTATACACCTCAACTTTATCATTTCTACTCAATGTGGAACTTTATGCCCACTCTCACACTTGAATACCCAACACTAAATCTAAACCCTAAGAACCATCATGCCTCCACTTCTCCGCCAGCCTCCACTACCACTAAACTAAATTCACCCATCAAAACATGAGAGGTTTCTTAGTGTCATGAGGGAGATAGTCGTTCTTCTTTGCTTATACAAAGACAATTTCAAGCAAAATTTGTTCAGAATGTGAGCCAATGGATTAGCAGAGTGACAAAGAATCACTAGCTTATACATAGAAGCATTATGCAAGTGTCACATGCTCTTACTATTTTGCTATTTTGTTGCATTCTTAGCTAAACTCTTCACACACAAAAAGAATGAAGCCAATACCAAGTAGGAAGAAATAAAAAAAGAAATCACTACTTTTGATGAAAAAGGGGTGAAAGAGGCAAAATGAGTGGGTGTAAGTGTGTAGTGTGACCACAATAGAAACTTTTGCAATACATTTGAGAGTTGAGAGGAAAAGATTGTTTGGGTTTGCCCTCTTAGGATCATGGTCATTGAAAGGGATTGAACTTTAAGATTCACGAGCGATGCCCTTACCTTGTTTTTACTTGGTGGAAGTTGGAAACTTCATCCTAATCTTTGCTTTACCATTGGTTTCTTTAAGTAAAGGGATTTCATCTAGATGTTGTAGGGGATGGGTGAAGAATGGAGGTAGAAGTTCTTAAGAGTTGGGGTTTGAATTTTTCCAATAGGTGATATTGATTTGAGTTTGGATTTGAAATATTTTGATGAGAAAATGGAAGAAGACTTTTGATAATATTAAATATGAGTTCTTATAATTTTAAAACTTTTACATAAAGAAAACTTTATGTAAGATTCTTTAAATTTTACATTAATTTTGTCTTTAATTTTTATTAGTGTTATCTTTAATTTTCATTATCTTATTAACTATTCATTATCCCACTATTTATTATTAGTTTTAGGAAGTTTAAAAATATTAAAAAAACTTACCTGAATCATCTTAAATAACATCTAAAATATTTAAGTAAAAAAAATATAAAAATTACATTAATAATAAAGAAAATGAGCTTAAGTTTTTTTTTTTAACATTGTTGAGCAGAGAAAACAATAATAACAATAATACAAAATATCCTTATTATTATTATTTTTCTTTCCATTTTTTTTCTTTTCTTTTTCTCTCATTTCTTTTTTTCTCTATTTTTTCTTGAATTTCCTTTTGCCTTGATTTCTTTTTTTTATTTTTTTTTCTTTTAACTCTTTCTCTTTAATTTCTTTTTTCTTTTAACTCTTTCTCTTTAATTTCTTTTTTCTTTTAACTCTTTCTCTTTAATTTCTTTTTTCTTTTAACTCTTTCTCTTTGATTTCTTTTTCTCTCATCTCCTTCTCTTTGTTTTCTTTTTCTCTAATCTCTTTTTCTTTTATTTATTTTTTTTCTCTAATTTTCTTTTTTACTAACTCTTTGTTTTTTTTATTCTCCATCTCTCTCTCTTTTATCATAATTATAGCATATTTTTTTTCAATACTCTTCAAACATTTTCTCTCTCTATCTTTTATATTTCTTTTTTCTCTTTCTTCTCTCTTTAAAATTCTCTTTCAACTTCATCTCCATTTGTGAAGAAAAAAATCAATAAATAGGTTTTTTATTTTAATTTTTTTTAACTTATGGTAGGTATTAATGTTAAAATTGCTCCTTGACTTAATGCATATAACAACTTGTTTATTAATAATTTTGTTTCACAAATGGAGATGAAGTTGAAAGGGAATTTTGAAGAGAGGAGAAAGAGAGAAAAGAAAGATCAAAGATATAGAGACAAAGATAGACTATTTGAGGAGTATTAGAAAAAGCAAGAGATGGAGAAAAATAAAAACAAATAGTTAGTAAAAAAATTAGAAAAGAAAAAGAGATTAGAGAGAAAGAAAATAAAGAGAAGGAGATGAGAGAAAAAGAAAATAAAGAGAAGAAGATGAGAGAAAAAAAAATAAAGAGAAATGATCCATAATACACATTGATGGGCTGAATTTAAGTATTTGGACTAAATAATTGTTTTTTCTTCTTTATTAATGTAATTTTTATATTTTTTATTTAAATATTTTATATCTCTATAGTTCACCTAATTTTTTTAGTATTTTTAGGCTTCCTAAAACTAATTATAAATAATGTCATAAAGGAGACTCAATGGGATATGAATATGGAAATTAAAAATGGGATATGAATATGGAAATTAAAAACAATACTAGTGGAAATTAATGTGGAATTTAGATTGCATAATTTAACATATATAAAGGATTTACTTGTAATGTCATACACATATTAATACAAAAGAATTAAATTTTCTCTATCTAAGAATTTTCCTCTTTACGATAGTTTTATGAAATTATAAGTTATAAAAACCTATATTTGATCTTATTAGAATAAATTGTGGTGATTAATCTCATGACTGCTTACTCTTTCATCTATCTTAAATGTGACATTAATATCCTTTCTGAATATAAAAAAAATTGTCTTCTTTCATTTTCTCATCATATTTCAAGAAGAGAGGAAATAATCAAATATAAAATTGTAAGATATAATCTAGAAAAAAAAAACAATTCCAACTATTAAAAATATGATAATCAAAATGGAGCACATCAACTCTACTTTGAAATGACATCTATATTTTGAATAAAAAAAAATCCTTTAACAAATCCAACTCAAGTTAAAAAATGTTTTCAAAATTCTTGTGAAATCAATTTTTCTTGTATTTTATAATTTATTGAGTTTGTTTATTGAACATATTAAATAGAATCAGTACATAATCAAACAGAAATGTTTTCAAAATTTTTGTGTAGTTAATTTTTCTTGTATTTTATAATTTGCTGAATTTGTTTATGGAACATATTGAATAGAATCAGTATATGATCAGACATATGTGTGCATTGTAGTTGTTCTATTTATATAAAAAGTATGATGTTATTTCTAATCCAAAGTATTACCCAAACTGTAAAACATTAAATTTATGAATCTTTATCTTTATAATTTCTCACCTTCAACTCTGCAGTTAAATTTTTCACTTATTCTTATTCTGATAGGTGCTCTCTTACATGTTTTTCATCCTAATACATGTAAATCTTGTTATAGTTGATACTTCATTACCTCAGATTTGTTTTTGGTTGATCAATAATTGATATTAATCAGAAGGAAGTACTATTTCTTCACACCTTTCTTTCCAAATTCCAATACAATAATTTCAATTCCATTTGCCTTTCGACCATATCATAAACGACAAGAGCCGGCTAATTTTGTCGAGTAGGACCAAACTGTCTTGGACATTTTAAGGAAAAAAGCAAAGAAAAACAGCCAAACACGACCATATAGAGAAAATTAAAGACTGAGTCGTGCAGGTTGTTGCAGTTGGTCATAAATGAAGGCGTGCGTCAATCTTTTCTCTCTGGGTCTACATCAATTATCAATGACACTTTGTGCAACTCGTCTATTAAGGGCAAAACAATTGAAATGTTCTAAATCCATAACAAACATTTTTGTTCCTTCTAATTATATGCTCCAACTATTCAATGATGGGAAGCCACCAATAGAGTTAGTAACACTTTCACATTTTCACAAAAACCAAGAAAACAAGTACATTTGCCTTAAAAGGAAAACATTTATCAGACTCTACTAGTATACAAAATTACAAATATGTTACTTCATTTACTGACCCTGAATTTATAACACTCCCTTCTCTCAAAGAACTTAGATACTGTGGTGAAAAGCTTTATGCTTTATTTATATGGTGTGCTTATTAGGGGAAGGGAATTGTGGTGAAAAAAATTAGAAAGGAGAAAATCAATTTGAATGGAAAGAAAAAGAAAGAAGGTCACTGTTAACTTCCAAAAAATTGTCCAAGAAGTGAGGGAATTTTCATTTTAAGTAATTTATACTATAATATAAAATTATGAAAAAAAGGTATAATAAAAGTTTAAACTTTTATTATTGTTATAAAAAGTTTCTTTACAAGATAATTTATATATTTCTTTCCTTTTTTATATCATTCATCAAACATGTAAAGACAACTTACTCTCCTTTTTTTATGTTCCATTCTTTTCACCACTCATCAAATATGTAAAGAGAATTTTTCTCTCCCCTTTATCTTCTATTTCTATCAATTCAAATAACACATCTTTCTTGTCTTATTTCTACTCTATTTTTCATTTTTTTTTCTATTTTTGGTTATACCATCCTATATTAGCATCTTTCTTTCTACTTGTTCAGCAATGAAATTAAAAGCAGAAATCCAAGCCAGCTTTTCACACTTCATGAATCTGCCTTTTGCATGCTTGAACACTTGCAGTTTGCCCGTTTATCACTAAGAGTCTGCATGAGTATGAAAAATCAGTGTAAAAAATAAATGAGTGAATGATAATGATCTATTGCTTTTTAATTTGTAAATGTATGTTCTTTTATTTACCTTGAATTGTTTCTGAAGATCTTTAATGTATTCAACAGCCAAGTCCAACATGTCTGCTGTGTTGGTTTGCTGCCAAAGAGCATGAAGAAGAGTGTTAACTTTCCAACCACAACTCACCATATGTAACATATAATTGACACGTTCCAAAGTTTATGAGTCTTACCTTGTCCATGTTTGGGACAAGCTCTTGTAATTTTCTCATTCTTTCACTGATCCGAGTTCTTCTCACCTGAAACAAGACATTATAACATCTCAGAACCACCTTTTTTTAAATTACTTCATGAATTTAGCAAGGTCTAAACAATATCTTCTTTATTGTTTTGGATCCAAAACAAAATTACTTCCTCCTTTAATTTTGATTACCTTCCCTAAGAGTACAAGGTTTTTAGATTGCCGATTAATCAGAGACCATCAATTTAACATTGATTAAATTAAATTCTGAAGACAAGATCCTACCCTTTCAGCAATGCTTCGAGGATGAGTAGCACACCCTCGCTTTGCTCTGATTTTACAAGGAACAGAATCAGGGAACTGAAGCAACTTCTCCATGGTAATCATCTCTGCTGAAGTTTTTGGTAAACTCAAGTGATGTGATAATATATTAACTTGGTTTCCTGGTTCTCCATTCTGAGCACAATAATATTTTGTATTAAAAATAAGAAATGAAAGTGCAACAGATACAGTAAGAAAATAAAGCAATTAAGCATCTTATATATACCTGAACATCAGAAAATATTTTTTCATTGCCACTTCTTCCTCTTTTCAAGCCACTCAGATTTTCTGAGAGTTGTGAAGTCTCACTCCAAGAACCATAGGGGAATCCAGGGCCAAAATGTTGAGTATCATTACCTCCATGACTAGTATCATCATCGGGACTAGTTGCCTCAATGTCTTCACTCCCTATTTCTGAGATCTGAGATAACATTCCCAAGGAAGAAGCATTTCTTGGTGAGAAGCTAATCTGATTCTTCAATCTGCTAATACATGGACTAAGTTCACCATTATTACTATTCACCCCACCATAGTTTCCAACACCTTTCATGGTGGCAAACCCTGCAGTTTACAAATTTATAACTTCTCATTAGCCATTAAGAATGAGTAGAATTGTACCCTTCAAAAAGAAATTTGTTTTCACAAAATAAGATGCAGGATCAAGTAATAATATATCATGTTCTGTCGAAATAATCTAGAATCTAGTTCCTCAAATTGATATTACTAAAACAGTATAAGCTTTAGTTTCCAATCTTGTGTCTCTAAGTACACTTAGTGATAAAGTTGCAGTATAAGAGAGTTGAATAAATGAGTATGAGAAATTTCAATTTCAGAAGAGTTTGAATACTAGGAACTGTGTCTCTCCCACCCACGTATAGACAATAGACAATGCATGGGGATCATTAGATTCTAAACAAATAAGAACTGTATAAAGCGTATCCTCCAAAATCATTACTTTCTATTTTCGTGCACCAGAATATCTATCTTTCAAACTTGTAACTGCAACTCAGTTCAGCTTAGCTGGTAGTCAATAATAGCATTTAATCGTCCTTCTTAAAAATTGCACAGATTCAGATAATGAACACTGCTGTAACACAGTCAGAAATGAATTCTTTTTCCAGAAACATGAAATAGACATTAAATTAAAAGTGACACATATTTCAAAACAGATTGAAAATAAAGTGACAATTTTATAAATTAAAAGTGTAAAACAGGAAGTGAAAAAGAAGAAGCAAAGGGGCTCAAAATTTCCAAAAGAGTGACCAACAGAAGAAAACATAGATAATGTCCAAAAAAAATCTATCTTTTCTATTCTCGTACACTAAAATCTCTAGGCTTGCAATTGTAATTGTGATATCTATTTACTACAACACAGCCAGTAACTAATGATCATGCTATAAATCCTCTGCTCCATTTTCAACCAAGGCCAACAGAACATAAAAAAAATTAAAGAAAAACAATACCATTTTGAAAGGAAATATTGTTGTTGGAGAAAAGGCCAGCAGGAGAGCTACTCTGCCTGAGAAGACTTGATCCAAAGTCCTTATTTGGAGCTTCATGATCCATTCCCATTGAGCCCATCAAGCCATACGACCCTTCCATAGAAGAACTCGAAGAAGCAGCAGAAGAGGAACCATGTCTTGGATAGTGAGGTGGCAAGCCCCCACCATAGCCCTTATGCGAATTCATTGAACTCAAATCCTTAGAACAACACTTGTCGATGTTGTTTTCTTCCAACTCCTGGAAGCTACTTGAAGCAACAGTGTCACCAGCGTAACTCACGAAAGGTGTGAGATTTGAAAGGAGCGAGCTCGGCGCAGAGCGAAATCGAAGCAAGCCAGAAGAGGGTTGGTTCTGATGGAGGTGAAGTTGGTAATCCTGATGATGAGTATGAGAATCCATTGTTGAACAATTATATAATAATAAATCACCAAAAAAGATAAAAAAAAATAAAGGTAAAGTCAGGATGGAATGAGAAGCTGGAGAATCATTGTTGAAAAGACTGGTTCCTTTTTATCCTAAGGGAGGAAAATTCTGAGAATTTTTCTTTTCTTTTGTGTTTTTTGGTGTGTGTTTTCAGCTTAGGGACTAAGCTGGAGTGGGATAAGATCTTGTAGGAGAAGCAAAGAAAGAGGTGAGTTTGCACACAGTTCGAGGGAGAGAGAAGAGATGGGGAGAGAGATCCAGTGAAAGGGACTGGTTTGGGTGAGAGAGAAAGAGAGGGAGGTGTGTGGAGATAGGGATAAACAAAAGGGTGTGTGATTTGTTGTGTTAGCAGGTTTCAGATTTGCTTTTGAAAATAGTGAAAACAATGAAGATATAATGAATGAAGAAAGAGAAAAGGAGTTTGGGGAGACAACATATTTATCTTGAATGTGGTGTAAGTTGAACCAATGAGAAAGTACAAAAACCATCAATCTGTGTCCTCCCTCTATTTATTAGTCTCTAGGCTTAAACATATTAATCTATGTTTGAAGGATAAATGTTTATGTTAGGTTTCTTTTATACTGTTTTTAATTTTGTTTTATTATTCTTTCAGTTAATAGGATTGAGCATTTTCATTGTTGGATGATAGATTTTAATTATTTTTGCTGCTTTCACTATCATGTATTATTTTTTATTTTTTTTACAATTTTTACTCTAATATGAATATTTATAAAATTCATATTTTAATTAATATTTTATTTATATAATGAAATTTTTTTATTCGCAATCTTATTTATGAACACGAATTTCAAATTTTTTAACTATTTTAATATTTATATTATATATTATTTTTGTTATTTATATCATATATTATTTCTATTAATAAATTAATTTTTACTGATATTATATTATTCATTATTTCTATGAATGAAAAGGCGACATTTTATATCTATTTTAAAAAAATTAATAATAGTTAAAAAATAGGTAATTGTATTTTTAAAAGATTACCAAGTTTTAATTTATTTTATTTTAATTTAAAAATATTATTAAAGATAAAATAATATAGATTGTGTATACTAGAAGAGGAGTTTTCTTATATATTATTATATTTTTAAAATAACAAAATTAAAAACGCTATAAATAATTAGATAAAAATATGAAATAAAAGAATTGTTAAAATTTTATCTTAAAAAATATATAAAATTAAATATATTTTTACTTTTTAAAATTTGAAGTGGTTTTTATTTTTAACTTTTATAGAAAAGTTATCTTATTTTCTATTTAAAACTAAACTTATAACTGAAAATAGTGATAAGAAACTAGAGAAATAAAAAAAAATATAGAGATTAAAATCAACATCCACAAACTTCATAAAAATTAAAAACAATAATTTCGAATTTACAAAGATAAAAACGAAAAAAATTCTAAAGACTAAAATTAAAACCATGTTAAAATAGTATATATATTTAAAACAGAACGTTGTTGTTGAACAGATTAAGATATTAATTTGATGTTTATTACTTTAATCATGGTTAAATCAAGATAAAATTGATATTACGAAGTTATTTTAATAATTTAAAGTACATAAAATAAAGTTAAAAAGTATAATATCATAATTTGATTATTTTAAAGCTAAAATAAATCATAAATTTACATTTTTTAACATCTAATATATATATAGTTAAATAAAATATATTCATATTTTTTTAAAAGGTTAAAATTAAAATTTATTAAGTTTTTTTTTTACTTATTTTTACTAGTTTGGCAGATTTTTTCTTAAGTTAAAGAATATTATTATTTTAGCAAGAGATGAATTAAATTAGATAAATTTTAATAAATTTAAAATGAAATACTTAATAATATTTGAATATTAAATATGAGATGCAAGAGATATACAAAGTGAAATCTTAAAATAAAAAAAGAGATAAAGAAAAAAAAAATCAATACAAATCTTTTTGTTGATTATAAGGTTAGATCAAGTTATCAATTACACCATCCAAATTTATATTATAAATTTTAAAGTTATATACATATTTAGAATATTAATAAAAAAACTATACAAAAATTTAATTCTTAAATCTTACAAATTTTGTACCTTATAAAACTTTATTAAAAAAACAACTTAAAAACCTTATCTAAGTCACTATACAAATATGAAAACAATATATTATAAATAAGAGCAATGTCACGTGAACAGAGATAAGCACATCAGAAAATAATACATTAGATGAGAAACTAGATTTTCTTCTTAAATCAAAATATTGATAATATTTTGCTTAAAAAAGATGTTATTTTCTCATAATTTTCTAATAACTAATTCTCTTAATTTTGATTTATTAAAAATACGATGTTTTACTCTATAAAACTATTTTTTTTAAGAAGATCTCTTTATCATTTAAAAAGTTTTCTTATTGTATACTTAAATTAAATCAAGATGGAGAAAACTTATAAGAGTCATCCTAAATATCACAAAATTTACAAAGCATTCAATGTCTTTAAGAATCGTGTCTTTCAAATGTTTTTAAGATATCCGCTAATAATTATAATCAAACATGTAGAATAGTTAAATTCATCAAATAATATGATCATAGATTCAACTAACTTTTCGTATTTGATAAAGACAATTAAGTGATATGATAATGTTAATTTCCACCTCTTTTTAATCTTTTCACATTCACAAAATCAATTTTTCTCTTAACTTTTAACTTACTTAGTTATCCTTTAGATTAAGTAATTAGATATGAGTTAGTCTTATCCAATTATATAATTAATCCATTATTTTTTGTCCAACAATTGAATAGGAAACACTTGAGGTTAAGAGAAACAAGATTGGAATTCATAGGATGTAGAAGGAAGACTAATTTTGGAGTTTCCAAAACATTATTTGTGTTGGGTGCCACCTAAATCAAGCCCGAGGTCAAGAAGGAAAAGAGAAAATCATGTCAACAAGGTCGGGCGCCAGCCATTTCAAGTCAGGTGTTAGTATCCCAATGTTGATATGCACTGAGCGCCATGTTGATGAAGTTGAGCACCAATTGGGCTGAAAGCCACTTATTTTGTTTGTTCATGCATGTGTTAGGTGTGGAGTGGATGGTGTCGGACATCAGTTTTGCTGGCATGACCCATTTAACTTATTTCTCCTTGTTTCTTTGAGAGAGGGAGATCATCTTTTGCATAACTCAAGTTTGAAGGCGATTTTGGAGACCTTTAAGGTTGCTAAGGCTTCCTTGGAGATCTCCTTCCTCCTCTTGGATTACCAATTTTCTTCCATTGCTCATATTTTCTTTTTGTGATTTTCAAGACAATAAAAAAATAAACCCATTTTTTCGGGATTAGAAGTAATCAACTAAACTCTCATATAATTCTATTATGTCTTTCCATTCAATGTTAATATTTTGTCTATGTTTAATGTTTCATGTTCATTGGGTATTGGAAAATATCTTTTGTACTTTAGAACTGAAGTAAAATACTTAATGAAGCTTATATCTGGGAATGAAACTTGATTCATTAGTAGTCTTAAACCCTTCTTGTGATTTCAAGTTTTCTTATTAAGTGATCAAGGAATTGACTCTTAGTATGGAAACTCAGGCTCATTCCACTGAGGAATTAGGGTTTGAGTAAACTAGTGGGTTGACTTTGACATTAAATTGGAGAAAAGTTTAGCGATTATGTGTATCAGAGTGAGGTTCGGTGGAGTCTAACCGTAATAGTTACATTCCATATCAATGTCCGATTTGGCAAATAGCACCTCCTTCGCTCGCAGTTTTGGGGTTCCTACTCCAGTCTCTAATTATGCAAAGATGCCTAGAGGTGCTCCAATCTCCAATTTCTGAATTGGGATTTGGGGGAATTATTGATTTTGGTGGGAAATTAGGGATTTTGAGATTTTTGGGAATTAGGGAGAGGAAGGGTTCTTTGTTCCTCTTCTACATACAAATTAGGCAAACATAACATGTTCCAATTATATCATATTATGCCACATTATGGCAGACCTATCCATTGATAAATAAATACAAACATTACTGACAAATAACAAAATCGATGACATGAATTCCTTTATGCAATTTTGGTATCTAATTTACTAACGGATTCTACCAACAAATCCTTTGTTATACATTATTGATGGATATTACTAACGGATAACAAAACCCAAAACAAAAATTTCTTTCTCCAATTAGGGCGCCTAATTTACTGACAAATTTTACTATGGTTCCTTTATGTTATACATTATCGACAGATATTACTGACATATAACAAAACCTAGGACAAGAGTTCCTTTTTCTAATTTTGGCAGATAACTTACCAACGGATTTTATCAACAAATCCTTTATGTTATACATTATTGAATAATATTATGATAGATAACGAAACTCAAGACAACAATTCATTTCTTTTATTTTGGCGCCTAACTTAGCGACAGAAGCAAGGAGAAAGAAAGACAAAACATACAATTTTTGGGTGCTCAATTTATCGATGGATAAATCTATCGGTAAGTTTATCATAACGTATCCATTGATATTATTTTGTCGGTAAAGTTACTTTACCAACAAATTAGAATCAGTCGATAATAGTTGATCGATAAATACTCATTTTCTTGTAATGTTAACTCTTTACTCTTAATAAATGTCATCCATAAATTTGGATCAATTTTTCAAAATGTTGAGTTCTTTGATCACATTTCTTAAATTTTGTTTTGAGGTACTATAAGTTTTTTAAATTTAGAAGAGTTGGAAATAAATTCATTATATGCATGTATGATAAAACAAATATAAGTAAAGTTTACCTCTTCATTAGAGTCATCTGAAAGTGGTTCAGATTCATTATCAACCATAAGACAGAGTTGGGTTTCTTCTACTTTATCCTCTTGTGATCTCGATACTTCTTTCCTTATCGTTTTCCTACTCTAAACACTTGGATATGAAGTGTCTAAGTTTCTTGTAGTTATAAGTGACGATAATTTGTATCTTTTCTTTCTTTGTGATCTTTGTTATGTTTCATTCTTTAGCTCTTGAATGTTCCTTTCTTTTCTCAATAAGTTGTGAAGTTTTTTAGTCATGAAGGAGAATTCATCTTCTTCATTTGAATTTGCATCATCTAAAGAGTCTTCCAACTTTGATGTTCTAATAGAGGTATCATCATATGATGTTGAGCATTTAAGGTTAGAGACTTACATTCTTTTAGTTAAGCGTTGAATTCTATTTTTTGCATGTTGATAATTCTTATGAGTTCCTCTACAATTATGTGTTCAAGATTCTTTGAGGTGTGAAAAGTTGTTTTTGAGATTTTAAGATTTTTTTTTCCTGAAAATATGTTTTAGAAATATAAAAGATATAAGAGATATGGTGTATGGAAGAGTTGTATTTTTATTTTATTAATGTACTCTCTATATATAGAGTAAACATGTAAAAAAATATCAAATTCTATCAATATTTGAATCTTAACTTCTTAAATTTAAATAATAATTGAATATATTATTTTTATCTTTATGTAAAATATATTCTAAAATAAAAATTAAAAAAATTTTAAAAATTAAATTTAAATAAAAAAATATTAAACAAATATTTTCCATATTACATGTGATCTTGATTATTTTGTCAAACTTACCATAATCTTATCAAAATAATCGTATTCTTTGTAGTGTTTTCCAACAAATGCAACTTATTTAGGATGGTTTGAAATATAGTCAACAAAACTTGTATGGTTTTATTTCTTTCACATTGTACCATTTGTACTACATGTGAGAAGATTGGATTTTTTTCCCACCTTAATGCATCCTTCATATATGACCCTACATCTCCTTGACACTTGAAGACATACACTTTTATCTATTTTTCTTCAAAAAGTACATACATAAAAGTATTTCTAGATTCACAATTCAACAAACATCTTGTATTTATTTGTTTATTGAGGTAGAAAGTTCTCTTCACTAACCTATATAATTTTAATTATCAAGAATGTGTAACATGCTAATAAGATAGGATTAATATAATATTATTTATTTTCAATAAACATGACAGTGTGTCCATATATAAAAATAATTATTTTATTAATTTTGATAATATTGTATGGGTAAAAGGAGAAAATAAAGTATGAAAAAAAACAATTAAAAAAGGAATCCACATTAATGGTTACATAGATTTACCTTTCTTTCCTTTGCATGCATTGATGTTTCCAGAAACCTTATGCGACCGTATTCCACACCTAACTTCTGGGAAACATTACTATGGACAACATTAAACAAAATGAATTCTTAAAAATAGTACACCAACTTGCAATTAGGGTTTTAGTACAGAAGTCACTCTCGAACATGGAATCTTAGACGAACATGCTATGACAACATTCTAATATGGTGTGCCTCAAAATTTCAATTAACAAAACTTCATCCCAAAAAAAAGGACAAACATTATAGAGACACAATTTTTTTGAGTTGGTCTATAATTATAAAATAGGTGCTGTGGTGCGTACCATATTCTGGTCGTATCTGATTCTGCGACGTCGTCTCGTCCTTTTCACTTCCTCTTTCAAGATTACATTTGCAAGCGCCGTCTTTGCCAAAACAACTTTCCATATTTACATTGCAACCTTCCATTCTTCTTATTTATCAATTTTCCCATTTTAAGTTCATTCCCCTTCTTTCTTTCAATTTAGCATCTAATTCTTAGCCCATCTTTCAATCAACTTTATAACTGTTTTTGGAAACAAAATAACAATATATATATATATATATATATATATATATATATATAACTTCTTTTGCATAAAATCTCTCTCGTTTCTTTCCAAAAAAAATTGTATAAAAAGATGTTTAAATACAATTTTTCTCCACTGGATTGAATTCAGTTCTCATGAATTTACATGTTAAAACATGTCTTGATTTTTACAAGTATTTTGAGTAGTTTAAAAAAACTATCATCACGTCAATTTCTCTAATAGTAAATTTATTTGAAAAAACTCTAAATATAAGTATTTGTTGTGCATGTAATAAACATCTTTTTATTGCAGATGCTCTAACCAGGTTGGTTAGAAAAATAATAAAAACAAAACAAAACAAAATCTCCTTTGAATATGTTTTTTCAATTTCCTTAAAATCAGAATAATTTTCTCCTTGACAGATGCCGTTGAAAAATTCGAACTAAACGATATACATATGGATAGCTTTTAGTAATCGAATGTGTACTATTTTTAGAGATAATAATGGAATTTTGTCACTTTCGTGTTCATGATCATTTCTTTATATAATATATATATATATAACATAACATAAGCACCTCATTTATTCTTAAGGAGATACTAATTTTAGAGACATACCTGAAAAGAATATTTGCTTGTATCTAAGAATTTTATTTTTCATATATTAAGCATATTAGCTACTTCTCCTTGACATGATATATTACTGTTCTAGTTGTTTGCAGGTGATTCTAGTAATTTTTATATGATTTTTGACCTTGTAAGATCATAGTTATGTTGATGAAATATGCTTTAAATTGTTTCTTTTCAATACAAAAAGAATCTTTAAAGAATAAAGTATAAAATTAGAACTACTGTTGAAGAAAAATTACTTGTTGAGATTTCCATAACTTTGTAGTATGTTAAGTTTGTATACATATATTTTATATTTTATTACAATATCAATTAACAATTACAACAACTCTTTTTATTGTCTAAAAATTTTGTTTTAGGAATCGACATATATTTGAGATTTTATTTCTTGCTTAGCTAATATTTGTTCACTAGATTTACTTATTTAAAAAAATAGTACCATTCCATATCAATTATTTAAGTTGGCTGTCTCTGAATATGGAAAGTACATTATCTCCTTTTATTTTAAATTAAAAGGATTAATATAATTATTTTAATAAAATATTTGTAGATATATATTAAAATATTATTAACATGTGAATATTAAAAATAAAAAACATTAAAAATATTTTTTTAATATGAAAAGAGAACTTGAAAAATTATTTTAACCCTAAATTTATTTGCAAGACACATGTTAGAGTTGTTCATGGTCAGGTGTTTTTGAAGATCAGCGGTCCCATCGGACAGTTCAATCATAGGAGGCTTGAAAATTTGCAGCATTTGTGTTTTGTGTAGTCGTGATTGTTTCCAATTTTCTTTTTTATTTAAAAATATTATTTGTACTTGAAAACTTTTAGGTTTTTTTGGGCTAATTGGGCCTTCTATGTCCCTTCATGTGAGTCCACCCCCAATAGGATTATCCACTCCTCACACGAGTTTTATGAGAAAAAATTGGAGAAATATGTAAAGTAAAGTACGAATGATTTGGTTATGTGTGTTGTGCATAATCCACATATGAAAAATATAGCAGTCTAAGTGAACTTTTTTTTGTTAATGATTCACATCAACTACATGTGTCACCATAATATTTCTCATATAGAAAAATAAATAGGTTGTACAATGTAAATTAGTTTTATACTCTCATTTTATCAAATATGGTTATATATATATATATATATATATATTATGTGTATGTTAAACAATAATAATATATATCATATAACATAAAACATCATTATTTAAAAAATATATTGACATTATATAAGATAAAATAACATTCATTATTTTAATACTATCAAAATTTTATGAAACTACGTACTACTGTCATAATCTTTTCTTATGCACAATGTCAACGAAATCTATATGCAAATAAAGCATTATTTCTTGTGCTTTTTGTACAATAATTCATGGAATAGTATAACTAGCAGCATCACACAGAATAATAGTTTCGTATTTGTTTTGTTCTAAAAATATTTTAATAAATTAAAAAAAAGATATATAACCAGTGTTTAACCTTTTTAAACTTGCCAGAATATATATATATTGATAAATATGCATAATATTGAGACATTTTTGTTATTGGGTAAGAAAAAAAACCCTTTTATATATTCCTTTTCTTTTCTTTTGGTGACAAAGAGAAGACATCACACAATGCATAGATTCAATTCAATCTCAATCTGTCGTAACCTGATTATGAATATTGATCATGATGATGTATAATTGTACAGTGGTGTCAATTATGGAACAAAATCGGTCTAAGAGTACTAAGAATATTATAGAACAGAATTATGCAACATTTCTCTTTTATTCCCATATGACGTATAATTAAGATCATTTCATTCCAAAAGGAAAATGGCAAAGGATTTTGATCATTATCACATTCTATACCCAGAAAGTAAACTTTGGATAGAATCTAATCCCATCTTTCACACCTTTTAAATTTACATAAACTTTCTGATATTAAAATGTCACCTCTTATTTTATACTAAACTATTACTTCTTCTTTTCTAATATATATTCCTTTGCTTTTTCTTTGGATAAATAGTCTCTTTAGTCCTTAAAAATATAATTTCATATCAGTTTACTTTTTCAAAAATCGAAATTTCTTAAGTTCTATAGGATCATTTTATCATTAGGTTTGTAATATTTAAGGACTAATTTCACAAAATTATAATGTTCAAATATTAAGTTCCAATTTGCTTAAACTTAAAATAAGTGTTTTTAAAATAAATAATTTAAAAATTACACTAAAAAAACTTATTTTTACCAATCATGTTATTGATTTAAAAAATATAAAACTAGTCAATAATTAAATTAGAGATTAATTTGAAAAATAGTTAAAACTTTAATAGTTAATGTTAGAAACTAAATTAAACTCTAATTAAAAATTAATTTAGTTATCATTATATAGAAATTAATTTTATAATTTTTTAAAATCAATAATTATAAAAAAATAATAGTTTATATTATTATAAAAGTTATTTTAAATATCAATAATTTTTAGTTATATCTGATTCAGAAGAGAAGAACTTGTATCAGTGTCTCAATTTCAATTCAAACATGAATTGGATTCACACTAGAAATATTTATCATATGAAAAAAAGAAAAAATGAAATCTCAATTTCAATTCAAACATGAATTGGATTCACACTAGAAATATTTATCATCTGAAAAAAAGAAAAAATGAAATCTCAATTTCAATTCAAACATTAATTGAATTCACACTAAAAATATTTATCATCTGAAAAAAAGAAAAAATGAAATTTTTATCTACAAAAATGCCTTGAAAAAGGTCATATGTATAGAAACTTTCAATAAGATAGTGTTTTTTCAATTATCTCAAAATGAAATAAAATAATTTTTAATTTAGTTCTCATGACTAATTATTTTTATTTCTAAATTAGTATATATTTAATGTATTTATTGTAGTGTTACTTATTTAAGAAATAAATAGAGTTTGAAAATTTTAAAAAAACAAAAAATGACTTACTTTAAAATAAACATATTACAGAAACACATATATATAAAAACAAAAATCTACTTATTTTATTAAACAACAACAAACTTACCCTGAATTGCCATCAATTTTATTCAGTCTGAAACCAAGTTCATGATCTCCATTATATTCTTTCTCCACAGCTTTTTGTGTAATTTGATTAGTAATATTATGAATAGAGGAGAATAGGCTATGGGTTATAGGGGTCCCGTGGTATCTGTGCATGTTTTTATGTAAAGAAAAAGTTAGCCAGAAAGTGGAGAAAAGGTTGAGACCTGAAAGGTACAAGACAATTAAAGTGAAAAGGTGGTGTTTGTATGGAGCCAGACACTCACACGTGAGACTGCACTTGCTTCTATGCTCTTGCTTCTCTACCAATTCTTTTGTTCCTTTTCATAAAACGTAAAACCTTATTATATGGGTAAATACTATGCAGATTTAAATTATCAATCAACCAGGTATGAGATTTTAGGTTTGATTCGCTTAAGGATTTAAGCCATGATTTAGTCTTTTTATGTGCATTCCAAACATATATATTTTGTTCTTAAATCAATGCTATCTGCATGACTGTCAAATTCATGTCGAAAGATTTTAAATAGCTACGTGAATTTGAGAATCTTTTTCTTATATTTACTCTATTTGAGTTGGATAGGGATGAAGTGTCTATTCTAGATCTACTAAATTTACGTGTTTTAGGTGAATCACTCTTCAAAACAAATTAAACTAATGTGAGTTGAAGTGGATCAATTGTTTGATTCAAGAAAGATTGAGTTTACATTTATAAGATGATTAAGTTTTGGAAAATATTAATCAAAGATTATTTAAGGTATTGTAGTCCAATATCAAAAAAGAGAAAAAATTATATATAAAGAGAGGTGAGATGAAAATGGAGATAATAAGAGAGAAATTGAGTATTATTCTATTCATTCTTTATATAAGTTGAGTACTTTTGGATTGGAAATAGTAATTATAAGAGGACAATGAAGAAGTGGTTATGAATTAATTTAATGGGTAAAAATTAAAAAAAAAATAGTTTGAAATTGTTAGTAAACTTTATATCTAAATCTTAAATTCTAAATCTTACATATGATAATCAATATCTATATATTTTTGTCTAGATTCATGAAAAATTAGAATTGGAAGCAATATGTTTGACATATTGATTGTTAGTAGATAGTAATATGTGAATAAACAAATGACACATAGATTACAAAGAAAATAAATTATTCATTATAATTTACATGTGGTTATAGCTAAGACACAATATTCTACTTCAAAAGAGAAACAAGACAATTGTTTGTTTTATCAATTTCCAAGATATTAGTGAATATGCAACAATTAATAGTTGAGCGACGAGTATTAGGATAAGATGTTCATTCATAGTCACTCAGAATTTGAGTTAGACAACAGAATAAGAAAGAAGAAAATAGTCTTATGACAGTAAAGATTATATGTATCTCGATACACACAGAACAACTTGATAATGATGATGATGATGATGATAAATGAATTGAACTTGTAAAAACTGGATTGAATGTTGAACAACAAAACATATAACGAGTTGCGTATTTCTAAGATAAAGCAAGCATCCAATGAGCCTCCGATAGGAAGAGGTGTCATGTGGAGGAGCACTACGATTGAAGAGAAGTTTTGTGTCCCTTACCATAGGAGAGATTATCCTTATCCGTGAAATTAGTAAAGAAGTAGAGGAAGCTTGAGGTATGGAAGAGGAGTGGAGGTGTATGAAAGGACACTAAGCTTCAAAGGACTACATGAGTTCCTATCTCACAAGGAAAGTGCCTTTGGATTGGACTAGC
Source organism: Lablab purpureus (assembly GCA_030347555.1). Classification (NCBI taxonomy): domain Eukaryota; kingdom Viridiplantae; phylum Streptophyta; class Magnoliopsida; order Fabales; family Fabaceae; genus Lablab; species Lablab purpureus. The sequence continues at coordinate 2,479,441 of CM059260.1, forward strand.
TAGAATTCGGCTAGAGTGACCTTAAGAGAAGAGTGAGAATCAATTTTGACATAATAACTCTACTATTCTCAAAAATGAATTTACAAAGAGAGGACTATCTTATTTATGGGAGAGTAAGGTTGGCATAGGATAAGAGAAAAGGGTGAAAATTCAAATTTGAATTCTCACATGTGCTCCTATACTTACGTCGAGATTTGTGGATCAAGTGCCACATGGCACGGTCATACTTTTCACATTTCAACATGTTCTAAATGTGGAAGATGACCTAGGCACCTAGGATTTCATGTAACTGACCTATGGTTTCTTGTGGGCTTTGGGAAGCCCAATCAAATCCTAGATGCACCCCTTCTACTCTTATTCTACCATCTACACTATATTGCCCAAATACAGGCCTAAGAACTTAGTCTGCTTGACTTAAATACAAGGCCGAAGCAATCTAGACTACTGGGCCCAATTTAGGAACCTTATTACAAAATGTGTATATTATTTACATACTAAGTGTAACCTATGTTGAGAATAGCTTGGTCCTTCTGATGTCATTAGAGACTCAATCTTCTTGTATCTTCTTGGTCATTGCCCTAGTAGTCGATCCCATGCTCAAGGGTCTTCCATCAGATTGTAAGAAGATAGTGAGTTTGGAAATCTATTGTCTATTGGTTTGTTTCAATCCATATAAGCTTTTTGTTAATTTGCAAACTAATTTGTTAAAAATAAGGGTTAAGTTCAGGAGGGAAGAAGAATTGAATTATGTGAAATTTTTTGCACTTTTAAGATTTTCATAAATCAAATCAGATTTTTGTTGAATCAAAATAACTAAAGATTGTGTTCTTATAATGCTCTTGAGATTCTGGAATCAATATATATTATTTTTTAGTTCAATTACTAATCAAAGAACAATTTCAAAATTTAAAGGATAAGAAAGAAAAGAATTAACACCAATGATTTTTATATTGGTTCACCTTCATAAGAAGGCTACTCCAGTTTCCTAATTTGCAGATCAAGTCAATCCACTAATTCAATGTTTTTACATAACCCTATATGTAAAATACAAAGAACACCACAAAGATCTTAATCATGAACCCTACAAGATATGTCTTCCCTTATAAAATCCTATTACAAGAATCTTCTTAAATACCCTGATAAAACAAAACCCACTAAAAAATTACACAGTAAGATGAAACAAACTAACCTGATCAAACAATTTCTAGCAACAACTCGAAAAACAAAGCATAAACTCAACTCCAGTGATAAATCTTATGGAGAAATTATCAGTTCACTTTTATCTTGGACTTCATGGAAAAAAATTGATTTAAAAAATTGATTTAAAACACAAAATTTCTCTCTGGACATTAAATTTCTTTGTAAATAATTTGTTACTTAGTTCTTGAAGTTTAAAAGTATTAAAAAAATGGTTGAAAAAAATAACTGATTAAAATATGATCTAACTAGTTTATTTTACTTAATAATCTTTTAAGTGATTTCAGCTAGTTCATTTTATAATTTAACTAAATTTTTCATAGAACACAAAAAATATGTAAATTGGATTTAATTAGCTATAAACATATCTCAACTAATATAAATTATTAAAAATAAACTTTAAATAATTTCAACTTGTTTAAAATTTTAAAAACAACCCTTCTCAAATTTCAATTAACACTATTTTCATATCAATTGATTAAATTATTTTAAGTTTAGCTTAACCATCAAGCTAAATTAACTAAAACGATATTTCAAATAGTTAAAACAACTTAATATCCTTTAAAATATTTTAAAACAAGATTAAATAAAATACATCTCATCCCAAAACCTAAAACACTAACGTAACATCATATAAACTTCTTTATTTGATTCATCATGCTAAAAGGCCTTATTATTAACACAAGTGTTTGAAAATACTATTTCCGAGCAATTTTTATGTAAGAGACATGATTGCTTAAATATAGGAGTGCTGGATTTAAACCAGTAAGCTAATAGTTCACCATGGATTCAAGTCGTACTAAATTCTAAAAGAATCTAATTTTTTCAAAATGTGAATTAGACTAAATGCAACTCACTTCCATAAAACTTACCAACAATAATCCTTTATCATTTTTTATTATAAATACTTAATACTTATAATTATATAAATTAACACTTTGATCTTTCTAGAACTAAAATGTTACTCAATAATACTCAAATAATTTAGATGTTTAACTTATTGGTTTGCTCAATTACAAATGTTAATAATTTAATTTTTACTTACTATCCTTATAGTATCTCTTTTTATTGTCATTATTAATACTTGGTGAAGTAGATATAAATATTGGCATTCATAATACATGAAAAAGGTAAACAAATAAGTTTAGTTATGTAAAAATTAGACATTAATACCCTGAACACAACTCACCCCATGTCCACGGTATCAATGAACAGCTCAATAATTGCCCCAACTTCTAGCTTTATCAGACATTACATACATTTTCTCAGTGGAAGCAATAGGTATGGACATGAGGGGTTCCCATTATTTCTACCTTTCACAGAAAGGGCTCATAAAAGTTGGTGGGTAGTTTGAACTTTGAACCTTTGAGGTCCACTCAAGTCAAGGGGCTCTTTTCTTTTCTCCTCAGCCAAAAAGAAAATTACAACACAAACAACGATGAGCATGGCACAGAAATAAAGTGAATAACATTTGCTCACTACGGGCATGAACCCTATCCCCTCCAAGACCTGAAAGGCACAAGGTTTTTGGGAAACTGGATCTATGAATGGCATAAAAAGTGTTAAAGTAAACCGCTATAGGCTTTAATCTCTCTATCACATTTTAAATATGAAATGCTACAGACGTGGCTTAAGACCCTTTCTTACAGGAATATCTAGAGCATCATAATGACCAAACCCGTGGTAGAGAACTCTAATTGGGTTTTCTTTGCCGTATTCTTGGCCATACTCAGCAATTGATATCAAGCCACCAGCCTCCCTATCATACATGTATACATTGATAGGCATCCTGCATAATGGGCCTCTCCTATATTAACATTAACTGTGTATAATAGTACATGACTGCATATGAATTCACATGCCCAAAAGGAAGACACTTACTGCAAAACATGTGATGCAATGAACAATTCGGGTTCACCTCCCCACACATGAGGCTTCCTTATTTGTGAAATATAAGTATCAAAATCACCTTCAATAAACCTGAAAGTTTCAAGGGAGAACTATGTTCATTAGTAAATAATCATTTATCAATTTCATCATTATACATAAAAAGGAAAAACAGTGTTCTACTAGAGATAGGAAAAGCCAAAAATTGACAAAGATTGTCATTTAAGTTTAATACATTCCTCCAGAAAGTGATTATAGGTTATACAAGTAGAAGAACAAAAAATAAATAAATTAATTAATTAAAGTGATATTTGAGATCCACTTAAAATGACAATTTTGTCCTGCTGTTTTTAAGATGTCCCCTATAAGTTAGGAATATAGGCAAACTACTCCTTAGGCTAGCTTTTGGAATTGAGTTAAGTTTAATTCATTTCTAATAATTGTATCAAGACCAATCAATTTTATGTTGCACTACCAACAAATATCCAGTCCTACAAATTTTAGACTCCAAATGTGTAGTCATGGATGTGAGAAGGAGTGTTAAATTCTAACATATCCCACATTAACTAGAGATATAGATAACTTATTCTTCATTACGGTTCAGAAATTCTTCCCACTTGAGCTAACCATTAAAGCTGAGTTATGCCTGGTTCATTTCTAGTAGTTTTAATAAAAGAAACATCAGAGAAAAATAAAATCTGCACACCAAGAACGGACTCTGCTTGTACCAAAGCATATTTTCAGGACAAAACATGAAGATTGAAAATAAACTCTTATTGTTTTATAAACAGTAGCAACCGTTATTGTGGTATCTCGACCATTCTATTGTATTTTTAGCTGTATACATGTTATGAGGAGGAAAACAGATTGAAAGAACTGCATTGATAAAATTGTCAATCAAGCAATGTAATCATCAGAATGCTACAGGTATCCAATACGGCAACTCACCATTCAGTCTCTTCCCTTCTTTTGATAAACTCATCGGCAACCTGCCAAATGAAAGACAAAAATAAAAAACATGAGCTGGGGTAAAGTAGTGACCAGATGACTTCAACCGCTTTATTAGGAAGTTACTAAAAGAATAATTTGAAATGGTGATCCAGCAATCGATATAAGCTTAGCAATCACTTTAAATTGTTGTCAACACTGTGCCTTTACGTTTTTCCAATTAGTTTAGCTTCAAGAAGTCAGGAGGGTGTTATTTTAAACTTGTTAGAATGGTTCATAGAAACACAGAAAACATACTCTGGCTCGTAGATCATCTGCCAGCTCTCTCTGGATGCTTTCACTAGGAGGAGGCTTTCCAGACCTCAAACAGGCTCCACGAGCAACAGAGCGGAATAAACATCTTCCATCCCCTGGTATTCCTGCTCGGCACCATAAGTTTAGCAAACATTGCAGTTATTACATACAAATGCATAGGTTCTTATCTACCGCTATTTGCACATTATATGCATATGTGAATAGACTTGTATGCGTATGTATCTAGACTCTAGAGTCTTAGCAGAAAGTGCAGCTCACCAATTACAGAATAGTCGGTATAAACTTTCTTCCCATGTGAGAATTTAACATTTGACTCATATTCGTTGCAGTCATCTTTCCTATTTTCATTTTCAGAATGTGATGCAGCATGCACAGGCTCAGAACTAGAACTACATACAAGTAATCCAAAAATCAAGCCAACTGAAGCACATCTCGGCAGCCAACTTACTCGACCAAAATTATACTTAACTTTGTGCAGCAATTTTTGTTTGGGTAACAAAAGCCTCATATTCATACTTTGGCATGCCAATGAAATTTCATGATACCTCTTCTGAGGCACTACAGAACTAAAGAATCGAGTATTTCCCCTTTTCTTGGAGCAGCATGATCCGAGGAAACCTCCTCTAATTGTTTGGCCCATAACAGTAGAACAAGACAATTTTGTGCAAACAGAAAGGTCAACATGATTTATCTGTGACCCCCCAGGAAATGAACTACAAGAAAATGAAGTGGATGTTCCGCAGGACCAAAGTCCATGAATGTTGCTGCTCATCAGCAGTGGAGAACGACCTTTAAGGACAACAGCATTTATTGAAGATTGACTAGTAGTAAAGCAAACACTCATGCTTACATTGCCTGAATAAAAAGCCAAGCATATTCATCAGAAACTCTCCAAAGTAACATTACTATTTTTTATCAGAATTAGTTTTTTTATCAGCCCAAAGCAACATTACTATGAATATATTAGCAATAATATCTCCATAACCCAATATTATATGCCTGCTCCTAGCCTAATTCAAAAGACAATCAGTTCACTGGATTTGGAAGTCCTTATCATGTTAATCTTGCTCATAAAATTCATATCACTTGGAAATTAATATAAATTTGCCTAAATATTATTTTTCATTTTTAGTCCATGGACATGATTTCACACAGTATCTTTAAGCTGACAACCAAAGCAAAAATATTCTCTTAAACTAGTATACAAATAACTGTAAAAACATTGGAAATGTCAAACTGTTTAAATTGCGGTTAGTAACTTATTCATCTGATGTTCAAAATGCCAGATCGATTTAACAAAAACTAGTCCAACAGCAGGATTAGTCAAAATCACACGCAATTAAGATATAAATCACATTGCACAAGATAAATTGATATGATCAATGACCATATATTTTTTCCCTTTTTTGGCCATTGTCCATGGATGTATTCAAAGACTCATATATATAGAGGCACGACTATCTATTCTTTCCATCATTTCCAGTAATTTCTGGGGTTAAAATTTCAATATCATTACACAGAAATTATTCTATTTGACACAATTGAAGGATTACTTACATTCAATCAAGAACTTGGGTGGGTGCTACGGACTCATGGCACTGCCAAGCAAGAGATTTCATAAAAATAAGGACAATCTGAACATCTGGAAGGCTCAAATGTTTAAATTATACGATGTTTCTCACACCACGAACAGATGGGAATAACCAGCCTAACTACCACGAAAAAATTTCTAAATTTAAAAGAAAAAATGTACGACAGATTAGAAGTTAGTTTCATTATTTTCCTTCCTTACCATTCACGTCAATCATATAATGCCACAATACACCATTTATATACAATATTAAGTATCTAATATTCTGTGAAAAGCAAGACTAAGGATGCATCTAGGTATACTGTTGAAGTACTTATTCAATGACGCCTCATTACTCAAAAGCTTTTGTCATAAATTGGAATGTGAAACCTATCAGGATAACCTAAAAGCAACTTACTTCTTGAGAGAAACTTTAAAATATGGAGAGAAACTTATTGAAATAAGGTATAAAGAGCTTAGAGGAGTCACGAGATATCTTCTAAGATCCATAGAAACTCTTCCAAACACCTTCTAAATTGGCACTAAACCACAAATGAAGACAGGAATCATCCATGTGATTCCCATCTTTGAATGCATCTTAGAATTGCCATTGTCCCATCCTTTAGACAATGGATTAAAGCAATCTACACAATTAAGTTAAGAATTTGTAGAAACCCTGCAGTTGCCAGTGCTTCTTTTCTCCTATTTATCAGCTGAGACTCTCTATTATCTTCAGAAGAAATCTTTAATTGAACATACTTAAATGCTTCCTTAAAAAGGGTCCACTTAACAATTAGATACAAATTTTTAAACTAAATATACAATCAATTTATACTCTACTTTTACCAACACCTTTTCAGGTTAAGAAACTTCAATACTTCATTCTGAGACAGATTAAAGGTGCATCTTTTTATAAAGTGAAGTATTATTATTCAAGCTCCTTCCAAGTTAGTAAATAATCGCCTGAAACTTTGAAAAGTTATTTAGATAGGTTGCTTTAGGCTCCAGTTTGTACTCTTGACAAAATCCACTAAATTTATCATTTTTGCTTTTCAGATATTCACATTAGAATCACATGAATTTCCCTATTTATTCCAATCCAACTTGAACCCATTTCAGTTATTTTCTTGATTGAACCCATATCAGTTAGTATCATCAACAAAACAACCCAAAGTACTAAAATGACACCAATTAAAAAGCACCCACAGATTACAACATGTCAAGATTTAACATGAGATTTTCATAGCACGGGTCTATCAGCAAGAATTAAGTATATATAGTACAATATTTAATATAAAATTCAAATTCCCTATGACTACCACAGCAATTTATGTATAACAAACACAATATAAAAAGGGAAAAGGGAAAAGGGAAGAAGAAAAAAAAAGGCAATGGAGAGAAGAACACAAGGGGTGAGGAAAAGCAAACCTGTTGAAGGCGATGAAATGAAGAGTGGGCAAATGGGTTTGGGGCTCTAAAGAGTATTGTGAATGAGAAAAGCTAGAATCTGGAATTGAAGAAAAGAATAATAACAGTAGTTGGAAGATGAAAGGGTGAAGCAATATTTTCAAATGATGATTGGAGAAGTTCAGTATTTTTTTCACCTCCTCTCTTCAACCTCTAGTTCCTTCTGGATTGAGTAGTTCGGGCTAGGCCCAATCTCATGGGTCGGATTTTACGCTTGGATTGGAAGTTTTATAAACGAGCCTCTTTTGAAACACAAGTTATCATCAGATAACAAATTACGCTCTTTCTTTCTGTACCACCATAATTACTAACTTCACATCATCGTAACAATATTACCTTGCCTCGCTATACCTGGCTGCCGCTCCATTCCCATTGCTGGCGGACCTGTGTTCGGAGACCAGAATGACCGGAGCTTCTTAGGGAGCAGGAGCTCTCCAAAATTATGAGAATTAAATAAAAAAATTTTAAATATTTTTATAATTCTTGTCTTAATTTAATAGTCATTTTTTCTTCTCAAATTTATAGGTATGTTTAGTTGTTTAAAAATTTTAAAATTATATTAATTATTTTTTATTTATTTTATTTTTTAAAATTAAATAAAGTTAAAATATTATTCTTGATAAAATTAAAGTTTGAAATCGACAATATTAATATTTTATTTTTTATTTATTTTTTTAATAATTTTAATTTATTTTATTTTAAAAGAAATATATTAAATTAAAACTTAAAAAAAATAAAAAATATAAAAAACTCTATAAATATTGATTTCTTTAAATAAAAAAAGTTAAAGACTCAATAAAAAATAAAATTAAATGATATTTTAAATTTCTTATAAAAAGTTAAATTGTTTTACTATAAAACTTTTAAGACTAAAAATTATAAAAAAATATTTTGAGACTAAAAATGTTTAAAAAGCTTTCTTAATAAAAAGAAGAGAAACTAATATATTATTAAAGAAAAAAAATATAATTATTTATTACAGAAAGAATATAAAAAATAATATTATTAAAAAAATAATAAATTATAAAATTTAATAATTTTTTTATTTATATAGTCTAACAAAATATATTTTACACTTTTTTAATATTTTTATAATATAATAACATTTTTAAATCTACCTAAATATATTATATATAATTTTACAAATATCTAATATATAATATATAATTTATTACAACACCATTTATTTTTAAAAAATTAAATACATAAAATATTAACATACAAAGTTAAAAAATTATATAATATACAATATATAATTTTAAAAATATAAATGAAATATAATATATAATATAAAATATTTAAAACATATAATATAAAATTTAAAATATTTAAAATAATATATATATATATATAATTTTAGATTTTAAAAAAACAACTCAAAATTTGATTTTTGAAAGATCGTAGCAGGTAAAATTGGTCCCAGGATTATAAATGAAAATCAGAGTTAGACTCCTCAAAAACTATTTTCTGATCATAAAGAATGAATCAATCTAATTACATAAATAAAATGTTCTAGGGTACATTTGGATTTTTTAAAATATTATTTTAGAAAACAATTCTCAGAAAGCATATTAAGCAACTATAGAATACCAAGAAAACAATTCTCAGAAAGCATATTAAGCAACTATAGAATACCAAAACTAATTTCTATTAATTTTGACATAGGTAGTCGGGTAGATTTGAGATGATATTATGTGTTTATTTATGTTTAAAAATATTTATTTAAAAGAATAAATTTCAACATAAATATATATGTACAAATAATATATTATATTATCTTTTATTTATATATAATATAATTAATTATTATATAATTTAATAAAATATAAAATATTAAATAATAATAATAATAAAATTATTTTTTATGTCTTCTTATTTATAAAAATAAAAAATATATAATTATATTATATTATATAATAAAATAATAATATCAGAAAAATTACAATATTTATGAACGTAGAAAATACTAATAAAAATATTATTACAAACTAAAAAACATTAGTTATATATATAAAAATTATATAATAATAATAATAATGATTAAATAAAAATATATAATCAGTTATATTATATAGAGATATAAAGACACATAATAAATTATATTGTATACAATTATATATTATATTATGTATATAATATAATAAATAATAAAATTATTAGAAATTTATAAAATAATAAAAATAAGTAAAATAATAATATTATATAAAAAATATTAATATAAACAATAATATAAAAGTAAACTTTAAATAATAATAATAATAATAAATTTGTAAATAAGTTTATATTATTTTAAAATATATATTTTATATTTTTTATATATTAACCATGTCAAATAATTTATAATTATTTTTCAAAATATGATAATTTAAAATAAAAAATTTATAATCTTTAAACTTTCTTAAATAAATAAGTTTATGGTATTTTTTATTTTTTATTTTATTTTAATTATTTTAATGTATGTATTTAATTTTCATTATATAATCAAAGGTGTATGAAACATAATTTATATTATATTATTTAAAATTTGACTTAATATAAAATAATATTTCAATTTTTTATATAATTTGTTTTTTGAAATTTTATATAATATTTTAAATACGATTGTCATAAAATATATTTTTAATATTTTTACATACTAAATAATTTAAAATTATTTTTAAATTTGATATTTGAAATGAAATAATAATAAAAAATTAAAAAATAAATTTAAATAAATTATGAATATTTATTTTAAATATAGAAAATAATAATTATTATATAATTTTTAAATTATTATATAAATCAAATTTTTTATAAACTTTTTTTTTATTTTTTACTATTTTAAAATAAACTATCTTACTTTTTACCATCTTTTTGTACGAATTTATCATAGGAATAAAGAAAGTAAAAAGAAGTCTACAATTTAAAAGTGAGAAAAAAACAGTGTTTGGTAGAGTGTGACTAACATATTACCACTGGAGTAATAATGGATGCCATGATCACAGTCTCTCTCTCTCTCTTCTTCTTTTTTTTCTTCTAAAATTCACTGTTTCAATTTTCATATGCTGGGATGTGGGACGTATGCAACTTTACTCTTCCTTTTTCCACAGGCGTGGATGCCAACAAAGATCCATTCATTCATGTGCTCTTTTCCCAACTCTTCCTCAATCCCCACTTTTGAATTTTGGATCGCTTCTAACGGTACTCTCTACCCTTTTGTTTGCCTCTCACAAACCCTACTTTCATCCCTCTCTGTAAATGGGTTGGAATCTCATCTTCTGGCTCCTCATTTGTTTCCCTTCCAACATTGCCCTTCTGGCCTCCACTTTCTACCAGGTCTTCTATTTTTCTATTGGTTAATTTCTTTTTCGGTAAAACTCTTTCTAAATTAGGATTCTTGTTGCTGGGGTTGAAGGTTTTGATTCTGTCTGATTTGGAGTCTGATTACATCAACCCTTTTGACGCTTCGTCTCGGATTAACTACTTCGTTCTTCCGGAGTTCATTGGGCAGGGAGCTTTGTGTGTTCTGTGCCTCTTCACTGGCCATTGGTTCATGTTTTTGCTCACAGTTCCTGTTACTTGCTATCATGTCAGACTGTAAGTGAACTTGTTCTTGGTTTTTTACCAGATGAAAGTGAACGCTTTGTGTTGTTAGTGACATCGTGTTTGTTTGGTGGGGTATTTAGGTGTGATGTTTTTGCTGCTAATACTGTCTCTGTGTGTGCTTATAATAATGTTATAACTAAAAAAGAGAGCTTCTTCTGTAAGCTAAAATCAACTTGTTGCCTCATCTTTTTCAAGAAGTTAGTGGAATTTTTTTTATAGAAGTTAGAATGCATTAGTTGATTTTAACTCATGGTTGAGCTCAATTTACTTTCTAAGGATTTTTGTGAACTGAAAACCTAGCACTTTTTGGCTAACTTTTGTGTTTATTTTGTGTTCTATGATTTTTCCTACATACCTACATGGATGCCTGCACAGGTTTACTTTTACTTGGGGACTTAAGGGAGTGAAGTACATGTATGATGCGATTGTAGTTGTGCATTTATACAATCTTTTGTGTAAATGGAATATTGCTTATTTATTCCTGTTTGAATCTGAAGTTCTGATTGAAACTGCTACTTTGATATGCCCCCGACCCACTTTGTTATGAAAGCTTTTAAATATTTCATTGTGACAAAGTAGATGAAATCCTGTAAACTCTCTGTTTTGGCTATGACAGTGTCTATTGTTTAGATGTTTGGCTATTTTAATTTACTAGTTTATATCTGAATTTGCGAAACATTCTTTTCAAATATTCTTCATACCTTTCTTGTCAATTTGAATATGTTATTATTCCACGGAGATTTCTGTAAACACAAGAGAACAAATAAATGTAAATAAAGGCTCACAAAGTTAATCCTTAGTCCTCTACAGTTACAGGAAAGTCTTCTGTGGCCTCACCTTGTGCTCTCACCCTAGCTGTGACCCATTATTCATTTCTTCAATTGCTAAAATATAGGCAATATAAACTCTCTCTTTTTCTCTCTGGATACTTCCACAATATTTCTCTAGGAATCTTATTATATGCCTCTTCTAAATTGACAAAAACCTTGTTTATGTCTCTTTGGTTATTCCAATATCTCTCCATCTAGTGAGTATATTGAAAACCTCCTTGGCATAATACCAAATTGATTTTTGGTAATATGATCTATTGTCTTTGTAGAATGGCTCAATCCTCCAATAATCTGTGGCTTTGAATGTCACCCTTGTTCTTATAGATGGGGATTAAAGTACTTCTTCTCTCATTAGACATGATCTCAGACCACACAAGTCAGAATTGAATTTAACAACTTTGTGAATCATATTATTTTTGTTTCTCCTAGGCACTTTCATATCTCAATAGATATATTATCTAGTCCCAATAAAATATATTTTTTTTTATTTCCTTATGTAGTTAAAGTCATCCCCTTTCTTATAAAGTGAAATTTTAGACCTAATTCAACCTCTTAAAACCAGTTTGCAAGGTAAGATTTGTACCTATCTATATATTATAAAGATTGACATAGAAAGACATGCATATATAGAAATTGGATTCCAACTGTAGGCTGGCAATCAACATGAAACTATTCTAGTCTTCTCGTTATACTGTTTGGATCTTGGTTTTCATTGAAACTGCATTCTATATGACTTTTTTATCCCTATTATTAACTGCCTTCATGATGAAAATTAGATGGAGTTTTTAAACTCCGTTTGGCTTTGTGAGGTTTACTTTTATTTTTTAGTATTGTAATTTTCTAGTTTATGTTCATGAGCTATTAATTTGTTAACTTTATTAATTGTTGCTATTTGTTTGTTAACCTTGTTTACTGGTTTTGTAAAGTGAAATGAATGTGTGATGTCGTGATCCATGCAACCTGACAGAGTTAGTTTCTTGTTTAAAAATTTTCCAGCTTGTGTATATAAATTAGTGTTGAATTATTTTGGGGGTCATATGCATATTGGGTAGGAAATGTCAACAAAATTTTGAGTATAATGAGTTTATGTGTGTTCTTCTATTTAGGACATTGTTTAAACTTGTTTTATGTTCTTTTTATCATGATTATTCCATTTCTATGATTCAGGTATGTGAAAAGAGAGCATCTTATTGATGTTACTGAGGTGTTTAGGGTAATTAATGCTGAAAAGAAATTTCGGATAGCCAAACTTGCTTTATACTTAACGGTTCTCATTGTTACTATCTTCAGGTTTGTCACACCCTTACAATAGAATAGAACATGCTTATCTACTCTGCTTTGGCTTGTAGGGTCTAACTGCTTAACACTGTATCTTTTTCCTTTTCTAATTAAGATCTTCTATTAGGATGCTTTCCGCAGGAAGAATAATATTCTACAATTCGAAGTTTGAAGCATTAGACATTTGGTCAAATCTCTAATCTTCTAGGAAAAAATTGTAATCCTCCCGAAACAAACAAATTTACATGTTCTTTAGTAGATTAGTATTTATCTAATTAGGAAATTAACCATTTCAGCTGTTACGTTAGAATCCTGTGATTACATTTTCTTGACTAGTCCCTCTCCGACTACAGTTTTTCCTCTCTAATTCTTTTGGTCTCCAATATTGATGCAAATGAGTTAAATTTTTTCAAGTGACCTTTGAAATTGTAATTGTTTTTATCATATGTACACACAAGTTTACACGTATGAGAATGCTTGGGATCCTTGTCTAGATTCATTATTTGACCCATAAATAAGTTTTCAAAGTCTTTTGTCCTCCAAATTTGAAAAATACAGAACATACCAACTGTAATTATGCAAGTTAAAATTGGAATATTTTTCCTCTCTTTTGCTCTTATGGTGTTTTCTTGAAATGTCCTCTCGTTCGGGAAATAAAATGGATGGTTTTGCTTCTGATATCTGAAATATCCTACGGTTATTCTTGCAAGCTTCATTCTTCATGGATAAATATAACTCCCTCAAGGAACCTGACGGTCTACTTTTCTACCTACTTTCTTTTCCCAGGCTTACATTAATCGCTGTCTACTATTTAGGCATTGAAGATGATGATGACCTAGGACACCTTTGGTAACATACAACCATGTGCAATGTGGCACTCTGGGTAAGTTGTACCCAATTTTTTGGTTGTTGGGAGGGTTCCTTTTTGGTGGGGAACTTGTGACTTTATCTGTACCATTAGGTTTACACTTAGAATTCAGGTGTTCCCAAAAATAGAAATGGTAGGCATTAACTTGAGTGAAACACTGCAGACTTATGTATCCCCATTGTTTTATACAACTCTTTTTCACTTGAAATCGCTTGTCCTACAAGTTTTTCTTTTTATGTTGAGAGATTATTTCAGTGGTACATGTTATTTAGATGTTCACAGATCAAAGCATGCATGCTGAGGTTATCTGGATGGTAGATTAAGACCCAAAAAATATGCAGCTTTAGTTCAAGAAACTTATGGTATTGCATGTTATTTGCACTCAAGGATAACCAAACCTCTATTGTGGTCCTCAAAAGATTTCAAGTACTTTAATTTGCTTTTCATTGGCATGAAATTAGTTCTTTCCAAGGCACTGTTTAATGGGATCAAATGGATGATGTCATGCACTGAGCCCCCCTCCAGGGTTCCTACTTATCAATAATGAGTAGATATCCTGCACCATGCGGACCTAAAAATGTTGAGAACATGCTATGTTCATTATTTGGCTTGAATCGGAGAAACTTCATTGTGATTGTGGGTGGTATGTTGGGGCTCCTTTTGCTGATCGTGACAAATTGGGCTCAAATATGCCAAATCCATCATCCTGGACTTTATTGAGCTCTGCTACGAGGACTGGATGATTTGTTTCTTCCTACACCCCCACAAATTTCTTCACCATCTCCCATTAATTCTGAAATGGACCATTTAGAATGCATTTTTTATGTTCCGGAATTGAATACAAGGTGGTACAAGAAACATGTGGTGAGGGTGTAGGATGATTTGTGGTTGGCCTTTTCAGAGGCCACTACAAATAATACACCAGGTATGATCATGCAATTTGATATTGGATAATGGATAATAGAGGATGACTTCATATTAAGTCAAAATAGATTTGAGAACATTTTTTTATTCACTTTGAAGAAATGTAAACATGAAAAGAAAAGTGATTTTTTTGTCAGGTCACAGGTAACTTAATGAACATAGGTTAAAAGTTGTCTTGGGTGATTGTGTTTTTTCTATGATGAGGATGAGTTAATAATAAGTCAAAATAGATTTTAGAACATTTTTTTGTTCACTTTGAAGAAATGTAAAAAATGAAAAAAAAGTGATTTCTTTGAAGAAATCAAAATAGGTCACATTTTTTATTCACATTTTTTTATTCACTTTGAAGAAATGTTAAAAGTTGTCTTGGGTGATTGTGTTTTTTCTATGATGAGGATGAGTTAATAATAAGTCAAAATAGATTTTAGAACATTTTTTTATTCACTTTGAAGAAATGTAAAAAATGAAAAGAAAAGTGATTTCTTTGTCAGGTCACAGGTAACTCAATGAACATAGGTTAAAAGTTTCTTGGGTGATTGTGTTTTTTCTATGATTCTCTTTTCTTGGAATTCTCATATTTCATATTATTTTAAAAAACTTGAAGCTGCACAGAAAAAGAAAATTTATGTATTATTAACATGTGAACTTGCATATTCTTTTTACGTGTCAAATTATCCAAATTGAACTAATCTAATTAAATTGAAAATCGAACTAATTTTATCTGAAAACTGAAATGTCAGCATGGTCTGGTTTTTTATTCTGATGTTCAGAATAGAACTGAATCAATTTATAAATGCACAACTTTTTAGTTTTCTAATTTAGTCTTTAATATTCTTTTTAAACATTTTAAAGAGTATTTTGACTTTTTAGTTTGTAATTTAAGATAAGTTATGAGTTTATAATGATATAATAGTTTGAATAAGTGTTTTTTTTTAAGAAAACTTCACCTTAAAATAAAAACTAGTCATTTTTTATAAAAAGAAAAACTCTTGACTTATGTGAGGATTTTTAAGATTATATAATTTGGAAGTAATTTTTTCTTCATAAAAAGTTTTTGGATTATGAAATCCGAAAGGATTTGGATTGTATAATTTGAAGTATGTTTATCATTCTTTCGTTATGCCATTTTTTTTCTCAATTGTCTCATCATCTGTTGTTCAACCAACGGGTCGCAATAAGGGGTGATAATTGTTTCTTACTCTCTCTATGTAAAATCTTGTGTGTTCGAGAGTACAGTGATTGAAAAAATATATATAACATAATATACTTTTATCTATAAAAACACAAATTTTATTTATATTGTAAAATTTATGTATTTATATTATTTTGTCATTTTATGCTTATTAATTAGTTTATTAATTAATGTATTGGCTAATTCATCAAGTACTTATAAATTAATAAACCAACTTATCAATATATAACTTATAAACTAAAATTTTATTAACTAATAATTAACTCATCAATTAGAAATTAACTCATGATTTTTTTATACGAGGAATACTAATTAGGCCCAAATCAAACATAACAGTGATCCATGAAAATGACAATGCCGCAGAGTGTGGGTCCAAATTATCATGCTCACGTCTGACCATATCCGACACACTGTACTCAGCTTGAGAACTACTGTATGCCTTTCTCCCAACTCATAATTGATTATTGGGCCCATTTATTGACAACACGTGGGCCTTTTATCCCTCGCGTGTGTTGACCCCGTGTTTGCTTCGTGACATGCTGGGTCCGTTTCGGGCCCTCTATCTGACCACAATTGGGTGTTCCTTATGGGCCCATCGGGCCTTTGCAAGCTGCCACCCCTCATTTTCACTTGTATTTTCAAATCAATAAAAATGTGGGGTCACGAAAAATATGTGTTTTTAATTTCTTTTAAAGTTCAGTTTCTCTCTTTCTTAAAAAACATTTTTATTTTTTTTATATTTTTAATTTGAAATGCATTATTTTTTATCGTGGATATAAACCACTTTTTGCTTTATAAAACATTATCTAAAATACTTAAAGATAAAAAATTATATATTTGAAAATTGAAAAGACATAAACAAAACAAAGATTGAGTTTTTCACATTTTAAAGGGCTAGAAGATAAATTTTATTTTTTTTAGAAAGAGACCACATGTATATATGTTTAAATTTAACAAGATGATTACGATAATAAAATTTTGTTTTTGACTATTTTAATACAATTGGATATTCATGATTTGAATTTGAAACCATTCATACATTATTTTAAACATTTTCAAAAAATAAACTTCAGAAATAATAAATTTTCAAGATTTGAAGTTCTTTTTCTCAATTTTATCTCGAAATAAAAAAATATTGCCCAATTGTAAACGTCCTCTTTCATATAATATCAAGGATGCATATGTCCCATGATTTTTTTTAGAAATTAATTTCTGAAAATGTTAAATTTTAGAAACTTTCAAAATTTATTTTTCAAAATTTTAAATCCAACCATATATAAAAAATATCTTTAAAAAACAAATTTTACTAGAAATACTACATATCTAAATGAAGAATAAGTTATACACATTGTACCTTGAGAACAACAACATTCTACCTAATCAAAAGACAACACCAAATTCATTATCAATGTATTTATATATAAAGTTTAATTGCACAAATATTTTTAAAAGAGAAGAAACAAAGAAAAAAAAAATTTGGGAATAAATTAATTTGTAAAATATTTTTTATATAACTTTTTAATTGTACATAAATTAATTTTAACTGTTTTTATAAGAATAAATAAATATAATATAATGGGTACCTAAAATATATTTGGTAACCTTAAAAAATTAAGTAATTTTCGTTCAGCTTACTGAAGCTCTCCTTTATAATAAATTAAATTTGTGTGCTATAAATACCAAGAAATGAAGAATTTCTAAGTACTTTGTAATAAGTGTTTTTCTATATTTATAAAAGTGCTTTTATAATTCATGTTTGTAACTATAGGAAGAAATGGTATGTGCAAACCTAATTTTAGTGGGAACCTTTTTGTGCTATGTTTAATTTCAGAAAATAAATTAATAAAAACATAATAAATAAAAGGGATGAACATTTAAAAAAAAAAACTCAAAAAGTATAAAAGATAGAAATGACAAACAAGTTGATAATAAAATTTATTGATAGGAAGACCAGGTTCACTGAATTTTCTTTTTCAGAATGTGTTTTTTATAATAAAATTAGAATAATAAATCATTTATTCGATCACTAGATTTATTTAGTCAAGAAAATAAATTTTAAATTTTTTTATTAGTTGAATTTAAATAAAATTCAGCCCAAACATCTCATTTTGGGCCAATATTGTGTGGGCTTAGTTTAGCTTAGGCAGTTAACTTCCATAATCTGCCTCTACTATTTAATTAAATATATAAATGCACTTATTCACTTACATCATTATTATTAATTTTAAAAATTAGATTAACTAAAAAATGAAATCATTAAATAAAATTAAAAATCTATTTTATTTTTTTCCACTCTTAATTTTTTCGTCACGTCTGGTTATATTTAATTAACTTCAATTAAAAAAATACTTTATTTTTTCTTTATATGTCACGAACTCCTTATTAAGTCTAAATACTTGCGTAAAATCTCAAACAGCATTCATGTTAATGGATATTTCTTAGTAATTAAAGAAATAACATAAATATTTTTCCTAGATACACATGAAAAAAATGCCATATTATATGTCTATATAATTAAATTAGATCTAGATGATTTTCTAAATTTTTAATTTCTAATACTCAAAAAATTAAAATAATAACTATTGAGATTATGTGACATGATTTGTCACATGAAGTAAATTAAAATTATATATTTATTTATACGTAAATACAGTAACAATAAGTTGAAAATCAAAATATTAATTCTATTTTTTATACAAGTTAAATATTTCATTTGAAAAAGCCTTAAAATCATGATCAATCGAAAATCTAAATAATTATAACTTTGCTAAAATCATAATTTTAAGAACTCAAACAAAAAAAACATATTATAGATATATTCTAAAAAATAAATTTGACATTTATTTCAATTTTTGTTGTATTTTTATGAAATGATGTCAATATTATGGTCAACATTAGTTAGATAATTAATTTATGTCAGAGTACTAATCTTCTAATCAAATGAATTAATTTAAGTTCATTTAACAAAAAGAATTAATAACATAAATAAATGAATGAAAATTTATTATTTTATCTTTAATTCTAAGTAAGTCAAAATATAGTTAGTTGCCTAAACATAACAACTACAAAATAATATATTTTAGTATATTAAAAAAATTAATTAAATTTTAAGTTTTTTATAAATTTAAATGTTTTTAATTATATTTATGTTAAAAACTTTCGTTCTACTGAGTATCTTATATTAATATATATATATATATATAAATAATTAAGTATGATATTTTTTATTAAATAACATGATGTATATTGTTGTTATATTTTAATATGGAAAATAAGTGAAATGTGAGGATTTAATTTTAAAGTTTAAGATTTAAAATTTAGAATTTAAGATTTGATTTTATAGTCTCAAACATGTTATTGTTTGTTTTTATTATTATATAAGTTTGTGGTATTATTCTTGAGATGATAAAATCAAATAAGAAACAATCACCAATGAAAAAATTAAATAATTAGGATTCAATTAAAAAAAAATATATTTAATAAAATACTTTTTTAATATAGATTTAAATAAAAATCTTAAACTTACTAAGAATTTAAAAACTTAGATAAGTTAAATTTTTATATTTTATAAGAAAAGACGTTAATAATAAAAATATAAGATAATCATTATATCATTCCAATTAACAGAAATAATCAAACAATAAAAATACAATTAAAAATATAAATATTTAAAATGGTTTATAGAATTTTTTAATAGAAATCAAATTAAAAATATCGAAATTTATAAAAAATTAAAAATTTAATTATGTGATAAAAATAGAAAATTTCTTTATATAAGAAAATAAAAAAAGAGTTTGATATTATGAGGTAATTTGTATGGGTACATAAGCAGTTTTACATTGAATGTAAAAGATTAGTTTGAAATGATTAAAGTGTTGTGTATAGTTTTTACGAAACGGGGGCAAAGAGAATTGAATGTAAGAGTAGGGTTAGGGATACATTATTTTGAGAACCTTTAGCAGCCCAAGAGAAAACAAATGAATAAAAACACAAAACCATGTAATGTCAGCAGCAGCATACATGTTGAACAAAACAACACCATGGATAAACAGTTTCCACAATATTTGATTTTTTTAATGTTTGTTTTTTCCCACATTCCCACTGTGAATAGACTAGTGCCCTTGTTCCTTAACTTTGATAGGGCAAACAAGGTAACCTTCCAATACCCTAGGGTCGCTTTACCCAGCTGGAAGGACCATAAATAGAGAGGGGTACCCTTGTGATGGTAATTCCCATTTATTTTATTGAATAAATTGAAACACATGAGCATGTAGAAGGACAGTGGTGAAGGTGCCAAGTCATGTCTTTCTCCAATTCTTCCAACCTTGTCCCCCACCTTTGCTTTCAGGCCATTGCAATACACCTCAATAGTTACACTTCATAGATGATGGGTGATGATGGGTGATGATGGGTATGGGCAAGTTAAAACTATAAGAGCCAGAGGATTCTCCATCACAAGATGCAAACACACACACACACCATCACTCATGCATCTACAC